>JANRMT010062842.1:8378014-8479899 GCA_026402145.1 Polypterus bichir lapradei | reverse complement strand
GAAATGAAACCTGCTTAACTTTTGTAAGTAAGCTGTAAGGAATGAGCCTGCCAAATTTCAGCTTTCTACCTACATGGGAAGTTGGAGAATTAGTGATGAGTCAGTCAGTCAGTCAGTCAGTCAGTCAGTCAGTCAGTCAGTGAGTGAGTGAGGGCTTTGCCTTTTATTATTATAGATAACAGGTACAGTGGGACACACTGCATCACATGTGGTTTGCCTCTGGCCACACACAATTCGCACATGTAGCTTTTCTCTGACCAGACCTCACCTTCCGCTCAGCCATCTTGCCTGTCTGCTGATGCATTTAAACAGAGCCTTGACCTTCAGCCATTGCCTATTCACCGAGTCATTGTTGTCTTTACACTGCCAATGTCTTTTTAAATGCTTGATACATTCTTCAGCTAAACGTTTATAGCTTGTATTAAGTGATATGAATGTTGCTAACTCATCGTCTCACTGTATATTTTACTTCTGCCAATCATTTACAGAGGATAGCTTTGTCACTTCACAAATCCAGCATCCTGGGTTCAGTTCCTGCACATAGGTGTTTGTTGGTTTTGCATGCTTTACCTGAGTCTGCATGACGGCTCCTCCAGATATGCCAGTTTTCCTCCAATATCAACAAACATAAAGGTGATTAGGTTAACTGGTAATCCTACATTGTCCCTTCTGTTGGTTTGTCTATAGGTGGTCCTTGTGATAGGGCTCATTCCTGCCTTTTATCCAGTGTTGATCGGATAGACTCAGACTCCACACATCCCTGAACTGGATTAAGTTAGATTGGAGAGATATACTAATTGTCAATCATTCTGTGTATGTTTATTAATCAAATTGAAATATTTTACATGTTAATATTTGGTTAATCACTGGATTTATAGGGTAATTACTGTCACATGTACACAGTGTGCTGAAAGTCTCAGAAATGGATCTCAAAAGCTCAAGAAAATATTAACCATAATGCCGCCCTCCCTTTTTCTCTGCTTCAGCCTTACCCTCAGTTACATTTCCTGTTACCATTCCAAATGACAGCCTTTCTGCATGCATCAGAATCACAAGGCTACTGCATGATGGTAACATGAGGTACTTCACAAGTTTAGAGGTTGATTTTGTATGAACTATGAATAATGGCCATTGAGGACCCTTACACAAAGAGACAGTGACACTAATTTCATGGTTATGCCCTTTTTGTTTTTCAGACTTCAGAGCTTGAAGACACTCCAGAACTGCTGGGGTTTTTACGAAACTCTTCTCTGGTTCACAGCGTCAAGAAAAGGGAGATTAACTTACCTCGGCCTCAACCTCTTCGCCAATATAATGGGAAAATACTGGTACAAAATTTTTCTTTCAGGATTATAATTAAATAATAAGACCAATATGATCTCCTAAAGAAATAAATAACTTTGTAGACAGTAACTTCTAAATACTGAGCAGGATCCATTTGGACTACAATATACAAGGGCAGACTTGCCTGCTGCTCTTCTATATGAACTATAGTGTTGATCAGCGAATTTTGCCAAAGCTATATTCACAGCGAACTGGCTGCATTTGCATTCGACCTTATTCGTCAAATTATTTACTAATAATTTGGCAGGTTTAGGAGAATTTTTTCCCCGGCGCCCCATAATGCTTTGTGAGGCCACCATGACATCCCTCGGAGCTATAACAGCCACCATTGGATAAGACTGCCCCACCCGGGTATATAATGCTGATCATTTGCATTACAGACTCTACGGAACATAGTTAGTGGTACAATAGATAAGTAAATATCGCAGGTTCTCAAAATTGTATTTTTAAGAAACATATACAGCATAAATAACAAGTTATCTCTGCTTATTGGCAAATGTGCAGGTCAAGCTTTGAGTTCCACGGCAGTATAAGAGAAATACACATGTCCTATGCATATATAATTAGCCACTGGAGTTGAGTGGTGGAAGGACAGACTGGAATCGGAAAGATTTTTGGGACATCAACCAGGCTGTCCCTTTTATTCATTGCCAAAAAAGTAAATTGAACAAAAAAAGAAACGAAACAATCACAGTGTTGAGCTGCTTCCAAGTCTGGGGTTCTCAAACACTGGTTTCAGTCTCATGCACCGCTCTGCTTTGGCCTTCAAAAGACGCTTTTCTTTAGGCTGCTCATCCTTTATGGCAAATCCACCGGAAGGGGTGGGGCTTGGTACATTTATTGGGCGGTTTCTCTGAGATGTGAGGGAAGAAGAAAAACAAGACAAAGTTAGTAGTAGTCCCCCCTCTTGTCTCTGCAGGTTATTGCATACCTTTACTGTAACACCACATGGAGATAACAAAACAAACCTTGAAGGAGCCTAACACCCCCCCCCCCCAACCCCCATCACAGGAGACTTTATGAAATAATAATATTATTAAATGATTTATTACTATTACAAGACTCTTGTCTGTTTTTGTTTGAAGAAAAAGTGCATAGACAGTTTGGAGAGCCTTCAGCATGACTTTATAAAATAGAATGAGCCAGCAGCTTCAATCACGACTCGCCTCTTTAAATTTTCTGCCTTTAAAAGACTGACTTTTGACTGCGATTTCAGCATTTCCTCTTTAATTTGATGAAATATATGTTTGCACATCTCTGACTATGTTCTTTCTTGTTAGATCTCACGGAAGTACAGTGGTGCAGTGGTTGGCACTGCTACCATACAGCTCAGGTCACCTTTTTGGCCACAATAATCGGCCCAGTATAGTTGGCAGATGTTTCCCCAGTCCTCAGGGACACTTTAAAGATGATTGCACCATTATAATCCAGTCAAATGTAGTTTGGTTAGTCCTTCTCCATTGACTTCAATGCATTTCGCTGAGTTTGGCGATATTCGCGAACACCTCCATGATTTCTGCAAACTTGTGGTGAAGCAAACATGGACTATAACAGTGAGGGCATTTGCCAGTGTCCATATGGAACAAAGTATTCACAGATAAACCTATACAGCCCAGGCTGCAATGGTGTGCCCTGTACCATCCATTTGTGTGTCCATCCATCCATTCATCATCCCTGGCTCACCCACACTGTAGCACGGGGCTGAGAAGTCTTTGCTTCTGTCCAGATTGCTTTTCTATCTTACTTGTGCTGGTCCTCCTGCCCATTACCCCACCAGTTTCATACACATCTAGGACGTATATATTTTTGCCACACACACAAAAAAAAACCTGTGATCACAGCTTAAAAGTAATTTAATGATTCATTCAGTTGATTATTATCATGGATAAGAGCCTCATTTGATGTTAAGAGCACAAGTTAAGTTAAGGCGAGTGCCAAATGAAAGATTTAAAAATGCTGTTTAGCAATAGCCACACAAAGCAAATCGCTTTTTCTAACAGATCATTTGTACAGTTCAAAGTGTTCCAAGTGATTTCACAATTATCATTGTTTGTAAAATGTTAAAAATGTAAAGTTAAAGTGTTTAATGAAACAATCTAGGAAGCACCCAAACTAATTCTCAGCTAAAACAGAGTTTATTATAGACAGCTGCTATTTATTAAAATAGAGAAAAAAAGCCACTCTTTCAGCTTGCTGCCCACCCCATGTCTCTGACCCGTGACATTACGTATCCCCAACAATCTTATAATTGTCCATGCCAGAGAGGTCATTCTTCCTGACTATATGCTGAGATTTTTTTCATTCCTCTTTCTCCTCCTCCCTTGAATAAACTAAACAGGAAATCATTGTGACTTATTTACTGCCAAAAGCTCAGCTGGCTCTGATAAGGAGCAGGCGTCATTAGTCAGAGGTGCAGGGGAGTCCCAGGTTAGCTCAGCTTCAGTGTTCTCTCATTTGGACAAAGAGTTAAATATTAGCTGTGCTTGCAAATATCACCTAGACTTTATTATCATGCATACAATAAGATTTTGAAGAATGTAAATCACAATAAAGTATGTAACTTTACAGCACAGTTTTAACAAATACACACTAACACATTCATAGCCTATGCCTTGTTTAACTGTAATGTTGTTGCATATCTCATAATGAAAAACATCACCACAGCACCTTTATCAAAAAAGATGCAAAAACTGAGTGTCAGTGATCATTTTCGTTCATGTTCAAAAAAACATAATTGAAACAGACATTCTGAAGACATTGGACACTCAAATGACATGTAAATGTAAATTCAACATTAGTTTTGATCAGCGAAATTCACCAAAGCTGTGTGCTGTGTTTGCCGGTGACCTTATTCGATGAATTATTATTGACTCAGGCAACTTTTTTTCCCAGCCCCCATGATGCTTTGTGACATCACAGAGCTGAAGCAGCCAGTGCTGGATGAGACAGCAATCCAAATGTATAACGCTGAACCTAGTAATGGGCTAAAAATTAGCAGAAGACTTGCAAATATGTTCAAAACACAAAACATACATGCAGATGAAAACTAGAAGAGATTCGGTATATTTGTGTCTTAAAGTTAATGTCTTTTTGTATGCACTTGTAGGTGACCTGAGTGTATTACTGAGCCTTAATCTTTAAAAGTATTACCCAGAGTGCTGAGCAGATGATGCAAACAGGGAGGGGTGAGGAAGCCACGTACATTTTGTGCATTTGGTAGCAACAGCAATGAGCGAGGAAAGGATTTTGGTGAATGAAAATATAAAACTATACTTTTCGGTTCAAGGGAGCAGAGTACCTGCTGTCAAATCTGTAGGGGGCAAGCTTTAGTGAATTCAGGCTTCCTGTCTTCTTCAATCTTCAAAACATTTACTGTTCTGATATTTAATTCTATTCTCTTTATCTTATTGAGGGTACAGTGATTAGCACTGCTGCCTCACAGCTCAGGTCACTTTTTTTGGCCACAATAATCGGTCCAGCATAGTTGGCAGACATTTTCCTAGACACCAGAGGCATTTAACCATTGCACCATTACAATCCAGTCAAAACTAGTCCAGTTTCCCCTTCTTCATTGACTTTAGTGCATTACCCTGAGTTTGGTGAAGTCCCAAACATTTGTTCTAATTTGCCAAACTCGAGGAAAAGCAAACAAAGCGTCATTACTATTCATCAGCCATGGCTTTATAAATAATTGCAAACTATACTGTAAACTAAGTTGCCACTTTATTACCTACATCTATTTATTATAGGGGTTCACCTTCTGCCTTCAAAACTGCCTACATTCTTTAAGGGAGGAATTCAGCAAGGTGCTGGGTGCTCTCCTTTTCCTCTATACTGAGTCAATAGAATCACTTGATTCCTGCAGATTTTTCGGCCACACATTGATTGTGCAAAAATTCCATTTCACTTCATTCCAAATGATGTTTGACATCTAGAGATGATGGAGCCTGAGATGATGCTTCTTGGCCTTGTAAATACACATTATTTAGAAAAGGATAGACTGTGGCTATAAAGGGAGGCACTTTGTTAATAAAAATGCTTAGGCACACTGTGGTTTTTGAAACTGAAAGGAAAACTTTCTCAACACCATTATGCTACGCTCCTCAGTCTGTACTCTGGATTGTACAAATAGTCAGGCTATTTACAATGGACCTAAGGATTCATGATCCTGCTGTTGATCCTACCAGCTACATCTTGCAGTAGAAATTAAGTTTTCAGATCATGCAACGTTTTATTCAATCTTTATGTGTTCAGTTTTAAAGATCTTGTGCCCACTGAAGCATTATCTTCACAGCCCGTCTTGGTGGATCTAGTTGTTCTCTGCATTGGCATTCCAGGAATTAGGTTGAGGCTGGTCCTGGCAAGCTGCAGAGACCCTTTTTTTATGCCGTGGATGTTAGGTCAAATATATGTCACATCTGAGTAATGATCTCGGTGGCAGAAATTCCCATTGGTGACTCATTCATTTTCATTCTCCTTTCCTCCTCTCTTCTTTTCTTGCTTTCTTTCTGGGAGTCCATTACTATTATCTTCCGAAGTCATCAGACCGCCGTCTGCTGTGTGTCTTCAAGCTTATTATTCTGCCGACGTGGAGGTGGAGTGTCACCAAAGTCAATAAAATATCCTCCATAGTAGGCAGAGTATCCGTTTCACTAGAGAAAACACAAACTCTTCAGCTAACTTCTCAATGAAAATCCCCACATGTTACTTGTAAGAGGGGGTTTAAGCCAAAGTTATGACATAAGACAACACAAAAACAGGCTCGATGCACCAATGGCAGGAAAGTGTAAATTGGCTTCAGCCTATCCATGTCATTAAGAGGATTTGCACTTTATATTTGCTGAAAAGGCAAAAAACACCCTGGTAGCCTCAAAATAACATTTTTTTCCACTTTGTTGTGTAGTAGCTTTCTATCCTGGTGTGTTCTTGCTGACACTCTGAGCTGGCGTGTAGGGTGAATAACTAGCCTGTCATCCTCAATGGCCCCTAACTGACTTCCTGTATCTGTTTTCACAGTTCCAAGCTAACGTTCCCTCAGGATTCTGTCCATGTTGATGCTTTGTCCTGTTTAAGTTTATTCCCCTTTTCAGGTTGCAGCTTGTCCAATTGAGCTTCCTCAAACATAAATTCGGTATTTTACATGAACAATGTGCTCATTCACAGCTTCATTTTTTAAAAGTGTGTATGTAATGTAAGCATTTTCTTACTTGTGTGGAACACGTTTGTCTTCTTTGTGGAAATCATTTAGCTAAAATTAGACTTCTCCAAAGCTTTGCCGTTTCATTCTTATGTTTGTTTTGTTTCACAGAGCAACTAGAGTGGCAGTACTCACAGAATAAATTGTTCACTACTCTGTGTGTTGTACTTTAGTAGAAAAGTCTAGTTTTAGATTTCATGCCTATTGTTGTGCTTACTATTGGTAGCCATGTGTGTACTATGTGACAGGTCTTTTGTGTGAATTAGGGTGTAATAATACTAAGGTGGGCGACATGGGGGCCTAGTGTTTAGGATTCTGCCTCCCAGCTTATGAATCCGGGTCTAGACAGGCTTTGCACACATCTCTGGAAATGTTTTTTTCTTTTTAAATTGATTATTGCAAAAGTTGCTATAACTGTTGCCTATAAAATATGGTGGTACAGGAGTCTCAGTAGCCTAGCTGTGGGGTAACTATTGCTCCAGACCTAAGCCCACTGATGTTTGCTGTGCACTTTGGCTTGTTAATCAGGTAAACAAACCTTGCATGTTCGCCATTTTAATGTGCACTCTCTCTTTTTGAGTCACAGTCACATGTCACATCTGTAAGTAAATGTGAATGTCAGTGTGCCGTCTAATGACTGCCTCTGTGCCCAATGTTGGTCTCTGCTTTGTGTCAAATGTTGAAAAAATGAGCTCAGATTGCTTTGACCATCTACTGAAGTAGGTGGGCGTTGTAAGATCAAAATGACTGAACCAAGAAGGAGTAAACTAATTAAAATGACCCCAGTGGTAGGGTGGGCTTTATGTGCAGTACATGACACTTTCTTAATGTCTTTTTGTTTTGTTTCAGAACTGCAGCAACATAAACTGTTTATTGATAACGTGTCACATTGGACGCCTGGACAAAGGCCAGAGTGCAGTGGTGAAAGTCAGGTCTCGACTCTGGGCCCAGACCTTTTTACAGGTAACCAAATACAATTTTTAAAATCGGAAGTACATTTTGACAAAATTTAGATACCAGAAAGGACAAAGAACCAGTTTTTCATTTCTCTAACTGGATGGTTATCCAATATAAAGTAACCTGTATTTAGCTGTGCTCAATGGTAAATGAAAGCGTTGTAAGGTGCTAGATCTAGATATGGCCAATCTGATGACATTAGACAGACTAAGAGAGGGCCGAGGCTTGTGAGGAACACAGAATGGATGATATCTGGGAAAAGGAGACATATTCATACATACAGCATTCTCTTCTTGGTACCCAAATGTGGCACTTGGTGCCACTGCCTACCTGCCTAGTTGTTTTGCCTGCCTAAGATAAAATCATCTCTGATGGAGGATTGCAGGAATCATCAGGTAGAGGGGTCCTTTCATCGGATTGGCTGGCCCTGGGCTGTCTCAGCTGTGGAATGGCCAATAGGGGGCGGCAGCTTAATGGCTGAGGTCTCCAGGACTCTAAACAAATCCAAATCATATTATGTGATATTATCTACTGTTAAATTGTAATATTTTTATTTTACTATTATATTGTATTGAGGATTACTTGTGGTCTGTTCTGTGTATTGTATTGTATTGACTGCCTTTCTTTTTGACGCCCACTGCACAACCAACCTACCTGGAAAGGGGTCTCTCTTTGAACTGCCTTTCCCAAGGTTTCTTCTATTTTTTCCTTAATTGGGGTTTTTCTTGGGAGTTTTGCCTTGTCTTCTTAGAGAGTCAACGCTGGAGGGCTGTCAAGGGGCAGGGCCTGTTAAAACCCATTGCAGTATTTCTTGTGTGATTTTGGGCTATACAAAAAATAAATTGTATTGTATTCATAATCATCATAAATGGCCAAAATATTGGAATTAAAAGAAGTTTAACAAGCATTGGGAAACTGAATAAAAAATCTATCAAGACTGAGTGTGGGTAAGATGTAGTGACTCCATTAAGTACAACCTCAATGAATGACACAGATGTAAAGGTCTGCGGCCTCGAGGCTCACTGTTAAGTTCGCCACTTGCTAGAAGAGAGCAGAGTGTTGCTTGCAGTAAACAGCACTGCCTTATTACATTGACGTTCATGTGGCAGCATTCTCAGAAAATGGGCTCCCACAAGTTAAATATAAAATAAATGAGCCAGTGTGGAGATTGCTGAAAAACTTCTGGAGCTTGTCTACCACGTGCTGGGTGTGCGATTTTGTTTGTTTATTTTTTTCTTAAGAAATACCAAATGTGTGTAACCATATTTGTCATGAGCACTAGAGCCGGTGCCACGGGAGAAAAGTCAAAGTACTCAAGTGCCTAGAAAGCTTCAGAGTGAAATCAATTTGTAATGTCAGTAACCCGGGCACCTAAAGAATGTGAACTTTATGCTTTGTGAAGGGTTATTTGGAATGTTTTTCAATGCTCATGAACAGACATTTGTTTTCTTATAAACTGGCTACAAGTTAAAACCTTTACACTCATTTCTGCAAAAGCAGAAAGCACCAGTCTATTCAGTAAACACAATCTGTGAAAAAATGAAGTGTTGTTACAGGCAGAACTGAATTCTATTTTTGTGGATATGGAACCAAAATTGATTCTTACCCTCTTTATTTATTTCCCGTCCTGGGTATGACGTTAATCTGCATCCATGCCTGCATGTAGGCCCTCCAACCTGCACGGAAAAACTTGGGGGTTGGTGGCAGAATTGGCACTCCAGCCACCATAAAAAACCTCACACTCTTCCAATCCATCTGAACTAATGTGGTGCTGAGGTGTCACCCCTTGCATGGCTGCACTCGGGTCCTAATCTGGGATCCTGAGTTGGTTTGTCATGTGGTGGGTACAGCAATGCGCTGTATCAGCGCGTGCTCCCAACCTCTCTCCTCTCTGTCTCTCTCTCTCTCTTTATTTAGAAAGAATGAAGAGCCACAGTCAGGCAGGATGCCATCACTTATCATTTTAACAAACTCGAGTCTATTTCATAAAATTAAATAGAACACTGATAATTTAATTACTAGCATATGAAAATCAGCATTCTTTGCAGCACTATTAAAATTATATTCTATATATCCATCCATGTTCTAAAGTTACTTTATTCAGTACAAATTTTCAAGAAACCAGAGATTACCTTAGCAGCAGAGCTGAAACCAACTATGAAGGGGTCAAAGGCTCGTTTTATAACAAATGGTCACTTGCTCAAGTCAGGTCAGTTTAAAGTCACCAGTCAGTCTGACAGCATACATGTGGAATGTGGGAGGAAAGCAAACTAATCAGAGGAAGCCAACGTGAATACAAAGACTGCACACAAGCTTCATGCGGAAGTCGCTTCAGTGTCCAAGGACTGTCGTGTGCCCAGGTCACCCAATTTGCTACATATTTTGTAGATTGGCACATATCATCTTGCGGCACTATGGTGACCATCTTAAATTTGTGAAGCATACATTATATACAAAAACAAGGATTGCTGGTCTGCTTGCTTCCCTGAACTGCCCAAGAACTCTTATTTGTCTTCATATTTTGTATTTCATTCAATGGTCCCTCCTGCCAGCAGGCTGTAATCCAGAGTCCCTAAGGGGTCACATCTCCAAACAGAGGTTAATCCTAAATCTCCCTGGTTTATATACAGAATTGTCTGCAAAACATCTGTAGGTTCCCAGCATTCTCTCCCTGAGCGCCGCTGTTATTTTCATAACGGACAAAGCACAGGCCTTGCTCCTGGAGAAGTGTATGGACTCTCTAACTAACCCCAGAAGGTGAAATCCCCAATATTGAAACAGCCTGGAGATAAGAATGAAGGTCCACTTGTCTCCTAAATATAGGTACGTGAAATACAAAGAACTAAAGCAGATTATAGTACGTGCTTCTCCTTCAGCATTTTGCTTATTATTATTATACCAAAATGCATCTTATAAACACTCCCTTTTAATATTTATTACTCTGGAATGGCTCTTGTTTCAACATCCCTTCAAGAACAAACAAGAAGCATAATTTATAGTAATATTGAGTGAATGGGCAGAGGTACTTCTTCACTGAAAGGCCTGGAAAATCGGACATCTTTAACCTTTTCAAACCAAAAAAATTCATCAATCAATCAATCAATCAATCAACATTTATTTATATAGCACATTTTCATACAAAAAAATGTAGCTCAAAGTGCTTTACAAAATGAATAGAAAAATAAAAGACACAATAAAAAATAAACATAAGTAAACATTAATTAACATAGAATAAGTAAGGTCCGATGGCCAGGGTGGACAGAAAAAACAAAAAAAAAACTCCAAAGCTGGAGAAAAAAAAAATAAAATCTGTAGGGGTTCCAGACCAAGAGACCGCCCAGTCCCCTCTGGTCAATCTACCTAACATAAATCAAACAGTCCTCTTTGTATTTAGGGTTCTCATGGAAGGACTTGATGATGATGGTCACGTAGACTTCTGGCTTTCAGTCCATCAATGTTGGTGCATCATGATGCTTTGGGTAGGTGGTGGTGGCAAAGGCCGCCACCACAAAGAAACCGGAAAAAGAAGCAGAAGAGAGAGTAGGGGTCAGTATGGATTTTGGAGCCACTGTGAATAGTTATTATGAAGAATTGAACATACAGAGTATCAGGATTAAGTTAAAGTGAAGTTATAAAAAGGCCATGTTAAAGTAATGTGTTTTCAGCAGTGTTTTAAAGTGCTCCACTGTATTTGCCTGGCGAATTCCTATTGGCAGGCTATTCCAGATTTTAGGTGCATAGCAGCAGAAGGCCGCCTCACCACTTCTTTTAAGTTTAGCTTTTGGAATTCTAAGGAGACACTCATTTGAGGATCTAAGGTTACAATTTGGAATATAACGTGTCAGGCATTCCGATATATAAGATGGAGCGAGATTATTTAAGGCTTTATAAACCATAAGCAATATTTTAAAGTCAATCCTGAATGACACAGGTAACCAGTGTAGTGACATCAAAACTGGAGAAATGTGCTCGGATTTTCTTTTCCTAGTTAGGATTCTAGCAGCTGCATTCTGCACTCGTTGCAAGTGATTTATGTCTTTTTTGGGTAGTCCTGAGAGGAGTGCGTTACAGTAATCTAGTCTACTGAAAACAAAAGCGTGAATTAATTTCTCAGCATCTTTCAATGATATAAGAGGTCTAACTTTTGCTATGTTTCTTAAGTGAAAAAATGCTGTCCTAGTGGTCTGATGAATATGCGATTTAAAATTCAGATTACAGTCAACGGTTACCCCTAAGTTTTTTACTTCCGTCTTAACTTTTAATCCTAATGCATCAAGTTTATTTCTGATAACCTCATTGAATCCATTATTACCAATTACTAAAATTTCAGTTTTCTCTTTATTTAGTTTGAGAAAATTACTATTCATCCATTCAGAAATACCAGTAAGACATTGTGTTAGTGAATCGAGAGAGTTGGAGTCATCAGGTGCTATTGATAAGTACAGCTGTGTGTCATCAGCATAGCTATGGTAGCTCACGTTGTAACCTGAGATAATCTAACCTAACAGAAGCATATAGATTGAGAACAGCAGCGGACCCAGGATAGAGCCTTGTGGAACACCATATAGGATATCATGTGTCTTTGAGATGTAATTACCACAACTCACGAAGAATTTTCTACCTGCCAGGTAGGATTCAAACCAATTTAAGACACTGCCAGAGAGGCCCACCCATTGACTAAGGCGATTTCTAAGAATATTGTGATCAATGGTGTCAAATGCAGCACTCAGATCTAAGAGGATGAGAACAGATAAATGGCCTCTGTCTGCGTTCACCCGCAAGTCATTTACTACTTTAACAAGTGCAGTTTCTGTGCTGTGATTTGTTCTGAAGCCTGACTGAAATTTATCAAGAATAACATGTTTATTGAGGTGGTCATTTAATTACAAAATGATTGCCTTCTCTAGAATTTTACTTAAGAAGGGCAGGTTAGAGATGGGTCTAAAATTTTCAAAGGCAGAGGGGTCAAGATTATTTTTCTTGAGTAGGGGTTTAACTACAGCAGTCTTAAGACAGTCTGGGAAGACCCCCGTATCTAATGACGAATTAACTATGTCAAGAATATTGTCGATTAGCACGCCTGATATTTCTTTGAAAATTTCTTTCATCCCCGCTAATCAATTGTATTATGAAGATTTTTTTAAGTGAATTTAATTATGAGGTAAAAATAAAAAATAAACAGGTTTAGCATACACAATTTAGAGACAGATTGAGAGTAAGAATTACAGGTACAAGTGAGATTACAATACTGACGCAGAATGTTTAAACCTGGTTTTAATATTTTATCAAATGTTATTAACTCATGTTGTCTTTATTAAAAACTCAGTAAGAGCAAAGAAATTTATGTTGGCACAATAATAAACCCTGAACAAAGCGTATTCACTCCTAAATTAAACTTTATTTAGAAAACTCTCCCACCAGCAGATATTTCTAACACCTCATTGAAATAAACAGCAGCATCTATTGGGACATTTGACCTTTGTTTTAAAAATGTATTAGTTATAGAAAATGGATTAATAAAAACTTTAACCTCTACTATTTATAATATTACTTTATTATATATATAATATAATATGTTACTATATATATACATAAATAATTAGTTTTTTGGAAGTTGATTGATCAAAGTTTGGTTGTTTGCGATGTTACCATTTTAACTAGTGGCAGCACTGTGATGTCGCACTCACTCAGGTGACTGGTAACAACCATGGCAACAATCAATAGAATAGAAAATCCATCCATTATCTAACCTGCTATATCCTAACTACAGGGTCACGGGGGTCTGCTGGAGCCAATCCCAGGGCGCAAGGCAGGAAACAAACCCTGGGCAGGGCGCCAGCCCACCGCAGGGCACACACACACCCACACACCAAGCACACACTAGAGACAATTTAGGATCACCAGTCCACCTAACCTGCATGTCTTTGGACTGTTGGAGGAAACCGGAGCACCCAGAGGAAACCCACGCAGACCCGGGAAGCAAACCAGGGTCTCCTAACTGCGAGGCAGCAGCGCTACCCACTGTGCCACTGTGCCGCCCTAAAATAGAAAATGACTCTCAAAATGGTGATGTGCTAACATCATTAAATAACTTGAAAGACAAATCAGAATAAAAATAATAGTAACATAATATTCAGAAATACAACAACCTCCCATTTAGCGTTTTTCTAGGGATCAACTGAAAAATAGTGTTAAATGTGGGAAAATGTCACAGATTTTTCAGGATCCCACTAGTGCAGGACTTGGTTTGCTGTGTTTATTATTTTTTTATATATACAATATAATTTCACTGAAGCTATTTTTGTGATTATTAGTTACTAGCAAAATACCCGCGCTTCGCAGCGGTGAAGTACTGCCTTAAAATTTTTATTAAGAAGAAAATTAAACCTTTTTAAACTGAGGGAAAATATACCAATAATTATTTGTTAAAGATCTCTTTGTATGCCACGTTGTCAGTTCGGCCCTCCAGTTGCAATATGACCAAGCTGTAGCTGTGCGCTGAGCTTACTCTTGAGTATGCAACGTACAGTTAGCCATGTGAACAGTAATCTTGTTTCAAATCTCACAGCTTGGATTACTGCTGTCATAATCGGTTTGAGTTTCATGGTTTGTTTCAGTTACGACAGTATTTGTAGGACTTGTGTTGAAGAGACATTCGGCATCTGTCAAGCGTTGTAAGTATACAACCAGTTTCATTGATAACTTCACATCCAGCTTTTGAGAGTTTAAACATTTCTAAACATCAAAGTGTCCACTACTGAAATCGTCACCTGTGAAGCTAAGATGTTTAAGAGGCATTGGCGGTTGTCCAAAGGTGTAAAATATTTGGCCATTTCGGTACACTTAAGCATTTCACTCTTCTAGTGCTCCTGTGTAGTATAATTATCTCCTGTACCGTCATCAGTCCACACCTTGAACCTGTCCCAGTCATTCAATACATAAGACACAATGTTCCTCCGGATATCAATAGTGAGCCTGATATGGCTGTGCAATATGTAACAAAGAGAATGGAAAGGCAGGTGCCATCTCCGGGCATGGAAACCACTTGGTAAGTGACAGTTCTTTGATCGATGGTGATTACCTCGATAGACATGTTAATGGGGGTACGGTTGGAATGATAAAGGAAATGGGTACCTGAACAATGTAAAGTAAGTCTAAAATACCTATACAATAACTATAATCGTAATAAATGAACAATAAAACAGCGGAGAAGCCGTGGATTAAATAAAAAGGCTGTAGTTATCAGCAGGGAGACGTGAATACCGTGGCGAAGCAAGGAAGGGAATGTAGAGACTGGAGCGACAGACGGCCTTATATAGGCAGGCAGCCAACAACGTGGGAGGCGTTGGGATGGGGGACCCAACGCCGCCTCACACGGTGACCGAGCTGCAGGCTATGGACGTATATATGTACGTAAGTAGGATTCAGTTAGCGTTGGGAACCCGCGTACCAAATTTCTTGAAGATGGGCCCATAAGTAACAAAGACCGTTGAAAAGTTCAATATGGCAGCCGACAGTGGCATCATATCACCGAAATAAGTACCAAATTTCAGCCTTCTACCTATGAATAAGAAAGTTCAACATGGTGGACGTTGTTGACCGTTACGCGTAGAATTTTTAAATGAAACCTGCTTAACTTTTGTAAGTAAGCTGTAAGGAATGAGCCTGCCAAATTTCAGCCTTCTGCCTACACGGGAAGTTGGAGAATTAGTGACGTTGGAAAGTTCAATATGGCGGCCGACAGTGGCATCATACCACTGAAATAAGTACGTACATCGGTTTTGGTTAGCGCAGGGAAGCCACCTACCAAATTTCTTGAAGATGGGGCCATAAATAAGAAAGTTCAACATGGCGGACATTGTGAAAATTAGTGACATTGGAAAGTTCAATATGGCGGCCGACAGTGGCGTCATACCATCGAAATAAGTACATACATCGGTTTCGGTTAGCGCAGGGAATCCGCCTACCAAATTTCGTGAAGATGGGGCCATAAATAAGAAAATTCAACATGGCGGACGTTGTTGACCGTTATCGACCGTTATGACCGTTACGTGTAGAATTTCGAAATGAAACCTGTTTAACTTTTGTAAGTAAGCTGTAAGGAATGAGCCTGCCAAATTTCAGCCTTCTACCTACACGGGAAGTTGGAGAATTAGTGACGTTGGAAAGTTCAATATGGCGGCTGACAGTGGTGTCATACCACCGAAATAAGTATGTACATTGGTTTCGGTTGCGCAGGGAAGCCGCCTACCAAATTTCGTGAAGTTGGGGCCATGAATAAGAAAGTTCAACATGGCGGACATTGTTGACCGTTATGACCGTTACGCGTAGAATTTCGAAATGAAACCTGCTTAACTTTTGTAAGTAAGGTGTAAGGAATGAGCCTGCCAAATTTCAGCCTTCTACCTACACGGGAAGTTGGAGAATTAGTGATGTTTGGAAAATTCAATATGGCGGCCGACAGTGGCGTCATACCACTGAAATAAGTACGTACATCGATTTTGGTTGGCGCAGGGAAGCCACCTACCAAATTTCATGAAGATGGGGTCAGCCTTCTACCTACACGGGAAGTTGGAAAATTAGTGACGTTCGAAAGTTCAAAATGGCGGCCGACAATGGCGTCATACCATCGAAATAAGTACATACATCGGTTTTGGTTAGCGCAGGGAATCTGCCTACCAAATTTCGTGAAGATGGTGCCATAAATAAGAAAGTTCAACATGGCGGACGTTGTCGACCGTTATCGACCGTTATGACCGTTACGTGTAGAATTTCGAAATGAAACCTGCTTAACTTTTGTAAGTGAGCTGTAAGGAATAAGCCTGCCAAATTTCAGCCTTCTACCTACACGGGAAGTTGGAGAATTAGTGATGAGTGAGTGAGTGAGTGAGTGAGTGAGGGCTTTGCCTTTTATTAGTATAGATGATCCAGTTTGAGCATATCCTGAATTTTCCTAAATCATGAATGTAATTATTATTATCATTTTTGTAGTTTCACATTATTCCTTTTTATTAATGCCACCATGTTGTTGATTGCAACTACACCATTGTTAATTCATGAGAGCCTGTAGCCTGACTTCAGCACACATTGTATAACCTTGATTCTAATTTTTGAAAACAAAGTAATGCAACTTTCACACTGTAGTCCAATTTCTATTGTTTCACTTACAGATCTGATGTTATTTAAGAAATATGATCGGCAAAAAACAATATTTTCAGGAAGGCTTTACACTACTTTTGTAATCACTGTATAGCATTCAAACATCCCACACCTCTTTCCAACCAATGCTGGCTCATTTCTCATGTCCACAGTTTTAATTGCATTCTAAGTCACTGCTGCGAACTTTCATTTTCTTTTTCGCCTTCTCCTTTTGCAGCAATTAATCAGAGCAGCATTCAACATATGTCTATTAGGTCAAATTTTTCATTTTGTGAAACTTTTATATGTCCAACAACAGCACACAAAAAACAAAAAATTCAGCAAAACACTAAATGAGGGAACCTTAAATCAGGTTTTACCATAATACAAAAACTTCATTTGTTCCTCAAGTTCTTGACACACACTTGTACTGAGCCTACAGAAATACATTATGCATATAAAGAGGTCTACAAGCCAGTCTATCGTGAAGTGTGGTTACTGTGTATACTCGCGTTTAAGTTCTCCTGCGTATAAGTTGGGGCTTGATTTTACCATATAATTTCCGGTCGTAAAAGTCGAATGCAGAAAACTCACACTGTTGGTCCAAGAGATTACGATATGCTAACACCCACCTGAGAGAGTAACCACAGAGCACACAGCCTTTTTTTTCTATGTATTGTGCCTACGTGATCACACGGTATACCTGAACTATTCCGAAGCGATGTTTGCACTGTTTAGTGTTTTTTGTATCTCACACCCTCATACACCTTATCATAAGAGCATCCCTTATTGTCGATGGAGCATTTGATGAGAAGAAAATATGAAGCTGGTTTTAAATTAAAAGTCATTGAAGTGGTGAAAGAAATTGGTAACTTGGTAATTTGATGTGTCTGAGAAACTGGTGCGAGATTGGAGGAGGCAAGAAGATGTTAAAAAAAAAAAAAATTGTGTCATACTTTTGAACGGGTATATAAGTCAGGGTCTGATTTTATGATAGATTTTTCAGGTTTCAAGACCCAACTTATACACAATGTGACGGCGGCCGGGACGCCCGTGCTGCATATGTTCTGGGGAAGCAACCATGGGCAACACAATACCTCCCCTGGGACGCTTGGTGGCAGCCTCCCTGGCCGACGGTGATTCCCCAACCTCCCGCAGGACTCCATGGGAGATGGAGTCCTCCACAGCCCGGTTGGGAGCTGGGGTGGCCGCTAGGGGGTGCTTCCTGGATTTCACAGCCCAGCTGGACAAATCTTCAGCCCCACCCAGAAATGCAATTGGGACCAGGTGGTCAAGCGCCTGGAACACTTCCGGGTGGGCTATAAAAGGGGTCAGCCACCATCACTCAGTGGCCAGAGTCAGGAGGAGAGGATGAAGCTTCAAGGGAGGAGTGGTGGTGCCAGAAGGCAGTGTTTTGGTTGTGTTCAGTGCTTGTTTGGGAAGACGTGCCCCACAGGTGAAGAAAAATAAATCTTTTTATACATGCCTCCGTGTGAGTCTGTGCTGGGATGGGCACGAGAAGGTTCTATTGTTACAATGAGTATAACTTATTACAGTACTGCAGCACTGAGAGACCAAACAAGAGCAGCATCCACTTACAAAAGCCCAAAATGATCCCAGTATAAATAAGATGGAGTCTCGAAAACTCTTTTATAGTAACCAGCAATGATAAACAATTTGAAGGTATAACACAAAGAAAAAAAACTATCAACTTGATTGAGATTATTCCATAGTCACACATAATAAAAACACATAAAGCATTAATCTATGCTAAAAGTTCAAGTGTGTACAATATTTTTTATATAAAAGTAATATGTTCCTATAGAAAAGTATAATTAAATTTATGATTATGTGATTCATTGTTATATTTTACAAAAGCCAAGACTAACTTTGTTGGCACTATCCTCAAAAAAGAGTATATTGATTCTTCTCTTAAAGACTGGAGCAAAAAATAAAGTATAATCTTACCAGGCACTCAGCTATAATATCTGATCTTTACTGACATGGTGACTGTAATTCATTATCAAGATGACTACCACAGTTGTAAGTTACAACTCAATAACCTAGCAGACTGTGTCAAGAAGTGATCAGAACTTACACCCCTCCTCAGACGTATATGTTAGTATCGCCACACCTAATTTCCAAACCTGACTAATAAATGCCATAACTATTTTTGCCTCATTGACAACTTGTTACCAAAGTGATAGTTTTCACAAAAAGAGTTACCAAAATGTACACATTTGCTTATTAACATAGTGATTTTTCTCACTGATATTAGTCTATTCAACAACTGCAGCTAAATAGAAATTGTGCCTGAAAATTTACAGAAAGATAACATTATAAAGTTTAAAGCACATAATGGTCAGACCAGCATCAATTCACTTTAGCAGAGGGGCCTTTAACGCTCACCTGCTGCTGCTGGTTTTCTTTTTGACCAAATCATTAATTGGTGAGCACTCCTGAATGCCTCGTTTAATCAGACAGCTCCTTACAGAGCACTTGCAGCCTGTGATATGCCCATTAGTGTTTGTTTTACTAATCTAACAAATAGAGGAAAGTGTTGTTTATTTGTTGAAAGTCCTTTCCTCTTTTTAATTTACTTAATTGCTTAATTTTAGCCTTCTTACTATTTCAAAATAGTGGTAAATGTACAATTGGTAAACATGAGCGATTTTAACAATACCTGCAGCAGAAGAATAAATGGCATTTTCACAAGATCACTTTTCTTTTTTTTCCTCCATTACCTGATTGGTTTAACTTACTCTATTTATTATTAATTTTTAATTATTAATAGTTAGGTACCTTTAGTGAAGTTTGCACATTCCCACCGTACCTCCATCTGGTCTCCTTACACATTACCAAAGACATGCAGGTCAAGTTATTTGGTGATTAATTTTTTGCATTTATATAGTGCTTTTCTCACTACTCAACGTGCTCAGTAATTGCAAGTTAAGGGCCTTGCTCAAGAGTCCAACAGAGCAGAGTCCCTATTGGCATTTACGGGATTCGAACTGGCAACCTTCCAATTGTCAGTGCAGATCCTTAGCCACAGAGCCACCACTCTGCCTCTGTTTGATTCCAAACTGGCCAAGTGTGAGTGGACCCACGACGTTTCATGACCTGTGCTCAGTGCTGCCAAGACAGGCTTTGAGCACCAGCCTCCCTGAAGTGATTTAAACAACTTCAACATTGAATGAATCAATTTGTTAATGTTTCTATGTTGGAAACGCTAATCCAGTCTCTTTAGTAAGTAAAGCAATGCACTCAAATCACTGGACCCTCAGATGAATGAATGAGTCTGTTTCTGTGAAAAACAAAGTGGAAATGCATTTTAGAGAGCAGCTGCATCCAAAATGAGATATGCATGGTCCATATTGAAGCCATCAGTACATTAAAACTATTTTAAATAACGCCCTTTATTCTGGCTTCTCTCATGTCTATTCTCCCTGCATGACAGAAGTGAGTCATTTGTGTCTTTACATATTTTGTCATTGCTACATTACTATGATGGAAATAATCAAAGCTTTCAGCAGCACACATTTGACAAACAGTTGGCAGAGTGAACTAATCAGTCTTGTATATTTAGAAACACTTTTGGAGGTGATTAGCTGATTACCTTGTGATGCCTAAATTCAAATATTCTGAGTCTACAAATTCACACATCTGCTCAGCACGTGTCGATAGTCTTTGTAAAGATAATGTGGTGTCATTAGAAATGCCAAATAATCTATTCCCTAATACTTTACACCCTAATATTGAGCCAGGAATTATTATTCTTAAGCAATTTTTATAACAAGGAGGAGGGGAATTTTTTAGCAATTAATTAATATATTTTATTTTAGTCACACAAATATTATTTATTTCATTGCAGTAATATTTTTCATAATAAAAAGATTTATTTATTTATTATTTTTGGACAAAAAGAATGTGTTAGAGTAGTGAGAGTACAAATAAATTGAAGAGTGGGTGTGGTTTATTTAAATGGGCGTGGTTTATGGTAGTAAAAGTCTTCCCCACAATTGTGCCTCCAGCTTTTTGGTCTTGCTAATGATTTTTAAACTCTGATTGTTAATTTATATTTTTCCCTATACAAACTTTTCATATATTCCTATTATTCTGGATTTGTCTTCAAATCATTGAATTTCAGAAAAGTGGAACCATCACTTAATATGATGATTAGATCAAAGGATTATATTTTAACTTGCACAAGCATCCATAATATAACAATTTGCTTTGTTTTGTTTGGCATCAGGATGCACCGTGTTTTTTAAATTCTTCTCAAGGTACAGTTGGATGAATATTAGTGAATGCACTCAAATGTCAAAGATACACTCAATTCAGAAAATAATGTTTTTAAACAAAAACGATCTCCGTCCACATTAGCATTTCCACATTGTTTAATGAAAGTATCTTGGTCCACACTAAAATAACCGAAAATACATATGACGTTGATGTTCTGGGCATGCACACATCAGCAGAACATTTCCTCGATGGGTCAATAGAATGAAGGGTAGAATGAACTATTCTATGTCCATTATGTTGAAATATGGTTTCCTTCCATGAAGGGTGATCAATCTGGGAATGAAACGTTGTAACGTGTAGCATCCAAACATGCAAGGGCTGTGTAATAAGCACAAACAAATCAGAGTACCATTAGAGTCTGTGTTTTCAAAAGTCTGTGTTTTCGCCTGTCCACATTGCAACCCAGAGCTGATGTTTTCCTAAGCATGGGAAAGGTGCTATATGAATAAAATTTATCATTATTATTAGTAATAGTAGTAATATATATAATATAGTAATTTTCAAAAGTCTCAATTTTTGCCTTTGCCAAAAGTGGAGGTTAATGTCTGCATTTTTAAATAAAATAACATAGTGTTGAGGTAGCCTTAGACTCCTGTCGGTGTGGTTATTCAAGTTTCAGCGTTACTGATTGTAGGCATTCAAGACGAGCCCAATAAAGGATCCATTGAATAGATAAAAAAAAACCAAACTTTAAACTATAGTTCGATATTTTTCAACTATTTCATGCAAACGTCACCATACTCTTAAAAGTTAACATATAAATGTTAAATGGCTCAAAATGGTATTGCTATGAAAAAGATGTATCCAATTTTTAAATCTGTTCGATTCTCTCTGCAGATTATACTCTATTACCCCAAATATTGGTGTTCTGTTATGAAATGATTTTTAAAGTAAGTTTTTAAAAGTAATATAAATGTTAACAAAACATAATCAAGTGCTCTTTTTCTTGCGTTTGTGACACCTGTGAAGACATGATTATGTCAGGGATTTTTATTTTAATCTGCATAATCCTACATAGTATAGCATTCTCATTGAGGGAGCAAACACACAAACCAATCCTGTCACAAAGCCAATTTAGAGTCACCAAGTAACCCTCAGATGCACAACCTTAAGAGGGTGGAGGAACATCAGAGAAAACCTCACGCAGACATGGAGAGAACATGCAAACTGCACACCGAAATCCATGAGAAAGCAGTGCTAATCTTAATATTTAACATCCAAAATTTTAAAAATGTAACTTTTTTGAAGATAAAGATACAACATTTTTCAGATAAAAATATCAGTCGCTTTTTAAAGTTTAGCATTGTTAATTGTTTAATTCTTCCTATTGTAATCTTAATCACACATAACATTTTTCATGTATTCTTAAACTGCATGGCTCCACTCATTGTAAGACAACTTTTTAGTCCAGTGTTGCATCTTAATTGAAAAAATACAAGGCGGCTTGCTGGAGAGTAACTTGGTATTCTCCCATTAATTATGTCCAGTTGAAAGGTTCTTATCTGATGTGATAAATCCAGTGGGTTTAATTGAGCTTCCTGTGGGAATTGCTAGCCCTGTGGCTGCGCTGAGAGAACAGGAACACAGTTAGATAAAAGCATCCTGCGTTCAGTTGGTTTTTTTTTTTGCCATTGTTCTTTTTATTTTGTTGAAGTTTTTTCTATTATTACAGCACTCACTGCGGAAATAAATTCTGAAAGGTGATTTGCATTGTGACCACTTATTTGTATTAACTCAAAACTTTTCATTATGTGCTCTCGAAAATGACATTTATATTTTGGTTCATTACATGGTTATTATGGTAAATAATAAAGAGAAAAAAATATATAATGTATAAATACTTTATTCTGCCCTCATCATACTCTAAGTGACTCCTTTTGTGTAACATGTATGGTTTGATAAATTGCCAATTATTATTTTATTACTTATGTCTATAGATCTCACGATAAAAGGCCCTACGTATTGTTGATTATTTAAGTGATCTTTTACTAATTAATAATGATTCTTTACACTTACACAGTGCTTTTCTCATGGCTGAAGTTCATAACATAACATTTTCCAAGCTGTTTAAATCGTTGCAGGCTCAGGTTGGACAGACCTCATCCTGAGAGTAACCCTCCATTGTAGAGTCCACTTACATACAGTCCACACCAACACCGAGCCAAATTAAAGTCACCAGTTACCCTGTCAATGGAAGCTAAAAAAAAACTAGCTGTATGATTTGAACCTAAGATATTGGATTTGTGAGGCTGCAGTGAAAAATGGTAAGCTTCTCTAGTTACTTCTAGTTCTGCTTTTGCCCAGTTTGGGCCACGAGGAGACAGTCTGTAAGCGACAAAGGCATCCACTGTCACGATTTGGAGTCCCCAGTTTACTGGAGTGCATGTCACTGAACTGTGGATGGCAACCCACACAAACAAGACCATTAAAATGTCCAAGACCTTCTAACGCAGCATGCCACCCAAAAGAAGTATTGTTGATGTTTTATTTATTTTTCTTTTTATGAATATGGGCCAGGACTAAAGACTGGTTTGCTCTCCCACACTCTGAGGGTGCAGATCCATTCATAATACCTGGGTACCTGCCAGCGATGTATAAGCTATTAATCTGATAACGTGATAAGCTTGCCTGGCACATCAGCGCCATAGGATAGGAGTTGCACACAAAAGCTGTTATTCATAATGGCTGCTTTAATCTAGTTCCTTATTCAGTGAACAACAAAAAAGGGAAAGGTCTGGTGAGCTCCTATTCTTCTGAGGTGAACTGACCTCTTATATGAAACTCCACTGTAAAAAAAATGCTAAAAACAAAACCTCTTTCTTTCCGGAGAACAACTTGAAACTTGGCCAACTTCTCGAAAGGGCATGATCGTCACTTTGTCTTCCCTAAGGATGACAACCAATTGCCTTTGCTGATTTTGAGGCTGGGTCTTATCATGCTGCTCAACCTGCAATTGTGCCAAAAAGAGATAAATCAAGGAAAACAATGATCTTACTTGTATGAAAATGAAAATTATGGGATGGCTTTACAAGCTGGAAGTGCCTTAAATGTGAAGATTCTATATGACACTCTAAAGAGGAGCTTGGGAGTGAAGCACTCTAGTCAGATTATGTGACTCAAAGTTCAGAGGCTTTTGCTTAGTGGCACTCCTCCCTTTTTATTCATTAATATATACAGTACATCACCATCATCTTATACTAAACAATCGACACAGTGGACACGGCGGTTAGTGCTGCCACCACACGCTTGTAAGTCCTGACTTTGCACTCTGTCTGTGTACTCTTTCCACGTTCTCCTGAAATCCACATATATTTTCAACATGAAGTCAGAGTTTAACCCTTAAATCCCAAATATGCATATTTGATTCATTGGCATCTCCAAATTCACCAAGTGTGAGTGATAGTGGATGTGCCCTGTGATGGTCAGGTCCCCTGGTGCCTTGCACAAGATTAAGCAGGTTCATTGAAGAAAAGAATGAATATTATAGACATGGCGTGAGGAAATTGTGGCTTCCTGTTTCCGCAAGACACAAAACAAATCAAGCTTCATATAGCCATTGTCTGTGACATAACAAAAGACTGTGTGGTCAGTCTGTCCTCACATACTGTACATAGAGTGGTTGTGTCCATTGGCCAGGCTGCTCTGTTTGTAATATAAATCAGGGTGTATGCTTAGTAGAGGATGGAGGCAGTTTGTGGTGTGTCCTGTGAAGCCCGAGATTCCCTTCTGTTTGTTTCCTTTAGCTCGACTCATAGTGCTCTCCCACGGCCATTGTGTTTTGACTCTGTTTGATTGCTTTACATTAGTAGCGATGTTTAAGTAAGTACTGGCACAACAAGCAGTATTTTAAAGACGTCACAGAGTGTACTCTGACTTTCGGTGGCCGTCAGTTCCATAGTCTCTAACCCTATCCCTCCTGTGTGGGTGCAATTATAGTTTCATGTTTTTAAAAACTGAAGACCCAAAGATGTACAGTACAGCAAATACAAACAACTTGATTTATTGAGCAGTGTATGTAGAGTTACTTCCCGACATACTCTTCGGGTTATTTTTTTTCTATTCTGTATTGACCTTTACTGATTTTATAAAGTTCATTGACCATTCTTTTTTTTTGACTCTGTGCTTGTCAAAACTTGGTATAAATTTGGGATGGATGTATCCATTTTTCATTCCAGTCAGGGCTGTGGCTAATCCAGAGACAACTTGGAATCTGGGACAGAAGTCACACACTTGTACACTTGGGAGCAGTATAGGGACACAGACCAAACAATCCTGTGGTTTTTCTATGTTAATATAGTTATTAGATCTTTTTCAACTAATTATAATAGTAAAAGCAAAAAGTTTAGAACTAGTTAGAAGGTTACAATTTCAAGGTTGTATTTGAATTATGAAGTGATACAATAACTAGCACTACTGCCCTATGGGTTGAAATTCTGGTCTTAACATTGTCTATGTGAATTTGGCATGTTCTCCCCATGCTTGTGTGGGTCTTCTCCTTATATAATACTGTGGTTTCCTCCCACATGTCAAAGTTATTCAGTGACTTTAAATTGTTCACATAAGTTTGAGTGATGATGTGTGCATATGTTTGCCTTGTAATGGTCTGGTGCCCATTTCAGAACTGGTTCAGGCCTTGTGCTCAATGCAGTCAGAATAGGCCAGTGCCCTAAGCCCTGAACTGGATTGGACAGGTTTGATAGACTATATTATTGATGGACACTAACTGAATAGCTATATTTACTTTGTTTAGATTAGATTAGATAAACTTTATTAATCCCGAGGGGAAATTCAGATGTACACAGTAGCAGAAATATACTGTAAAAATCAAGGATACAGACACACAGGACAGATAATACAGCCAATCAATCGCTAACTAAATAAATAACTAAAAACATTCAAATGCATTTTATTTCTTTTTTTATGTTTCAGAGGAAAAACTACCAGTATTCCCTGAATGCCAATATATCATACAATGTTCTGAGTTTGCCTTATCGGATTTATCCTGAAATTCTTCCACAGGCATCTATAGCGGTAAGTTTGGGAGAAATAAAATTAATTCATTTAAAAATCTGGTTGTTTTTAATGTTTGTAATGCCTACAATTTTGAGTCTTTTATTTTAATAATGTTTTCTCTGAAGCTCTGTCATTCATTTTCTAAACTCCTAGAGATTCCAGCACCTGGAGATGTGACCCGTTGACACCTCACACAGGTCACCCTTGGCCTCTGATTTTCCTGGTGTCATCCTCTCACACTTACATTAATGTAACTAAAACACTGGGGAGCTGCTAAGACAAGACTGTCAGATCAGAGGATGATATGCTTGTTTCCGACTTATTTTCAATGCATTTACCTATTGAAAAAGATACAACGGGAGAAATATAAAGAAGGCTGGGGTCCCGGCAGGGAGAACCCTGTTTAACTTCAAGATGAAGTGAGGAGAAACTAATACAGGAACAGCCGTCAGCTCTCTAGGTCAGGGGTTAATTTGGTTTAAGTATGGGGTGGGCGATTGATGAGCATTCTTAGGTCTTATAACCTTCAGTGGCAAGAAGAGAATGTAGCAAATATAACATATCTTCATAAAAAGATCTATATTGGTGTTGGACTTCACTAGAGTTTGTTTCTGCTGAGCTCTTAATTTCTTTTACACTGAATTAAAATAATATATATTTAGGTGGTATATAATTTTTTTTTATTTTATCATCAAGTGAAACAATTGATTAAATTGTTTTCCTCTATCATTTCTCTAGTTTTAGAAGCACCTTCCACTATTCACTCTCCTTGTCTTCAGTATGCCTAGACACTGTTTGTTTTTCCCCAATATATTCTGTCTGGCACTGTTGTTGTATAGTTAACACTGCATTGTTCATTTCATTCTTTTGTATTATTAGGTTTTAAACATTATTGTCTTTTTTAACAGAAGACTCCATTAAGGTCTTATTCAAGAAGAATTATTTCATTATTAATATGGCCATAATGGTTTTTCCTTTATGCTTTCAATGTATTGTGTGACATAAAAGGTTCAAATAGCTACCCTGGAATTTTGTTAGCAACCAGATTAATTGTTCTGAATAGTAACTTCCTAGAAAAATGAACCGTGGACATATGGTTTTTAAAAAAAGGAAAGGAATTATGATTAAAGCTGGTGTAGGAATAAAACAGTTCTGCCTATTAATTTCACGTAAGATGAATACAGAAATGTTCTGAAACTGACTTTGAGGCATTATTCAGGACAAGTCACTCAAATGATTTATGATAGTAAACTTGAGTTTGTCTGGTATCATGTGGCGATGGTTCATTGGCAACACTCCAGCGATGGGCTTTGAGAATTGTATGTTCTTTCTCAGTAATAAAAAAAAAAAAGTGTTATAAAGAAACGCTCATGTCACATTGTAGTGTGCACTGATGCCCTTTTAAAAGTTGTGAATCATTTAAATGATTTTTTAACTGTGGATGGAGATTTACTAATCCATCCCTAACCTTAAGCATTTAAAAAAAGCAGCATACTAACAGTGTGTACTATAACAACAAGCATATAGTAATGAGTGTCATGCTCAAAGTTACACACCATGTAATTAATCTTATTGTTGTTATATACTTGTATATGGTGAACCCGGTATGCTGTGTTTATTTTTATGGTAGATGTGTTACTCATTGGGAAATGACAAATGCCAATGCACAACACCCTTCTTGGCATTCACGCATACTTACTCACTTGACTGACGAAATTAATGTTCTTTGGAGGCAAACTTCACATTCCCAGCTTTTAAATGTGGATTACTTGTCATCTCATTTTCAAGAGTACTGATGATTGCATTGCTTTACGACAGCTTACAAACAGCCACCTCCAACGAGCAACACACACATTACAACAAAGGCCTGTGCTTTTATATGCAGACAGAACATTATTGAAGCCTGGGTGCCATCTACTAATCCACATTGCAGCTGCTACAATTAAATCATAGCACTTGACGCTATCTCTGTACACTGATTTCAGGGGTCAGGAGATGAGTTTTGAAGAAATCTTTACAACAGCAATGTCATCCTAAAAAAGTGAGGAGGTTAACTGTTTAGAATATATACAGGGTGGTCCAGATCTAAGTATGCAGATCCAGATCGTCTGGATGACTTTGATTTATGCGGGGACGATTCCAGTTTGGCGCGAAGACGATTCTTCATGTCATCAGTTCACATACTTCTCGATGGTCTGGGATTTTTCGGGTGATTTTCTATGTAATGAACTTAATAAGTTATAGCGTAACGAAAATTGCATAATTAGATCTGGACCACCCTATAGAGTGACATTTCAAAAACCACAGGTTGTATATGACTATACCAGTGGCGTAGCTAGCTTGTTGAAGTAGCGCCATGAGGTGGGCCCCTCCTATCTAGCATAACTGTTAGTAATGTATTTGCAACATAGTCCTAGGGTCAGCTAGGCAGTGGCATCCACGACCGCGTTACTATCAGATCACATGTGCCAGTGGTAGTCGAAGGGAGCCGAACTTGCGAAGTCCCCGCTGACACCAAGGGATTGCGATGGAGCTGGTGACAAACAAACCACCTCCCGAATGTGGACCTGCTTACTTTTCCAAGACAACTTTGTGAAGGAAAATGTAATGTAAGCTAGAAAGTTGAAACTGTTCTGTGATATAAAATGAAGCAATTTCAATTTGTAACAAATTAAAACGACAACAGTGGCTAACAGGATATTACTACACAATCGACCTGTTTTACACACGTTCTGCGAAAATGGACATTATAAAGTGGTCATGGTTACATATCCTCACAATAGTGACACTAATGCACAGTAAGCCATGCTAAGGTACACAATAAAACAGATTACAAATATGTTAAACTGTTAAAGCTTACAAAAATGGAACTGACTGACAAGTCACAAGTCATATTATTTATTACTAGTACCTTAAAATACTTGCTTGCCTGCCTTTTGTCATGCAAAATTCTCAACGATGCTTAACACGTCAAATTGTCTGGTACGCTCGTTTTTAATTGAGAGTACAGCCAAACCAATTAGTCAGTCGTGCGACATGGTGCTTCTGAGGAAAGTTTTGATGAGTTTTAACTTGGAGAATGATCATGTACACACAGCTTCAGTCACTCTCGTAGTCAGCAGTAACATGTAAGCCGTGCACATGTCACCGAAAGTAGACAACAGTGCACAGTGATCTATCAGCAACTGTTCAGCTACTTCGAAAACAGTCGACTTGGTTCACAGGATGTATTAAAAAGATGCACAAAATGACAACAACTGAGCTGAAAACGCTAGTGATATGTCAGTGTTATAGCGTTCAACGAGAAGATCAGCAGCAGCATACAATTCGTCATCAGCCATCGAGGTCAGAGTTGATGGCCACTGCATCGAGACTGTGAAACTTCTGTTTTAGTTATCAATTTTTTATTTTTTAAATCTATACGGCTCCGAGTGGGCCCCCAAGCTCGTAGGCCCTTGTAATTTGCACAATCTGCACAATCCATTACTACACCATAGGACTATACATTTACAAACTTTTGCAACAAGTAAAAATGTCTGCATTTTTGAATTTGTCATTTCCTCAAAATGTTGTTTAATGCTGAAAGCGATAGAAAATATTGAAAACACCTTTAAAGCCTTGATCAAGCATGGTGGTTACTGGACATTTCACATCAGGTGGAGGAGTTGTCACCTTCAGCCTTTTGCAGAGAGAAAGTTTATCCACGATACTCAGTGAATAATGTAGAGACTGCACTCACAGGTATTGCACAAAACAAGTCCCTTCCCAAGGATTTGCCCTCAATAACACATTTCTTTTGGTTTTCCATTTGGAGCACAGGCAGGTCAAGTGACTTGCTCTTGGTCACATAGTGTCAGTAGTATGATTTGAACCCACAATCTCAGGGGTTGAAATCTTTAACCACTACACTACACTGCCTTTTATAGCAACACAGACATCTGTCAAGTGAAGAGCATGTGATGTCTTAACAGGTCCTATAGCTAGCATGGAAGAAAGGGAACAAAAGCAGTGGCCTTATAGCCGGACCCACAAGAGCTGCCTAGCTGACCAAACCTGCTCAGATGTGAGTCTCTGCTTGCCCACTTGTGCACAGTTGTGAATAAAGTAAAGAATCATTCCAATACTTGTATGCAGTATTTGAACAGACATTTAAGAATGTCCAAAACAGGTGGATGGTACTGCATTTACAGTATATTCTCACTTTTTCATATCGATCTATATAAATAAAATGATAATGCCCTCTTTTTGTCCTTTTAGATTTTTGGGTTTGTTTGATATTATTTATACCGTTTTGCACACTAAAAACCTCATTTCAATCCTCAAATTACATCTGTCCTATTTGTATGTCTTGTGACAGATAGGGGGCGCTGTCGTCCCCTTGAACCCTCAGATCACATGCCAGACACCAGATAAAAGTCCAATAATTATTTTTATTCAGTGCACAAAGCACCCTCCACTCCACAATACTCATAAACAAACACCAATCAATAATCAATAAACAATCCTCCTCTCCCAGACGCGTTGCCACCCTTCCTCCAGACTCAGTTCGTCAGTCTGGGATTTCCCACAATCCTTTATAGTCCTTGACCCGGAAGTGCTTCTGAACCCTCAGTCCATGTGATTTCCTAGCACTTCCGGGTCAGATCAAAAACTTTTCTTTTTCATCCCGGAAGCACGTCATTTCCTCTGTCCATGTGACTAGGACGTACTTACGGGTTATAGGGCAAATACAAGTCTCTGAGCCTCCCTGCAGCGTCCCCTTGTGGCCCCCATGGTATCCAGCAGGGCTGTGAAGGAAAACTCCAATATCCATGATGCCCTGCTGGAATTCGGGGCACCTCCATGCTGCCGGAAGGGCTCCATCTGGCGGTGTGGGGGGTATTGGCCGGGATGAACAGCCAGCCATAGTCCACAGTCTATTTGTTCACCAATCACGCAAAATCAGTTTTCATTAATTTTTGTGTGTTAGGTTGACATTGGTCCCTCATATATATATATATATACACTGTATACCTCATATATAGGCTATGTGGCATTTCAAAAATTTCACCAGGTACTGTGCATCATTCCAAAACAGCTATGCTGACCTTAATGAAAGTTTGTAAGTATAATAAACCTAAACTAAATTAAAATCCAGGGTACATGGCATTTCAAACATTTCATCGTTAAAGGCAGGTATAATGCATATACAGTATAAAGCTTTTCAAAAGTTCCATCAAGAAGTGGGGTTACAACATGCAAGGTGCAATATGTATATTTTATGCACAAGAGGCTGGTCTCTTTCATCATAACAGGATGATTATCGATACGTTCTGCAAGATAAACATTGCATAATTTACCGCTAGTAACAAAGATAAGATCTCAGATCGTGGCACAGTAGATAGCCTCTTAGACTACGATCTGTAAATGATGTTCTGAACCTAATCATAAAGTTCTACAATGTTAGAGAGGGGAAAAAAAGTAACAATGGTTACACAGAATCATGTGTTTCAACAGCCACAGTCTGAAACTTGTACAAAGAACTGCATAAATAAGAATTTGTGGTCCAACTGGCCCCTTATGCATCATGTTCTAGCAACAGCTGTTGAACTTAATAATTAATAATAATAATAATAATAATTAATAATTAATTGTTGAAATACTGTGTACTTGTAGCAATTAAGTCAAGCAAGAAATTAAGAACAAACAGTGCACATAACAATATATTCTCAAAAAAGTAAAATTTAAATGTATCTTAGAACGAGTAAATCTGCCTAACAAAATATGCTAGAATATACTACAGACATCAGCACCTCTGACCAATAAAGAAATGAGTCTTAAAGGAATAGTTTATAACAACGTATAATGATGAATTAATAGTTTGCATAGTCGTATCTTTTTCAGCTTGAGAAGTGTCACTGTGCATAAGGAGTCTGGATGTATCAGGTTATTTTTTACAATTGTTTATTGTTTTATTTATTTGCTCTGCTAAAATCAAGAATAGGTAGTATGTTATTCAAACACCCAGTTTAAGAAAACAATAACACAAGTAAGATATGGCCATTAATGAGTTTATGCTTGTAACAGGAGACTTCCCACCTTTATAGGTTCCTCAAAAAAAAAAAAAACATTCTGTGGAAATTAATCACAAGGTATCCACATTTGGGGAAAAACAGTTATTAGTAATATTTCTTAAATGATAACTAACTAGTTGATAGTCACCAATTAATTCTTGCTTACGGAGAAATTCAGGAGGATGTTGGTCAAAATGCAGTTAATTTGTCGTTTTGCAAATATTCATTATTTAATCCTCTTCAGTGAGCACACACTCAGAGCACCTAAATCTGTTTAGATCTACGATAACGGCAGGTTACTGAATGATATAACATTTGCAAAGAAACTCCAAGTTTAATTTCACACATAAGAAAATAACCTGAATTTTAATGATAAGTAAAAACAGACCTTGGCACTATAAAAATCTACACTAATATAATAACTGAAATATCGAGAGTTGGCATCAGAGGAGAAGAAAATAAAAACTGTGGTTGCCACCATTCCTGGTGGAGTAAACTTCTGAGGACCAAGTTACAATTCTGATGACCTTAGCCAACACCCAGTTATTTTACAATCATATAAATATACTATAAAAACGGAAGAAGAATCAGAAGTGAGCCCCACTGTGGTTTAAAATTGTATATCATTTAGGGAAAAAAACATAATGGATTGTTAAACTATGACAAGCTGATTAACAGTTTCCAGTTGCCTGCAAACTTGAATTGAAGTACCCGAGTTTGAAAGCAGATAGATGCTTGGAGAAAAGGAGTTTGTTTCCACTTAATAATTACAGTTCAGGTCAAGTTTATCTTAAATAGAGTGTATTAGATATTTCAAGATTGATTCTTTACTTCATGTTTCATCTTTTTACTTGCTTCAGAAAGCCCCTTTCTGGATTCCTTTCACTTGGAATTGTCAGGGATACATTTTCTTTGGTTAGACTGTTAATGTAGTGATGTAATGTAGAGCTGGAGCTACAAAAAGACTTCATTTAAAGCAGGGACTGCTGTTCTGGGCTTTCTTTTTATGTTTTTCCTGGTTTTACCTCAACCTCATCATTTTGTACCTCAGATTTGACGAAAGAGTCTGTGGAATTCCAAGGACACAATGTTTCTGTTTTCTATCCAAATGAACATTCATTTGATCCGTGAAAAAATATCCACTCAATTTCATTTTCCTCCTCAGATAAGAACCTTGGTGATTTGGGCCACCCCAGACGTCTCATTTGAAATCCCCCTGTGGGTTATTATACTGGCAATACTACTTGGATTGTTGGTTCTGGCTATTTTGACCCTGGTCATGTGGAAGGTAGGTTTTCCTCTTATTCTACTGGAATGATTATTTAATATTGATTCTGTGGCAATTTAGTAGTCATGTAGTAAAAAGTCAATTGCTAGCCTTCAAGATTTAAATGTTGATACATTAAAATGCTTCCAGTTTTAGAAGCCAGAAGCACTGAACACGTGCTTTACTCCTCATCTGTTTTCATTTATTGACAGGTTATGTTTGTTCATGAAGATGTCAGATATCCAGTTTATTGAGTGCTGTTTATTTTATTTCTCTTTTTAACATTTGGAAGTTTCTTTGGTGTTTTCATTGTTTGCTCCCATTGACATGCCAAATTAACCCTATACACTGATTGGCATAAGTGCTCACTTACCTTAAGAGTGCATTGGAGACTAACCCACCAGCAGGAGGTGCTAGTGCCTTGGATGTAAAGAAGTATTTTGAAGAAGACTCATAGAAACCAGTGCTACACAAGATATCATGGCAAGTTACACACAAACGTACATACACCTTTGCAAATTTCCAGCGCAAACAGACCTTCAGTTGTGTTTTTGTACTGGATGGGTAGTACCACATAGACACAGGGAGAACGTGGAGGGGCATCTCAGAATGATTCTCAACCCAAGGCACAAATACAATGGTAGTGCCCGTCTCTACACCACTCTTCAGGTCTTATCTTCTCTGTCCTGAGTATTCATGTGAACAAGAGATAGTTGAAAAGGACTTTCACCTGGTATTGAGTTAATCATTAGCATTACCTAATTTGGCAAAAATCTTGGAATACTCTTCATTTCCATGTCCAAGCTCATTTCACACCAATCAGACCCAATATATTCTTCCTGACCATCCTCAAAGCAGTTACAAAAAGATCTAAATCTGACTTCATACTAGTCAATCAGCATCTGATGTCACTTTTACGTTGGCACAGCAGCTCCGTTCAATGTGACTTGTGTCATCTCTTGTTCACACTGTAAAGTTAGTCTTTTATTCAGATGGTCCTTTATTCCACATAATCTTTCATTTCATCTTTGGGCAAAATTTGGCTAGTTAATATCCTGTATCAGTCATTATGTTTGATGTCTACAACAAAAACATTATTATCCTTGACAATTAACTTATTTGGTGCAACATAATGCCTAAAGAAACTTTTTTTTTACTGTAATCACCAGAATGCTTAACCAGACAATAGATGAGACCTCTGCCATAGACACATAGGCTAAAACAGCAACACTGCATTCGAAGCCAAAGTACTCTGCCTCATAGAAGCTAGAATAAGGGTCAGCTGGCAGCTGCAACAGTTTTATCAAGCTTGTCCAGCTGTTGTACTCTTCTGCCCCACTGTGGCCATCATGGTAACAACAAACCGAAAGAGTCTAAATGGGAATTTCTTTTTAGAGTTTTGCTCATTAAAATTTCACAGCAATAACTCGATAGTAATTCATTTAATAAAAACAAAGTTAAAACAAGTTCAAAGTGAATTTTATAGCAAACGTTTAATATGATTTCAGAATTTTTTAAGGTATTTTCATGCCAACAATCCCATTTTTTAGAGGATTCCTGATCATTAGAATTTGCCAGATCTGGTCATAATTAAGCAGGAAAAATTTTGCTGAGTTTTCTATGCTTACAAATCATCATTTTCAAGGCTCCTGTGTAGAGGTAGCTGGCTGAATTGTTTGCTTTTTATTATTTTGGCCTAACTGCAATCAAAAAAATAAATAAATGGTCAAATTTAAAACTCTAAGAGGAATTGAGAGAGTAAGGTGATACTCAAAATAAGTTACACGGGACAAAAGAATTACAAAGAATGGTAGAGAGCAGAAAAATGATTGTGAGGGATATTCAAAAAATTTTTAACAGTTTCTATAGTTTAGCCAAAATTACCAGAAAATTCTTGTAGCCTAATTCTGTATTTAATTTGAAATATCCTGCTTAATACTGGAGCACAAGCAAACAGTGTGTTTGCCAGCACATGTGTAACTGCCCCTCAAATTGGCTTTGTGCATTGATTTGTGTTTTTGAATTTCATATTCTGAGGAAGGAATCAATAATGAAATGGGGGTCATACATGTAAACAGAGTCAATGTTGTTGTTAAAAGCATTGTAAGTCACTGGCTTCACAAATTGTGAGTCCTGAGAATGACCAAGCAGTTATTGAAAATGCAATAAAACAGCCTGTTAGTGCAGATTTAGACTGGTACACGAAGGCTTTTGATTCCCGCTAATCCAAGGCTGGCCATGTTGATGGTGCTCGTGTATAAAAAATGACAGAGGTAGGAATATCTAGCTATCCTACATGTTCTGTATACTCAAACTATTCTATAATAAACTACAAGTAATAATTTAATATTTTAAAGGCACTACTTATTCAATATAATTTGATGAACAGTTTTAATTGATTGATTTAATTGACCAATCATCTTGATGCAGTCACTGTAACCTCTTGAAATGTTAGGTTTGACAACATGCACACTATACTTTTCCAAAACATTTTGACCATTGGGGATACAATGGTTATGGGCATTGAATCTTATACATGCACAATCAAAACACAGCCATTGTCTCAAGTTTGGCATATTAAGGAAGTGGAAAGCCTCACTGAGGTAAAAGAGACTACTAAGGAGGTACTGAGAGATTTGGAAATTGTAGAGGGAGAAGTACTGCTCAGATTAAATAGGCTGAAATCAAACAAATCATCAAGACCAGATAATCTTTACCCTCAAGTTCTTAAGGAGGCCAGCGAGTACATATGTAAACCCTTGACACATATTTTTAGGAAGTCACTGAGCACTGGGGAAATTCCGAAGGACTGGAAAATGGCAAATATTATCCCATTATATAAAAAGGGAGACTGGTCAGATTCAAGCAACTATAGGTCAGTAAGTGTAATATACATGACAGGAAAATTAATGTAAGGAGTTATTATGGATAAGATTGAGCAACACATGGCAAGAACAAGAGTTTTACTGAACAGACAGCTGAGTTCAGAAGAGGGAGGTTGTGTTTTTACTAACATGCTGGAATTCTATGAGGAAGCAACAAAAGGATATAATCAAAGTGGAGCAGATGATATTATTATCTTGACTTTCAGAAAGTATTTGATAAGGTTCCAGACGAAGGGTTGGGTATCAGACTAAAAGTAGTAGGAGTTCAGGGTGATGTTTTTAGATAGGTGGAAAATTGAGAAAGCAGAGGGTGATGGTGTGAGGAACCTCATCAGAATTGGCTGACGTTAAGAGTGGTGCTCCACAGGGGTCAGTGCTAGGGCCATGGCTATTTTTAATACATTTTTAACGTAGGTACAAATGTTCTGGATATGAATATATGTAACAAGCTGGTTGAGTTTGCGGATGATACCAAGACAGGTGGATTTAAATATAATCTGGAATTTGTTAAATCATTACAGAAGGACTTGGACAGCATAGAGTCTTGGGAAGATTTGTTGCAGATTAAATTTCATTTTAGTAAATGTAAAGTATTACATGTAGGAAGTAAAATGATAGGTTTGCATACACAATGGGAGGTCTGAAAATCGAAAGTACACCTTATGAGAAGGATTTAGGAGTCATAGTGGAATCGACACTATAAACTTCCCAACAGCTTTAAGAAACCATTAAGAAGGCTAACAGAATTTTAGATTATATAGGATGTGTGGAGTACACGTCTAAGGAGGTTATGCTCAAGCTTTATAACACACTGATGAGGCGTCATCTGCAGTACTGTATACAGTTTTGGTCTCCAGGTTTCAAAAAGGACATAGCAGCACTAGAAAAGGTCCAGAGAAGAGCAACTAGGCTTATTCCAGGGCTACAGGGGATTATGAAGAAAGATTAAAAGAGCTGAGCCTATACAGTTTAAGCAAAGGAAAATTAAGAGGGGACTTGAAGTGAGAGATTGAAGTGTTTAAAATTATGAAGGGAATTAATATGGTGGAATGTGACTGTTATTTTGAAATAAGCTCATTAAAAACACAGGGACACATTTAGAAACTTGTTAAGGGTAAATTTCGCTCAAACTTTAGGAAGTTTTTCTTTACACAGAGAACCACAGTCTCATGGAATAAGCTAACAAGTAGTGTGATAGACAGTAGGACTTCAGGTACTTTCATGTTATTTTGGAGGAATTATGTGGATGGCGAGCTTTACTGGGCTGAATGGCCTGTTCTCATCTAGAATTTTCTAATGTTCTTATGTAAAAAAAAGATGCAACAGGTAAGGCACAGACAGAGTGTATACTCCTCGTATTCTGGGGTCAGGATGTTCATACTATGTAAGGAGAAAACACACCTCTAGTTTGAGTTGTCACTCCACTGTGTTTCTCCTTTGAATATTTTCTCATAAATCTAGACTTTCCACGTAACATCCATCTATCCATCCATTTTCTGAGCCAGCTTAGTCCAAAGCAGGGTTACAAAGAGCAAAAGTCTCTCCCAAGGCTAAAGGATAGCCTATAAAGCAAGACCAAACCATAAATAAAGTAGCAAGGCTGTCTGCAAACTAGTATGGAAAAAACAGGTTTTAGAAAATGGGCACATATTCTAAATCAATTTGTTGATTTTTTTCTAATACATTGATGTAGCCACAAGGAGAAAATTCTTAATTGCTTCTCTATGAAATATTTTCTTAGCCATCACACCTGAGACTAAGACACAAAACATGTTCTGTCTCCAGCTGGAGTTTATCTTTGGATTACTATGAATCGCAGCCAGATGTAGAAGGACTAAAGGAGGTCCTGGTAAAACAGGAGACCATTCCGTGTTTTCAGCACCTTATTCTTCACTGAACATTGCTGGCACTACTGTCCTTTAATGACATCTAGGAAGGCCCAGACTGTTTAAGCAGCCTTTACCTCATTCCTCCTGATGCACCAGCTGTCTGCCTCCTCATAGGCTCAGATCTTTTTCTGCCAAATGTTAACTGTCATCTTTGTGTACATTTTGGGAAAAATGGACCTGAAAGTCATTTGGCTAATGTCCAAATTCATACTTTTCAGATTCATGTTCCATGTTAGGTCATGAACTATTGATACCATGAAGCCCTGAAGCAATACATATCAGCAGTGACCTGCTCTTTGTTTTCACTAATGTCAAGCTTTGTTTTGTGCACATGGCCTCTAGATAATATGCAACTGACAATGCTGGATGGTACTAGAGAAGAAGGAACTTTTCTCAGTCTATTGTGAGCCTTCAGACTCCTAAAGTGAAAGAGATCTTTGGGTAAACTTTAGTCGCATGATATTTTGTACGACACAGTGGCAAGTAGGAAAGGAAAGAAATTTAATTTTCCAGATGTATTATTTTACTACTACATAACATAGTTTGCTCAAATGTAATTAATCCAATATCCAAGTGTGCAGTGGGCAGCCAGTACTTATTTAGCTCTAAATGGGATGCTGGTCCTGCACAGGTCCGACTCCTGCACACCACCACCACCTCACTCACATAGGGCCTATTTAGAGGATCCAGTTAACCTAAAATGTCTTTGGGATGCGAGAGGGACACTTGTGTACTTAGAGAAGAAAACCATTAGACGTGAGTTGAACATGCAGGCTCCACACAGATAGTGACTAGGCATGGGACTGGAACCCAGGACGTTGAATCTGTAAGCCGGCAGTTTTACCACTGTGCAGCACTTTGACGCACACAACACTCAATGTCTGAAAGTGTATTGTAGTATTTAGACAAATGCTTTGTCTTTATTTACCCTATTAAATGTGCAGCTTAGGTTCCACATTATTTCTTAATGCAGTCAGTTGCTTATTCTAAATGTCTTTTACAAACATTCACACAACCATCCAAGGTCAAGCAAGCTCCTCGGGCATATAAACATATTTTATGTTCCATTAAAGTGGCACCACTAAGGAGTGACGACTATCTGTCTTTTGAAGTAATTACACCGAAAAACCCTAAATGCTCCTCAGATACAGAAAACGAGATGAAGCCAACTTAAATATGTTCATCCATCAAGAAAAAGCAGAGCCAGCTTTTGGTTCAAGGTGAAGGCTAACCAGTGGTCACTCTTCAATGTAATCAATCATACACAGGATGCACAAACTATCACGGGGCCACACGTAATTACTTGAGGCAGCGTTCTGGCACATCTGGAAAACTGGCTTACCAGAATTCTTCTTGAAAACAAAGAAGAAATAATATTTCTTGTTCAAGTGAACTATACAAACCAAACAAAGTACTCCATTTTGACACCAGTTTTACTTTAATTTAGCAAGATATAATTTTCCACATCTACTGTACCATACTAGTAAGTTTATTATTATGGTCTTTAACAAGTTTTTTTTTTTTTTTTTTTAATTTCATTTTTGGATAATTTTGACGAGAGACCAACTTTTTTGTCAAACTCCTGTAGTCTGTCTTCATATGATTATGTGAATATTCACTTTGGGCCCTGAATGTTGCCCTGCCCGACTCAAAGCACCTATAGTGGAAACTAATTTAAAAAACAACTGCAAGAAAGTACCTCCAGTTCTTGGAAAAGACATGTTTGCTAAAATGTAACAAGCTGTTGACATACTCAGGGGGATATAAGCAGGGATCTGTATAAGCCAAGCAGAACACTGCGATCTTGGTCAGCATTTGAAACAGTCTAAAGATATAACTAACTTGACAATGAAACCTTCACTTCCTTCTTTAGGCCCGCAAGTATCTGTCATGTGCGTGTGTTTTGTTAAAGGTGCTAAAGTTTCAGGTTTAATATGAAGACACTCTCACTTGTTTGTATGGCTGTTATCAGCATCAGGGGTAAAACCTCCTTAAGCAGTTCTCATAATCACAAAGAAATCACAATCCTCAACTATCAGGATATGGAAACACTTAAACATGATTGCTCTGCTCTCAGCTTTGTTTGTTTCCCGCATTTGTTTCTTTGATATTTCTTTATCCCTGTTTGTGTCCTAATGTTTCCATCATCAGCCTATGACAATTGTCGCGATTGCTATTGACACCCACGTGCAAATGAACACATGCAATAATGGTATTGTTGTTCTGCAATAATTACTTCCCAAAATTTATAGGCAGGGCCATCTTAACGCCTGGGCACGCTGGGCAGTTGCCCGGGGGCGCCACAAGCATAGGGGCCCCATACTAATCTATGTATGTTGTGACTTGCCGAGTGGTTGTGTAGGTAGGGGCCCCAGTGCTCTGCTTTGCCCAGTGGTCTATAGTGCTGTTAAGACGGCCCAGTTTATAGGTATAATATAATTTAAATGTATAATAAAGTAATAGCATTAGCAATACTCTTGTGCATTAGGATGAGTGATGTCTTTCATCAGTATACCACTTGAGGTGGGTGTCCCAGCAGGTGGTACAGAACTGCAGGGCTCAATAAAGCCTTGATACACGTATGGAGGTGGACACTGGCAGGAACAACAGTGTTTGCTAGGACGATGGGTAAAAAAGCACCATGGTACAGTAAGTTATTCACTAATTCTGCAGCTTGTCAACATATTGGGGAGTAGTCAGAGAAGTTGGCCTACAAGTCATTATATCTGAGACACTTACAGGTGACATTAGACTGCTCTTACTTAGTACAAATATGTGTGTGTGTTTGGTGTGCTGTCCAGACTACATAGCTGAGCCTCCTAAGAGAACTTTAGGAGGACAGTCACAAGGTCCCCTGAAGACATTCTTGATCCCAGAATTGACAGGGGAACTTATCTCAGAAGTAATCCCTGGTTTGAGCTTGTATTTGGAAGGTGGGTTTAGGCAAGAGCCCAACCGACAGAAGGAAGCGAGGTCAGACTATCTAGAAATGGGAGGTAAGAAAGGAGTGTTTGATGTCATATTTAAGTGGGTAATGAGAAACTCGCCCCACTAACAGACATGACTTTTGACTGTTGTAGGACAGAAACAGGATTTATTGTTATCTTGAGTCTGTTTTTGTACCTTGGATACTCCTCCTGGGTTCCACTCCTTTGTGCACTTTACTTCTCATAAAAGTAGCTTTGCCCTCCTTGGTGCCATTCAGAGATCAGGAATGGCTCAACAATGCATCCTGTCATCCACAATTTAAAAGTGGTTAAAAAGATTTTACTTGACAACTCACTATAGCACATATTTTAAAGTATCAGCACACCACCTGGCTAAAAAAAACATATGAAGATGAAGAGAAGAGAATATTATTTATTTAAACAAGCTGACATCCTTTTTCTGCCAAAACATAGTTAGGCTATCTTTTTTACTTGGCGAAAACGAATATCATTCACAACTGCAATGGAGTGTGACAGAATGTGTCCCAGCTGAGACGGTAATTCTGTCTACTTTTTCTCTAGTCAAGCATTTTCTGACATATACAGCAATGTTTCTGTTTCCTTTGTCATAGTGCATACTGCATGTGCACGTGTCACAGGTTAGGACCAAGACAGGTCCAAATGAACTTGAAATTTACAGTGAAATAACTGGAATGTTTCACTCGTATTTAGAAGAAGATGTCAGGAAATGGGAAATTAGCATAGGACAGGAATCAAGAAGAACCAAAACTTTAACCAAAGCAAAAATTCAAAACATTGTCCAGACCAAAGTAAACCCCAATTCTTTATTTTAAAAAGTGCTGTAGATTTTTACTCTTCTTCATATCCGCAGTTTCAGACACCTTGCCAAGCACACCAGCATCTTCTATAGCAAGGGTGGGCAAAGTCATTCCTGGAGGGCCGCAGTGCTTGCAGGTTTTTGTTCCAAACCCATTGCTTAATAAGAAGTGCTTATTGCCCGAATAACACTTCTGCTTCACTTTAGTTGTCTCGTTCATTAAGATTTTGAACACTTATTGCTTATTTTAGTCTTAAACATCTGTAGTCTTGGTTTTTAATTGCTTCTTATTATCAATAAGATGCAAATGACAAAAGAAACCAACATTTCTCCATTTAGCTTGTTACCATTTACACCTCTGTGTGTATTTATCGTGCCTGATTTAGTTTAGTTAAATACTTGGAAGGAAAGTGAAGAGAAAAAAGTGAAGCACTGAGAATAACTCGTCTGTTTTAGAATTCAAATCATTTGGATGATATCCTCAGAAAGGGGAAGAAAAAATACGATAAGAGAATGACTTGACATGGCAGAGTTAAATCACAAACAAGCTATGAAATTAAATTATTGACAAGGATTGCTTTTTAATTAAGCAACTGGGTTGGAACAAAAACCTTTAGCCACTGCGGCCCTCCAGTACTGACTTTGCCCACCCCTGTTCTATAGCAATGACTTGATGACATTAGATGCTGTGCATCATCAGTTCATAAATATGAACAATATGGCTGACCCATAAAAAGCAATATACAAAGTAATATAAAATACAGTAAACAAAGTGTCTACATTATAACATTGAGAAAATAACAAAAATAAACGAACAAACCTTATAACAACAAATACAGGTAAAAATTAAAGAAAAAACACAACTATTAAGAGGTTCCTAACAACAGTGAACATACTCTCCAAGTGCAGTTTCATGTTGTTTTTCCCTTTGTTTTGGTTGAATTTTCTTTGTGAGTTTATTACTTGGAGTAGAGTTTGCCCTAAAATATTTGGGGTTCCTTAACGCCATTCTGGTGCTCTTATCTGATGAATATTAGATTCACATTTACACTCGCCTGAGTGCTCACCATTTCAGTTCCAGTGCAGCACACAATATACTTGACAAGCTTCAGAATTCACATACAGTACGCCATCTTGTCAGCTGATCTGCACAATTTATACAGAAGTATACATTCCATCTGTAACACTGGGACTGTCACATGCAGGTGTTTAGAGGGTAAACAAAGAACCACACATCAGTAATAATACAGTATATAAGGTTATCGTGCCATTTAAAGGTCTTTAAAATATTCAAGAAAAATATAAATATGTTGAACAACCCAGCATTACTCACTTTTGGCTTGGAATAAGCTTCATGCACAAAACAATCCAGAGTGACTTTGTTACTGCGGACGAGTGGGGTCTCCTGCCTTGTGCCTGTTGTGGTTGGAATAGTGTCCTTTAAAATCCTGTGAAGGAAACAGCAGGTTTGAAAAATGGAAGGATACATGATTGTTAATGTCTTGTTACATTTGAATGACATAAATGGTTTCTACTTCAATTGCTGGTTTCAGCCCACTCTTATAAAGTAATCAAATAAATGTTACCCTTTGTATTCATTCATTTATTTATTTTTCTTTTAGTGTGGATTTTTTGAACGAGCACGACCACAAAAAGGTGATGTTTCAGACCGGGAACAGTTGACCTCAGACAAGTCAGCAGAAGCATGAGAGGCTCCGAGTCTTACAAGAAGACAGCTTTTCAAATCTTTAACAGAGAGACAAAATGGACAAATCAGCTGTTTGTTAAGGAAGAACAGGATTGTGAGATGTGGCTGGTTTGCAAGCTGCCTTAATCCACAAGTGCCATGAGACCTGAACCTATGCAACATGTTTGAACACAGAGGCGCGGCAGAGCCACTGGCTGCCTGAAAAGCTGCTTGCCATGTGGAATTCAGCTCCTCGTCAGTGTGCACGTTTTCTATACTTGGATTATGCCATTGTGCAGGATACAGTGGACTGAACACACACCAAAGTCTGAAGCCGTGATGTCTTACAGAACACATTCCTTTTGCTCGACGTATTATGTATATCATGTTTTACATTGTGGACTTTGGATTTTCCTTTTCTGCTAACATCATGAGACTCTTAACCTGAATATTTTTGACCTCCTAGGATGATCTACAAAGGAACCCTCTATTGTGTAAGTCTCCGGTAGACTTGGAATTTTAGGTACTGTAATCAACAAGCTACTGTACCACAAAGTGGTGCACATAAGATTATCAATCATCGCCATCCAGGATTACAGTCTGTGAAAACTTGATATTGAACTTCTGTGTCTATGTGATCCCCTCAGTGTCTGTCGATGAGTACGAACTGGAAATTGACAGTTCCTTTTCAAGCAGAGCAGATATGAAAAAAGAATCGGGAAAATTTCTTGACTGTAGAATCTCTAAAATTTGCCGTCTGATGATCTGATTTGAACAGTGCTGCGTGCTGCGGGAGGGAGTGCGCTTTCATTAATAAGAACCATACAGAATTCTACTGTACTCTACCAAAAAACCACAAAACACCACAAAAATTAGAATGTGTTGCAATCTCTTACCTAAGGTTTATTACTAACCAGATTTTTAAGTATGATTGTGAGTGCAGCAACTTTCACCTGGAGAGGCAGTGGGGTCTCCAACAGTGGCAAATTGCACGACATGTTCCACCTCACTATTGCTCAACATAAATATTCAGTTTAAGTCAACTAATTGTTTTTTCACCTCACAGTGGAAATAAAAATGTGTTGCTAACACCAATGCTGAATATTATCAATTAAAGATTAAAATGTCACTCGCCAAACGTAGAATTAACTGGAAAATCATTCAGAAAGTAAGGTCTAAAGCAGGGGTCTCTCCATCGCTACTGTGGCTGCAAGTTTTTATTCTAACTCCTTTCTTAATTAGTGACCGGTTTTTGCTGCTAATTAACTTCTTTTCCTTTCATTTTAACTCCTTGAGGGCTAAATATTTTTTTCCCCAAACAACTCAGCACACCAAAGAATGGTTTCACACATAAATCAACATCAAACGTCTGTTGCTTTGTTCTGTGGTGGCTGTCGCTATCTGTTCGCTGTGTCTGCTGGCTGTGCGGGGCGGCAGGCTGGCTACCTGGCTGTCTTCACGTGGCGGTGACAGCCGCAGTTCGATGCAATCTTGGTTTGTCCCTCTAGTCATTGTAAGTGGCGGTCCTCCCAGACGCATCAGCTACGTAAGTGTGTTCAGCACCACAATCAGCTGGGGACAGATCAGCTGATGCCAGTACCTCACTTTCGGTTTCAATCTCCATCTCCAGATCAGTTGCACCAAAATCGGAGTCCGGCAAGTCAGATTCCAATTCAACGACAAAATACACAAAATGTCGTTCACAGAATATGTTGCTTTGCGCGTTCGCGTTGGTCTCTTGCCAGATGTCGATACCATTTTAGAGGTTGTTTGCTCTTCGGTTCTCGTGTGTGCCAGTAACTGAGGTCAAATCAAACCATCTTTACTTCTAGCAAAGAGAGTCAAACTAAAACATAAAAACATAACAGCAAGTTTTGTCGCCGTGTACAGCCGATTACTGTCCTCTACCCTTGAATATTTCGAAAAAAAGTCGACATCCACCCTCAAAGAGTTAATTGATTTTTTTTTTTAAGATTCAGTCCTCTGAATTGCTTCATTTATTCCTTAAATGGCTCCTGAACAGAAGTAAGATGCAAAGTTAGCCAACAGATGATTGGCTAAGTCGGCGCCTTAACCTCCAATCAGCTTCTTAATTAGAATCCAATTCTTGTTGTTAGATAAAAATGTTATTTAATTCTATGGCTTCTTGGTGTTCAAATTCTGCAATAGCAGACATTTCCGAAACTGTTGATTGACTTTTTTCTAACAACACCCTCAATGCACTTTGTGGACCTGAGCTGACCAACATTACTGAGAACTTCACTTCTCTTTATTTTCAGAAACTGTGCAATAGACGCAGGTTGCTGGTTGTGTGTTGGCTCATTTTATATGTCATTATTGTTTGGCTGCTAATTAAGGAAAAAAGAAGTAATTAAGGGGTCTGAATCTTAAATAGCAAGTCAATTAAAATGAAGGTAAAATGGTTAATTAGCGGCAAATACTGGCCACTAATTAAGAAAAGAGTTAGAATGAAATCCAACAGCCACAGTAGTGACCCAGGGCCAGAGCTGGAGACCCCTTGTCTGAAAACGTCTAAAATGTGAAAAACCTGTAGAGTGGCTGTTTGCACTGTGCTTGTCCTCCGTAATAAATGGGTGTGCAGGGCCTCTACTACAGTTTTACATTTGTCATTCCTACAAAATTTGTTTGCCTCTGCCTTACATTTGTTCTGCTGTGGACAGCATAAAAGTCAAATTACTGTTGTGGGATGCAACTGTTTCATTTATTATAGATCAGATAGGACAGCAATATTCAATAATTACAAATGAATGATATTTATTTTATATTGCCCTTATTGTGATGACCAATCTAAAAAGCATAAAGAAGCACAATGGCAATGAGACTGCTACCACAAAGAGAGGTCTTGGTTTTATATTACTACAGATTTCTAATCAGAAAAGAAAGCAACATGTCTGACACCCTTTATTCTCATGACAAAGATGCTTTAGGAACACAAACTGCTAATTAATTTAATGAATGCTTTATTTTAAAGAGTAGCAATAACTGACGTGGGAGCACCTAATAGTGGTCAGCTCAGTGCATAGTTTCAGGAATTGATTTGCTTATGCTGATAAATTCAATGTCAGTATTTCCCATAGAAAATTTTTTTGGAAGAGCATCATTCACTTTTTAATATACAAACCAAAGGTGCCAAGCAGACAGTGATAGCACGGCAAGGGCAATATGGCAATACGTTTCAGATATCCCCTCCTATGGCTGATCAAAGTGCTAACAGAAGGGGGTGAACTTTCAAGTGTTTCGTGCTACACGTTTTATTTGAAAAAATAAAAAGATACGAAATCCGTATGAGTTTCTTACTTGTACATTCCGCTGATGTATTCCTGAAATATTGCCTGTCATTAGTAAAAATTTAAATCAAGCAAAAAGGCAAAGCATTCCTAGTCACATCCGTGGTGCCTTGTTTCCTCACCTGAGTGTTGGTGGCTTTCAGGTGTTGCTGAGCATACGTTGCAGCTGAAAGTGGCTACAGATACATTTCTCAGATGTTCCCACTGATAACTAGTGGACTTGATGTACTGCACGTAGTCACACTTTGCGTGAATTCAGTGCATGTAAGATTACGCATAGTTTTTGAATGGTTTACTGAAATTTTCACATGGTGTCTTTGGAAGAACCTGCTGATGTGTAAGAGCAGAATGTCACTGGTAAAGCTTAGTTAAATTCTAACCGAAATATGCAATATTTAATTAAAGTGCCACAAACTTCATTTTGGGGCCCTGTGATGGGCTGGGATGCTGTCTAGAGACATTTCTTGCTTTGCACCCAGTAGTGCCGGGATAAGCTCAGGCCTTCATAACCCTGCTTTGGATAAGGTGTGTGTTTGAGAACTGAACGGCATGTTGGGACATCCCTTTGAGGAAACCCTGCAAAATTATACCGACCATTTTTCTCAAATGGCCAGTTACATTACTGTGATTTCATAATTTAAAATTCAACATGATTGTTTTCAACTTTAACAGCCCTTTGAAGTAAAGAACTAGCAGCAGTTTAGAACCCCTGGTAATTGACAATTACTTGACCCTCCTTAGAATTCATCAAGTGGTCTGTCAGGTTTATAGCCAGCTCCAAACTCGCCCTACGTGAGCGAGCGTGAGTGCACCCTGACATGTAACGCTGGGACTTGAGTTTGCCTTGTAATCAGTTCTTCCAGGATATCCCATGGCTCCCCAAGACTATTAATCACAGTTTGTTATATGGTCACCAGATAGCACTCCAAGTGAAGTGGTGTGGACCTGTTGCACGTTTGAAAATGAGAACAGGTCAGTCAGTCCCTTTTACTTGTTGATATATTTGCCATTCTATCTGTTTAGAGGCAGAATGTCCTCTTGAGAACCTTCACTGGATAGTTTTTTTACCTTCCATACTAAGAAAAGTGTGTTAAACACCCTTCCCTGTCGTTTATTATAAGAACTGATCCATTTTGTGGCATAAAATAAAATGCAAAGACTTGCTGCATCTCTGTTAACCACCGGGATCATACTATAAAATTGAATCTCTCATTTGAAGCCTACAGAGCCTGCCTAACATTCCCTGTCACCTAGGCCTTCAGCAGCCCCGGTGTGGCCATCAGCTCCTGCTGTCCTTTTTCCCAGCTTGACGTCTTCTTTCATGCCTCCAGGTCACAATCCTACTTCATTTTTAGCTTATACAACGCTTTTTCTCTGCCCTGAACACGACCTTTCCAAGATAGTATCACTATACCTTCCCCTCTCATGCTAAGACTTTCTCTTTTGACGTATTAAAGCCAAAAGAAATCACTGCTGAATATGACTATAAGAGAATATTCAGCGTCAGCTCCCCTATGCATATAACATTGTGTTTGAAGTCATCTTGTCAAGGACGCGTTAAAAACACAGCCTGGTGAAGGCCCAGTCCGTGACAAGCACTCCGCTTCTTCTGAACTCGCTGCATGTGTGTGGCCTTTCTGACTACAATGCATTGTGGTGAAATGCCTTCTTAGTGTTGCACGCACACAATTGCCTTTTGGCAAAATCGGAAATGGCAGAAAGTGACGCATTTTTTTTTTTCCCTTTTGTGTGTTCATTTACTCAAGAGACTGATTAACAACATAGCAATCGCATGTCTGTTAGAACAAAACAGACCATCCAGCCCATCTGGTAAGAGTCATCTCAATGCAGTTCCTGTCTGGCACTGCCTCTGCCAGCTTCCTTTCGGTGGAGCAAATGTGGATGGCAGTTATTCCATTTGGTTTGCTTCTCGGTTGAAGGTTCTCCTTATTTCATCGTGAAGTCAGTGATAGCACAGTATATATGAAACAGCACTGGGCGCTTTGTGCGACGGACTACAGCTGCGAAAGTGTAATAAAAGGAAAGCTGCTATAATGCTATTGTTATCTTGAAAGAGATCTCAAGACAGCACAACCTGCCAAAAACAACACATGTGGGGGAAAAAACCCAAACTTGCTACATGTAAGAATTCTTATGCCAAAGTATCATATAACTTTGCATATGTGCCTTATAAAGATATGCAAAGTAACATTTATAGACATAAATCGAGGCTGAATGTTCAAAGAGAACTGGCCATTATTACAGTAACGTTGCCTGAAAACAGCTGTATGGTTTCCTAAGGGGACGGAGAGAACATTAGCAGTGCACCAAAGTGTCTCAGAGTTAATATTCCCCAAATGGTCCACTGGTTTGTGCAATATTTTATATTTTTAAGATCCTCAAGCATGTTTACACTGGTTATTAAATTGTTTGGAGTTATGTATATAGTTAAATGAGAAATCTGTGAAGTTTTGACTAGCATTCATTGGTAGTAAAAGGTGTAACTGTATCTAAATGTAACAGCAGTTTCAGTCAATCTTTTGTTTTGTATAGCGCCTTTCACAGCAATCACCATAACAAAGCTCTTAAACAGACACAAATACTTCATAAACACACGTGTGCCACCTCATATTTAAAAAGAACGCAACTCTGCCCTCAGCTAGCAAAGATAACATCGTCCAGTTTTGAAAAACACATTCTGTCGTCTCTGCTGAAAGATTGCTTTATAATTCCCTTCTGGTAAAAAAAAAAAAAAAACAAAGAGCTTTGTTGGCTGTGATAATGGGAGCACTGGTACAGCATGCATGCTCTCCATTTAGAACCACATCTGTGTTTAAATTTTGCCCATTTCTACCTTTTTTGTGTTTTAATTCAGCACATTTTTACAGTGCATTTTGTTAGAGAAGGCTGAATCTGAGACACAACTGTTAGCTTTATAAAGAATGTGCTTTCAATTGTGCAAAAAACGTATTAGTTTCATAATAGAGAGCAACTCTTGTGTATATATGTGTTAAGACTGTTGTTACATACTTTCTAATAATTATCTAAAAATAAAAATAATTTTGAAAAAAAAAGATTTGTGCAGTATATATCTGTTTCATCTAAGCTCAGTAAATACCTTGAAGGCCATTCATTGACTTGAGATGGTGTGGTGAGGGCGAGGAGACAGTAGCTACAGGATCTGAAGGTGATGCTACCTCCAAGGCACCCAGTTCAGTCCACACTGTCATTGGAGTTTGTATGTTCTCCCCATGCCATCCATCCATCCATTTTCCAACCCGCTGAATCCAAACACAGGGTCACGGGGGTCTGCTGGAGCCAATCCCAGCTAACACAGGGCACAAGGCAGGAACCAATCCCGGGCAGGGTGCCAACCCACCGCAGGGTTCTCCCCATGTCCCTGTGAATTTCCTCAAGGTAGCTTGCTTACCTCCCGGACCAGAATACCAATTGACCCAAAAGCGCAAAAACACTTCTGAGAACATGTAAACTCCACAGAAAAGCAGCTAAGCTAGAAGTGTAAACCTATAATGTGTATGAAACTGTCGTGTTGTTTCATGATCCTGGGTAATGGTCAAGAGATCAAATCGTACTTCTGAATTGAACAACAGGAAACTGATCTGCAGGATCTTACAGCTTTAGTGAATTCGATTGAACTGAGCTGAAGGTAAATATTATCACTTTAAGATACACTTCATTAGCTTCAGAGCATTCCTAGGGTACAAATATTAAGTCTATAAACTGCTCACAGTTGCAGTTCTGTTATATATCATTCCAGAATGGTTCATGCTTGTTTACACATGAATTAATAATTCATATGTGTTTAATGACATTTATTATTTTATTGTTTCTAATATCACAAAGCATATGGTTTCTGACAAGGGCTTTTTCTATGAGGTTTCAGGAACTGGCAGCCCAACAGACCAAGTGATATGGATGCAGGAGTAAGGAATACCGTCAGGTAAACTGATTTGTGTTTTCTACTGAAAAAGTGAAGTTCTGTGTTTTCATACATTCTTGTTTATCGTAGCCCTGGAAAGTGCCAACATGTCGCTTGTTGTAAGGAAGAATTCCATTAGGTGACAATCCTACTATTAAATCAGCTCAGTATGGAGGTGTGCATGGAAGTGCCCTGTGATGGACTGGCAGCTTTTCTCCAGTGCTGCCATGATTGATTGAGGTGTCACCCCAAGGAAGGGCGGTGTTTTATCATGTAGAGTCCTAAGTGACCCTGTTTTCCCCCTTACACTCATACAAAAGTGTCTTCAGTCCAATACTTTTAGCCTTCATATGTTGCACTACATGTTATAGCAATGCTCTCAGGCAACAATATAGAGTAAAATAGAACAAACAGGAGAGAGTTACACTTAAAATAATAGATAGATAGATACTTTATTAATCCCAAGGGGAAATCCACATACTCCAGCAGCAGCATACTGATAAAAAACAATATTAAATTAAAGAGTGATAAAAATTCAGGTAAAACAGACAATAACTTTGTATAATGTTAACGTTTACACCCCCGGGTGGAATTGAAGAGTCGCATAGTGTGGGGGAGGAATGATCTCCTCAGTCTGTCAGTGGAGCAGGACGGTGACAGCAGTCTGTCGCTGAAGCTGCTCCTCTGTCTGGAGATGATACTGTTCAGTGGATGCAGTGGATTCTCCATGATTGACAGGAGCCTGCTCAGCACCTGTCGCTCCGCCACAGATGTCAAACTGTCCATCTCCATGCCTACAAAAGAGCCTGCCTTCCTCACCAGTTTTTCCAGGTGTGAGGCGTCCTTCTTCTTTATGCTGCCTCCCCAGCACACCACCGCGTAGAAGAGGGCACTCGCTACAACCGTCTGATAGAACATCTGCAGCATCTTATTGCAGATGTTGAAGGACGCCAGTCTTCTAAGGAAGTATAGTCGGCTCTGTCCTCTCTTGCACAGAGCATCAGTATTGGCAGTCCAGTCCAATTTATCATCCAGTTGCACTCCCAGGTATTTATAGGTCTGCACCGTCTGCACACAGTCGCCTCTGATAATTATGGGGTCCAGGAAGGGCCTGGGTCTCCTAAAATCCACCACCAGCTCCTTGGTTTTGCTGGTGTTCAGGTGTAAGTGGTTTGAGTGGTGGAGGGTGCAGTACTACAAGGTGAGAGTGGGTTAGGGTGGTCAAACCTGTTAAAGAAGGTAATATTAATAATGTAAGGTGACCAGAATTTTTTGGGCCAATCCGGGGACATGGGGCTAGAGGAGCATAGACTACATATGTCTTGAGAAGAATTCATTCATGCCTGGTTGTGAAAATCCAGTTTCATTACGACGTGCTAGTGTACACGAACAAGCAAAACTTAACGCAAGATCGTGAAAGGACTGGAAATGTGGACAATTTTGTAAATCATAAATACATTCTGTACAGTCTGCATCAGTTTAAGAAACAAAATTTTTGTATGGATATTAAACTTACAATTCCGTTTACTGATAATTTACATGTTTTTTTGCTGGCATCTTCAAAAATGTCAAAATTGACACCGTGATGCGTCCAAAACTGTAAAATAATAATTTGTAACACGTAAGCATCCTTTAATTTTAATGTTAATTAAACCATAGCATTGTTTATTAAAGTGGATAGAAATCCACGTCTTACCTTCCCACGCAGTACAGGCTCATCCTTTTATTGTGTTCTGATTGGACTGTCCTTCCGCAATGTATTTTTCAGAGGAATGAATCTTTTTCAGTATCCCCTTGTTTTCTGGGTGACAGAGCTTCTGGAAGAATTCTTTGCAAGACATTGAGAAGTTTACTTTAACTGTCAGCAAGGACCGCATTGTATGCACTTTCATTTGTGATTTCTCTGGCGTCCAGAAAAAGTTAATGTGACTGAAAGTTCTTTCTACTGTTGCATTGCTGGCTGGCAAACAAAATGCAAGTTGAATTAAGTTTTCTATGTTTCTATGTGGCAAAACTTGTTTTTTCAAGTTCTGGAATATTTTTTTCCACTTCTGCAACGTTGTTATGTCTTGGTTTGTCCAATCACTGAACTTCATGGCTAGGTAGTCTTTTTATGTACGTAAATTCATCAAACATTAAGTCAGTATTTATATTGAGAATAGGGCGTTTGGTTTGCAGTGTTTCCACTGCCCTCTCAAAGTCATTTCTTCTAGGAATTGTTCTCAGCAGTAGGCAATTTAACTTGTGAAGGTTATCCAAGTGTTTGCCCCATGCATTAATGTAGTCAATTGCTATGCCAAAGAACGTATCTGATGTTCTAAAATATGCTTCCCTTGTAATGTGGCCATCATCTTCAAGTTTACGAAGGAGACCTCGAACCAGCATAGGAATAAATTTGTCTTCTTTCCTGGCCGTCAGCTTTTGGGTCAAATCTTTCAAAATAGCACATGCCTCAATTGCACTTTTGTGGTTGCCTTCTACATGAAGTACGGTGTCATGAAACATGCTCATTTGACAGAGCCACATTTCTGCTAATGGGTTCTTGAACAAATCCTCGAAGAATTGCTAAAGAATGATTTTAATGATTGGAAAATCTGCAGTATCCTCTGCAATGCTGGCATTAAAATAACCAACGCACGTTTGAGTATCACAAAATTTTGTGGTACTCTTCGTTAACAAAATCACAAAACTCCTTCAGTCTCTCCACACGTACGGTGTAAATGTGGAAATACCTAAACGTTTTCTGGACCAGACCTTCAACGTCTATGGGCAAAGTGTCTAAGGCAGATTGTGCACAATTGTGAATGATATGGGCATTGCAGCTCACTCCAATAATTTCTCTCTGCAAGTGAGACTTCATTTTTGTGAATACATTTTCTTTGCCTCTTCTCAAAAGTCCGCTGAAATTTGTTTTTGTATTGTCCGCAGAAAGGGCAACAACTTTGTTTTGCAGTTCGTACTTTTTAAGCACTCCCATCACACTTTCTGAAATACTTTCTGCAGTTTCCCCCGGCAACTCAACAAAGTCTAGTAACTTGTTTTTCACAATTTCAGGTGAGTCGTATTTAAAGTATCTGATCATGATTGGCCAAAGTTTAGTGTTTTTATGATTTGAAACATCAACACAAACGCTTATGTAGTTCACATCCTTAACTTCAGCCAAAAGTTCTTCTCGTGCCCATGGAGAAAACACGTTTGTAATTATAGCCTCATATTTTGTTCTGGCACAGGTGAATCTTTTGTCACTAATTTTTTTTTGCAAACTACTTGTATGGTCTGTGGATCGGAAACTGTGATTATGGCTCACCGTGTGGAACGCGAACGTACCTTCATGAATTGCCAGTTGGTACTCTGCATCTGACGATACTACTCTTCGAAAAAATTGAGTCACTGCTTTTAAAAATGCTCTACTTCGCAAAGCTAATTTGTGCTTTTCTCTCCCCTCGTGTTCCGTGATTGAAGTTCTCCCACCACTACCGATGGAAAACTTTGAGTCGCACACGCTGCATGTCACAACAGAAGCATCCGGGGTTGGACGCAAATACGAAAATTCACTCTGAAGCCCATCATTGAACTGACACTTCCTTTTAGCACTCATGTTGAATCACAGGGATCACTGCGCCAAAATGCAGAAACAACAGGTGGAAGAAAAGAGCCGCCACGCTGCTCTCGCATCCAGAAGCAAGCCACGCATAGACACAGCCACAGGCAGAGGCAGAGCATGGCGTGCCTCTCTTAGAATCTACAGATCATGAGTAGGGACTCTAAACACTACAGAGTACAAAGCGAAAGCTTATCACGTGATTTCTCGTCAAAGTTGCAGGATGCGGTAAAGCATAACTTCCGTCAAAACACCGCGCACGCACACCGAGTTCAAATTATCGTGGTGATGAGATACAGTCAAAAAAGTGAACCAGCTTATACCGGGGACAAAAGGGGACATGTTTCTGAGTGGGGACAGTTGTCCTAAAAAGGGGACTGTCCCCGGAAAACGGGGATGGATGGTCACCTTAAATAATGTCTAATAGATAATAAGCCCAAATTATATACAAAGTAAAATAAATGTGACAAAAAATAACATTACAGCTTAAAAAGCAATACATGTTTCATCCGTTGGCAGCTCTCAGCTTATTTTCAGTCTAGCTTGGACTTTGCTACCAAATGGCCTTTGAATTGAGTACTGAAACAGGCCACATGGCAGTCTCAATATGGCTGCCGAGACAGAGTTCTTCATCATAAAGAGGTGGTCTTCTGTTCCTGGCAAGTGAGAGCATGTCTTTTTAAGCCTCCCTCTTTTATTGTCTGTCTGCAGCACCTACCAAACACAAACCTTCCTGGGCCATTCACCATTGGAATAGCTCTGGCACAGCCTCCCACCCCCCACAATTCAGTTACTTTACAGTGTAGTTGTAATAAACAAGCAAAGAAGGAAACAATTAAACTATAAAACTGGCCTTCCTCATCAATGAAACTCTGGGGGTAGAAAACTAGTTAGTCCAGCTTATGGATTCTTTAACATTATAAATAAAGACATATAAAATTTTTATAAATGTAAAAACGACGAAAAAGAGTCACGAAAAGGTTTGGGGATGGCCACCCCATAGGCTTGAAAAAGTTGACGGAAAAAAATAAGCACATCTTTACAGACAAGAGTCCAAAACAGAACAGACTAACATCTTGAAAGCTGCTCTATAAATATGGTTTAAAGGAGGAAGAGGTGGAGTCAGGGAGGCTGGAACAGGAACTGACGTGGCAGTCAGATGGATTCTGGGTACCGGATATGATGTCATCAGTGGGTGCCGGAAGTGAGGGCAACAGGGACTGGACCAGTGGTGATGTCGCTGAGAGGCAGGGTCTTTGGCTGGTCTGCATAGGGTCAAAAGGAGCAAGGATCAGGTGACAATGCCAACCCCTGGACCGACTGAGAAATAACACTATTTCAGCATTAACTCCATGCTTGTGTGTGTGACAATGTATATATTAGATACCACTCATTTTACACACCACTACAGGTGCATATCAAGGATAAAGGAAAAACCCCAGAGGTCCCTAGAATTATCCTTCTGTCTGGAGTTGTAAGACAATCATTTTGAGGTACAACAGAAGTTTCAAAGTAAGGCATCTTTACTCACGAATTATGGTGCTGGAGGCTGGTGAGATATTGTATGTTGGTTAGCACATTTCACAGTGCTCTCTACACGTGACCATAATGACCCAATATTGTGTCCAGACCAGAGTACTGATGCAGACATGAAGAGAACATAGAAACTCGACTGGAAGTGCTGAGACTTGAGGTCTGAGGTTTCAACCCTCACTAGTGTGCCTGCACTGAAGGGACATTCTGTATTTTCACGTAGTCGATAACATTGCTGGGACTCTAACAAAAGTATGTTGGGTAACAACATAATTCCTGTTGCCAAGAACACTTTGTTAGCCAGGAAAAGGAGGCTGAATGGTCGATTCTCCTTTGTATTTATTTTTCTTTGTTCTTAATGGTGATCAACATGGAGTCCAAGCAGGCTATTTTAAAACTCAATGTTGAGTAGTTTTTATATTACATTTCTCTCCTGCCTGTGCTCTAGCTCCATAATACTTTATTTATTTATGTATATTTTTTTTGGATTGTTTGTGTGAAAGTGGTGTGGAAAAGTGTTCAAGTATAAGAGGAAAAATAACAAACAAGCGAGATGGATATCGCCAATCATTCAATGTCAGGTCTTTCTTGTCATTGACAATTTGAAGATTTCTTCCTCTGCTCAATTTGAGAAAATGAAAAACAGTTTTATTGCCAACCATTTTAATTTGAAACATTTATACAACAAACAAAGTCATAATGTCACAGACATACTTATTCCCATAAGCAATGTAAAATAAACACAGACTGGAAACAGTGAGATCAAAAAGTGCTTTAATTAAAATTTGCAGGCATTTGAAGTTTCAGCAGTAATAATTTGAAATGATTTTTGAATAGGGAGCTTTTAGGGTCAATTCTAACAAAATGAAAATCACATTCAGTAAAATTAAACTTTTCAAGCCCTGATTTTCTCTTCTAAATTAATAAGATTCTTGCCTTTGTGAACTGAGTTGATTTGATTATTTAATCCATTCACTCGAGTTTAAGGTGTCTCCCAAATATCCAGCAATAAGAAGACGATGCTGACTGTGTCCAGGCAGTTGTAACACAGTGGAATGACCAATTATGGAGGACAAATATTTAACAAGCATCTATTTATTTTGAAACCCACTTTATCACGAGGGCAGAGCCTAATCTGATAGCTGCATATGCACCAACCGTGGATCAACAAAGAGCAAATGTACACTGGGCTCATTTAGAGCCACCAGTTACAAGTACAGCGCACATCATCAGGTCATGGGATTAACACTGGAGTACTCTGAGAAGACCCTACTCGGGCACCAAATGCCCACATTGACATGAAGCAAACTGGGGTTTGTAGTCAGTCTCTTGAAGGTGGAAGACTGTGCCAGCATGCCACCCATTTTCCAGTATGCATTTTTGATTTTTCTCAACCTTGCATATTTTTGTGAAGAATGTTAGAACATCAAGTGAAATCAGTTTATGTAACCACAAGGTACCAACCATGTCATTTAAAATATGGTGTATTCTACTAATGGTCCACAGTAGATAAGAGTTCTGAGAGTTGAAGGAGTGCCTTTCACTTTTTGCTAATTTCTTACTGTGCCATGAGTGATTTTTGGATGATTGCCATGAAGAAGAAGTCATTTTTGTGTGCTGATGGAATTGCTTTTTTTCAAAGGACCAGAAAATGAAGGTTCAAGGAGGACTTGACAAAGAAAGGTTGGAAACAAGCAAAGCCGGAATGAGAACAATTAAACACTGGGGGAACTAAACCCAAAACGCAAAATAAACTTGACAAAAGTCAAAAAACAACGCAAGTTGTCCTGATGACCTAAAGTTCATTTCTCCAAATACAATAACTGGCAAAGATGTTCAACAAAGGTTTTTAAGTGTTCAAAAACTTGGACTCTAGTATTACCACAATGGCATATTAAATAGCCATCACCATCATGACTTCAAATGCGGAGCTGCCATCAAAAAATAACTGGCAAGCAAATGCTATTTGTACAACTAAACTACATGAACAGAGACACAGATTTAAAATGACGCCATAGTGATGTCATCAATGAAACAAAAATAGCAATAATTATTAGTTAAAACAAAAAAACAAATTGCAAAATATTCCTTCACAGTGTTAAAACCAAGCAGAGTCTGTGCCAAGATTATTGTGAATTATGCAACTGGGACATGAAATAGACTATACAAAGGGCGTGGAGAGACAGAGGTCAAACCAGTAAAGCTAATTAAATCGATGAACTAAGTAGTTTTGGTGCAAAGAGGGAGATTAATTAAAAAATCTGTGTAAAATACAGCAATTAAACTAATCAAAAATGTGTAAGTGTACTGACTGCACTATGCAGCAGAAAAATTGGACCAGGAGAAGGACATAAATAAATAAATTAGCTATGGTCAAAACCAGGATAGCAAGAATCGAATATGACAAAAGTGAACATGAAACAAAAGTCACAGTCAAGATTCAGAAAGAAAAAAACAATTAAAAGAAAGAATTTCCATGTATACTGACCCAAAGTAAGTCTAAGATTGTGGACAAAAGAACAGAAAAAATGTTGAAAACAGAATTTAAATTAAGATCTTTTAGGTTTTATCCACAAACATGAACAAACTAGGAAGTGTCCAATTCTGACTTTTTTACTTACAGTTCCACACATCGCACACTTCCTGTTGACTTTGCCTAGCGTCAGAGGCAACAATGAGCACAAAATGCCGGCACCCATAACAAAAAAAGTTAGGCCCCACCAGAGAAAGTAATACATTTTTAACATAGTAAAAACACTTCAGATCCAAAAATAAATTGAATGGCTATATTCCATGACCACTTGACAATACCCCAAATATGGAGTGATCATAAAAAATAGAAATAAAGGCCAGATCATGGCACACATCAAGGAAAACTTGAGCATACCAAGCAAAAAATTTGTCTTGAAAATCTCAAAACCAGGCGAACCAGAGTGCTGCACTGCCATCTTTTATGAACTTGTGGTGAAACTGTAACACATCATGAGGTCAGGGCCATGTGACCAAAAACAAATGAATCAAGACCTGATAAAGATGGACGCTAAAAGAAAACGAGCACACAAAATAGTGGCAACACGATGTAGTCATCACAATGATAGAAATAAATAAGCACAACAAAACCCAAAAGTAATCTCAAAACGGTACCTGAAGTTGATACAAAAGTAAAAGAGATAACATCACAAAGTATCGTTTCTAAAGGAAAGACCTAAAAGTGAAAAAGGGTGATTAGAAAAACAAAAAATTAAAGAAAGGAAATAGAAAGGACTAAAAGAATTTGTAAAATATAAAGTGCTGTCTCTTGCATATTGTTAATATTGTTAATAGTTTTGCTTATTACTACAATAGGACCAGATGCATAGACTTTGATTCTTTGAAGTTCATACAAATTAAAGATCAGACAAAGACAACACTCATCATCAGCCACCCACAGACAGCCGACTTAAGGACGCAAAACATTTCCTCGCCTCCAGCTAGCTGCACATTTTATGAAATTTTGGGAAAATGCTTTTTGTAAAATATACTTTGGATAAACATCTGCACAAACAAAACATGAATACATTCAAACCTAGTTTTGTAAAACTTTACTTATTTGTATGGAATGTTAATTGATTTTAATAAAATCAATAAAATCCCCAAAAAAATTAAGATGTGCATGCACGGTAGCTTCTTGGCATCTAAAGGTGGCTTTAGCTTTCAAACTGTCACTCCTGCCATATTTAAATCATCTCTTCACAGCATTATTTGCTTCACTTTTTCTCTCTTTAATTGGCTAATGCTCCTGTCTTAAGTGACTTATGGGATATGCGGGCATTACAGTCATTTACATGCATGTTTTTTAGAGAACACACAGCTGAGGTGACGGGATTAGGGTCACATACTGAATTGGAGGGGGAGCAGAGCCTAAAACCTGACAGTTTACGGATGAAGGCCTTAGGCACTATGCAACGCACAGGATGCAAAGTTTATTTAAGTAACGTCTGAAAATAGTGTTGAATTGATTTTATTCCCGCACTGAAGACTTCTAATGATTAGAAATGAATGAATGAAATATGTTCATTAAAACTACTACTCCTCACATCTTCATGGATTGTGGAAACCAAGTAGCATATCTATGTTTTTACAGTAATGAAAATGTCTACTTACCTTTGGACAACTGAGTGAATGTTATTCACGGCCTTTCCCCTCCTTTTAGAAAAGATGGTGATTGTAGCTTAGCTCTTGTAACTTAGCTGTCATCCTGCTGTTGCAATGTATGAGTGGCTTAAAAGACATAGTATGTTTAATTGAAACAATTAGATGCACAAGCACAATTACAGGCTTTAATTTGTTACAATTTCGCAAAAACCAAGCAAGTGCCAGACAACAAAAAATAAATATTTTTAATCAGCGGACAAACAAAACTAAAGAAGACAGCAGAACAGTGGTCAATGGACAGGCTTAAGTGAGAATTCCAGGACCGGATCAGAAACAGATATCTTCAAAAACTGAACAATCATTAGCCAAACATCAAAGTGAAAGAAAGTAAAGAAAGTGAAAAAACTACAAGTGAAGTCAAGTCATGTGGCTTTACTGTCACATTATCCATACACAGTATTGCAGAATACAGTGTATGGCGGCCAGACGGGGTTTATGGGGGGTCAGGACGCCCCTTCAGGATATGTTCAGGGGGAGCAGCCATGGACTTTGCAATACCTCCCCCTGGACGCTAGATGGCAACTCCCCTGGGTTGGAGCGGTGCCTTGGTTTCCCAAAGGGCTCCATGGGAATTGGAGTTGGGTGAAGGCCTGTCGAGTCCCGCAGGCGCCTCCAGGGGGTGCTACAGCTGGGACTCCTGAGCCCTTGTGGGCAGTAGTTTCGTCACATCCGGAAGTGTAGCTGGAACTCGGCAATCAAGCACCTGGAGCGATTCCAGGTGGACTATAAAAGGGGCCAGCAGCCATCACTCCATAAGCCTGACTCGGGAGGAGGAGGACTATGCTTGCCAGGAGGAGTGGTGGTGCAAAGAGGAGTGTGGTGTTTTGGGTGTTTTGGTGCTTGGGACTGCTCCTTTCGCTGGTAGGTGAGCAAATGATCACAGATCCTATTGAGGATGTCCTTCGCAAGGACTTTCTGGGTGTCTTGTTTGTTATCTCAGTGTATGCTACGACTGCAGTAAGTGATGTCTCAATGATGCTTTTTGGCTACAGGAAAAATGCAGCTTTGCAATAGCAATAATTTGGGCATGTCATAATCAACCATTTCTCGAATTTTTAATATGTTTGTCTAATTATGGCTTGGTGATATGAATAATTATATCCATGAGTCGTCATTTAATGGTTGTGGCTGCATTCCCCTGCTTGATCAAGGGTGTTGTCATTTCCAAATTTTTCCAAAATGTTGTGTACACATGGGACAGAGTTGCTGCAAATAAATGCTCATTCTCCCATCAAGTTTCCTTTTATAAATCCCAATGTTTGCATGGAAATCTGTGTACCCACATTTCAGGCATAAACAAGCTTTATAAATCTAACCCCAGGAGATTAAAATGTGCATTGTTGTGTGCAGAAACCATAACAAAGCAACAAAAATTAAAAGTCAAAGATCACAAAGAAGTTCAACAAGCTGAAATAGGGCCTTCTATAACTCATAATTGCTAAGATTCATACAGAATTTGTACATACGTATATCCGTATGCTGTGATTGCCTTCACATTTGTATTGTCAATTCCGGAAGTATCAAAATTATGACAGAATTGCATAAGATATGAGCCAAAATAAACTTTTTTGAAAACAAAAAAAAAACCTAACAACAAAATTCAAATTCTTAATGCAAAAAGCATAAACTAATGAAAATTATATGTATAAAATGTTAATAATGCTACAGCTGCAAATGGATATCTTTTTCTGCTGACTTAAAGGAATAAGGTAGATACTTCATTGTCAGCCAAATATTTCAAATTTAGCCTACATGTTGGATACCTTTGCCTCTAGGAAGCATTGTACTGCTTGGTTAACAAAATTTGTAATTTCTAACATTCCACAATATGGAGTCAACCGTTATGAGTTCTTTCTTGTTCTCTGCTTTGACAGACATGCTGCAGAGTACTGATTGGTACTGGGTGTGAACTGATGACTTGGGTGCCAAGGGACAGAATTTTAATTTATTAGACCACAGTCTCACTCACCCTGTGGCCAGATTGATGCTGCTAATATTGGCCTTGCACTGACTACAGTGGGGCCTGAAGAGGAAAAACTAGAAATGGCGAGACTGTCTAAACAAACTGAGTCAATCCAATTTGCAGTTTGTCTAATCGCTATAAAGTTCCTGATGCAGTCCTCTAAAGCATGTAATTTTCCCACCCACTCTAAATTATACATAAATTGTTAGCAAGTGGAGCTATCTATACTATCAGCTGGAAAATCTAAGCTGTGAGTACTGTGGAGCACATGACATATAAATGCTGATTAAACCAAAGAGAAATTTCAAGAGGTCAAAAAAAGACAAGCAAATGCTTCCACCATGGGGATAGGGTTGGATTTTTCTTTTAAAGTTTTGGGACTGGCAAGAGGACATATTTGGCCCTCTAGCCTCTTGGGTGGTTGGCTGTCGGTTTTGGTGAAGCAGACCAGAGGCTTCCTAAGAACACCCAGCTCATCAAGGGCTATAGAAGGTCCAAGTAGTTTCAGTATCTGTCTGTGGGCACTGTGGTCCGATGGCTCTGAAACTTTATAGACCCACTACTGATCTGACCCAGTAAGGAGAATATATTATTTTGCTCACTGTTGACCACTGTTGGTGTTATTTTGAGTGCAAAGCATTACCGAGATGGCCCCCTTTTTCAAGATGCATGTATCTGAATATAAATAAATGGAAAAGAATAAAAAATAATAGTTATACCTTCACAGATAAGCACCTTTTTATGAAATCACTTAAATAGAAACACACTGAGACAGCCAAAAATTTGTCAAAATACCAGCTTTCCAGTTCATTACAAAGGTGAAGGAATGAAAAGGACTGTGTTGACTGGAGCTTCGCCAACTTTGTTAGACTCATGACTGCCTCCCGTTGAGATGTAACACATCCAGTAAAGCCAGTTGGTCCCTTGCATCCTGTTCTTTGCAATCACTTTTATTGTCTTTATTTTTCTTCTTAACTCTTCTCCCTCTCTCTTGCATCAGTTTCTGTTAACCACCTTAGTCATTTTTCATCAGCAGTGCAAAGTCCTGGGGTCCCCTTTCATAAGCTGGTCTATTGAAAAATGTGCCAAGTACACTACACAAATTTGGGTTTGGCTCCAACATATCTACATGGATTAAACAACTTTAGATTAGTCCAGAAGTCTTAGTTCTTATTAACAACACAAACTCAGATTACATCAAATTACAATGTGGTACTCAAAAAGAATGCCCACTATCACCAATGGTTTTTGCAATAGCCATTGGGCCATTGGTTATTCATCTAAAGAAACCTGAGATAAAGGGGATTAGAAGGAGTCAAACAGAAAATGTCACTATATGCTGACAATACAGTGCTTTATATATCATAAATATCTCTATCATTAGTCTTAAACCTGATAGGAGAATTGAGTAACTTATCTGGATTAAAAATTAATTTAAATGAAAGTGTGCTTTTTCTATTGAATTCTCTAACACATCACATCAAATTAGATAACTATTCATCCATATTATCAAAACAGTTTAAATATCTGGAATAACCATCACAAGGAAATTTAAAGATATTTTTTAATAAATTTTTGGAATTACTGCTATGTGCGATACTTATTTGTATCTGCACTTAGTTCAGCAAGGAGGCAACTCCCTAAACCCTGACTAATGGGTCATGAATATACTTAAGAATGGAAAACTGGGTAGCAAGATCATAAAGGTCAAGAAACTCAGATCTAATGCATTAACAACTGCTATTTTTTGTAAAATGGATTGCTTTAGATGACAGACCTCTAAAAATAATAAAAGAAAACAGGGCTGAGTGACATCATTCAGAGAGGTCTGACAATTCTAACACATTCCGTTCACATAGGACAACTGTGTCACATATCAGAGATGCATATTAAAAGCACAGGTCTTTGCAGTTTGTGCAGGTAGGAAGTTGTAGAGCAGTGGCATTCATAGGGATCTACTGGACATTGGCAAACTAACACATGATTGATCAAGATTAGCTGTGAGACATTTTGTGAATGTGTGACAGCTGCAATATATATATATATATATATATATATATATATATTGTGGTCCCCGGCTGGGGCTGGAGCCCGGCCGGGACGCCCAGGAGGACGAGAGGAGGGCTTGTGCCTCCTCCAGACCACGAGGGGGCGTCCGTCCTGGTTATGTTGGGTGCCTCGGGTAAAGGGCTTGGAAGCCCAGCCCTGTAGGGACCCGTGCCTGATTATCCCGGGAGCCCGGCACTTCCGCCACACCAGGAAGTGCCAGGTGGAAGACTTTGGAGGACACCCGGAGAGCTGCCGGGAGGTCAGCCGGCACTTCCGCCACGCTGGGGCGTGGCCAAGGGAAGAATGCCGGGAACACCTGGTGCTCGTCCGGGAAGCATATATAAGGGGCCGCCTCCCTTCAGTTAGCAGTGGATGTCGGGTGGAAGTGGACAGAGCTGGAGAGAGGACTGGAGGTGGCCAGGAAAGAAAGGCACAGGAACTGTGAGCCCTGGACTTTGGGGAATCGGTGCAGAAGGCACTGGGGTTTGTGGTGCACGTGATCTTTGTAAATAGACTTTGTAAATAAACGTGTGTTGGGTGAAACAAAGATGTCCGTCTGTCTGTGTCCGGGTCAAAGTTCACAATATATATATAATTTATATACAGTATATATATATATATATATAGTGTATATATATACTGTATACAGTATACTAGGCACATTGCGTGTCAAAGACCAGCAATCGAATTCTTTTAAAAGTAATCTCGTAAAACTTGCTTCTCAGACTCTGTCCGGTTTTCTACTTCCTGTCTTTAAAGGCGACTCTCTTAACGAGCATCCTATGCCTTTACTCTTCCTTGTGTGTCCCACACTTGCACCTCCCCTTTCGTTGTGTCACCAAAGCCAAACTGACTAATCACACCAAAGCTAAATTGAACAATCAGATTGATCAGAGGGAGTGGACCCACAGATGTTAGTTTTTTATTATCTCTATATAAATAAAATCCAACGTCTGTCTGTCTGTATGTCTGTCCACTTTTCACGAGAGAATTATTTAACAGATTTAGATCGGGTTTTTTTCTATAATTTCCTTGAACATTCTGATTGATTTTGCAAATCTCATCACGCTAAGTATCATAATTCGCTTGCGGTACCAAATTATTTGTGCAAATCCAAGAGAGACGCAGCGGGCCAAGTGGAGGGAGACAGGGCCCTCCTCACTCACGCACCAGCCTCAGGGCGTATCTTACATCCGCTTAGTTAGTGAACAAGAGAACTACATAATGCATTTAGATTGTTTTTTATTCTAGAATTTGCTTGAACATTCCAGTTGATTTCACGACTAATCTAATCGTGCTAAAATTCATAGTTCGCTTGCAGGAGTGATATATTCATACTAATCTGAGAGAAAGGCTGCAGGCCAAGGGGAGGAGGAAGCTTGACGTCAGGAGTGGGGAGTCAGTCTACCTCTGTTGTTTGGAGTGTACCATGCATCCGCTTAGCTAGTGATAATACCTTTTTGTTCATTGATTTTTAAAGTTTGTCCTGTTTCACTACTCTGCAGGTGGAGCCACGGGGAGTGGCTAGTATAGTATATATTTGTGTATAAATAAAATATATGTATATATATGCTATATATACAGTGTATACAGTATATACAGGTATATATACCGTACAATTACTATAGTAGTTGAAAATGAATAAAAGCTGGCAAGTCCCTGAAATATTTCAAACAGAGCTAAGTAAAACCAAAACAGTCCCACTGGTGAGTCCAAAAAGTGAATAGACAGCCATAGGAATTGGAAGGAGAAAGGTCCAAAAAGCTGTAATACCAAGTGTAACTAGATGAGAAGTGTTGATGGGTTTGTTTTTTTGGTGGATTGTGACAATGTTGGTGATGATGATTCCCATGAAGATATCATGTCATTGTTTAAGCTGCTTAGTCCAGATCAAGGTTGTGAGGGGTTCTGGAGCCTGTCACAGCTAGCATAGGGCGCAAAGCAGGAACAAGCCCCAGACATAGCGAAGGGTGAACGCTTACACACACACTAGGGCCAATTTAGTGTCACCAATTCATTAACCCGCATATCTTTGGACAGTGGTTGAAAACTGGAGCAAACCCACACAGACGTGGGAAGAACATGCAAGCTGCACGCATGGCGGACCCAGGACATGAACCTTGGTCTCCTTACTGTGAGGCCAGCAGCGCTACCACTCTGCCACTTTGCCACCCTCCTGTGAAGATGAATTCTTGTAATTCTCTCTCTTTCCTGATTGAAATACTAAGTCCTTTTAAAATTATGCAATGTAGGATTGCAAGGAAAGAAAAAAGGGAAATCCTTCCTCCTTAAAGTTATAAATGCTATAGATGACGGACATAACAGCCTTTCCAGTACGTGATTCTTGTAGAATGAAAAATGTCAACAAATAACAATACTTAAATAAGAAGACAAAAAGATGTAACTTTTCGTGTGTTCCTGCTACAAATTCAACAAGAACTATACAAACATGGCATGTTTCAAATTGTGAAGAATTGAATTTGCATAAAGTTAAACATAGTTTCATGACATTAGAATAGCATCATATTGTGAGTTTTGAGTTGTAAAATAAAATATCAAAATACAATTCATAAATTGATATCACAGGTCTGTTTCTGAGAACATCAGTTAATTCATATTTCAGTTTACTCGGAACATATAAAGCGAAAAGTCTGTGTTTTCCAAATGAACCCAATTTTGTTTTTAATCTATAAATTGTACAAAAAGGATAAAATCTTCTAATCCTCCAAAGCTGCATATTCTCAGACTGGACAAGGTATGCCAATGTGCTCTCAAGGACCTTATGCAGCTAAAAATGGCATAAAGCAGGTGGTTTATTGTAATGACATATTAGTGTGGTGAGCCGCAGTTTACATTGTGCGTATTGTGCTGATGATTAACAACTGCACTCAAGTCAAATTCATGATTAAGCACAAGGGCTCATGTTTCCTAATTTATTTTTGGTAAAGCAACCAACCTTGACTGGGACTGAACAGGTTGCAGCTGGCTTTCCTTAGGCGCTGTCTCTCAGCACCACTTACTACAAAGATTTTTCTTTGGTCCCAGAGCAAGTTTGACATTCATTTTGTTTCCTAGCTTTGGATAATCTACCTGCTGCTTCAGGATTCACCTAACCATCCAGTATCCGAAAATATAAACTAAAAACCTTAAGTTAGCCACTGCAGTTTATTGTATGTAAACATTAATTGACTTGCCGAGACCTAAGATCACAGTTTATGGCTTGGTAACCTGCACACAAAAAATGGATTGAAGCACATAAAATGAGCACAGACGTCTACCCAAAAAATCACAAGGGTCTTTAAAGTCATATTAATTACTGTACAGACTATAATTAAAATGTAGCCCCTGAAGAGAACACGCGGCCATGGAACACGGCTCCTTGATGCATTAAGCCTTCTTGTGTTGATTTTCTGGGCATGTGTGATGTTTCTGAAATGACCTCCATAAGAATAGCCTCAATATTTCATTACTTTATGCTGTGTTGCTTTTCAGCAATGTACTGAGGTGGTTTGAATAATTTCAAATTATTATTTTTTTATTTGTAATTTGAATTTCTCAAGCTGTAAATACTACCTATGGAATTAATCAGCGTGGCTAATATGCAGGAGTCCTTCCGCTGAAAGACCTGAAGCGCATAGTCTGGTGAGCTCAACAGAAAAAGACCAACATTAAGCAGATGCCACTGTGTGCAATGCCATTAACTCTAAAATGCAATTAAGGTTGACTGGTTGTTTTTATTAAACATTTGTCTTTCTGTTGTACACAAATTATTTAAAATATTCAGGGCATTATTTTAAATAAATTTCCTGGCTCTACATCAATAGAGATGCCTCTGGCTACAGCAAGTTAAACAAAAAATGTGATTTCTGTACTTGTAGCTTTCTTCTGTTTTGTCCTCTCATACCTTTTATAGCAATCTGGCTTGTGCATCTGAAAGTAATAGAAATGTGGAACAAATCCACATATTCTGCACTTGTAAACTGAGGCAAGAAGAGCACACACTGAAATTAAGAATGCATGTGACATGAAGAAGCCGAATTATCCTTCATTCCTTGTTCTGAACCCACCTCTGTAGCATCACGCACATGGAATCAATGGTGGAGGGGGAGCCAGTGAAATATACGGCACTCGAGGCCAGTCTCTTAGGGACTTGACCGCACTGCTTTGTGCAGTTTCTTCATGCCAAATTCATTTCTGTTTTTCTGGTCCATTTATTTTAACATTATTTTGTGATGTTAGCATTGTGCAGTTTTTGTCTTTTTTTCTTGTTTGCCCTTCCATTTTGGGTGCTTTTTCTGGTGGTTCTGCAATGGCACCTAATGCTGGTCAGGTGGTTCGGATAGAGCAGGCAGCATTAGATATTTCAGCTTTACTTTTAAGAGGAGATGCTCATTAACACAATCATCTATAACATCACTGAATTCAGGGAACCAGAATTTTGCTTTCTTTGGGGTTTTCTGGCTGTCATTTTGTGCTTCTCATTGCTGATCTTTGCTTAAATCTCCTGGAATGTATTTGCACCAGGGCTACAGCAGAGTTCTAATTTGTCCCTCACTCCTTTTTCTATATCAGATTTTTACTTTGATTTATTCTTACCATTTTATCCTAATGTGTGTTTGCCTGCATGAGTGTAGATAAGACTTCCGGGGTCCAGCCGTCACTAAGCTCTCAGCTACCTTGATTAGGTGCTCTGGAATCAGATCTAAAAACTCGGCTCTTTAACTCTCTTTGTAAGGCTCTCTCAGATGATTGGTTAGGATTTTGGATTTCCTGATTCTAACTTCTGATTTGCTCTTTTGGGATTTCATGTTTTGGATTGGGTGGACTTTTGGCTTCAAAGTTTTTTTGGTTTGCTGTTTGATTTTTTTTTTTTTTTGTTGAACATTAAATTTTGATTTTTTTTAATTTCTTTAAAAAGTTGTATTTTGTATTAAGAATTTTAAGTTATTAAATTGGTTTACTTAATAAATGTAATTAAACACTACAAAGTTATTTGTAGGCTAGGTCTTTTGGTAGTTTTAACCTCCAATTTTGGGCAATACAATGGTTTGTAGTTCTGCCTCTCCAAATACAAATCCTTGCATAAAGTAATATATATATATACAGTACAGGCCAAAAGTTTGGACACACCTCCTCATTCAATGTGTTTTCTTTATTTTCATGACTGAAGGCATCAAAACTATGAATGAACACATGTGGGGTTATGTACTTAACAAAAAAAGGTGAAATAACTGAAAACATGTTTTATATTCTAGTTTCTTCAAAATAGCCACCCTTTGCTCTGATTACTGCTTTGCACACTCTTGGCATTCTCTCGATGAGCTTCAACAGGTAGTCACCTGAAATGGTTTTCACTTCACAGGTGTGCCTTATCAGGGTTATTTAGTGGAATTTCTTGCTTTATCAATGGGGTTGGGACCAGCAGTTGTGTTGTGCAGAAGTCAGGTTAGTTGGACGATCATTTATTTTTCAGCAGGACAATGACCCCAAACACACCTCCAGGCTGTGTAAGGACTATTTGACCAAGAAGGAGAGTGATGGAGTGCTGTAAATGGTCATGAAAATAAAGAAAACACATTGAATGAGGAGGTGTGTCCAAACTTTTGGCCTGTACTGTATGTATATATATAAATATATTTAGTAGAGGGCTTTGCTCCCTCCTCGCTTCACTCGCCAACCCCCGGGCCTGCGCTATGCGCTAGTCTCTTTGCAGTTCTGCCGCTCGCGTATGGGGAAGCCAATGTACAATTTGAACAGATTTTTATTTTCATGGGAATTGTTACATATCAATGCAACATATAACTGCTCGTGATTTTATTTTGTTTCTTTCTCTATTAAATAAAACAACTTTCTCAAATGTTTGGCTCTGAGATTTGTTAATTGTCTTTGCAAAAACTATTTTAATGGGAACTGTTAATGTTTTAATACAAATGGCATATCAAGATCTCCTTTGTTGTCTAATGTTATCCGCGGAAGATGTAATACATTACCTTTCTTGGATACATCCTTCTTTCTCCAGTAATTTGTGCAGTGGAAGATCAGATGGTGTTAATGGTTGTAGATATTGTTTTAATCTTCTGCACAATCACTACCAACTGTTTCAGCACATAATACAGATATGCATGTAACCAATTTGCCCTGTAACCGATCAACATTTTTGGTGTTAATTCGTTTGATTTCCTCAGTGTTAGGATTGCCTGTATACTCATTTTTTCTGTTGATAACCCTCCGTGATGAGATTCTTCAGTAAGATTTGGACATAATAGATAATCTTTAATTAGGAACTTAAAGTGAGGAAAACATTTTAAAATTTATAAGACGTGAGAGTGCAGGAAGTGTGTCTGACAAAAGCATTCACACGAATGAGAGGTGAAAGGACCATGATCTTGTTTGAAAATGTTTGAGAGGAGGGTGTGACTTGAAAAAATCTCAAGGCAAAAGTCTTTTTCCATAGGACTTGGAAAAATCTCTCTTCCAAAAAGTCTCGCCTCATTGAAGGATTTTTATATATATATATATATATATATATATACAGTAATCCCTCGCTATATCGCGCTTCGACTATCGCGGCTTCACTCTATCGGGGATTTTATATGAAAGCATAACTAAATATATAACGCGGATTTTTCGCTGCTTCGCGGGTTCTGCGGACGATGTGTCTTTTTACTTCCTGTATATGCTTCCTCAGTTGGTTTGCCCAGTTGATTTCATACAAGGGACGCTATTGGCGGATGGCTGAGAAGCTAACCAATCAGAGCACGCAGTTAAGTTCTCCTGACTGAGAAGCTAATCAATCAGAGCACGCAGTTGAGCTCCTGCGTGCTGAATGCAGTGTTAACCATGAAGTCTCGTCTCGCTCATTCAGCATCAACGTGTTTCGCTGTGTAAAGAGTTGTGCTCTTTAGTGTTTATCTTTGTGCATAGTCAAGCCCTTCATTATGGCTCCAAAACAATCTGCTACTGCTTCAGGGGCCGTGCCCAAGCGCAAGAAGAAGATGTTAACAATTGCCGAAAAGGTAAACGTTTTGGATTTGTTGAAGGCTACGATTCTTTTTATTTAAAAAGTAGGAAAGGAATATAAGATCTACGGCTGCAGTGTCCTTTTAACCAGGGTGCAAAACGAGTTGTAAGTGGATGTAATAAGGCAGTAGTCTGGATGGAATCTGCTTTAGGGATTTGGATTGAAGACTGCCAGAAGAAGAACAACGGCAGTGCTACACAATCGCCTGAAGTGGCTCCTTTACAAGGGCTGTAACACTCTCCTTTGTTGTGCAGTAAAATTAAACTCATTGTTATCGGACAAGTCATCGTGTCATTGTTGGTGAGTAACCATAATTAATTTTCTTCTTACAGTGCTTAGTACATGTACGTACGTTTAGTGTCACTGTACACACATTTACTGTATACTATTTTTCTTGCATTGTACGTATTTATTGCTGGTGGCCTGTCTATCGTAATGGCTGTAACATATGTGATGTCGGAGACACTCAATATCTTTAAAATAATATTTAGGTTTTACTGTATATAAACAGTGTGTTTATATACATTATTTCAATGAATCTTACCTAATATCTAAGAGAATACAAAGGAATTATGCTCTAACACTCTGCGGGGAATATTTATAAACAGTGCGGGAGAGTTTATAAGGGCTTAAAATATATAAAAATAACCATACAAACATATGGTTTCTACTTCGTGGATTTTCACCTATCGCGGGGGGGTCTGGAACGCAACCCCCGCGATCGAGGAGGGATCACTGTATATATATATATATATATATATACTGTGGTATATGGCCTGCTTGTCATCCCAGCCAATACCCCCAGGCCGTGAGATTGAGCCCTCCCTGCAGTATGGAGGTGCCCCGAAGACCAGCAGGGAGTCATGGACTATGTAGCTTTTATACAAGACCCTGCTGGATACCACAGGGGCCGCAAGAGGGAGCTTCAGGGAGGACCGAAGACTCATTTGTGCCCTATAACCCGGAAGTGCGTCAAAAGAAGAGTGACGTGGTTCCAGGGTGAGAAGAAGGACTCGTACCTGACCCAGAAGTGATAGAGAATCACGTGGACTGGGGATTGGGAACACTTCCGGGTCAGGAAGGATAAAAGGACTGTGGGAGCTCCCAGACGGCGAGCTGAGCTGGGTGGAAGGGTGGCAACGCATCTGGGAGTAGAGGAATTGTTTATTGTGATTATTGTGTATTATTTAATGAGTATAGTGGAGGAGAGGGTGCTTTGTGCACTGTGAAGCACATAGAATCATTATAAAATAAAAGATTTCACAAAAAAAGAAATGTTTCCAGCAAGGGCAATCTAAGGCAAACAAATCCCAATACATATCCAATGGGAACATCAAAAACAGAGCAAAATGTCAAAAATCAAACTAGAAAAAGCACCACAAAAACACAAGCAACACTCACCAGGGGCCTCATGCATAATGTTGTGCGTAGAATTCACACTAAAACTTGGTGTACAGACAAAAGCGGAAATGTGCATATGCACAAAAAAATCAAGATGCATAAATCTGTGCGTTTGCCAACTACCACGTTCTTCCGCTCCATAAATCCTGGTCAGTGTGAAAAGTAATGCATGTGCATGTGTCTGCTGCCCCACCCCAACTCCTCCCGGAATTATGCCTCTTTGAATATGCAAATCAATATAAATAGCCTATAAGCTCAGTGTTCTGTGAAAAGGCAATGGCAAAACCACGAGGAAAAAGAACAGAATTTCAGCAAATACTGAGTTGAGGCAAGGAAAAATGTATTATTTGTTGGTTTAAACAGTGGTATAAACAACAAAAGGAAGTTGATCGAGTGACATAGAGCGTTGGAGAAACTCGAAAGCTCAAGTTCACAAAGTCGCACAGTGCCCGAAATAAAAAAGTTGTCAGATATCAAAGTCGCCATGAAAAGGCAAGTTGTAGCCCACCATCTGAGTGTCATATGAAAGCTTATTAGGGTACAGAGAAAAAAAAAAAAATACGGACACAGTGAGAAAAAAGCTTGAAATGCTTTAATCTCGAAATTTCCACTTTAATCACGTAGTTTATTTTGTCATTAAAGTAGAACATCATAAACTTCATCTTTAAATTATTTAATTGACTAGTTTCTCAAATACCATCATAATTAAAGTAACATGTTAAATGCTTTGTCTTGTATGTGTTCTATGTGCTCTATGTGCGTGAATCACTGCGTGCTTCTTAAATGGGCTTTCTGTTCCTCCAACACGACACAGAATCCATTACATTTGTGATATTAGAGCTCTCTGAATAATTAAAATACTGAGATGTATACTTGATATCATTTTCATGATGATAGGAGTTAAAGCATGTTATTAAGCATGGGAACACGGTGGCACAGTGATAGTGACAAGCTGGCGTCCTATCCAGAGACTGCCTACCGTAAGATGCTTGCTGCGCCGTGCACGACCTTCAATGAAATAATTTATTGCAGTAGTACTGTCTCTTTTAAATGTATTAACCTCCAATTCCTGTCCTTCCTTTTCTTTCTCCAAGTAATCAATCGCCACACATTCAGCTCTGTAATAGATGTTAAGCCATCTGTAAGCTTAGAACGCCAATTCTTCAAAACTTTTAAGGAACATTGAAATATCTTTGTAGTACGCGTTTAATTATCCTATCCAGCTATCCTTCCAGTGTCGAGCCAGCCCCAGCAAGAATACAGTGTGAGGCAGGAACAATCCCTGAACTATCTATTGCTACGACACTGTGTCCTCACGTTTAATTATTAACAATATAGATTATTTAAATGATGTTAACATTTTATCGTTATAATGTAATATTTTGCTGCATTTCATCTTAAAAATGATATCTTCATCATATGTAAATACGCGCTTTATAAAGTGGCTCAGGTTGTGCAATATTATAACTGTAGTGCAAGTTTACATTGAGGTGATTATATTTATAAGTACAAACAGTTCTACAAGGAGCAATTGATGGATTGATTGAGTGCGTTTATAGTTCTTGGGATGAAACTGTTTCTGAACCGCGATGTCCCTACAGGAAAGGCTCTAAAGCGTTTGCCATATGAGAGCAAACGCTTCAGAGCCTTATTATTATTATTGTTATTGTTAATGTCATTGTTATTATGTTGATATGCTCCAAAATCAGAAGCAAAAAACAAATATATGCGTCAAATCATCATACAACCTGGATATTTCTGCAGCTGTCATAGAGAATGTGTGTTGCATTGCTGCATCTCATGGTATGGGTCTTTCTGGTGGCTGTGTTCTTCCTGCTTTTACTTCTTCCTAGTTTCTTATTCTTCCTGGTTTCACTTTAAACTGACAACTTGTTAAAGCTTGTCGAGGCCAGGGTGAACACTCTTAGCCCTTGTCTGTCCAATGACATTTTGACAGATCATATCAATAGACGTTAACATTGTGTACATGCATGCAGATAACCAGTGATTTGACAGCTTCATGTTTACGCTTGTGGAAAATCTAGAAAATGACCATTTTTATCTTTTAAATATCTGACCTTTGATCTTGTCAGACTGCCCTTCTACAACAGAAAGTTTCATCTTTGCTAGTTTAATTTGTATATTAGAAATTTCCAGTTTGATGAGGTTAGAAAAGTCACTTTTGCATTGATCAAAAATTTAAATAAAAATAAAAGAACTTACAGTTTGATGTCATGTAATATCATCTACAATGCTTTCAACTCTTTCAAGAACGTGAAATATAACAAAACCACAGTCCCCAACAGGCACATTGATATATATTGGAACACTTGAGATATTTTGAAGCCAAAACCCTTTTCAGGACTGTGTAGGCTGTGTAAGATTCAGTATCTCATCAAAAAAACAAAAACGTTCAGTTAGGAGACAATCTTAATAGTGACAAAATTGATGGATGGATGTAAGTACGCAGCATTACTAAGTAATGTATATATTATTGTTGTAAATTCATTTTATACTATAATATTGTACAGTATATAGTATTTCTAGTGTGTGTATGTTTGGATAGCGATGTTTTTTTTATCTCTGGTCAAAGTGTAGTGGTATGCTTCGTAGCACTGGATGGCGCTCTACCAACCCTGACGACTGGATTCAGGCTCATTTTATGCACTTTTAGGAGCTTATTATCCTTAAACGGACTGCACACCATTGCCACACTAAATGGAATTCTGTCTGTTACTTTGTAATCTTGCTGTTTTTAGAGGCACTCCTGAAGCTGGTGATGAAATGGCTGCTCATACTATGGGTGACTAACCTTGGCTGATGCACCTGGTCAGTGCCACTACATAGTCTTCCCCCAGCAACCACTTCCATCTTCTTTTGCACTGGCCTCCTAACTTCTGTTGATTACTTAAAAGCCCTCTATCTGTTTTAAAGCAGAGTTGGAACAAACTGTGTTACTATACCCTCTGATGTACTACTTGGACAATATTACACTGTAGAAAGTTGTAAATTCCAATGATAAAGGCAAGAAAATGGCAATTAAAAAATTAAATGAGACAGCGCATTATTACCTTTAGAGGTGTAAGTCTTTCATTTAAAGAAATTGCAAAAAAAAAGTCAGTGTCAGTGAGTACAGTGTCCTGCGCAATCCAAAGGCAATTGAAAACTGGAAGAAATTCTGATAGGAAGAGATCTGGCAGATGCAAAGTCACCATCCAATCAGAAGACAAGTTTTTAAAGATCACCAGCTTGCATGATAAGTGCCTCACAGCACAACAACTTCAAGCGCAGCTTAACAGTGGTACAAAAAAGCAAGTGTCAATTTCCACTGAAGAGGAGACTTTGTGCAGCAGGTTTGTCAGGGTGAGTGGCAGTAAGAAAGTCATTCCTTAAAGGACAAAATAGGGCCTTGAAATACTGGCTGTGGACTACTGCAGACTGGAAGAAAGTCTTAGGGACCAATGAGTCAAAATTTCAAATCTTCGGTTCATCATGCAGAACTTTCTCCAACAGCACTCAATATTGATCTTGCGGGCTGGACCACTGCTGGAATATGTAGGCAGCGGATGATCCTCCAGCTGAAATGTGGCATGTGTGCTTGAAGTGGGCTGATACTTATTGGTACACAGTACTGGCACCTCCTTGTATTCAACATAGAATACTGGCACCCTTTCATACTGTACCGGTGTATACCAGCGTCTCTTTCACAAGGGACCTACCTCTCTTCTCCAGCAGTCTTTGAACAACTTTCATTGAATTACAACACTGCAACGTTCTACATTCCACTGCACCAGGGATCATTTCCTAGCATTTCAGAAACATTTCTTTGCAAATCTTCACAGAGCAACCCTCTGGCTGTTTGATTGACTATCACTGTATCAGCATAAACAGCGCATAGTGAGTATTTTGGTTCCATTTCAAGCACTGCTCAAAGAAGACCTGCAGTTTTATTGGACAACTTATTTTGAAAAAAATGTCCATGTTGTCCTTGTGCATTTTGTATTTTCTTGCACCTATATTGTTTTTTATATTGCTGCAGATCATGAAACTCTTGTTAGTTTTTCTCAATTAAGTGTTACTTTTGCTCTTGCAATTTTTATTTTAATAGCCACCATGTTGTATGGTTATTTTATGCTCCAGTTGCTAGGATCACATTTGCATTACTAGGGGCGTGTCTTTATAGGTCATGACCTCTGACCAATTACTCTTTAGGGTTAAAAGCTGCTTAGAAAGATTACTTCCTTATCCAAGCTGATGGATTTCAATAAAATCATTTTGCCTTGGTGCTTTTGCTTATGTTCTAAAAATCTCCAGTTTTTGATCTTGCCTCTGTATTTTATGACAATTTTCATCTTGCAGTTTGACTTTGGTTACTTACCTTTCTGTTTTCTGGTTCTCGACTGGCTATTGGCTTTCGACTACATCTCTTCTACTGGTTACTTTATAAAGTCTTCTTGCTAATATTTCTTGCATAATACCTGCCCCCGAAACTCCACATAAAGGGCACAGGGCCCATAAATAAATACATTACTACCACAAGGAACATAATGCATAGCTACTAATAATAATAATACATTTTATTTATATAGCGCCTTTCCCATGCTCAAGGTACTTCACAGAGTCTTAGAAAAAACAGCAGAGTATATGTAACATTGGATACAAATATTTTTTTAATAGAACAATGAAACAGATAACAAATCATTAAATAGAATAGAGGACATTAAATAGAACCAGAGTAAAATACTAAATTCAATACTAAAAGAAAAACCTAACAAATGACCTAATTGGTGATATAACAGACACACAAATTATCAAATTAACACCTGGACAGAGAGGTAAACTGAAAGAAAGGGCAGAATGTTAAGTTAAAAGCCTTCCTGAATAGATGAGTTTTAAGTTGCTTTTTAAAAGAATGAATGGAGTCAGCTGATCTAATTAATTTCGGGATGTCATTCCAAATTCTGGGTGCTATGGAGCTGAAGGCCCTGTCACCCAAACAGTGCAGGTTAGTGTGAGGCACAACAAGATTACCAGAATCAGGGGACCTTAGTAGGCCAGTGCAAGGCCATACTAAATAACAAATAAGCAGTATTCAATGCACAAATATCAAAAACAGAAACAAAATAATAAATAACAAATCAAATATAAGTTTTCTAGAGCCTGGGGTAAAACCCTTGGTAATCCATAAAACCAATCAAATCTACATCAGTACCTGTACCAAATTTTAGATGGCCAAAATCTGCATTATATGGCTAGTAATCCATTCAATTAACCAAACTCTCAGTTTTAGCTCTAGAAGTGTGCAGTATTGTGTAGTCATTGAAAATGTACACTAATCTGGAACTTGTTTTTCAAGGAAAACCGTCTAAGAACAATACCTGTATATAAGAAAGTTGAAGAGACAAAAGACCATCAATGAGGATGCTTTGGACTGAACACTTCAGAAAAGTTTGTGTCAGAATGTTATAAGAAATGTTATAAGAAATCAACATAAATGAAACAGAAGATGCACATATATGTACAATATGTGAAACCCAAGATCACGTTTACAGCTCATATCCATTCCAGTGTACAGTATATGATACTGCGCCACTGAACCTTTGAGGTAGACGGTTAAAGAACGACCTGGAGAATAAAAAACAGGCAGGCTGAGATCAAAACCAGGAGTCAAACAAAATAATACTGCTAGGAAGTGATCAAAGGCTGGGAAATATTTACAGACGGTCAAAATGTCTAAAGGCAAAAATGTTTTAAAATACTGACTGTACTGTGCCACTAGCCAACAATGCTGTAAAGTCATACATCATGGGTCGTGGGTCACATGACTGCCAGTTGTTGTGTGAGATGCGTGAGAAATCAAAATGGCATCACAGAAAATAAAAATGAATACTAATTCAAAATTAATAAATGACAAAACATGATTCCAGAATCACCCAGAAGAGGTCAGAATGCTATAGTAAGATAATAGAACAGAGCCGGAGCAGTTCTTAAAAAATTGTTAATTGATCTAGTTCTTTCATTTCTCGATTCAAAATGCAAGTTATGCTGAGAAAGCTAAGGAAAACAGATATGTGGGTTACTGTATGTGACATGAGTCATCCAAGTTGTTTTTCTTTTTCCATGGACGTTGTTCACATCGTTTTCCATTGGACATAATAGGTCGTTATTGTGATCCATTATATCCTAAACTGTTTTCTATAGTTCTGTGTGAAAATATGAAAATACCACTACGAACTACATTGGGTAAGTAACATACTTGTATAAAAAATCTCATTTTTGAGTGGAGTATTTTGGTCCCATGTCCATTTAAGTCTAGATGAGGTCAGGTCATTCAGCCCAACAAAGCTTGCCAGTCCTACCAACTTAATTCTTATAAATAACATTAAGTCTAGTCTTTAAAATTCCAAAAGTCTTACTGTCTAACACACAACTTGGTAGCATATTCCCTGTGTCTATGATTCCATTCATCCATTATCCAACCCGCTATATCCTAACTACATGGCCACGGGGGTCTGCCGGAGCCAATCCCAGCCAACGCAGGGCACACGCACACACACACACCCACACACCAAGCACACACTAGAATCGCCAATGCACCTAACCTGCATGTCTTTGGACTGTTGGAGGAAACTGGAGCACCCGGAGGAAACCCACGCAGATACAGGGAGAACATGCAAACTCCATGCAGGGAGGACCCGGAAGGCAAACCTGGGTTTCCTAACTGCGAGGCAGCTACCCACCGCACCACCGTGCCGCCCGTGTCTATGATTCTCTTTGAAAAGTAAAACTCCCTAATGTTTGTGCAGAATTTACCCTTAGCAAGTTTTCAACTGTGTCCCCATGTTCTTGATGAACTCATTTTATAATAACAGTCTCGATCAACTGTACTAATTCCCTTCATAATTTTAAACATTTCAATCATGTCTCCTTTTAATCCTCTTTTGCTTAAACTGTTTAGGCTCAGCTCTTTTAATATTTCCACATAATTCATCCCCTGTAGCCCTGGAATCAGCCTAGTTACACTTCGCTGGACTTATTTCTAGCTCTGCTATACAGTAATCCCTCGCTATATCGCACTTCGACTTTCGCGGCTTCACTCTATCGCGGATTTTATATGTAAGCATAACTAAATATATAACGCGGATTTTTCGCTGCTTCGCGGGTTCTGCGGACAATGTGTCTTTTTACTTCCTGTACATGCTTCCTCAGTTGGTTTGCCCAGTTGATTTCATACAAGGGACGCTATTGGCGGATGACTGAGAAGCTAACCAATCAGAGCACGCAGTTAAGTTCTCCTGACTGAGAAGCTAACCAATCAGAGCACGTTAAGTTCCTGTGTGCTGAATGCAGTGTTAACCAGGAAGTCTCGTCTCGCTCATTCAGCATCAACGTGTTTCACTGTGTAAAGAGTTAACTTTTGTGCTCTTTTGTGTTTATCTTTGTGCGTAGTTAAGCCCTTCATTATGGCTCCAAAACGATCTGCTCCTGCTACTGCTTCAGGGGCCGTGCCCAAGCGCCAACAGAAGATGTTAACGATTGCCGAAAAGGTAAACGTTTTGGATTTGTTGAAGGAAGGGAAAAGCTACACCGCTGTTGGATGCCATTACAGCATCAATGAGGCTACGATTCTTTTTATTTAAAAAGTAGGAAAGGAATATAAGATCTATGGCCGCAGTGTCCTTTAACCAGGGTGCAAAACGAGCTGTAAGTGGATGTAATAAGGCAGTAGTCTGGATGGAATCTGCTTTAGGGATTTGGATTGAAGACTGCCAGAAGAAGAACAACGGCAGTGCTACACAGTCACCTGAAGAGGCTCCTTTAGAAGAGCTGTAATGCTGTCCTTTGTTGTGCAGTACAATTAAACTCATTGTTATCGGACAAGTCATCGTGTCATTGTTGGTGAGTAACCATAGTTAATTTTCTACTTACAGTACTTAGTACATGTACATATGTTTAATGTCACTGTACACACATTTACTGTATACTATTTATGTATTTATTGCTGGTGGCCTGTCTGTCGTAATGGCTGTAACATATGTGATATCGGAGACACTCGATGTCGTTAAAATAATATTTAGGTTTTACTTTATATAAACAGTGTGTTTATATACATAATTTCAATGAATCTTACCTAATATCTAAGAGAATACAAAGGGATTATGCTGTATAACTGTGCAGGGAATATTTATAAACAGTGTGGGAGAGTTTATAATGGCTTAAAATATATAAAAATAACCATACAAACATATGGTTTCTACTTTGTGGATTTTCACCTATAGCGAGGGGGTCTGGAACGCAACCCCCGCGATCGAGGAGAGATTACTGTAACACTGCACCCTTGATGCTTACAGTAGACACTTCATTAACGGCCTACTCTCACTTTCACTTTTCTTTCTGTCTGTCAGTTGAGTAACTCATTTTAAAGCTGCACTTATATCCTCATGGACTGTCATCTCGTTTTTTTTGTTTTTTGGATTGTGTTATAACAACTTCCCATGCAAATGGCAGCTTAAGGGAGGAGGACTGTAGTGTAGCAGGTCCACGGTTTCACAAGAAGTGGTTAATTTTAAATAAATATACACACACCAAGAAGGTGCAGCCACCATTTGGGCATGAGTATGCGTGAATGCGTTTCACTTCTCAATTAATTTAGGAGCTGGCTGACAACACCACATGCTCATGCAGAGGTGGATAGATCAGTCAGGCACCTCAATGATGGCGCAGAGGACGCAGCTTATCACACCTGTGCCCAGGAACCTGCACGGGACAGAGAGGAGAATGAAAAGAACAAGGAACAGAATGTAAAGGAGGTTAATGGAAGGAGAAAGAAGCAGGCAGGAAGACAAGAGAGAGTGTGTGAGCAAGCGAGAGAGAGGAAAACAGAGATGGCAGATAGATGGGAGGAGAGCCTCTTGAGGGAAGCATGTGACTGATGCTTGGGGTTGCTGAAGTGGATCACTTTGGCTGAGCGATTGAGGGACATGGAGTGATGTGGTGCTGGATGGTGCAACTCACCGCATAAGTCCTATTGGGAGCCATGGACAGTAGGGACCCGGGCCTGGGTTCAGATTGGAAGCCCTGCTGGGATCCATGGGACAGCAGAGACCCAGACCTGTGGATGGAGGATGGCTGGGTCTGTTGGTGTGACATCTGTTTAGGCTGTAAAACCTGAGCAGGGTAAGCCGGGAAGATGTCCATTTTAAAGGGAAGCACCAGGGAATTGATTTTAAAGAAAAGGTCCTGCCTTAAGATTTTAACTTCACTTTTATGGATATTCATTTTACTGAGTTTTAACCTCCACTGATGACTGTTTTATGGATTATTTATTTATGGATTTTTGAAAATTGCACTTTTGAATTCTGTTTGTCTGCCAATGTTGGGAGAGAATGGAGAAAAACAGGAAACATTTACCGATAAATGACGCATGACAAGTTATTGAGTCCAAGTGAGCAAATACACTTACACATGGGTCTCATAGTGCAGGTGATGAAAATGAAATATTTTTTTTTTCCTTTAAAGTAAAAGGATTCCTAGTCTTGTTATTAGAATGTCTTTCATACACACATTTTTTAATTCAAAAAGCAACAACCAGAAGGGCAAGAACATGTCAAAGGCAGGAATTGAGGAAGATCACATTCTGTTTCAGAGCTCTACAACTCTACAACTGGAGGGCAACAGTGGCTGAAGGTTTTATTTTAGCCATTTTCTTAATTACAGTAGTAACCAATTACTGCCACTAATGGTGCTTACTTTACACTGACATATTCAATAATTAAATAAAGTAACAATGGATTATTAACGGCAACAATTCAAAAACTGAATGAAGTGAAAACAGAAGGCATTGCATCCTTCCAGTAAATGAATTTGAGATCCCCTAGCATTAGCGCCTGGCAATGCACTCACTCTGACACATCAGACATTTGTAGTATCGTATATTTTCTTTTCCTGAGAACATCATCCAGATGCTTTTTGACCTGAGAGAGCTCAGTACGTATTGTTAGCTGGCAGCTCATTACAGAAAAAATAAGCAATTTAGGTTTCAAAATCTTAACAATTGAACTAAGACAACAAAGTTTGCTCCATTAACAGTAGTAATTAGTTACTAATAAAGAATCTGGCTGGAATAAAACCTGTAACCACTTTGTCCAGGAACTGAGATGGAGACCCCCACTCTACATCATGTGACTTACCAGAGTGAGAGACAGATGATGTTTTTTTCTAAAGAAGACAACAGCTGCCATACTGAATTTGTGCCACGTATAAATCCAATGCTTTTGCCGCAAGAGCAAGCAAAGAGATTAGACTTGACAAGTTTAGGGATGACAAGTTGTGCAGACAGGACACGAACATACAACCCCAAATTTAAAAATGTGGGGCAGAATGGAAATGGTAAGGACTTTTAAATTTACTTTACACTCAGTATAAAAACAAAGTATCTCATTTTTGATCTATCACCTGCATTGTTTTTTGCAGATACAGTCATATGAAAAAGTTTGGGAACCCCTCTCAGCCTGCATAATAATTTACTGTACTTTCAACAAAAAAGATAACAGTGGTATGTCTTTCAATTACTGGGGTGTTTTCCAAACAAAGATTTTTAGTAAAGCAGTATTTAGTTGTATGAAATTAAATCAAATGTGAAAAACTGGCTGTGCAAAAATGTGGGTCCCCTTGTAATTTTGCTGATTTGAATGCATGTGACTGCTCAATACTGATTACTTGCAACACCAAATTGGTTGGATTAGCTCGTTAAGCCTTGAACTTCATAGACAGGTGTGTCCAATCATGAGAAAAGGTATTTAAGGTGGTCAATTGCAAGTTGTGCTTCCCTTTGACTCTCCTCTGAAGAGTGACAGCATGGGATCCTCAAAGCAGCTCTCAAAAGATCTGAAAACAAAGATTGATCAGTATCATGGTTTAGTGGAAGGCTACAAAAAGCTATCTCAGAGGTTTAAACTGTCAGTTTCAACTATAAGGAATGTAATCAAGAAACGGAAGGCCACAAGCACAGTTGCTGTTAAACCCAGGTCTGGTAGGCCAAGAAAAATACAGGAGTGGCATATGTGCAGGACTGTGAGAATGGCTACAGACAACCCACAGATTACCTGCAAAGACCTGCAAGAACATCTTGCTGCAGATGGTGTATCTGTTGTGGAACGGGACCCGGACACAGATAGACGGACAACGGTTTCGCACCCAACACACTCATTTTATTTACAAATATATTTACAAGTCACTAGTGCACACCCGGTGCCTCCAGCACTGATCCCCCAAAGTCCAGGCCTCACAGTCACCAAATGCCTTCCTTCTGGCCGCCTCCACTCCTCTCTCCGAGCTCCGTCCTCTTCCACCTGCCTCTTGCTGATGAATGAAGGGAGGTGGCCCCTTAAATACCAGCCCAGATGGGCTCCAGCAGCTTTACCGGCAATCCCCTGTGGACACACCCCCGTGTGGCAGAAGTGCCGGCTCCGCATCCAGAAGCCCTCCGGGTGTACCCAGTCTTCTTCCCCCCAGCACTTCCTGGTGTTGCGGAAGTGCTGAGGTCCAGGGTTCTTCAGGCACCGGGGCGCCGCCTGGTGGTGGCCACGGGCCCCTACAGGGTCGGGCTTCCAAGCCCTTTATCCGTGGCCCCCAACACAACCAGGGCGGTCGACCCCTCGTGGCCTGGAGGAGGTACAAGCCCTCCTCCGGTCCTCCTGGGCGTCCCGGCTGTGCTCCATCCCCAGCCGCATGCCACACTGTACATCGTTCTACAATTCAGCGCAATTTACACAAAGAACAACTGTATGGCAGGGAGATGAGAAAGAAACCCTTTCTGTACTCACGCCACAAACAGAGTCGCTTGTTGTATGCAAATGCTCATTTAGACAAGCCAGATTCATTTTGAACAAAGTGCTTTGGACTGATGAGACAAAAATTGAGTTATTTGGTCATAACAAAAAGCACTTTGCATGGTGGAAGAAGAACATCAAATTCCAAGAAAAACACCTGCTACCTAATGTCAAATTTGGTGGAGGTTCCATCATGCTGTGGGGCTGTGTGGCTAGTTCAGGGACTGGGGCCCTTGTTAAAGTTGAGGGTCAGATGAATTCAACCCAGTATCAACAAATTCTTCAGGATAATGTTCAAGCATCAGTCACAAAGTTGAAGTTACGCAGGGTTGGATATTCTAATAAGACAATGACCCAAAACAGAGTTCGAAATCTACAAAGGCATTCATGCAGAGGGAGAAGTACAATGTTCTGGAATGGCCGTCACAGTCCTCTGACTTGAATACAGGTAAAATTCCATTACAATGAACTCCCAGGGACCTAAAAAATATTTCATTATAACAAAAATTCCATTGTAATGAGATTCTGTATTTGTTACTATAGTGCTGTCTTTAACTTGCGCCCAGGTGTTTGCAATCATTTCAATAGCTTCTTTTGTGTTAATTTTAATCTCCTCCTGCCTACAAGTTATGCTGACGAGAATTTTTCTCAGCATTTCTTTGCGATAATTCACTTTCCCGAAGCGCAATTGCAGCGTCTGTGGAACATTGTTTGTCCGTTGCCGGGGCAGGGCAAAAACAGCTTCATAGTGCTGCAGTGAAGTGACACAGAAGCAAATCATAAAAGATCGGGGTCACGCTATAAGTCCCTGTCTTGCACCCCAAAAAATGAGGCTGAGTCTCAGTACTTCAGGAAAACCAACTTTATTCAGCTTGAAACAGGAACAGCACACTTATTTATTGTATCGTGATCTGCCACTCTGCTATACACAGACACACCAGTCAGGCTGCATCACCCATCAATATCTTTTCTGTTTGCTTTGGTGGAGAGACACAGTATAACTGAGAGACACAGAATATCTTTGGGCCAGCTTTTGCCCCGGCAACAGATAAACAGTCTTCCATAGACGCAGAGATCGGACTTCGCGACACTCTTCGGCGTGTCATCCAGTTAGGGGAGGTCCCAAGAGAGTTTACATACCTCACTTTTTCTTGAATGAGTACCACATTAATAGGAATGTTTCTTGAACGAGCATCTCTGAACCACATAAAAACTGCTTTTTCGACGTCTTCAAATGCAGCAGTTCACATACGTTTGCAACCGAGATATTTTTTCTTTTTTTGCTTGGTCTTTCAAGAAAGTTCACAGCGTCAATGGCGAAATTCCAAATTCATTGGCAACGTCTTTTTTTTTTTTTTGCCGCCATCAAGAGCTGCAAAAATGTTGTTTTTTTCCTAACATGGAGTGTTATCGTTTTTTCGTGTCTGCTGTTTCTATAGGAGGGTGACAATGAGTTAAATTCCAATGGATGTTTTTAAATAAAGCAATAAGCAAAAGGTATCACTGAAAACTGCAGGAAACAAAAAGGGCAAAAAAAAAACAGTACAAGGAAAGCTCGAAGAAAGAAAAAAAAATTACAATGTTTCTGTTCGGGGATCGTCGTGCACAACTGAGCTGCAGCCACAGAAATAGCTGCTCTGTGGATGATTAATTCAGGCATTTCAAGGTCTTTTGGGCACTTCGTTATAATAAAAGTATCTGTTGAATGTACTTCGTAGTAATGAGATTTCTATAGACTCGCATCATATGGGAAACTGTCGGGACTATAAAAATACTTCGTTGTAATGAAAATTTCATTGTAAAGATATTTGTTATAATGGAATTTTACCTTTATCATCAAAAATCTAAGGGATGACTTGAAGCAGGCTGTCAGTGTTCGGCAGCCATCAAATTTAACTGAACTGAAGAGATTTTGTATGGAAGAATGGACAAAAATACCTCCATCCAGAATCCAGACACTCATCAAAGGCTATAGGAGGCGTCTAGAGGCTGTTATATTTCCAAAAGGAGGCTCAACTAAGAATTGATGTCATATCTCTGTTGGGGTGCCCAAATGTATGCACCTGTCTAATTTTGTTATGATGCATATTGCATATTTTCTGTTAACCTAATAAACTTAATGTCACTGCTGAAATACTACTGTTTCCATAAGGCATGTCATATATTAAAAGGAAGTTGCTACTTTGTAAGCTCAGCCAATGATAAACAAAAATCCAAAGAACTAAGAGGAGTTCCCAGACTTTTTCATATGACTATATACACATATTCGGAAATTGATGCTTATAAAGAAGAGATACTTAGTAGTAGTAGTAGTAGTAGTTTAGGACTAATAACAATGTGAAAAGGTGATGTGAAACAGGTGAGGCGATCGTGCTCTATTATATAAGGAGCCTCCACAAAAAAGCCTACTCCTTCAAGAGCAAGGAAGGCTTGAGTCTCGCCAGTTTGCCACCAGATGAGTCAGTGACAAAACCTGCACTTTGAGAACAACAGTGTTCCCCACAGAAAAATCAGCAGGATTTTGATATGTTCACCCTTTACAGTGCATAAAATGATTGAACAATTCAAGGAATTTGGTCAAATCTTACTGCATAAAGGCCATTTCCCCAGAGGTAAAACACCAAACCACATTCTTCCCAGATTACAAGTGCCTGGCTGCATAAGCAGAGAGTACAGTGTGACGGACGGACAGCAGGACTGAGATGGAAGGATGGTGGAAGGCAGTCTTTCCAGGACACTGCCTCTCCCAAAATGCTAGATTTCAGCTCCCCTAGAGGTAGCGGTGCCCTGAATTCCCGCAGGGCATCCTGGGACTTACAGTCCGGTTTCTCAGCCCTGTTGGGTGCCATGGGTACCGCCAGTTGGAGCTGTGAAAGGACCTGGGGAGTCATGCTTCCCTTGCAGCTCTAGGAAATCATGAGGACAGAAGCCCCACAGTACTTCCAGGCTGATTAACCGTTAAACTGCAATTTGGAAGCATGCCGGACCCGAGTATATTTGGCGACGTACATTCATTGAACGCCGCAACCAGCCGTAGTCACTTCCCAGAGCAATTTGCTAGCACGCTGGAGCTGATCAGTCAGTGCCATATATTTGCTGAGCAGCCAGCTCGTGACCACTGCAGCCTCACTGTCCCTGGGATTCAGCCGATGCACTAGACTAGCCTGCAAGCATCTGCGTTTACCTCTGTGTGCTTGCGTGCAGCCAGTTCAAGCGCAGTTGGCTCACTGCTTTACTGAATTTCATCAGTGGCATCAGTTGCACCTTGTACATATTGTTCCAGTAGTTTTTAAAATAGTTTTTACGGTTCATTGGCAGTGTGTAAAAGGATTAGTGTTGCAGTAATTGCGATGCTCTTTGCATGAAAAAAAATGTGCTCCATTAAAATTTCACATTTTCTTTGTGAATTGTGACATTTACTTAAAAAGTGCAGCAAAAAAGTATTTGGCGTCCAGGGGTGTATTAACCCCCAAGTATGTGTCAGTTTAAGGGTTAAAGACTTGGGATTCTCCATCTGACCTGGAAGTGCTGGCAAGTCACACGGGAGGAAGAACAGAAGCACTTCTGGGTCAAGGACTATTTAAAGGACTGCTGGAGATCCAGCAAGTGAGCTGGAGTCAGGAGGAGTAGGACAGAGCTTGCTGGGAGGTGTGGTGGAGAAAGAGAGTGATTAGAATTGCGTTTATTAATTGTGTATTTGTGGCTGTGCTGCTTGGGGCACTGTACAAGAAGAAAGAATGAATAAAAAGTAACTTCTTGGTGCTTCGAACCTGTGTTCCTGTGTCTGTCTGTTGGGGTTAAAAGGGGGCAACAATGACCCCTAGCATCCACTTCTTACAACAGGTATGAGATTGACAGTCCTGGGATCTCATGCATAACACCGAGCATAGAATTCGCACTATAACATGACGTAAGTACAAAAGCCGAAATGTGCTTACACACAGAAAAATCCAGATGCAGGAATCTGTGTGTTCGCCAACTTCCGCGTTCTTCCACTACATAAATCCCAGTCAGCGTGAAAAGTAACGCTCATGCACGCGCCTGCTGTCCCGCCCCAACTCCTCCCAGAATTATGCCTCTTTGAATATGCAAATCAATATAAATAGCCCTTAAGCTCAGCCTTCTGTGAAAAGACAATGGGAAAAATATAAGAATTATATAAGAAAATATAAGAATTTCAGCGAATACCAAGTGAAGGCAAAGGAAAAACATACTATATGTTGATTTAAACAGTGGCATAATCAACAAAAGGAAATTGATCGAGTGACATAGCGTGTTGGAGAAACTCGAAAGCTCAAGTTCACAAAGTCGCACAGTGCCAAAATAAAAAAGAAGTTGTCAGATATCAAAGTTGCCATGAAAAGGGAGTCGTAGCCCACCGTCTGAGCTTATTAGGGTACAGACAAAAAAATAGGCACACAGTGGGAAAAAAGCACGAAATGTCAACTTTAATCTCCATATTTCCACTTTAATCACGTAGTTTATTTTGTCATTAAAGTAGAACATCATAAACTTCATCTTAAAATCATTTAATTTACTAGTTTCTCAAATCCCATGGTAACTAAAGTAGTAAGTTAAATGCTTTGTTTTGTATTTGATCTTCAATGTGCTCTATGTGTGTGAATCACTACGTGCTTATGTTCTTTCTCTTTCTGCGACAGGACACAGAATCCATTACATTCGTGATATTACAGCTCTCTGAATAATTAAAATACTGAGATGTATACGTGATATTATTTTCATGATGATTGAAATGAAAGCATGTTATTAAGAACACGATGGTGCAGTGATTGTTCATGTCTCACACAAGATGCTGCTGCGCCATGCGCAACCTTCGATGAAATAATTTATTGTAGCAGTACTGTCTCTTTCAAATGTACTAACCTGCAATTCCTGTCCTTACTTTTCTTTCCCCAAATACCCAATCGCCACACAATCAGCTCTGTAATAGACGTTAAGCCATCTGTAAGCTTACAACGACGATTCTTCAAAACTTTTAAGGAACATTGAAATATCTTCATAGTATGTGTTTAATTATTCTATCCGTCTATCCTTCTAGTGTCGCGCCAGCCTCAGTAAATATGCGGTGCAAGGCAAGGACAATACATGAACTTGCTAGCGCTGCGGCACCATGTCCTCACATGTTTAATTATTAACAATACAAATTATTTAAATGAAGTTAAAGTTTTATCTGTATAATATAATTAACATATTTTGCTGCATTTCATCTTAAAAATGATATCATCATCATATGTAAGTACGCGCTTTATAAAGTGACGCAGGTTGTGCAATATTATAACTGTAGTGCAAGTTTACAGTGAGGTGATTGTACTTATAAGTACAAACAGTTCTACAAGGAGCAATTGGTTGAGTGACTTTATAGTTCTTGGGATGAAACTGTTTCTGAACCGCGAGGTCCGTACAGGAAAGGCTTTGAAATGTTTTGCCGTGGCTGAGGTAGCATGTGCTTAATGCTGTATACCGATAATTCTCTTTCTGATCAGCTGCTGCTGTGATTCCCCACTCAGATACAGTGATATAAATACTCCGAGTGGTGCAGTGAGAGTAATATGGAAAAAGATGATCCGCTGTGGCAAACCTTAAAGGGAGCAGCTGAAAGAAGAAAAAGTAGAAGGTACAGTGAGAGTAACAACGCTAAAGCAGTTCTGGTATTTGGAATACTATGGCTATTCCCTGGGCCATTATATTGTTACAGGTTAATTACAATCAGATGCATTACACTAATAAACGATATGCAGTTAGTTTCAGTGTATTTATAAAGCCGCTTCAGAAATGTGGTTCTAAGAAATAAAGGGTAACCACACAGGAACAGTAGCACTGCTTTGACGCTGGGTGCCGCCAGTCTGCAAAACTGAGCGGAGAACTTGTGTTCGACAAGGTATGAGGTACCGTGGAAAAGTGCATGGCTTTACGCCAATTGTAGGTTTTATACATCGCTATTTGAAAGTGGAAACGTTCTTACACAACATTTCTGTGCGTACGCACAGTTTATACATGAGGCCCCTGATCTGTGTGGCACAAATGACAGCAGTCGTGGCCCCAGACTATTGCACAACTGTAGACCTGCATAGTGGTTTAGCCATGGAAAAGTCTGCTTACTAAACTGAACCAATGCTTAGGAATGAAAAATAAAAAAGAGATCTACTAGTATCTTTTTGGTTTCTCCTAGACAATGATAAAATCAAAAAGAAATAAAATGGAGTCTTTTCTTTGGACTCATTCTTCTCATATTTTTCTCCTGAGAATAAATACCCCAACATTCTCACAAGTGTCTCCTCCTGAATTTCAGCAGAGATCTCAGCAAAGTCATACAATAAAGGGCTCAGATCTTCCAAGTAGTGTCTTGAATTTTTTTTTTTTACAGTATGAAAGTATTTGCATTGTGTACTCACTTATATATGTATAAATTCATGGACGGATGTTTTGGTAATTAAACACTTTACTATGATTACAAAACTGTAGTCCTTGCTGTTGGATAATACCATTAGTTGCTCTAATTTATATTGATGTGCCCCAATTATTTTCAGTTTCATTCTGGAAGAAAAGTTAGACAGTGTGGCGTAGTGGTTAAGACTTTGGACTTCTAATCTTGAGGTTGTGGTTTCAAATCCTAGTACTTACACTGAGTGACCATGAACAAGTCACTTCATCTGTCTGTGCTCCAATTGGAAAAACATAAGTAATGTAATCAATTGTATCTCAAATACTGTTAATCATCTTAGATAAAATATATCAGTCTAATAATAAGTTAAAAAATACAAAGTCTTAAAAGAAGCTAAAGCAAGATTAAAAAGAGATCTCACAAAATATATCATGCTCAATTGAAATTCTCAATTTTGACTCCTTTTGCCTCAGTTTTATCTTCTTTTTTCGTCTAAAGCTATTTCTACAAAGGAATTGTAGGAGAACATCTGTGGCAAAGTTGGTTCTTAAATGAAACGTAAATGAGAATTTCTTTAAAGTCTGCATTAGCCATCGTCACACATTTACGCTTAGGAGGCAGTCAACAAGCCTTGAGGTGAATGAAACATCGTGAGATGAAAGGTTGATTTATGGTACTAACACCTCTCTCTCTTTTTCATCATACCAAAAGAAGAAAAGTAATCCCATGTACTCACCACATAAACTTCCCAAGATTGCCGCCCAACGTCACTTCCACATCCGACCCCAGATGATGACGCCACTTTCCGGTCCCCTGCTGATGACGTCACTTCTGGTTCCCAAGGATGACGTCATGTCTAGTCTCCTGAAGATGATGTCACTTCCATCACTTCAACGATTACTTCACTTCCAGTCTCCCAATGATGATGTCACTTACGTCCACCCGTTACTACATCATCTCCTGCCATATCATTTCCGTCAACCATATTTTTTCTCCATAAAAACGCCATGTCACTATATCCATTTGTCAATTGCTTTTTTGAGTTTTTGATTGTTTTTTCAAATATTTCTTTGCTTTGTCCACTGGACATTATACGGGGACATTCCGCATCTCTTTGTGTATTGTGGAAAAATTCTTTATTTCACGACACCATTGAAGATCAACCTTTGAGCGTTAAAATTTTCTTATGGGAATTTGTGTCCTAAGTACCCAAATGCTTAGTCAGTGTTTTTAACAGAAATGGTGATGTGGCACAGTGGAAAACATTTGACTGTCCCAGCTTATTTGGAGTGTGTTATAATCTGATCTGACATAGGTTTATATCAAAAAAAACAAATATAAACACAAGGCAAAACATCAAATAATGTTTTGTTGTGGTGTTTTCAAGAAAGTAAAGACGGACTAGAATTTATAAATCACTACTATTCTGCTTTGATTACCATTTTCCATACTGTCACAGCTTTTTCTAATTCTCAGAGTAGTCTAAAATGGCTATAGGCCGAATACAGCACATCGACAAGTAAGAGGTCAGAAAACCCCACAGAAAAGACAGCCTAGAGACATTTACTTGCAATAGCTGCTCTGATGGTTGGCTCTTATAAGACGTATCTTGTAATGTTCATAAACACAGACACTGACATGCATAAAAGTACATACACATACATCACAGTGACACATATTAGTAGTATACACTAGCAACATTATTACAGGGAGCTGCCTCAAACAAGAACACATTTCCAAAGCAAAGAACATAAAATAAACAAAATCCAGAAGCAAATAGAAATGCACAAATAAGACAATGTTGTTTTTTTTCCCAACCTTTTTACAATTAAATTTTGTGCTGTTTGTTTTATCAGGTCCCTTTCATCAACAGAAGGTTCTAGCCAAACAGCCTGTAAAAATCAGATAGGACATGGCATTGCACTTTTAAACACACACACTTGTACTCCTGTCTAAGCTTAATGCCGGGTATTGAGTTACACTGCACTTGCCAAAATCATCTGCATCTTTTGATGTTTAAAAATAATTCACACAAAAGTATTGGGTTTCTAAAGTAAAAGTGCAGCATCTCACCAATAATCCATCTGACTTTATCCCTATTGACTCATCTAAGACATTTTGACACTTGGAATAAACTTTTATTCATAAAATGGACAGTTAAATTGCTTAAAATGAGAAAAAATATAAATCACACAGTATCCTAAGCATAGTCTGCGGTGAAAGATTGAAAAGGGAGCACTTGTTAACAATCAGAAGACGTCATTTTCCAGATGGTCTGGAACCAAGCAAGGAAAATAAACACATTCTAACAATGTAGATATGCTGTCTAGTCATCTTTAGTGATAATCATCAAAATTGTCTGGTGAATGTTTACAATTGAATCTTTTATATTCATTTTCTTGCTAAATTTCTTAAAGCCAAATGACTGGTACTTTGAACATTAAAAGGTATTGTAACTATGGACCATAAAGCTAAATCTAAAGTCATTAGAATAATCACAATAACTAAATGTAAACCGAAAGCCTGTTTGCTTCAGATTCCCTCATTGAGTATTAGTCAATTAATTCCTCAGTTCTAATGTTTCCATTTTTGAACAAAATGTACAACTGTTCTTCATTTAACTAAAATAGCAAAAATGTCTTCAAGGATAAATGTCTTGTCATAAGAGGTTTAAACATATTTGCGTCTGCTCAATTAATTAGGGGCTTAATCTAAAGTCAAGACCTACATCTTCTTGTTGCAAAAGTAAACACATAAGAAAAATAAATAAATTCCATTTCAGCTTGTATATATAGTCATGATTTGCTCCATCTGCTCCTAAGGCCTTCATGAAAGTGCAGAGCATTTTACTGCAAACAAATGATGCCATTAAACTTGTATTTCTCTCTGTTTTATCAAAACTTGATATCCAAGAAGGTCTAGAGGATACTGGCGGATAGCCATGCTCATTGAAGTACTGGTGTACAGTACATCCCCAAACACCCACAAAGCTATGTCAGGCTTAAAGTAATGTACTGTCTGAAAGATGGTTCTGGCATTTGTAAACTGGACTCAACGAACTTCACACTCTGGATGCTTACTCAAGAGACTTCTGTGCATCATCCTGGAGACTGGGAAGGCGTAATCTGCTGAAAATAATACTTGGAAATCACTGCTCAGATAAGATTGTTGTTTGATGGTGGCATGGTTTTGGAGTGACTCTGTCCTGAAATATTTCATAGTTTTATTCCCACGCTCAGATTCTTTGGTATGTAGACCCACAACTATGTTCTCCACCCCATCTCTTGTACTCATATACTTGCACTCACTTGGCCTCGAAGGAGACACAACTATGGATTGATTGCTCCTCTGCTGCACTTCTCCTATTTGAGAATGTCTCCTCCATTCACAATACTCCAGGCAGCAAGGCAGAGCAACAGGGCAAAGAAGGGGTAGCAGGCAATAAACTTTAATTTAATTATTATAATCATAAACATTCCTAAGCATTTCTAATGTGCCACAATGTAAAACCAAATACAAAGGCAAATGGGTGAGGAAAATCAATAAAAACAACCTGGAAATATTCAGGAACAGTTATATGTGATGCAGGCTGACACACTCAATATGTGAGGTTTTAAGTCTCTTAAGGTCACATTGTTGGTCTAATGGCATGTGTCTTCTTGATGGCTATGTTCTTCTTTCTCCTCCTCCTTCCTAGCTCTTCTATATCTCTTCCTGCATTAAACTGATGTTTAGCAGCTTGTTTAATGCATGTGAATCAAAGGACCACCCTCCTAGCTCATCTGAAGTACATAATACCACTCTGGAATGAAATTGGGCATTGGCAGTAATCATGCCCTCTTCCATTCCTTCCACAGAGCCAAGAAGACACCCACTGAGGGCAGCTGACTCCACCCCTTTCAGTCCTCGGCCTATAAGTCTGGAGACTGCCAGAATGTGGTGCCATTCTGTGATCAGATCATCCTGCAGGATGATGCTCCATCCTTTTGACCTAAGTTCAGAGAAGGCATTCAGCCTTAAGAGGCATTCTAAATTTGTTTTGTTTTTGTATCTGCAATAGAGCGCCGGTTTGTTTAAAGTATTAGAAAGAGTCATCAAAATTAAATAGGGATGGCTATGTTGGCAGCCCAAAATTTATTCTTTCCACCCTTAGCCCCTCTGAAATGTCATTTTGACAGACCATGTCAGCAAATGTGCATAAAGTGTGCCTCCACGAAGATAACCAATGGTTTGAGAGCTTTGCTTTTACTCATGTGGAAAATCCCAAAAATGAACATGTTGCCATTTCAAGTTCTGACCTTTCTGCAAAAGCTGTCTGTTTGCTCTTCTGACTGCACAAAATCCCCTCATGTAAAACTACCTTCTGTCCTCACTAACACTTCCTCTTTTATGTGGTGAGCTACACTGTTTTACTGAGATCAGAAGTTTAAGCACTTACAGTTTTAAACATACAGCTATAACAACATACAACTATAATCCTTCTCAACAGTTTAAAGAGTATGAAATATAACATAATAAAATTACATGCCCTTCAATCATATATAGACATATTAATTTAAGTAGAACGTATGTTGGCACAGCTTTAGTACTATTGTCCTGGAGACTTCCTAGAAACCCAGCCTTGTCACCACATATGTAGAGTGTCCTCCCTGTTTTTCTAGAAATTCCATTTTACATCCTGCTAAAGAAGTGCATGCTAGGCCAGCTACTGACTCTAAATGAGCTTCACAGAGCTGACTGCAGGTGTGTGTGTGTGTGAGTGGGGCTATTCACAGCTGGCTCCTGCTTTATATTCAGCGTTGCAAGGATTGGCTGTGGCCCAGTCAGATTTTACTATGCACTTTGGGAAAGCGTCCAGCATACAAGAAGTTGCTTGAGACAGCCATGTTGGTAGCATCAAGGGGTGTGTGTGGTTACATGTCAAAGTGGATGTGGCCCTATGATAACCACTTTTTCCTCATTATAAGCAGGCCTGGATAATGGTATGATTGCTACCTATTCTGATTATTTTTGCTAATTTGCCTGCATTTCTACATATAGACGAGCAAACATACCACATGCACTTCAGAACAGGTAATCCACCTGAAGCTAAGCATGTTGAGGCATGGCCAGTTCTTGGATAGAAAACCAACCAGGGAAAGATTGGGTTGCTACTCGAAGATGTATTGTCAAGACCAGCAGGGGCGCTTACCCTGTGGTCTAAATGTGAATCCCAGCGCTCCAGTGCAGTGACGAGGACGCTGTGCTGTAAAAATGGGGCTGTCCTTTGGATGAGACATAAAATCGAAGTTCTGACTTTTATGTGGTCATAAAAGATCAATGGGCATCCTTTATGAAGAGTAGGGTGTATCCTGACATCCTGGCTAAATTGCCCAGTACGGCCTAGTCATTCTGGCCCGTTAATCATCCTATGTCTTTAATTGGCTATCTCTCCCTCACCCCTTCACCACTTATCAGCCAATGTGTAGTGAGCATACTGATGCAAAAATGGCTGCCATCGCATCTTCAAGGTGGATGCTGCACATGGGTGCTGGTTGAAGTGACTCACCACTCATTATGAAAAGCGCTTTGAGTAGTGAGAAAAGTTCTATATCAATGTAAATAATTACAGGTGCTGGTCATAAAATTAGAATATCATGACAAAGTTGATTTATTTCAGTAATTCCATTCAAAAAGTGAAACTTGTATATTAGATTCATTCATTACACACAGACTGATGTATTTCAAATGTTTATTTCTTTTAATCCTGATGATTATAACTGACAACTAATGAAAGTCCCAAATTCAGTATCTCGGAAAATTAGAATATTAATTAAGACCAATGCAAAAAAAGGATTTTTAGAAATGTTGGCCAACTGAAAGGTATGAACATGAAAAGTATGAGCATGTACAACACTCAATATTTAGTTGGGGCTCCTTTGGCCTGGATTACTGCAGCAATGCGGCGTGGCATGGAGTCGATCAGTCTGGCACTGCTCAGGTGTTATGAGAGCCCATGTTGCTCTGATAGTGGCCTTCAGCTCTTCTGAATTGTTGGGTCTGGTAGATTTTCTATGGTGTTAAGGTCAGGCGAGTTTGCTGGCCAATCAAGAACAGGGATACCATGGTCCTTAAACCAGGTACTGGTAGCTTTGGCACTGTGTGCAGGTGCCAGGTCCTGTTGGAAAATGAAATCTGCTTCTCCATAAAGTTCGTCAGCAGCAGGAAGCATGAAGTGCTCTACAACTTCCTGGTAGATGGCTGCGTTGACCTTGGACCACAGAAAACACAATGGACCAACACCAGCAGATGACATGGCACCCCAAACCATCACTGACTGTGGAAACTTTACACTGGACCTCAAGCAACTTGGATTCTGTGCCTCTTCTCTCTTCCTCCAGACTCTGGGACCTTGATTTCCAAAGGAAATGCAAAATTTACTTTCATCAGAGAACATAACTTTGGACCACTCAGCAGCAGTCCAGTCCTTTTTGTCTTTAGCCCAGGGGAGACGCTTCTGACGCTGTCTCTTGTTCAAGAGTGGCTTGACACAAGGAATGCGACAGCTGAAACCCATGTCTTGCATACGTCTGTGCGTGGTGGTTCCTGAAGCACTGACTCCAGCTGCACTCCACTCTTTGTGAATCTCCCCCACAGTTTTGAATGGGTTTTGTTTCACAATCCTCTCCAGGGTGCGGTCATCCCTATTGCTTGTACACTTTTTTCTACCACATCTTGTCCTTCCCTTCGCCTCTCTATTAATGTGCTTGGACACAGAGCTCTGTGAACAGCCAGCCTCTTTAGCAATGACCTTTTGTGTCTTGCCCTCCTTGTGCAAGGTGTCAATGGTCGTCTTTTGGACAACCGTCAAGTCAGCAGTCTTCCCCATGATTGTGTAGCCTACAGAACTAGACTGAGAGACCATTTAAAGGCCTTTGCAGGTGTTTTGAGTTAATTAGCTGGTGATTAGAGTGTAGCACCAGGTGTCTTCAATATTGAACCTTTTCACAATATTCTAATTTTGCGAGATACTGAATTTGGGACTTTCATTAGTTGTCAGTTATAATGATCAAAATTAAAAGAAATAAACATTTGAAATACATCAGTCTGTGTGTAATGAATGAATCTAATATACAAGTTTCACTTTTTGAATGGAATTACTGAAATAAATCAACTTTGTCATGATATTCTAATTTTATGACCAGCACCTATATCATTATCATTATTTCTAGGATTTTGAGTACTTCTTCTGTTTGTGTTTTGTTTAAGTACTGTGTTTATACCATTCTGTTTATTTTGTTTTGCGTTATAAAAGGTAAGTGTAGAAAGCATCACTGAGTGAAGAAAATTCCTATAAATTCTATGTAGAGTTGTCATTAATTTTTTTTCCAGTCTATCCTTTGGAATCTTTTTGCCACATTTTGATGTTCCCTGTGTTTTGGTCTCTGTTTTTATTTAAACTAAACTGACAAAGATGCCCTTTTTGTGTGACCAGAAAATATATTATTTTATGTGTCTGCTGGCAATAATAACTGTATTGCATGCTTTTATTGTTGTCTAGTATGCAACACACTGTCTGAATAAACAAAAACTTTGGACAGTGAAGAGTTGGACTGAATGGCCCAAAAGGACAAGCAAGCAAGCAAACAAGCAAGAGTTTGATGCTGAAGGGAACAAATAAGTCATTACTAAACTCCAAAAGGAAAAACAAAAATCAAAGTAAAAAGCATAGCTCAATTGGTCATGGCCAAGTAACAAAACAAGATATCAAAAAGCTAAAAGTACCTGCTTATGATGTAGGTATGTAATAATTTTATTAACCTTTTGTGCACAGTTATTCTTGCTCTAGGACTTGTTTTAAGAATTTTCTGAGTTAGAGAATTTAATAGTGGATTAGTTTTTGATTCTCCTAATGTTTGTATAATATTTTTGTACTGCTTTGTCCACCATTTTGAATTCTTAACTATCGCCACTATTTACCTAACCTGTTGTTAGGGCTCATGTTGCCAGGGATGTGGCCTCAAAGGAGCATGGAGGGTGTAAAGTTTGGCTGTAGGTGCACATCCTTATTCGATCTGCAGTTTCAAAACATCTTTCAAACCTTTTGCCTGAAATTTACTAATTTATTGCTTTTTGGTCCAGACATCTTGCTTTTTTGTATGACCTCGATTTTGTCTCACATTTTGGTTTTGCTGCTGTACTGTCATCTCCTGTTCTGACTTCATTTTTGTCTGAGCTTGCCTCTGTTGGTTCTCTCTAAAATTACCTTTGTAAGCTTGCTGACATAACAGAACCAAGAGCAAATATTTTTAATTGTATCGAAATACTTAGATTTAAAACCTTCCAAAAAGTTTTACAGGTAACACTGTCATGACATCATATGTCATGCAACATGAGTCACATGGACAGCAACCATGGGAATCATGAACAATCTGATGGTAAAACATTCATTACAAAATGGCATCATCCATATTAAAACACAATGCTGTCATGGTAAAACTAAAATAATAAAAAAATGATAATATCGATATAAAAATAGTATTAAAATACTATTACTCACAGCAGAGTCCTCACATTGGGCTCCAAATGTGAGCATCTGTGAGTAAATCACAGCAAAATTAATTAGATAAAAAAAACAGCAAAGTAACTGCAAAGACACTAAAACGCCTTGGACGATCACAATATGCAACACCAGGTGTAAGAGCCATTTGCTAATTATTTAAGTTACATTAAATGTTTGCCTATATATTAGTGCATAGTTTATGGGAGGTTCTTACAATCCCCAGAAGTTGAACTGAATTTTTAATATTTTGTCTCTCTCAGTTAACTGTCACCTTTATTTTGTCAATTAATATTGTTTTTATTAGTGATTTTTGTGATGTTATTCTGCTGCCATTTTATGGATTATTTTGCGGCATCCATCTCAGTATCTAGTGATGTTGCTGGCACCCATTGCCATCACGTGATCATGTGACACTTGACACATTATGGCTGCATGCATAATTTGTGACATCATCACTGCTACACCATTTAAATCAGCATCATACTAATCCTAAAACTGAAGAGTTTGGATTTAAAAAAAAGATCAACTTAGTGCATGGAGTTAGTAAATTTTAAAGATTTCCAGGGATTAGAACTTTGTCTCGATATCTCCTCTATTTACCTCAAATGGGATCCTGCAGCCAGAGGAGACGTCCTTCTGACAGGCACAGCCAACCTTTCAACTGGCTGGGGGCCCTTGATGCCATCAGGGTGCCACACTTTGCCTTTCCTCACCTTGCCTTGTTCCTCTGACTCCCACTGCTACTCCCTGGCCTTACGTGAGAGCCCTCCTGACTCCAGCTCCCTTGAACTGCTCAACCAAAGTGACCCTCTTCAGTCCCCTCGAGCATCAGCCACACGCTCCTTCTCAGGCCTCTCTACCCAGCAAGCTGCCTGCTTCCACTCTATCACATACTGGGGTCTCCCAATCCTACCATCTCCATTCTTCATTCCTTTAATCTCCATCTTTCTTTTCTCTCTCTATTTTGAAGCCCCTTCTCTGCTGTGCAGGCTCCTTTTATACTGATAGATCCGGAGCAAGTGTGACCCTCCGCCCACTCCAAGGTGTGATTCGCTTGCAATTGCATTTGAGTGTTTGATCAGCCAAGCACCACAATCAACCCTGGAGCGGCGTGTACTCACACACAACTTCATCCGTTCAGAGACTGCACACTCCAGACTTATTTATTTAAAACTGTACTTTACCACAGACACTTATGACACTGTAACCCTGGGACGCATCAAGGAACTGTCCTGCTTCCCTTCCTCTTTACCCACTACACAATGTTACTTCCAATATAATAAAAGCACTTGCCATCTACAGAAATTCTCAGATGATTCTACCATCATAAGCTGCATTAATAATGGAGACAAAGTTCAGTACAGGAGGCTTGTGGAGGACCTTGTCTTGTGGTACACAAAGAACCCCATGCAGCTTAATATCAGCAAGACAACAGAGTTGGTTTTGGACATCTGGCATGCCAAAGAACCTCTGAGACCAGTCACCGTTCATGGGGTGGACATGGAAGTGGTGCAGAGCTACAGGTACCTAGGGGTTCACATGAACAACATACTGGACTCATCTGACAACACAGTAGCACAGTGCAAGAAAAGCCAGAACAGACTATACTTCCTAGGGAGAATCTGGTCTTTTAAAGCTTGCAGCAAGCTACTGGAGATGTTTTACCAGTCTGATGCAGCCAGTGTATTGTTCTGCACTGTGGACTCCTGGAGGTTCTGTCTTGGAGCACTTTTACATTATGACACACAATCTATGGACATGAACTAAACTGCAGTGTGCTTTTGAACTGCATTTTAAACTGATAATAAAATTGTCTGCCATAGTGAAAAGCAATCAATTAATTGGTTGATATGTTTTTAATTAGAAGACGGTAAATCCATGCCAAAATCTTTGTTCCATTTGCATAAGTATTGAATTTCAATGCACGTAACACGATGGGTTGCATTTAATTTTGGCACGGGTAATCTTCCATAGATTAGTGCATATAATACTTTAATATTATAATTTCGATTAACCCCATTCCATTCCACATGGATAAAAAAGAAGGCAATCGTGTTGTCTAGTGGTATTTCAGGTTACCGTGCCATTACTTGCAATTGTTCATTTCAAAATGAGTATTTCTCCTTAACTGTTCATGTATCCAGCAGGGGCAAGATCATTCACTAATAGGTACACAGTCTTATAAGTCTGTTCTACAAAAATGGCAGCTGTCCTGTCTTTGTCATATGTGCAACGTCTCCTCGTGTTCACACTGATTTATTTTTGGCACTCAGGTTACCTCCCACATCCCACAGACATGAAAATTATCTTGATTGGTGACTCCTTATTGACCCAATTTAAAGGAGAGTAGTCTTTCAGGTTTGAAAAATAACAGAACACATCTTTTTTTTATCAATTCCTTGTAAAGTTTCACCAAATTTGCTGTTCTTTACCAATACAAATACCATGTTTTCATTATCTGTGTACATTTGTAACTATTAACTTAAAATGAAGATATATAGAAACAAAAAGATGGTCACATGGATGGATAGATAGATAGATAGATAGATAGATAGATAGATAGATAGATAGATAGATAGATAGATAGATAGATAGATAGATA
>JANRMT010062842.1:8365751-8377182 GCA_026402145.1 Polypterus bichir lapradei | reverse complement strand
ATCTATCTATCTATCTATCTATCTATCTATCTATCTATCTATCTATCAACATAATACATAAATATATTATCCAAAGGCTTTGACTATCTTTTCTGTCTTTTTCCTCCTGTTTTCTATTCAGATTTTGTCCTTAAATGAGCAGTGAAGGGGCTTGAATCCACAATGGCTCAGATTCATGCCCTAATTACAGATTTACTTAACCTGTATGTGCTCCAGTTGCAATTCGATTCATCTAAATTTCTTTTAGGAAGTCACTCAGCATGAAAGACATTGAAAAATCAAATAGTCAAGAAAAAAGCTGTCAAACAGCTAGCAAGCGGGATTATTTTGTGAGAGTAGAAAAAAGATCAGGCTTTCAGTTCAGATGGTGAATAGGGTTTGCTGGGATAGTCTCCAGGTTCTCCATGACACTGGACAAGCAGGTTTAGAAGATGGAAGGATGGGTGGTATTTCCTCCATTTCAATATATTTATAACAGTTCATCTTCAGTTTTATTTTTTGGTTGATGGGCATGACTGTTACTTTTGTGTCCATATATGAACTGAAATCAAGTTTTCAGTGACTACAGTGATACTTTAAATCTTGATTTTTGTTTACACCACTTTTCAGTAGCAGTGCTGTTATCCTGCTGGCCTACTTACAGTACCACACGTTTCAAAGAAGACTAGTCTTCTACAATCAGAAAAGCAGAAATTCATCAAAGTTTCTCAGTATACTATTATCGCCATACAGTCTTATAGAGTACATTTAGTGCCAATGACCAATCCATACACTGGCTCTTGCCAAATGTAGATTATCTGTTATGAGGGATAGAGGGCACTTTTGGAATGACACCAAGCCCAGAATAATGCCAAGGAAGGCAAAAGTATTAAATAATAGACATTTATTAATAAATAAAAAACAGAAAGGGAGTAACAGAGAAAATTAAGAGTAAACAGTAATGGAGGCCAAATAATAAGACTCTGAAAGGCTCCTTTGGCCCTACTGAGCCTGGTCCCAGACTTGAGCATCAAACAACAATATAGTCTCTTTACTTTACTTTTTCTCTCACCATTGAAATGCTTGTTACCATCTCTCGTTCCACTTCCACACTGACCTGCTTTCGGTCTTGGACACGGCGTCAAACCCTTCCCAGAGTCACTATATGGTCCTATATTTGCTCAATTTTTGCACTCTTTGTAGCCTTAAAAGGTCAAATCTCCTTGCCAGGCCACACTATCCATTACTGGAATATCTGCCCTCTAGTTCTATTGGAGAATCATGGCATGTTTACACTAGAGCATGCTTTATTTCTTTTGGTAATGATTCCTCTATTGTAGTCCTTCTGGGGATTCCCACACACTTACAAGACATTACTGCATTGGCCTAACAAATTGGTGTTGCCATTGCCCATACATTATTTATATGTACCATCTGAAGCTGCCTAAAATTCCAGTCCTCACTGAATGTCTCCCACTATGCTAATGATAAAAAAGTGAATCCGAAGTCAGCCTGCCTGCGTGCCAGTAACATATTCATTGCATGTCAAAATGTTTTTGTGTACACATCCTAGTGTCATAAAGGACTGTTAAAAAATATACACTTGTTAGCTTTTTTTCTTTTGCAAGTACCTGCAGAATTACAGTGTAAAAGAAAATATTATTAATAGGTACATATATAGGCTAGCTCACTGATCCAGCAGCCTTGGCTTGAATCCCACACTTGGTCATTGTCCATTCACCTCATGCCTACACAAGTCTTCTCTACATACTTCAATTTAGTTTTGTATCCTAAAGTCATGTAAGATAGATTAAGTGCTAATTCCAAACTGGTCATTTTTTGGGTGCATGTGCCTATGTGTACCGCAAAGGACTCTCACCCTCTTATTAGTTTTTTTCTGCATTGTGTCCAATGCTGCCTGGATAGACTGTGCTCCCATATTCCTGTTCTTGAGAAGGGTTCCGAAAAACAGCTTTAGAAAATGAGCGAATGAAGGATTCAATAAATAAATTAAAATGAACAAATGAATGTAACAAATGTGCCTAAACTCTCTGCCATTCTAAGTTGTAGTCAAGCTGTAACTACCTAGCCTGAAAAAAAAACAGTAAGAGAAATAATAAAACATGATGATGATGGCTCCATCTGTCTGGGTAGACAAAGGACCCGGCTGGATGTGCAGCAGAGTTACCTGTGGCTGAGCAAGCCGATTCTTGAGTGGTAGTCCTTGGCACCAACGCTGATGGTTGCAGTTGGGTGCTTGCTGTCACAGACTTCCTCCTCCTGTTCCTCCTGTTTTCTCTGACCACAGTTAAGTTCTCTTCTCCTCTGCCATGGTGGTGCCTAAATGTACAACCTTGTGACTAGGCATAGGCAAAAATAAAATACAATACAATACAATTTATTTTTGTATAGCCGAAAATCACACAAGAAGTGCCACAATTGCCTTTAACAACAACAACATGGAAAATCTCCCAAAAAACCCTTGTAGGGAAAAAATGGAAGAAACCTTGGGAGAGGCAGTTCAAAAAGAGACCACTTTTCAGGTAGGGTGGGCGTGCAGTGGATGTCAAAAAGAAGGGGATCAGTAGAATACAATACACAGAACAGAACAAATCCTCAATACAGTATAAAAATAAAAAATTTTACAAGTATGGAGCAGAATTTAACAGTAGATGATATCACATAATATGATTTGGATTTGTTTAGAGTCCTGGAGACCTCAGCCATCAAGCTGCCTCCCCCATTTGGCCATTCCACAGCTGAAACAGTGCTAAGCCAGCCAATCTGATGAAAGGGCCCCTCTACCCCACAATTCCTTCGATCTTTCATCAGGGATGACTTTACCTTACGCAGGCAAAACAACTTGGTAGGTGGGCCGAGGCACCAAGTGCCACATTTAAGTACCGAGAGAAGAAACAGATTAGGTGAGGGTTAGTAACAAATTATAACTATCATGTTACTTATGTTTTAGTGCTAATTACTAACAACAGAGATGCAGTCTGTACAGTTAATCAGCAGCTCTAGTCAGGATATGCTAAACGGAAGAAGTGAGTCTTCAGTCGGGTTTTAAAAGCTGAGACCAAAGGGGCGTCTCTTAACATAAAATAGACATAATAAAAAGACAATAACAAATGAATTAACATTCTCAAGTACAATACAAAATTTAATGATTCAGTTTTGTAAGCTACATTCATTTTTATAATGTGTGAGATGTGGCCGGCTTGTCACCCCGGCCAATACCCCCAGGCCGCCAGATGGAGCCCTCCCTGCAGTATGGAGGTCCCCCGAAGACCAGCAGGGAATCATGGACGCTGTAGTTTTTATCCTCAGCCCTGCTGGATACCTCAGGGGCCGCAAGAGGGTGCTGCAGGGAGGACCGAGGACTCATTTATGCCCTATGACTCGGAAGTTCGTCATAGGAAGAGCGACGGGCTTCCGGGATGAAGAAAGGAACTCATACCTGACCCGGAAGGGATTGAGAGTCACATGGACTGGGGATGGAGAACACTTCCGGGTCGGGAGATATAAAAGGACTGTGGGAGCTGGGTGGAAGGGTGGCAACGCGTCTGGGAGCTGGAGGATTGTTTATTGTAGTATTGTGAGTGATTTATATGAGTATAGTGGTGGAGAGTGTGCTTTGTACACTGTGGCATAAAAATAAAGTCAACATTTGGACTTTTACTTGGTGTTTGGAGTCGTGGACAGGGGTTCAAGGGAGCGAGAGCGCCCCTATCGACCACAAATGAAATGAATAAAAGGTTAACAAACTTCAGAAATACATTTTTTCCAATAGATGTGTCAATCAATCATTCTGTCATTCATTCATTTTCCCAGTGCTGCATCACAGAGTATAGTCAGACTGAATTGAGCAACAAAGATTGAACCAACACTGCATAGGATATCAGCCCATTGCAGGGCACACTCATATTCACTCACTCTCAGTCCAATTCAGGGTTACCAGTTAGTCTAACATATCCATCATGGGCACACTGGAGTACCTGGAAAAAAACAAACACATGCTACACAGTAAGGCAGCTGCAAACCAAATCCTGGCTCCTGGGCGCCTCTGCTGTGTTTTGGGTGTTGAGTTTTGTTTGTTATTACATGGAAAAGTGGAACTATTTCACAATATCATAGATGTCAGGGTCATAATGATCTCCTTTAGACATCTAGTGATATTGACTCTGTTAGCCCCATATTGCCTATTGTCAAGAAATGTGCTCTACTGAATATTTTGGAACATACTTTATGTCTCTCTAGTTCATAAATGTGTATTGTCCTTTTGTTAGGTTTTAGTATGTGAATTTAAAAATACTACCTTGTCTTGTGAAAGAAACATCCTGGTCCAGAGCTTATGTACAGCAATGTCTACTGCTTGGTTGGTAGTTATGGGTCAGTTCTGGAGCCTAGTAGTTGACTTACTTGCTGATGTGTGATGTAATTTGTTTATTTTTGTTTTGTATTGTCTGTTATCTCAAAATAAATCCATTGTGTTTGAACTCACTTTCAGGCTGGAAGCTTTTCTTGCGAGTACTGCACTGAATGGATTTTTATTGGCACTCTTGTCTGTTTCAACCAAAGAGATGAAAAAATGGATGACATGTTTTCAAAGATTGCTAATAACAAATATTTATTACACTTTATCATTGTGTTCCGATAGATCTTCCATCATCTCAGATTGTTTCTGTTACCACATATATTGTGGAAATTCCTAACCAAGAATTAACTAAACAAGTTGCATATATTTTTTTTAGTTTAAAAGATGATAAAAAATTATTTTTATTAAAAGTAGGACCAAACTAAAATCCCCAAGCAGAATTTTAAGATACTTTGGTTATTCGTTTTAAGTTGTTTTAAAATGTACCTATATCACTGATACCTTTATCCAAGGCAACTTACCACATTTATGATACAATCAGTTATATTTCTGTTGGTTTTACGACTGAAACCCAGGCAGGTCAATTGACTTGCTCATGGCCACACATTATCAGTAGCAGTATTCGAACCCACAATCATAACGGCTATACCACGCTGCCTGCTGTCATAGTACAGTATAAATTTTAACACATAGTCTTTCCCAATATAGTTATGGAATGTCAAAACAAAAGAAAAGCTCTGGTTCCCTCAGATAATTTAAGTCCAACAAGGTATCTACTTAATGATGGCATTAGATGATTTTAAGATAATATGATAATAGAAATCAAGAGGCCAGGTGTCTTTCCATCTTCAGCTTTATTATTATTGCTTAGTTCTTTATTCATATCAGCCTTAGATGCACTCTGTCTGTGCTTGTTCTAACAAACCTCTGACTCCAGAATCATTAAATGTGCTCTTGTCTTGAAAGGCCGACACTTACTGCATATCTATGGCAATTAAATTATGTAGGCTTATAAAGAAGGAAAGCTGATCAGCAGTGAGTGTAAAAAAAAAAAAGAAAAAGTCAAAGACCTATCCGAGCTAAACCATTTATACAGGCTATGAGCAAGTAAATCTGTTAAATCTGGTTCATGTGTTGATTTTTGGCAAGCAAGAAAAATACAACTCCAGGGACTCCTGTGCTTCTACAGTTTTTACTCTAAGGCTTCATGTTACAGTGTCTTCATACATTGTTCAAGTGCACTGACCTTGATCTATCCCTAATTGAAAAGAAGAAAAGCCATAAGTAAAGGCTGCTATGGTTGGGTCAGAGCCATGTAATATTCTTTAGAGAATACAAATCATATACTGCTTGTGAGCCCCCCACCTCCCCACAAACACCACCACTTAGCCTGTCTCCTAAGAGTCTCTAAACAGGACTTCCTAGTAAATCCTCCCTCTCTCTATCTATTAAGTCAGCCTCAATCTCAAATCAGTGACACCCACCTTTTTCTGCAACTTGATTACTTGAATTTTCAGACCTTGAAGAAAGTGCATTTTGAATATAGTGAAACTGGAGAGCACTAAATATTAGAAAACGGGGCCTTAGGGAGCTCAGCATCTCAGTGATGAAAGAACTGAATTGACAAAAGAACTCTACTGTCCTTATTATTTTGTTGTTGAGATGTGTTGTAAGCATGCTTGCAAAAAGGAGAACATTACATAATTTTATCAATGGATCCCTCTAATTAAAAAGCTGCATAAAAGAAAATAACATGCCACTCGCAAATCCAATTAATGGGGCACAGGGCTGGGCTTATGCTTGCATCACTGGGTTCCAATTCACCAAATGGCCCACTCACACATAAAACTACAGAGACAATGTAGTATCACTAATCAACTTACAATGTATATCTTTGTTGATGTGGAATGGAAATTAAAATAAACAGAGAAAAAGCCCACGCAGACATTAAAAGAGCATCCAGACTCCACTCAGACAACAACTGGGTGAGAGATTCAAACCCAGGAGGCTGTGATGCAGCAGCATTGTCTGCTACACAAATGTGCTACCACACACTGTAAAATAAAGTGTTTTGCAAATTTGAAATAACACAGTTTGCAGTCTCGAATGTTTCCCATTTATTGTACATATTGTGCATATGGTGTTGGAGAAAAGGGAATTGTGGTGTATTTCTCTTCTCTTCTCCTCTCTTCTCTTCTCTTCATCAGACAAGGGAGACAAGGGAGAAGAATAGATTGCACAAACAAATGGAAGAGAGGTGCCAAGGCAGGTTTCATAGTTCCAGATTTTTATAGGATGGATGCCCATCTTTGCTGTAGGAGACAAGTCTCAATTGCGTCACCCTATCTGTCACTAGGAGTAATCTGATGATTTACTTGGTCCTTTAGCACTGTTATTCAAGAAGATTTTATTTAAAAATGTAATAAATTATTTTAGTAAATTTTCATCCATCCATCTATCTGTTTCTGTGTCAGCTCAAGGTTGAGGGAGTGGGAACCATTCTCAGTAGAATTTTAATCAAAACTATTTTTTTGCAATATATTTTATGAGTAAAATATATAATTTCAAATTCCTGTACTCAATCTGTGTTTAAGGCATTTGTGTACATTTTCTATATGGTGTAATTTTAGCTTTCTTAATCGATGTTACCTCTATGTAAATGCCAGAACACTCCCAAATCCTGTAACTCCTATGAATATGTTCTCAGCAGACATATTTAGTATGTGTCACATTCAAGTTCTTGGGAGACAAAGACATATTTTATGGAAGAAACATTCAGTCTTTAAAGAGCAGTTCCATACATGCAACAATGAACTGGCATTAGGAATGATTAAAATATTTTGCAGCACTTTGGCAACTGTATTTTAAGGAAATATAAAGGAAACACTGGAGAAGTACATTTTTATTTAATTGAATCAAAAGATCAATGTTAGGGTATTGAAAATGATGGAATCTACTAGTATTTTTTTTCTCTTTTAAACAATTTCAAGGTTACAAGGTAAGATTTTTTTTAACTTGTGTCACACACGTGCGCATAAGTGGAAGCTGAATGGACCAAGTGAAGGTAATTCCGTGCCAGGCCAGGCGTGTCTCTGTTGTCTCTGCAGACCAAATACGGGAAATTCTGCCTGATTCAACTTTGAAGACACTAATTCCAATTCCGTCCTCAAGACTGACGTCACTTCCGGTCATTGGGCTAAGACTGACGTCACAGTCGGATCTGAGGCTAAGACCAACATCATTTCTGGTTGTGGAGCCAAAAACAGCTCCAGCCCTCAATGACATCACGTCTGGTTCCCTGCCCTATATAACAGACCACTTCCTTCTCAGTTCAGTTCAATCTTGGACACCAAACAATCCACTTCAAGTGTGACTTTTTATACCCTTTTTGCAGCCATGGATAATATATGGATGGCTGCCCCAAACCTTTTTGTGTGTGTCGAGGTTGATTATTTTACACTTGTAACACTTGCTGGCCACTGACTTGATTTGATCATGGTGCAGAAGAATGGCGACATGTTTCATGTTGAAATGCAAGTGTGAATTTTATTGTACTCCACCATTTAACAGTGACTTCCAGAAAAACACAGTTATATTTTTAGATAATGTTTAAAAAAGTCATACCTTAGTGGGCCTCAATGTAGCATCATTTTAACTCGCAAGCAGTCATGAGCAAAATGATTTGTGTGAAATTTAAATTAGGAGAAATTTGTGACATTCATACAAGAAGAAAGCCATTTAATTCCTGTCTGGAATAATTTTCATGCATTAATTCCAAATGGATCTATACTAATAAAAGGCAAAGCCCTCACTCACTCACTCACTGACTCACTGACTGACTGACTGACTGACTGACTGACTGACTGACTGACTGATCACTAATTCTCCAACTTCCCATGTGGGTGGAAGGCTGAAATTTGGCAGGTTCATTCCTTACAGCTTCCTTACAAAAGTTGGGCAGGTTTCATTTTGAAATTCTACGCGTAATGGTCATAACTGGAAGCTGTTTTTCTCCATTTACTGTAATGGAGATGAGCTTGAAAGCCGTGGGGGCGGAGTTTCGTGTGACATCATCACGCCTCCTACGTAATCACGCAGTACGTAGAAAACCAGGAAGAGCCCCAAAAAGCGCTGATGAAAACATGCATTATATAATTGAGAAGGCAGCGAAACAATAAGAAGCGAGCGAGTGACATATACAACCATATTCATGAGTTCTGCTACTTCGGAAACAAAGCACGATGTAAACCTAAACTTTAAATTAAGTTCATAGACAGGCTGCCGCTGGCGTTTGTAATTTAGTGCCTGCCCATATAAGGCCGTCCTTCAGCGGCAATCCAATAGCAAACTGCCACTAAATATTCACGGGTGAAGGACTGTGCTTATGCAGAGGAAGATGAGATGGTCAGGGTGGTGTTTGGCACAAACTCAGCGAAACTGTGAGAGAAAGTTTTAAGTGCCAGGACTTCGGTAACATTAAATACAGCCATGGACATAGCACGACATGGCACCAGCACAGCTGGGAAACTTCGATGCATGTACACCGAGCGGCTCACGTGGACTGACGCAGTGGACAGACAAAAAGCAACAGTTCCAAAGAGCGCTGAACAAAAAACGAATTACACAATTGAAAAGGCAGCAAAAAAATATGAAGCGTCTAATACATACAAGAATATTCATAAGTGCAGCTGCTGCGGAAACAAAGCACACGGTGGAAAAAGTCAATGTCCCGCTAAAGGAAGACAGTGTAAAAAAAAAACCCGTGCATGCAGTGTGTCAGGTCTCAGATAAAGAAGAAGACAAGCTGTTTATTGATGCAGTAAGAAACTAATCGATGAATGAAACCTGTCATCTTTACAACGATTGACAAACACGGAATGTAACTTGAACACAACACATCCTACAAATACGAACCTGATTGAAAGAAATAATGATAATTAAATCCTTGATGACAGCAACACTCAGTAACACTCACAAAACAATTACTGTATATTGACAGTCATGTTACGTTATTTTTAAAATGTTCCCTTTTCTTTTTCATAGCTTCTTTAACACACTACTTCTCCGCTGCGATACGCGGGTATATATATATGTATATATATACCCCGATCTACATACTCGAATAATGGATACTTAATTCACCATCAATGATTGTTTTAGTAAAGCCATACTCAGTGTATTCATTAGATGAACGGTAAAAAGGTAAGAGCGAGGGGAGGATGACTTATTGAGGCACGCAGGCAAAACCACAATAGCACGCGGGCTCGATGTACTGTAGTGCACGTCAACTCTATCTGAATTGCGCGATCACATTTGAAAAAATATATCTTTTCAAGTTCTATTTACGGTAGTCCATATGTGTCAAACTCAAGTCCCGCAGGCCACATCCGGCCCGGCGTGTAATTATATCCGGCCCGCAAGATCATTTTATATACTGTATTATTGTTATTAATGGCCCGGGGGTATGAAGCGCTGGTAACACAATAAACTACAGATCCCATAATGCAGCGCTTCAGCTGCCTTGCCGAACACTTACCGCGTTAATCAAGTCTAGCTTATGATGCTGCAAGTTATTGCGAAGCTAGCCCACACGATGCCGAAGAGAAAAGGTGATTCTGAACATAGAGACTTTAAAAACCGATGGGAGGCTGAGTATATGTTTACTGACATTGCCGGTAAACCCGTGTGTCTCATTTCTGGAGCAAATGTGGGTGTAATTACAGAATTTAATCTAAAACGGCACTATGAGACAAAACATCAGGATAACCTGAAAGACCTGAATGCAATGCACAAGATACAGAAAGCAGAAGAGTTAAAGAAGAATCTGACACTTCAGCGGACGTTTTTACCCGTGCAAAATCACAAAGTGATTTCAAGTGAAGCTACTTTTATGGGAGACACAAATGCACCAGTGCAACTTGCCCCACTTTCCCTGTTGCCAAGTAATGTTGAACCAAGTCGACACTACGGTGTTCCCAAATACGCACTTTGTTCATAAACTGAATGATTTGATTTGTTATTGCTGAAAAGAACACATTTTATTTATGTTTCCAGGTTTTGTTATGCACCATGTTCATATTTGAATTTGTATAATTTTGACAGGATATATTTTTATGGAGAGCAAAATCTTTTGGGATATTTAAAATTTAAGTTTATTTTTTATATAAAATTACATAAGAGTAAAGAAATTTGAATGCTTGTTCTTTTAACATTTACTTTATTTCTAACTTGTATAATTTAGACAGGATATATTTTTATGGAGAGCAAAATATTATAAGTTATTTAAGGTTTGAGTTGATTTATTCCGGAATAATATTCTGTCGACTGAATAAAAATTCCTTCTATTTAAAATTTAAATAGAACTTCAACATATACGATAGTTGTGTGTGTGTGTGTGTATGTATATATGTAGATATGTACAGTATGTATATATATGTTTATATATATGTGTGTGTATGTATATATATATGTATTTGTGTGTATATATGTGTGTGTATGTATATGTATGTGTGCATATGTAGATATATATATATATATGTGGATGTATGTGTACAGGTATATATGTATGTATATATGTGTGTGTGTATATATATGTGTATATGTGTATATATACAGGTATATATATATATATGACAGCAACACTCATCACTCATAACAGTGACAAAACAATTACATTGACAATCATGTTACGTTATTTTCAAAATGTTTCCTTTTCTTTTTCATTGCATCTTTAACACACTACTTCTCCGCTGCGAAGCGCGGGTATTTTGCTAGTATATATATATGTATATATGTGTATGTATGTATATGTACCGTAGATCCTTAATACAAGCCGACTCGGTATATTAGCCGATCCCCTTCTCTACCTACTAAATTACATGTATTTGCCGATGACCGGTATTTAAGACGACCCCCTTCTCCAAGCAAAATTTTCTAAAATTTTATAAATTTATATATATATGTGTATATATGTATATACTGTATATATATGTCTATATTTGTATATGTGTATATGTATATATATATGTGTTTATGTATATATATATGTGTTTGTCTGTGTGTGTATATATATAT
>JANRMT010062842.1:8303127-8365651 GCA_026402145.1 Polypterus bichir lapradei | reverse complement strand
AATTTTTCCTTTTCTTTTTCATAACTTCTTTAACACAGTACTTCTCTGCTGCAAAGCGCGGGTATTCTGCTAGTTTAATATATAAAAAAGCATCTCCATTGGAAAAAAGAAATCACTCGATTAATTTTCTGTCATGTGAAGACTTTTTGTCGAGCCATTAGTTGTGTGTTGTTGTTGTTGTGGTAGTATGTACTATGATGACCACTTTGATAATCATGATGAAAGTTTTTGCAATTGCAAGCCTAAAGATGCTCAAAATCAAACAAGCAATCTAAACACATACCACACAGAAAATGTTTAAAAGAACTTAGACGGCTTACTCTTCTCTTCCTATGGCTCTCATTTTCTTCTCATTCATCGTCTCATAAGGAACATTGTTGTTTTCTTTTGGTGTAAAGCACTTCCTCTTTCCTCTCACTGTTCTGTATTTTAAATATTCACTCATTACATACTTCTAGCTATATGTAAGTATGACCATTTTGACTTCTACTTTATTGATTTTAAATGTGCACTTAACATCTATTACCTTCCTGCTATTAGATTTTATAGCCTGCTATACACTGTTTGTACAAGAGGTGAAAACTTTATTAGGCTGCCCTTCCCACATAATTGATTCTAGTCAGTGCCCACTTTATGAAGGAAATATTTTATTGCCATAATGTTGTTAGGTGCATGGCTTTTGTTTTGGTAAAGTTCACATAAATTAATCATCGGCACAAGTATAAACTGTAACAACAACTGGAATCATCATTTCCCAAAAGCCAACTTAATGTAAATGTTGTCACAAACTCGAGACAGAGTCATATAAAGGTTTGGGGCAGCCACCTGTATAATTAGGTTTCCTGGCTGCAAAGTTGCTTTTAAATTGATACAGCACTGATGTGCACAAAACTGAGTCCAAAACAGAACTGAGGGAATAGGGAAAAGGTGGAGGCTTTTAAAGGGGAAGACAGGAAGTGAAGTCAAAGGGGTCGGGCTCATGTAGGTCGTCTGCCATTGGTGTGAGCCCGGATGTAACATCACAGGGGCCAGAGCCGGCAAGGTCTCCTTCCATTGGCTCAGTCCCAGAAGTGACATCAAGAGGACCAGGTGGAATCTCCCATTAATGGTCTGCAGGCAAGGGAGAAAAAGAGTCAGTGCACTCTGCCACATCCCGGTATGTCTCGGAACTGTCCTTACTCAAGCCCTTTAGCTGCCTCCCATGCGCACGTGTGTGACAAGGCTCCCCCCTCAGCCCAGACCCGTTGGGTCGGGCAATCCTGACCGAGAGGTCGTGAACCCGAGAGAGGGCATCAGCGTTGGCGTGAAGAGTGCCCCAACGATGAACAAGCGAAAATTGTACGGCTGGAGGTCAAGAAACCACCTGGTGACCCGCAGATTCAAATCCTTGTGCAGGGCCATCCACTGTAAAGGAGCATGGTCCATGACAAGGGTGAATTCCCGGCCCAGAAGGTACTACCTCAGCTGAGGAATCGCTCATTTAACCACCAAAGCCTCTCTCTCCACTGCCGCAAACCTGGTCTCCCAGTCCAACAGTTTCCGGCTCAGGAACATAATGGGGTGGTCCGCACCATTGATGTTTTAGCTCAGCACTGCCCCCAGGCCTGTGTCCGAAGCGTCCATCTGGAGGATGAAAGGTAAGGAAAAGTTAGGAGCTTTCATTATAGGTGCTGATGTAAGGGCCTGCTTCAAGTCACTAAATGCAGCACCTGTCTTTTCAGTCCATAACACAATGTTTGGGGCCCTCTTCTTTGTCAAATCAGTCAAGGGCGCCGCTCTCTCTGAGAACCAGGGCACAAACCGGCGGTAGTACCCCGCTAACCCGAGAGAGGCTTGGACCTGCCACTTGGTTCGTGGATGGGGCCATTTCAAAATGGCATCTACTTTGAAGCACTGTGGTTTCACAGTACCTTGACCCACCAGGTAGCCTAAATACTTGGCTTCGTTCAATCCAAAGAAACATTTCTTGGGATTGATCTGAAGCCCGGCCTCACCAAGTGTCCGCTATACCACTTTTACCTGATGTAGGTGTTCCTTCCATGTGCTGGAATAGATGACCACGTCATCCAGGTAGGCAGCACTGTATGAGTTATGAGGCCGGAGAACTTTGTCCACCAGACGCTGGAAGGTAGCTGGAGCCCCATGTAACCCAAATGGATGGACATGATACTGCCAGTGTCCGCTAGGGGTGCTAAACGTGGTCTTAACCTTTGCAGAGTCCATTAAAGGAACCTGCCAGTACCCCTTTGTCATGTCCAGTGTGGTCAAATATTGAACCTGTCCAAGCCTCTCGAGGAGGTCGTCCACTCGCGGCATTGGATAAGCAACGAATTGGGAGACTTGATTAAGCCGACGGAAGTCATTGCAAAACCTTCAACTCCTGTCAGGCTTAGCGAATAACACAATGGGGCTGGACCAGAGACTATGACTTTCCTCGATTACACCTAGTTTCAGCATGTGTTTGATCTCAAGCTCCACTTCAGCCCTTTTTGCCTCGGGAAGCCGATACAGACGCTCTCAGACTACAGCCCTGGGTTCTGTCACAATGTCGTGCTCAACCAAAGAGATCCATCCAGGGTTTTCACTCACTACCTCCAGGACAGACAGGATAACTGCTTCTAGCTCCTGTCGTTGTCTGGGACTTAAATCCGCACCGAAGTTAAGGCTTGCCGTGTGAGCAAAGAGTGAGCGGGGCTGACCAGAGGAATCGGAATCCCTGTCCTTCCACAGTTTCAGCAGGTTTACATGATAAACCCACTCCCTCGGCCAACGATTGGGTTGACTCACCAAATAGTCGACAAGTCCTTTCCTCTTCCTTAACTTCGTAGGGACCTTGCCAATGGGCAAGCAACTTAGAGTGGGAGGTAGGTACTAGGACCATGACCTGATCTCCCGGGCGGAACTCCTGGAGAGACGTGCCGCGGTCGTAATAATGGACCTGTGCTGCGTGAGCCTCTTCCATGTGCCTTTTAAGGAAGGGCCGAATCTTACCAAATCTATCGCGTAATTGCACGATATATTCCAATATATTTGTAGAGGGAAGAGCCTCTTCTTCCCATTCTTCTTTTAAGATGTCTAATATGCCCTGGGGTTGTTGCCCATACGGTAATTCAAAAGGGGAGAACCCCGTGGAGGCATGAGGGACTTACCGATGGGCAAAAAGGACGAGGGGGATGAGCTGATCCCAGTTCCTTCTGTCCTCACTGACCACCTTACGCAGCATTTGTTTGAGAGTTTGATTGAACCACTCCACCAAACCGTCAGTTTGAGGGTTATATACCGTGGTCTTTAAATGCTTTATTTTCAGTAACTTGGCAGTCTCCCTGAATGTCTCAGAGGTAAAAGGCTACCCCTGGTCCGTCAAGGCTTCCTTGGGGATGCACACACGCGAAAAGACCCCTAGTAATTCCTGTGCGATGGCTTTGGAAGTGGCTGAGCACAACGGAACAGCTTTGGGGTATTTGGTAGCGTAATCCACGAGGACTAAAATGTACTTGTGTCCTCGGGCTGAGGGCTCTAGGGGTCCAACTAAATCGACCCCAATTCTGTGGAAGGGAATATCAATCAGAGGAATAGGAACGAGAGGAGCACGGTCCCTCCTAGGAATTTGTCGCAACTGACACTCCGGGCAAGAAGTGCAAAAGCGATGAACCTCCTCATTGATTCCCAGCCAGTAGAAGCGGAGCTTGATCCGCTCCAGGGTTTTCTCGGAGCCCAAATGGCCACCTAGGAGGTGGGCGTGTGCTAACTCACAGACCTGCCGCCGGAAGGTCCGTGAGATTAGCAGTAGCCGTCTCTCCTGCCCATCATGCTCAGCTACGCCATAGAGAAGGTCATTTTCCAACACAAAGTGAGGACCGTGTGGCATTGACTGGTTACTGCACTGGACGTTGCCTACAGTAGGACCACTGCATTTTTGGCAAACTTCAGGGAATCGTCACTCCACTGCTCCCTTTTAAATGAAGCCGGCGCCTCACTAAGTTGAAATCGCAAAAGGGAGAGAGGGTCGGTGTTGACCTCAAGAGGCATGGTTGCCTCCCGTTCCACCGCGGCGCTGGTGGATGATGTGTCGGCACGCAACAATCCAGGAGTCGCCACTTCACTCAGGGCGGCCGCTTCGTTTGTCTCTGCCGGATGATTACACGGCGTGGAGACAGCTTGAGACGGCTCATCCCCGTCCATAACTAGGCCCAAGTTAACCCCAGGAGTGGTATGTGTCTCACCCGCCCTAGTATCACCAGGTGTGGGGGATTCGGATGGATGGCCATGGTTAGTTTTTGTACCGATCCCCAGTAAACCAGTAACAAGCGGTGGAGCTGTACCAACGGATTTCTCCATGGACACAGGCTATACTGGTCTTAATCTTTAACCACTGTCGCAGTAGCACAAACCGGCAGGCAACAATGGTAATGTTGCTACCAGAATCAAATAAGGCTGTGGTCTTGTGTCCGCCAGTATGTGGGACCGCCAATGGATTAGCCAGAGCACACCAACCCCTCCTCGCCCTCCACCGGCATTCCTCCTTGCCTCCAAGCCTTTTTTGTGCCCATGGCTCCCGGGACGCCGATACAAGCTCCGGGTTGTACGGGGGGGGGTAAATGCTAAGTCTTGGGACATACTCCGGCTGAGTTTGACAAAGGGACGGTTCTTCTCCCCCAGAGTGTGAGGCCGCCCTTTGTGTCTCCAGAAGCTCTATGAGCTCTACCAGGTTCTTAAACTGCTTACCCCAGACCAGCTGTGTGAAGTCACGGGGAAGAGCTTTCAGGAGCAAGTAGCAGACTACCTGCTCTATTATCTGGGAGGGCTTATTTTCATTCGGCCGTAACCACTGCCCTACCCTTGCCCAGAAGGATCAGGCTTGTTGGCTTGTTTGAGGATCAGCCGCTCTGGGTCCAACCTCCAGTTTTTTACCTTACTCACCTACCAGTCTGGGGCACCCCTAGGTGGAAATCGGGGTTCTGGTCTCACAAGGGGGCCGGACACTCTCCTCCAAGAGAACATAAGCCCCATTTGCCTCCCCCTGCCGGGGACCCCCAATTCTGTGAGCCCCTCCCGCACATTCCATGGCCTCTCCAGGTTGCCTAGTCAAGTATGCCGGGAGCGGAGCTCACACCGGGTCTCGCCAAACCACGGGACATCCTCCCCACATGAACACTTGGCCCCGGTACACTCCCACCTGGGTGCATTGCAGTTCCTATCCCCTTCTCTTCTGGGACTTCTCCATCCTGCCGACTACGCCAATGTCACAAACTCGAGACAGAGTCATATAAAGGTTTGGGGCAGCCATCCGTATAATTTGGTTTCCTGGCTGCAAAGTTGCTTTTAAACTGATGTGCACAAACCGAGTCCTAAACAGAACTGAGGGAGTAGGGAAAAGGTGGAGGCTTTTAAAGGGGAAGACAGGAAGTGAAGTCAAAGGGGTCGGGCTCATGTAGGTCGTCTGCCATTGGTACGAGCCTGGACATGACATCACAAGGTCTCCTTCATTGGCTCGGTCCCGGAAGTGACGTCAAGAGGACCAGGTGGAATCTCCCGTGAATGGTCTACAGGCAAGGGAGAAAAAGAGTCAGTGCACTCTGCCACATCCCGGTATGTCTCGGAACTGTCCTTACTCAAGCCCTTTAGCTGCCTCCCATGCGCACGTGTGTGACAATGTACACCAATCAGCCACAACTTTAAAACCAATGGCTGGTGAAGTGAATAACATTGATTGTCTTGTTGCAATGACACCTGTCAAGGGGTGGGGTATATTTGGCAGCAAGTGAACAATCAGAGTTCTTTAAGGTGGTGTGTTGGAAGCAGGGAGAAAGCTAAAAGTTAAAAGTTTTGAAGAATCTGCATTCTAAGCTTACAGATGGCTTAACGTCTATTACAGAGCTGATTGTGTGGCGATTAGGTACTTGGAGAAAGAAAAGGAAGGACAGGAATTGGGGGGTTAGTACATTTGAAAGAGACAGTACTGCTGCAATAAATTATTTCATCGAAGGTAGCGCACAGCGCAGCAAGCATCTTGCGTGAGGCAGGAGCAATCTTTGGATGGGGCACCAGCTCATTTCTATCACTGCACCACCGTGTTCCCATGTTTAATAACATACTTTAATTCTTATCATCATGAAAATGATATCAATTATACATCTCAGTATTTAATTTATTCAGAGAGCTGTAATATCATGAATGTAATGGATTCTGTGTCCTGTTGGAGGAAGAGGAACTTTGTTTAAGAAGCACGTAGTGATTCACACACATAGAGCACATAGAAGAACACATAGAAAACAAAGCATTTAATGTGCTACTTTTGTTACGATGGTATTTGAGAAACTAGTAAATTAAACGATTTTAAGATTAAGTTTATGATGTTCTACTTTAATGATAAAATAAACTATGTGATTAAAGTGGAAAGTTTGAGATTAAAGTTGACATTTCAAGTTTTTTTTTTTGTGCATATGTACACTTTCACTTTTGTCCATACACCATGTTTTAGTATGAATTCTACACACTGTGTTATGCATGAGGCCCCAGAAGACTGACAACCTTACCATCTCTGATGTTACTTAAAGTGTCAACCTTCCTGGACCTGCCTGCCAGTAGTTCATATTTCCAAAAGCTCCGCCATTTTGAAGCAATCTATTCCAGAGGTTTGTGTTTACATGATGTTTATTTGCTTTGTCAACGTGCATATTTTATTTGATTATATGGGATTAGCCAAGGTGATGACAGAGGTTGGCACAACATGTGCAGAATGATGGGTGGGCTACCATGAGTCAGGTAACAGCTCAATAAAACAGCAATGCTAAAAGACACCTATGAGAAATACACGCCTTGTGTCTTATCATGGATGTGATATTTAAGCAAAATTCAAAGAAGTGGACTAAGAAGCACAAAACTTTTATTTTACTTTGTGTATCTTGTTACCTCACATTTAAGGAATAATTTTTACATAACAGTTTCAGTGATGCCATTATGTTATCTTCATGCACTTCTGATTCTTAATTGCATGAAATTAAGGCATGTGCTAAATAAAGCAATGGGTTGTAAATGTATAAGAGTAATAAAAAACGTTTTTAGATAAAACTCAGGTAGTGTCGGATAACATGAGCAACGTTACAGTAACTTATTAACAAAGATGGCTACTGCGTGATGCAGACCAGTAGCTGGAGAAATCAGAGTGTGTTTTTCTGTTTTTTCTGGATAAAACTGAACATAATGTAAATGCAAAGCAAGTGGTACTGCCCGGGGATGGTTCTTGTGTGGCAGAGTAAATTAGGTCTCAGCAACGCTAAAATTAAATTAAGAAGGCTCAGAAAATGTGCAGTATGATTTATACTGTTTGCCTCACGGATTTAGGGTTTGGTGTTCAAATCCCACTTCCAGTTTGTGTCTGTGTGGAGTGTGGGATTTTCTTTTACCTCCCCTAAACTGGGTGTGCTTGCTTAATATGTAATTTGTGAGTAGGCACTGAGGTTTACTGGTGGTCCCTCCATGGATGCTTCCTGCCTTCCATCCAAAGGGGGCTGGATAGGCTGCAACTCTATGTATACTTGAACTGAATTAAGCAGGTTTGGGAATGTTATTTAGGTTCAGTAAATGCATGGAGGCAAAGATAAAAAAGAGTGTAATTCCATTAACAACCATATGATGTCAGTGTTTTATGCCAGCTGGTCATTGGCATTAATATGAACTTCTACATTAGCTCTTCAAGGAAAAACGTGTCCATTTATTGCTTTTGGAGTGAATTATTGTTAAAATAACATCATCTTTATTTCTTAGCAATTTTATATAATATATAAACCTCCACTCTTGTACAACATCTCCAAACATTTATTTAAGTCATGTAGATCTGCACACATACAGTATGCCGCCTGATATTGGTCTCAGGTGGCCTTTCATGCTGTATGAGCAGAATCACATGAGTGGGGTCAAGGGTCCCAGTAAATTATTGCAGCTGACATTAACATAAGTGCATTTTGCACTCCTTGAGTAACAAAACTCACCCACAAAAAAGAAATTTTTCAAGTGACTACCATGGTTAATTAAAAGCAATAGCAATTCTAAACCTCAAAAGCAGTATTAAGGGTTCAGTAAGCTCACAGCTACTAAAACCACTTCACAACATACTGATGTCATATATAGGAGGATGCAATTTGCAATTATTTATGTTATTGTGAGGCCATTTTAAGCCTTGTATTGTCTATTATACACATTTATGCTACTCTAATCATATTACATGTGAGCATACATTTCAGTCCAAATTAAAATTAATCTCTTTGTCTGTTTTTCTGAACCTTCTTATTTTACTTTGGTTCTTTCCACTTCCTAAGCTTATCCCTCCAGCATTAGACACAGAAAACCCTTGAATGGGACACATTTACATGATAGTTTAGAGTTAATGATCAACCTAAAACACAGGTCTTTGGGAAGTAGCGCGAAAACTAACTGACATATGCTCACACTGTACAGTCCATATAAGCTATTGAGAGAAGATTTGGTCAGCAGGAACATTTGAGATTTCATGAATTCAGGAGAGAGAGTTCATAAAACATTAACATACTTTATGGTCAAATTATTCCGAAGTGCAATTTTCAGTCACATCAGTCACTGGACGTGCTTCACCTCATCTCATTTTATTGTATGTAAGGCATTTTACTGAAAAGCTGAGCCCTGTCAGTGTCAGACAAAGAGCCTCAATGTCACCACGCAAATGGAATGGACACTTTTGTATTTAACTGAATAGGTCAGATAATAATAGTCGAAACATTGAAGAAAAAAGGAAATAAAAATATCCAGATTCATTTGTTTTCTTCAGGCTTTGCACCTTTTCCCTAGTTCTCTATTACATTTCTTTCCTAAAATGAGGGTTGAATGGGGTTCTGGTTGACATTTTTTATGAATTATATTAATTATACACTTAATACACTTGATTATGAATTCTGAACACATATGTGCCCTGTCCTGGGGGATTATCAATAGATGGGCTTTCAGGGACTGTGCTTTAATTAGAATACATTTTGCTACTCACCAGGCTGCTGCTACCTAAATTCTTTTGAATTTGCAGAACATATCAGATAGAAAGCTTTCAATTAAGACCAAGTTCGAGGTTCTAGAGATTCAATAAAAGAGCTGTAGGGAGAGAAGAAAAAGAGACCATTAATGGCAGTGCACTTGCTTGTCCCAGTGGCTTATTACATACCTAAATCAAGCCAGTGAAGAGTTCCTCTGACATGCATGCGAGACTATATACACTGTATAGATAGAGAGAGAGAGAGAGAGAGAGAGAGATATGTATATAAAAGGCTTTAGAATTACTTATCTCAGATCAACAAAGAGATTAAATATACACTCACTGAGCAAATTATTAGGAACACTATACTAATACTGGGTAGGGCCTTCTTTTGCTTCCAAAACAGCCTCAATCACATGAATTGCATAAGATATTAAGACTGTGGCCCATGGTGACATGATTGCATCACACACTTTCTGCAGATTTCTTAACTGCACATTATTCTGCAAATACCCAGTTCTACCACATGTCAAAGGTGTTTCTGTTGGATTTCAGACAAGATGACTAGGAATGTCACTGAAGAAAACTGAACTCGTTACCATGTTATTTTCGTTAAACTAGTTTAAAACCAATTCTGCTTTGTGACATGATGCATTATTCTGTCAAATTTAGCCACTAGATGATTGGTAAATTTTGGCCATGAAGGGAGGCACATGGTTAGCAACAATACTCAGATAGGCCGTGGTATTCAAGAAATGATTGGTTGGTGTTTACACGTCCAAAGTGTGCCAAGAAAACATTCAACACACCATTACACCACCACAACCAGCCTGGACTGTTCACACAAGGCAAATTGTGTACATGGATTCATGCTGTTGGCAGCAGCTGTGTGGCTCAGCAGAAATCAAAACTCATCTGACCAGGCTAAGTTTTTCCACTCTTCAGCTGTCCAGTTTTGGTCATTCTGTTCCCACTACAGCCTCAGCTTTCTATTCTTGGCTAACAGGAGTCAATCCTGATGTGGTCTCCTGCTGTTATAGCCCATGCACCTCAAGGATGTTGTGCATTCTAAGACGTTCTGCTCATCACAGTTGTACAGAGTAGTTATTTGAGTTAGAACATTAGAACATTAGAACAATCTAGACGAAAACAGACCATTAAGCCCAACAAAGCCCGCCAGTCTTATCCATTTAATTCTTCCGAAAAAACATCAAGTCGAGTTTTGAAAGTCCCTAAAGTCTTACTGTCTAACACACTACTTGGTACCTTATTCTATTGCTCTTTGTGTAAAGAAAAACTTCATAATGTTTGTGCAAAATTTACCCTTAACAAGTTTCCAACTGTGTCCATGTGTTCTTATTGGACTCATTTTAAAATAACAGTCTTGATCCACTGTACTAATTCCCTTCATAATTTTAAACACTTCAATCATGTCACCTCTTAATCTTCTTTTGCTTAAACTGCATAGGCTCAGCTCTTTTAATCTTTTCTCATTATTCAACCCCTGTAGTCCTGGAATCAGCCTATTTGCTCTTCTCTGGACATTTCCTAGCGCAGCTATGTACTTTTTGTAGCCTGGAGACCAAAACTGTACACAGTACTCCAGATGAGGCCTCACCAGTGTATTACAAAGCTTGAGAAGAACCTCCTTGGACTTGTACACCACACATCGTGCTATACAACCTAACATTCTGTTTGCATGGCTTCTGAACACTGTTGAGAAGTCGATATCTTAGAGTCCACTATGACTAAATTTTCCAACAGCCCATTGTGTACTCAAACCTAACATTTTTACTTCCTATATGTAATACTTTATATGTACTGACATTAAATTTCATCTGCCACAAATCTGCCTAAGCCTGTATACTATTCAAGTCCTTCTGTAATAATATAACGGATTCCAAATGATCTGCTAATCCACCTATCTTGGTACAGTGCATCCAGAAAGTATTCACAGCGCATACACTTTTTCTACATTTTGTTATGTTACAGCCTTATTCCAAAATGGATTAAATTCATTTTTTTCCTCAGAATTCTATACACAACACCCCATAATGACAACTTGAAAAAAGTTTGCTTGAGGTTTTTGCAAAGTTATTAAAAATAAAAAAAAAACTGAGAAATCACATGTGCATAAATATTCACAGCCTTTGCCATGAACCAGTTTGTTACTTATATTCCTATCTAAATCTCATATATATATATATATATATATATATATATATATATATATACTATATACAGTATATATATATATTAAAAATAGCAGCGGCCCTAGCACTGACCTCTGTGAAACACTACTTTTAACGTCAGCCAGTTCTGATGAGGTTCCTCATACCATCACCCTCTGCTTACTGTGTCTGAGCCAATTCTACACCCATCTGAACTCCCACTTTTTTTAGTTTGATGCTCAACTTCTCACATGGCACCTTATCTGAGTTATCATATCCTTTCTGTCAGCACGAAACAGGCTGGCCATTCTTCTCTGACTTCTCTCTTCAATGAGGCATTTTGATCTGTAGAACTGCTGCTCACTGGATGTTTTTTGTTTCTCATACCATTCTGAGTAAACTCTAGAGACAATTGTGCATGGAAATCCCAGGAAAATAGGCAGCTACAGAAAAACTCAAATATGCCTGTCTCGCACCAGTAATCATGCCACAGCTGAAATAGATCACATTATTTCCTTATTCGAGTGTTTGTTGTAAACATTAACTGAAGCTGCTGACCTGTATCAACATGATTTTATGCAATGCAACACTTAAACCTAGGACATCCTCACTGAAAGTTGCAATTTTCCCTGGACCTTTGCACATTTTAAACTGAATATTTAAACAGCACAACATGATATTGATGTGATTTTCACTTTGAAAGAATAAGAAATAATTGTGTAACAAAGAAACACCCATTTCAGGTGTTTATGTTGACTGTAATAATTATTGATATTTTTGAAATATATAAGCTTTTTGAAAAAGAACATTTTTTTTGTTTTTCCACTCTACAATTCTTTAACAGTTGATCATTTAGAAAACTTGTTCCCTCTTTTCAGAATGCTCATTTTATGATAAACAAAAAGGTCCAAATGACATTTTATGAGGCAAGTAATGATTGAGGAAATGTACCACTCGACCCTCAGTTGTCTCTTAGTGATTGAGTTACATGTTACAACTATGTTACTTTCTACATTTTCTATCTTATTTTAATATTATTACTGAACTATTGAGATAATTATCACTGTTCTAAGAATTGTTCTTTTGTGAAAAATTACTTGTGTTTCTCTAAATTGTACATTTAATTTCACAGTAAAATTTCACAAGGAAGCTCAAAAGCAATTTTAAATTTCAGCATGTCAGAATTTATAATAAAGTGGCTTAAAGAGAATGGCACATTTGCGGAGTGTTGTCTCACACCTATAAAGATGTTGTTTCAGATCCCTCAGGTCGGTGTATAGATGGCATATTTTCCCAGTGTCAGTACTGGTTTTCTCATTCTAAATTCCTTCTTCAGCACCAAAAATATAAATTGATTAACATTTCTAAACTGTGAGTGGCTATATTTGTGATAGACTGACTTCCCATTTAAGATCTGTACCTGTTTTGTGTCCAGTACTGCTTTAACAAGCTAAAGTTCCTGATGATGCTTCATTGGAATCAAATAATTTAGAAAGCAAAATGAGTGAATGAATGAATGAATCAATCAAACAAGCCTCTTGGATAAGTCCTGCATAACCGATATTAAATAGTTTGTTCTTTGCTAAGTCATACTGGAATACCTTACAAAGTATTTCAAAAACCATTACACGCTAAAATTATTAATGATTGGCCATTTAATAGCCGTTATTACTCCAGCAGAAATTCCCCTTCAAAGGGGTAACGAAAAATATTTTCAATACCCTTCTCAAGCTTTTAAAATAATGTTTTCTTTCTAAAGTTTTGGGCACATGTATTTTACAAAGCTAAAAAATACTCCACTATTAATTACAAAATGGTTTTATATACAAATGCAAAAAATATAGGAATATTAATATTTTTCAACAATATTGTATTATTACTTTCTTCTGGCCCATTGTATTGATTATAATTTAACATTATCATATTCAGTAAATGTCTTGCTTCTTTACAGCATAATAACATCACATTTGCAGAGAAGGTCTGACAACATATTGTGAACAGTAAGGGGCGCCACTGACCCTCTAAACCCCAGACACAGAAAACTCAACACAACTCAGGATTCAAATAAAAGACTTTTTAATCCACACAGGTCTAATAAGATAGTTAAGACAGTCAATTGTGAAAGAATTTGACAAACACAGGAAAAGGTTTGGGGGCACCCGCCCACATACTTGAAGCAGGTTACCAATGATGAAGGTTTGGTTCAGGTAAAATAGGTCTTAACAGACTTAAGTCCAACAAACGAACTTAGAGACAGACAAACATGGCTTTAAAGTCAGGCAGGGGAAGTGATGTCATCAGGGCAGGAAATTGGAAGTGATGTCCTCGAATCCAGGTGAAATTTCCCGTGGTCAATCTGCTGATGAAAAGAGAAAGGATCAGTGCACCCTGTTATCCCCTGGTCTGGCATGGAATTGCCTTCAATTGAGCCCTTTAGCTGCTTCCCATGTTCACCTGTAACACAATACACATACTTTAAATGTGTTCTTTCTCTCTTTCTTCCTTTCCTTCTCTCCTCCAGTGAGTTTTGCCCTCTTCCACCTGACTCTGACTCCCTGAGGTATGGCTGCAGGCTCCTTTCATGTTGGACATAGGAGTACTTCCAGTGGCACGTCGTGACTTTTTGGAAGCACTTCCGGGTCATATGGAACCCAGAGAGGGCTATTATCTGGATTCCAATTTCAATGCAACACTGCAGTGTCCATACTGAGAGTACTTGTAGGGAATACTGCCACCTATTAATTTGAGGGATGAACTGCTCCCAGCATCCCGTTCTTATTAGTCTATTCTTTCCTCTAGAATCCCAGCCAGGATGGGAATTATAAGGCATCTTGGCCAGGTAGTGTCCACAACCTGTCCATCCTTCCATTATGGCTTTCCGGTCAGGCAAGAAATCCTCCTCCATCCTGGCCAGGATGCCCGTCCATCCACCAGAGTACCTACAATATCCTTTTATCTATTGTCACACATGTACACTTAGGGACCAACTAGAAGCCCATCAATTCTATTCAATGTTAGGACAGGGTGCTGTCTCTAATAATATCTCATTCTTCCCCTAAAGCTCCAAGGAGACAATGCCTAGCCCCGCCCCAATGCTGCTGTAAGCCCCACCTAGCCCCACCTCTTACAGGCCCAGACCTTTAAAAGCAATTCACTAGAAACAGGGAGGTTGTCTTTGAATCCTGATGGTAGATGAAACCAAGCTCTTTGATAAGGCGGAAATGCTAAACATGTGTTGCTGATTCATTATTCTTCCCTTTTTGTGTAATCCAATTGGATTTTGCCGGCTTGGCTCTCCAACCTTTTACACCCAATTCTGACAAATTCTTCATACCGCCAATTTTCCAAAACCAAAGATGTAATTTAATCACTGTCACTACTGCACCATGGTGGCACAACAAAAACACTCAACAACAAAAGTAACCAGGTGAAAAGATGTTTGTTTCCTGCCTTGCGCCCTGTGTTGGCTGGGATTGGCTCCAGCAGACCCCCGTGACCCTGTAGTTAGGATATAACAGGTTGGATAATGGATGGATGGATGATAAGGAAAAAGATGGATGAAAAGGAAAGTAGATATAATGATGGAAGTACATTCTGGCCTTTTGTTAGTTGAATGGGATAAAAGAGATGTTGGAAGAGAAGCAGGCATTGTCAAGTAGCTCTCAGATTTTCAATAAATGAGAGGAATTTGTGTGAGAGATTATGGAAAACCTGTTGATTTGGTGGAGGCCTGGCATTGTTCTCTTCAGCAGACAATGGATTGCCATCTATCACTTTATAAACAACTTTAATATTTTTCTCCAGAACAAGATTATATGAATATCCACATTCAATGTACCCAGACAGCTATAATATATTCTGAAGCAATTAAGTTAAAATTCATTCCTCAGACTCACTCTTTACAAACTTTAATCATTGCTTTCAGTTTTTCAGTGGAATTGTATGCAATCTGGCACCAAAGAAAGTTTCTTTTCATTTTTTAATATTGTCATCTTTTTTTTTTTGCTTATACATACCTTGTTGTATTCAGCTGCTGTAATTAGTAGTTTGCATACCTCTGTCTTTGTACTCTTTCATTTTGTGTAATTTTGCATTTGTATTCTGGCTCAAACTTTCCATTCATTGCCATGGGTTATTATGTTAGGACAGTAAGCAATATGTGGGCCACCACAAGCATCCCTAATGTATCCGGGTACTTGTCTTTAAAATACATCCCTGAGTATCATTGATATGAGCATTGTGGACCCGGCCCGGACACAAACAGGCGGACATGTTGTTAATCACCACCACACGTTTATTATATACAATATTTACAAATAATCAAGTGCCACACAAACCCCAACACAGTCCTGGCCACACAATACCTTCTCTTCAGGCCACCTCCACACTCTCTTCTCCTGCCTCATCCTGCTTCCACCCGACTCCAGCTCTGAATGAAGGGAGACAGCCCCTTTTATGTCATGCCGGACAAGCTCCAGGTGTGTCCCGGCATTCCTTCCTGGACACGCCCCAGTGTGGCGGAAATGCCGGCTGTTCTCCCGGAAGCTCTCCGGGTGTCCCTCTTCTTCTTCCCCCCAGCACTTCCTGGTGTGGCAGAAGTGCTGAGGTCCAGGGTCCCCAAGGCATTGGGGCACCCCCTGGCGGTGACCACTGGTCCCTACAGGGTTGGGCTTCCAAGCCCTCTACCCGTGGCCCCCAAAGCAACCAGGATGGCGGCCCCAACGTGATCCCAGTTGGGCGCACGCCCACTTCCGGTCCCTGAAGGCGTCCCGGCCGGGTCATTGCCCCTGGCATCCTTGACAGCATCCAGAACAGTAATGCCTTATAGGGGTTTCACTACTGCTCTGATTGCTGAATTGTGCAATAAAACCTATAACACTGAATGGGGGCTGGGCTGGGTATCTTATAATAAACCATAACCTTAAGTAGTGTTAATTCACAGTTCATGGCTACAAAGCAGTGCTGTGAAAGATATGTGTCTCTGCATGATTTACTTACTGCAAAGGCACCAAAACAGCCTGAGTCTCAGTCCTGAATTATACAATGTTGACAAGAGCTGGGTTGATGTGGTCCAGTTAACCACAGAAGCCTCTGTAGCCATTCTTATGAAACACCACAATTCCAACACGTTTCTTCAGGGCTTCTGGTGAATGATTTACTGAGGAGAACCATCTATTTTGAGCTTATCTTGTTTACATTTGCAGTAAAATTCTAGATATATTCTTATTTAACAGAGAAGAACAATGCTAATGTGTTCTTAATTCTATCACAGCCTGAAATCTTATTAAAACAAGATAATAAAACATTCACTGGAAAAGTCCTTACAGATACAGTGATTGGTGAATGTCACAAAAACCTTGAGGCCTGAGTAGAAAAGTCAAAGATTCTATAGCTGATCAACAATGCACATTTTGAGTTGAGGTCTGATGGCCTAATGTAGCAATGATGAAAAAGTGAGTGGCAAACTACTGGGCCATTGTGAGAGCACACAGTAAGTTAGCACCTTAACTCTTGATGTGCAGTTTCAATGCTAAATGTAAGGATCTTAAGGAATTGCACTGATATGCTTGATTTAATGAATATTTGGCAGCTGCTTTCAAACAAGCAGTCAAGCAAACTACAGTATGATCGAATATAATGCTAAAATGCAATTATGAAAAAAACACATAAATATAAAAGTCCAGCAAAATAAGCATAACTTTTACTCAATGAGACTACAAGGCAGGCCATCAGAAGCCCAGCAATGTTAGAAAAAGCTTTACACAAAATGAAATCATCTCTTCACTATTAAAAGACCAACTTTGTCTGGAATGTTTTCACATGCTGCCTTTAGTTATGGACTAGTCTGTGCAGTATTTAGGTACATTTTGTGTTTTGTTGTCAGTTTTGAGGTACTATTTTTCATATTATGTTTATATTGTATGCTATGTCCGTTGATTTTGTTTATATTTTTTTTTAATTGCGCTGTCTCTTTAAGTTTGCATATGTTCCTTGTTTAGTTTGGGTGGAATCTCAGGAGGAGGACCCACTCTGTCATCACCACTACTGCCCCCTCCTTCTGGCAATCTAAGCCAGAGAAGAGAAGGCTCAGGAGTAGGATATCGTTCAGTTTTTGAAGGAGTTTGTGAGTATTGCTTTCTTAATTTGGATTTTTTTTGTTTTTCTTAATTTATTTAACTTCTGTTGCTACTTTTCTCTTTCAGATTTGGACTAGTTTGCTGTAGGATTGCTTTTTAGGCAATTTCTTGTTTTTGCTCCTCTTTTGTTCTTTTGAGCAGTTTTGCCTTATTATTCAATTTCATTATAATAAATTCTTTAATTATACAGATTATTTTCCCTTTTGTGCACAAGCCTGAAGTTTATAGACATCCACCTTCTTGAAGGACTTTTAGCTATATTTTGGGACTTTTAGAGTTATTCTTCTAGCTCCCCTTGGTTGAAGCCTGCTATACTTGAAGTCTGCAGGTAGCAGTTGCAAGACTACCTGGATTTGGAGTGAGTCTCTTAGGGAAGGCTGTTTAGATTTTTACCTGCCTTTATGTTCTTTTAAAAAGGCCCTGCACCCATTTTGTTATGTTTGAGACACAACATCACAACATAATGATCTCCTACTCCTGAGCCTTCTCTGCTCTGGCTTAAATAACCTGTGGGAGGGTTTAGAAGTGGTGATGTTAGGATGGTCCCACCTCCTAGGTTTCCACCCACAAAGAACGAAGAACATAGGCAAACTTAAATTACACAGTTAAGCAATATTAAAAAAAATTGACTGGGCAAACATAAAAATATGAAATATACTAATTCAAAACTGACAATAGAAAATAAAATACACATAAATGCAGTCTATTAAATAACACTTTTCACTTATGCATAGTCATTTTCACCTCAGTTTTGCTCACAGATTGTGTAACAGTGAAAAGTGTCTTATGTGGTATACACATCCATCTACCCGTTCATTTTCTAACTTTTTCTAACTTAATCCAGTTCAATGCCTATCCTAGTGTCAAAAAGTGCAAGATAGGAATCAGCCTTGGCCAGGCAAGGCATACACACAGAAAATCCACTTCTCATAGGCTAATTTAGGGTTGTCAAGTAACCTAATATGGTTATCTTTGGAAAGAACATGCAAACTCCACACAGGTAGTGTTTGAACTTGGGGCTCTGGAGCCTTGAAGAAGTAATGCTAACCACTATATCATCACTCTACTCTAGTGGTGTATACAGCGAAAAAGGCAAATACAACTAATTCCTTATTTTTATTGACTGTTTAACAAATAATAGAATTAGCCCCTTGCAGTTAACTCCCTTGTGTGTTGTGTTCATGCTCATAACAGTGCCCATTTAGCTTGTACAATTAACAGTACAATCTCTCACTATAGCAGCTCCTAAATGAATGTATGCATTGTCTCGGGGTGTTTAACTCCGGTCCCGGTGGGATGCAGTGGCTGCAGGTTTTCATTCTAACCATCTTCTTAATTAGTGAGCCATTTCTGCTGCTGATTAACTTGTTTTGCCTTAGTTTTAATTGATGTTACTCAGACCCCTTAGTTGTTTCTTTTTCCTTAATGAGCAGCCAAACAATAATGAGATACAAAACAAGCCACCTCATGACCAGCTAACCTGAAAATAAAGAAAGATAAAGTTCTTGGTCATGTTGGTATGTTCAGCTCACCAAAGCATCTTGATAGTGGTGTTAGAAAAAACAGAAAATCAACAGTCTGTTGTAGCAGAATGAGAGCAACAACAAGTCATGATATTCAATAATGGCTTTAATTAACAGCAAGAATTGGCTTCTCATTAAGAAACTGGTTGGAGTGAAATTGGCTGGAGTTGCAGCCAGGATATAATATACGAGTGGCTGCCCCAAATCTTCTCATGTCTCATCGTGCTTTTTGTGACACCACTTTAGTTGGTCATCTGTTGGCTCATTTCACATCTCATTTCTGTTTGGATGCCATTTAATGAAGAAACAAATCAATTCAGAGGACTGAATCCTTAAAAATAGGGCTATTAAAATGAAGGGAAAAGGAGTTAAATAGCAATGAAAACTGCTGATTAAGAAAAGGGTCAGAATGAAAACCTGCAGCCACTGCGGCCCACCAGGACTGGAGTTGGACACCCCTGTCTTAACTAATACCTTTTACTTCTCAAATGTACATAAACCTGTTTCTTTATGTGTTTCTCACCCTCTCCCTCTTCTGCTTATCTGTTCCCTAATTTGTAAACCACTTGGATTAAAGTCAGATGATAATTTGTTCTGATTACTACCTTGACTTTTACACACTCATTAATTAGGGGCAATAAAACAATTTGGCAGCCTACTCTACTACATGTAGTAAATATACCCTTACAGGTGCCAGCAGCATTCCTAGATAACAGCCATATTGAGAATGAACTGCAATTGCACTGTGATATACTGTAATAAGTGACCACTTTATTACATACACATACCTAATATCAGGCTAACCCCAATTTTCAACTTGGGTAATCTTAGCAGAGATTCTGAGAGGGCAGCCAGAGCTGGTGGTGAATTCTATTTCTAACAGGTTGCTTCAAACTACAGTCGTGGCCGAAATTATTGGCACCCCTGGAATTTTCCCAGAAAATGCACCATTTCTCCCAGAAAATTGTTGCAATTACAAATGTTTTGGTATACACGTTAATTTCCTTTATGTGCATTGGAACAGCACAAAAAAACAGAGAAAAAAATCCAAATCTGAGATCATGTCACACAGAACTCCAAAAATGGGCCGGACAAAATTATTGGCACCTTTTCAAAATTGTGGGTAAATCGTTTCATTTCAGACATATGATGCTCGTTTGAACTCACCTGTGGCAAGAAACAGGTGATGGAAATATAGCAATCACACCTGAAGCCAGTTAAAATGGAGAAAAGTTGACTCAACCTTTCTGTTGTGTGTCTGAGTGTGCCACACTAAGCATGGAGAACAGAAAGAAGTGCAGAGAATTGTCTGAGGACTTCAGAACAAAAATTGTAGAAAGATATCAACAATCTCAAGGCTACAAGTCTATCTCCAGAGATCTTCATGTTCCTTTGTCCACTGTGCGAAACATAATCAAGAAGTTCACAACACATGGCACTGTAGCTAATCTCCCTGGACGTGGACGGAAGAGAAAAATTGATAAAAGACTGCAATGAAGGATAGTCCGAATGGTGGATAAACAGCCCCAATCAACTTCAAAACTTATTCAAGCTGTTCTACAGACTCAGGGTGCAACAGTGTCAGCTTGAACTATCCGTCGACATCTGAGCAAAATGAAATGCTATGGCAGGAGAGCCAGGAGGACACCACTGCTGACACAGAAACATAAAAAAGCCAGACTAGAGTTTGCCAAAATGTACTTGAGGAAGCCAAAATCCTTCTGGGCGAACGTTTTGTGGACAGATGAGACCAAGGTACAGCTTTTTGGTAAAGCTCATCATTCTACTGTTTATAGAAAACAGAATGAGGCCTACGAAGAAAAGAACACAGTACCTACAGTCAAACATGGTGGAGGTGCTAAAATGTTTTGGGGATGTTTTGCTGCCTCTGGCACTGGATGCCTTGATTGTGTGCAAGGCAACATGAAATCTGAAGAAAAACATCTTAATATTCCAACATTTTAAAAAAGGAAAAACATTTTATGGCATGCAAATTCACTGAAGGGCACTACAGTGAGTCTTGCCAGACCAATTTACAGTTGACACCTAACTTAGCATACACATCTTTGGGACCTGAGAGAAACCATGTGAATGTAATGTGAAATGTTTATTTTCTGTGATCAAAAACTCAAGAAAGTACTGTAGAAGTTAACAGTTCAATAAATCACATTGTAGGTGCCAGGGAGGAAGGACAGGCATCTTGGCCGGGATAAAGGATGGATTCTTACTGGTCCAGGAAGCCATAATGGATGGATTGGGCGAATGGGCATACCAGAAAAAGTTTATTCCCACACACATCAGGTGGTAGTGTTCCTCAGGTTAAACCAGATTAGGATGCCTGCAGGGTGACATGAGAATTGGAGTCCAGAAACACAACTCTGTCAGGGTCTTTGGGTACCTCCAGAGGGTGCTGCCAGGGGGGACTCCCCTCATTTCCGAACAACTCGGGAGTGCTCCAGACAACTCGGGGGTGACACCAGAAGCAGTTTCTGGGTTGAATTTTAAATAGAGCCTCCTCCTTTTATCGAGTCAGAGTCGGGAGGCAGCAGGCAATACTGTTGGAGGTTAAAGGAGAGAATTTTGTATCAGTGTATTTTGACTGGTGTTTGTGTAAGAAAAGTGTCGATAATGAATAAAAATCCTTTGTTTGAATCAGAAATTGTGCTTGGCTATTATTGTGTCTGTGGTATGGGGCTGAGTGGCACCCCCTTGTGGTTAAAAAATATAAAAACTTCTTTTTCATGAAAGTTGCTTTTAAGTCAGATTAACGTATAAAGAAATAACAGCAAAATGAAAACCTGAAGTAGTAAAATCACATTGCTGTTACGATCCTGCTTATTCAAAAATCTCAAAAAAGCTGCAGGCATCTCAAACAGAGGTCAAACCTGTGCTCCACAACAGGCCAGTCCCAAAAAGGAAGAGCTCACCTGTTCTAGCAACCTAGTTTCAAACTAAAGAGGCAGGCTTATGGCCTGCACAGGCCTAAAGTGGGTAAAGGTTTTAAAATCTAAAAATACTTCTAAAAATACTTCTAAATATCCCTGGACACCACGTCAATACCTCACCTGCTAACTTTTCCCTCTCCCACCACTCATTACAGGGGAAAGAGTATGGTGAATCATTGTCTCCTACCCCCTCCTTACCAGCTGAACCCTACTCCACCCCCTGCTCTATCCATAACACTGACACAACACTGACCATCCACCACCTTCACAGAAGACAAAGTTGTGAGGGAATTACGTAGACTTCGTTCCAACAAGGCGGCAGGCCCTGATGGCATCAGCCCAAGGGTGCTTAAAGTCTGCGCCTCACAGCTCTGTGGTGTACTACTTAGGATTTTCAACCTAAGCCTGATTATTAAAAAAGTGCCAGTGCTATGGAAAACATCCTGTCAGGTTCCTGTTCCAAAGAAGGCACATCCTAGTGCCCCTTCTACAGGCTACAGGCCAGTGACGCTCACCACACACATCATGAAAGTCTTTGAGAGACTAGTCTTTCAAATACTTTGCCCCCCAGGTTAAGTCAGCACTGGACCCTCTCCAGTTTGCCTACCAGGCAAGGATTGGAGTCGAAGATGCAATCATCTACGTGCTGCACCGTGTCTACAGTCACCTACACAAGCCAGGAGGAACTCTCAGGATTATGTTCTTCAATTTCACATGTGCCTTTAACACCATCTGGCCAGCAGGTGCAGGTGGATGCTCCCTTAGTTTCGTGGATCATGGACTATCTGACGGGAAGGCCAAAGTTTGTGCAGCTACAGGGCTCTTTGTCTGACACCGTGCTGGAAGCACTGGTGCTCCACAAGGGACAGTTCTGTTACCATTCCTCTTCACCCTGTACACTAAAGATTTTAGTTAAAACACAGAGGGCTGCCATCTGCAGAAATTCTCTGATGACTCTGCAATAGTTGGTAGTATCAGACATGGAGACGAGACGGAATACAGGAAGGTAGTTGATTGGTTTCTTGACTGGTGTGAGCTGAATCAACTGCAGATCAACACCAGTAAAACTAAAGAACTGGTAGTTGATTTAAGAAGACTGTGATCTCCATCCACTCCCCTGTCTATTAGGGGTGTGGAGGTAGAGATTGTTGAGGAGTACAAGTATCTAGGGGTGCATATGAGCAATAAGCTAGACTGGTCCAGGAACTTGGTGGCCATATACAAGAAGGGTCAAAGTAGGCTGTATTTCCTACACAAGCTCAGATCTTTTAGTGTTGGCAACACTATGCTGCAGATATTCTATAACAGCGTGGTGGCCAGTGCCATTTTCTTCGCTGTGGCATGCTGGGGGAGCAGCATGAAAGTGGCAGACACCAGGAGACTAAACAAACTAATTCAGAAGGCTGCCACTGTAGTAGGATAGAAACTGGACAGCTTGGAAACTGTGGCAGATCAGAGAATGTTTTCTAGGCTTTGGTCTATAATTGAAAATGCTAATCACCCACTTCATAGTGTTGTGGTTGGACAGATGAGCGTTTTCAGCAGCAGACTGACTAGCATCAAGTGCTCCACTGAACGTCACAGGAAATCCTTCCTCCCCACAGCCATCAGACTCTATAACCCCTTTTCCGGTCACTCACCCACACTTTAAGCTATTACCCTTTTTTCTTTATTGGATATCCAAGTACATTTTTTCAAGTACTTGAAATGTGCAACATACTATCTGTTCTTGTGCAATAAATTGTCTGCTCTTCACATGAGAATAACTTTGTTTTCAAAATGTGCAATATTAACTTAAGGTGCAACACTCTGTACTTTAGTTTGATACTTACATTTATTATACTTTATTATATTTACATGATTACTTTTATATGTGCACTTAGTGTAACATGTCCCTTGTCTGTTGTTAAGTTGTAACATAAGTAATTTCCTTCAGGATTAATAAAGTTTTTTGATTCTGATTCTGATTCTGAAAGTGAGAGAGGAAACAAAAACTTCTGGCCCAAGAAAACAAAATATGGTTATTAATATAGAATTGTTTATTATAGGTATTCAAAGGTCTTTCAAAGTAAACAAAGGCAGGAGCAAAGATAAAGAAAATAAAACCCAGACCTGAAGCAACCAAAACCTAATACAAAATACAAAACAATATCATAAATAAATGTCAGAAATTGAAAACTAGCATTTTAGAATGTAAAACCAAGACTCAAAGAATAGGAAAGCTAAACAGCATGCTGCTTGATGTGCAGTTCTGCAGCCCTAGGACCTCACCCCTCCTAGGCTTAACATAAAGGTCACAACTAAAAAAAAATAAAAGAACTAGATATTATGTAATAAAAAAACCAAAAATATTCTTGCCTACAAATAATGTAAAAACAAAAACAAAATCAGAAGTATTTACAAAATAATTCTTAACAAACAGCAAAATTATCAAATAAAAAGAAAACACAAATATGCCATGGATAAAACCTCTAACTAAACCCTGACAACTGCAAAAAACAATATGCATATTTGAAAATTTATTTCACAAGTCTGAGCCATTATACACAGCTATGCTGAAAACATACTGTAGTGGACAAGATAAAAGGAGCAACCAGTAGCGTAGCCAGAAATTTGCTGGTGGGTGGGCATATATGAAACTAGATGTGCTGTGGTACAAAATAAGGCAGTAGACAAGAAAAAAGTTTGGGGATAACCACCTTGTATACTGAAAAATCAGCAAAATAAAAGAAGCACATCTTTAGAGATCGAAGTTCCCAACTGAATTGAATTAACAGGATGAGTCTGTTCTATAAATATGGTGGATAGGAGGAAGAGTTAGGAGTTAGGGTGGCCATAAGAGGAACTGACATGGCAGGAAGATGAATTCTGGGTACCCGAAGAGATGTCATACAGGGATGGCCAGAAATTATGTTAGTTAGGGGTTCGGTAGTGATGTCACTGTAAAGCATAATCTTCAACTGAACTGCAGTTAAACAAAAGGAGAGAGGGTCAATTGCAAGTGCCAGCCCCCAGTCTGGCTGATAAATAACACTATTTGAGCCTGTAAACTGTCCACCATGTGCACGTGTCTGACAGGGTGAAAAAAATTCACCCAGATAAGACAATTTAAAGAACTTAATCATCAGTGGCCAAACAAAGGGGATCCTCTAATAAAACCCTGCTCAGTAATGCACACAATGTTGGAAAACACACGCACATAAATTAAAAAACCCAGCCATTAAAAATGGTTATATGTTATATAGGATGATGAATAATATTAACAGAAATATCAAAACTGTTTTACATAAAATATATATTATATATATACATTTCAGTTTAAAAATTGAAAAGTGATTGGATGGGCAGGGTCTCCAAGGGGATGAGCAGAGGCTCCAAGTGTGTGGCCATCCAAGCCCACCTTTGGCTCCACTACTGGCAACAACACATTAAAAATGTGTTTAACTTTGAAGCTATTAAATCACAGTGGCAAATGCAGCTGCAAAGTTGAGTCATATAAGGATAATTGGCAATTAGCTGTATGTCTCTGGTCTAAAAAACTCTCAATTAGCACTTTGACATGTGTTTTTTGAAGCAACATGAGACAACTAACTGAGTTCAAAAGAGGCTAAACAGTCAGATCTCAAATTTTAGATTAATTCTTCACAAAAAAAGCAAAATTATTTCACATGTGAAAGGTAAGTGTCTCAAAAATAATGACAACATAAGCCAAATATGAACAAACAACAAACAGAAGCCATGGTCATAAACTGAAGCTCAGCAACACTGATTCGAGGAACAGTTCACAGGATTGCTGCCAAATGCCATAAATGATGCATTTGTCAGCACCTTTGTGACCGAGTCCTACCAAAAAGTATACATGGTGAGCTTCACAAAGTTGATTTTAGCAAGGCTGCCATTCAGAAGCCACTTGTTTCAATGGCCAACATATAAAGATGCATAACTTTGTGTAAGGAGCACAGAATCTGGAGCCCTGAACAGTGGAAAAAGTAAAATGCTCTGCAGAGTCATCTTCCACCCTATTTCAAAGGTCTGGATGGGTCTGGAGAAAGGTAAAGGATCACTTCAATCCACAGTGTCTATTGCCAACTTTTAAGCATGGAAAGGGATCAGTAATGTCACAGGCAGCTATCTTGTAACCAATGATTGCTCTCCAAGGACATATAACAGCCATTTTACAGTACCAAGTGAACCCTATGGGACAAATGCTGTTTCCTTTGATGTTACTATACTCCAAGATGATAATGACCAGAAGCATACTGCCAAACTAATTAAAGAGTGGTTTTATGAACATAATTATGCACTCAATCACTTTCCATAGCCTCTCCACTCATCAAATCTAGTGATCATAGAACCTTTATAGGAGGTTTTAGAGGGCAGAATGCAAAAATAATTTCCAGTTCCTTCATTCCTCAGAGAAACTTCTTGAAGGCTTTTGAAATATTCCACTATATACACTTCATGACTTGTATTCCAAGCTGTTCTTAAGACAAAGGATGGTCCTATTGTTAAGTCAGCGTCACACATTACAATTCTTGCAACAATTTTTAGTTGAAGCCTTCATTTATATAATCAGAGTGCACCTACGACCACCACTTTTGTAGCCTGACATTCTCACCAATTCAGACTCATAATGGTCTTAAGTCATAAGGACTGGGCCCTGAGTGTGAAAGAGTTGACAACCCGCGCAGTAGCTGTAACCCAGTGTGCCCTCAGCTAATAGTGCAATGCATATCACCCAATTGTGAGGAAAGAAATAAATGGTTATATTGGAGAATGCAAATAAAAGAAATATAATCTGTCTAATGTCTCATGTTTGTGGTACCATGACAGAATGGAAAAAGTAAAAAGAAAGGCAGGGACTGCAACTCACGATATCTGAAAAACATTCATACATTGGCTGACATAATACAGCTTACTTCAAGTACTCTGGAAACTCTGAAAATGCTTTGAAAAGTAATGAGGTGGTTGTGTAATCCCTCAATCCCAGCAATTTCTTTAGGTATAATTTGACATCCTTAAGGTGACAAGTCATTACATTTGACATGCTCTCTGGACTGAAGTTGTGTAGTGTGCTGAAGGCATTTCTATTTTTTATCCAACACCTGTATAAAGGGAAAAGTTCAAAATTTACTCTATGTAGGTAAAATAAAAAATGCACTGTGAGGCCAAATAATCTAGAATAATCTAACCATTTCATCAATTTGTGATTAACTCCTTATTAAGTATGGAGCATAAACTACCGTAACAATGAAATAACAAAGGTGGTTAGTAATATTGTTCGGAGATTGATTTACTATTATAGTTCAGACCACTGGATGATGCAGGGAGGCGGTTGGAAAAGCAAAAGCTTTGTGTAACAAATGGTAAAAGTAATCAATAATCATCAATTTTACTGTGATCTGTACATTAAATTGCTTTAAAGCTATGCATTCTAAGCAGAAGAAGTGCTTAGCATGCATAAGATAAATAAATATTTTAACTGAAAGTTAGATGCCTATAAATAGTATTCACTCCCTTGAATGTTTTTACATTTTACTGTTATACAACATTGAATGAAAGTGGATTTAATTCAGCTTTTTTGAAAATGGTCAACAGAAAAAGACTCTTCAATGACAAAGTGTAAAAAGATCTCTGCAAAATAGTCTAAATTAATTATAAATATAAAACACTAAATAATTGTTGAATGAACTACTGTATTTTTATAGGCTCTGTAAAACAAAGAGGTGTCTTATCCTGCTCAAAATATTTTGAAAAAAGCCATGGTTAAGTATAAATAAAAAGAAAGCAAGAGAAAGGGAGAAAGACAGAGTAGAGAAAGACAAGTGACATGACCATTGACAAGCGTTACTTTTATAAGTAATGTTCACGGTGGTGCAGTGATAGCACTGCTGCCACAGTAAGGAGACCAGGGTTCGCATTGTGGATCCTCATTGTGGAGTTGGCATGTTCGCCCCATGTTTGCCTGGGGTTCCTCTGGGTTCTCTTGTTTCCTCCCACATTCCAAAGTCTTGCAAGTTAGATGGATGCTAAATTGGCCCTAGTCTGTGGTTGAGGTGTCTGCGTTTGCCCTGCGATGGACTGGCGCCCTGCCCAGGCTTTGTTCTGGCCTTGTGCCCTATATTGGTTGGGATAGACTCCAGCAACACCGCAACCCTGTTCAGGACTGAGCAGGTTAGAACATGACAAGAAAAATGTTCAGGCTAAGAATGGGAGACGGAGGAGCTGAATTATTATTTGCCATTTTGTTACTAATGAGAATATATAAGTGGATAAATATGAACATTTACAAATTACAAATTTATAGCAAATTTCAACAAAGTTTTAATGTAGTCACCCTGTCTCCATGCTTGGTGTTTGTTGTTCAACAACATTCTTACACTATACTTTAAGGCTGAATCATCAGTTTTTTACAGAAACAATGTTAATGAAGTTCAGTATGCAAAAAGAGTACCAATTTGTCTCTCTTTACTGAAGTTGATCAGACACTGTTGTTCTGAAGATGTACAGTAGGTATTCTGCTTGCCTGTGCCCCCAACAGCTGTTTGTTTCAATGACTTTACACAGCATTAAAAGTCTAGCCAAGCTTATATGCTAATAACAACAAATTGACAAAATGATGTTGGCCTGATAAAGAAAAAGAAATACAAAATGACTATGTGACAAATAATGATAAAAAAAATGTTTTCAAAAGTGAAATAAACATACAGGGAATAGAAAAGAGACAGCAGATAATCTATATTATTATACCCAACACAAATTGTTAAAATAGGGAGAACAGACATCCAAATAAACAAAAGCCAAGAACAGAATTTTACTGTTCTGCCTCAGAAATAGGCCTCACCTCAGGCAGCCTGGTTAAAAAGTCAAATAACAGGCTTCAAGCCCTGTACAGGCCCAAAATGGGACTCAGATTTTTTAAAGTTCAAAATACACATACACATACATACACAGTATGTCCATCAAAGATGACAAAAAAGCAACTATAAACCAGAAAATCTGATAAGTACTTACAAATAAATGCTCTTAAATCCACAACCCTCAATGACACTCCAAGAGATCTAATTCATGAGCCTCAAATATAAAGGCTGAGGGTGATCCCTCAGCACTGATGCCATGGTGACTCCGACTCTTGGTGTTTCACCCATAAAACATAAAATATATTCACAATACATAAATGCTAAATCACATTTAAATAAACACAATTCACACAAATTACAAAATTAGACAAGAGAAATAATATTTTAAAGAAAACACAAAAATAAAATATACTTAAGACAGGGAACAGACCCTGATTTAAACACTACAATCAGCACTTAAATAAACCCAAATTCCATAATAAAAATAAGGCCAAGTGATCTAAAATACCATTAAGAAAATAAGGTCAAAATACAAAAAGCCTCAAACACCTAAAGTCTAATATAACCTAAAAACAGTATAACAAAAAGTCAGATACAGAAGACCAAATGGGACTCAAAAGGAAAGAATAACCGTAACCAAATAATCCAAAACAAAAGAGTAAAGGCAAGCAAAAAACAAAGAGAGCCTAAATGCCTGGCAGTTAGCTTGTTATATATTGCAGCCTCCTCACTAGGTCACCTGTAGTATCAGGAGACAAAGCCCATTGAAGAAAGTCAAGAAACAGAATAAAACTGAATACCTAAATTATAGAAAGAAAATTATTTAATAATTGGAGAGAAAGCAAATACCTGTACTTAGCGGAAACCATTACATAAAGGAATAAAATAAACATACAATTACAATATAGTAACAAAGGAAGCAAAATGATTTATAAAAATCAAGAAAATAAACTGAAAAAATAAACAAAAAACAGGGAGAGAGCCTTGGCAAAACCATGACACTTCCAGTAAAGTTGCTTTGGTAGCTCTGACGAGCAATTTCTGCTAGATTCTTATGAATAATGTGACAATCTCCATTACCTGGAAGAGATGTCTGTTTTTGGACTCCCTGATAAGACAGCTCCAAGAACAGAGTTGTCATATTTGAGCCTGTGCTCTTCCTGACTGTCATATCACAGTCAATAATAAAGGAGTCCTGAATAATTTTCATTTTACAGAATACTATACTGTGCCTGGCAATTCAGGTTGTGGAAGCAATCATATGTCTGCTTGCTTTATGGAGAAAAAGTGCAAAATTAATTAGGTTTGTGTGACAGGCAACAATAAACCTGTAACTAATCATATTATAAAAAGACCTCTGAATAAATAATTTTATTAAAGACTATACATTTTCCATGACAATGAATTATAATCAGAATGTATTCAGCATTACTACAAAGATCACTTCAATGAACTTGAATAGGTTTTGAAGTACTTAGCGCTCTCTGATCCTTTGACATACAGTTCAAAAAATGATCTGAATTAATTACAAACCACAAGCAGGTTTGAAGCAAGCATTGAGCTGCAATGTGGAAATAAAAGTAAGGCTGATGGTGCAAGAACAAAATGATGCAACACATAAGCACATGTTAATGATCACCCCAAGAAAACATCATATGACACTCCTAAAATGTTAAACTGTCCTCTTCACCACAGTGGGCAATATGACAAGGTGACAAGCCTTCTAAGTTTCATCTGCTTCACTCAGCCTAGACTACTAATATTGAACTGCTGCATGAATTAATCTTATTATTTATTGTAATAGTTGCCATAAAAGAAAGAAGAAAAACAGGACTGGAGAATTGGCAACACCATGACACTATCAGTAAAACTGCAGTAATTTGCATATCTACAGTATGACAAAAAGCACTGAATGAACACCCACCTGTTTAAATGTAGACCAACATATCCTCACAGGCCAGAATAGTTTTTACTCTCACATGAACAGTAAAGTACAGATGGTCTAATAAGACTTCAGGGAGCTGTCTTTGTCAGACTATCTATCCTTTCTGCAATGTATTAATTAAGTGTGTAATTTCCTTCTGCCAACTCAGTCTGTACACGTAGTAAAACACTTTTTATCTTTCTGTTTCCTTTCACGAGTTAAGCACTTACACGCTGCAACCGCAGACTACCAGTTATATTTTGAGTGGATTTTCAAAGGCTGCAGATTTAACACAATATAAAAATATACATATCATAGCTATGGGCAAGTATATGTATAAATAACAAATATAAAATGATTTACTGTGGCATAGTGGCACAGCCTTTAGTGCTCAAGGGGATTAGAGAAAATGTGCAGGTTAGGTTGCTGGTGGCTTTAAATTGTATGACAGCAGGCATATAGCCTGCTGTTTTAATGATAAAATGACATATGTATGGATGGATGGATGACAAAATACTGAATGAAAATAAATATGCCCTACCAACAAAAGCATTATCAGCCATTTCAGCTGATATGTAATGAGGCCATTGCTTCAAAACTGTACAGACACCTTGCTTTGCTTGTACTGTATTTTTCTGCACATCATTGCACTTTATTTTATAAATCTTTCCTGATTCAGCACATCACTGCCCCCCCCCACAAAAAAAAACCATATCCAATTCCAAGAAAAAATGTTGCATTATATTCTATTCATGAAAATCCTCTTCATTACTACATATATTTAGGGATCCTACAGCACTGCTTGAAATGAGAGCTTTTGGTGTACCTGGGACAGAAACAACTAAGTAGAAGACCTACAGTATGGTTTGGCCTGTTTTAAAATAAAAAAGATTTTTGAAGGGGTAGAAATGTTGGAAGATAAAATAATGATGAATCTGATGGAAGAAAACTAACAGAGGACGGAGAACAAATGTAACCCCAGGTATGAAGAAAAGAAACATACCTTCATTGAACCAACAAAGACATCAACAAAAAGTGACTCTGCCTACTTGGTCAGTAAGACAAAAGATATTAAAGGAAAAATCAATACAAATGAGGAGCAATCCTGACGGTTAACCAAGGAATGAGTGGTTCCTCAGTTAACTATGAATGAGTGGTTTTGTTTTGGTTTTCTCACACTTCCCAAATATGTGCATTTTAGGTTAAGTTGCAACTGTGATTTGGCCCAGTATGCACTATGAGGAACTGGCTTCCCATCCAGGATGAAATTCTACCTTGCGTGCATTGCAGTCATGATAAACTAGTTTCTTATGTATCAGTACTGGAAAAATCTGACTAAAAATCCATATACAGTAAAAAGAGAGCAGTGTCATTAAGGTGAAAAAATAACTTTAGAATGGCTCCTTGTGGAAACAATAAGGAGAATTGACCGGTGCGTGAATTTTGTGGAGCAAGAAAAACTGGTATATTTAAAGGTTTTGAGATATAAGACAGTGAACTGTTTACTTCTGAGGCTCCCTCTGTCTTGAACTTACAAATGAAAATTAAAAACCCACTTACACTCTCTAGCTCTTTAGTTGTTGCCCCTTCATTTTCATTTTACTGACCACTATGTACACTAAAATAGAATTGAGGGCAGTATAATTAATAATGACAACAAATGGTGCATAAAACCTCCAGTTAAGCCCTACATGAGGGCCCCTGAATGTGTTGGATGGTTGTTTGGTGGCCTCTGCTAAATAAGGTTCCAAAGGTTACTCCAGTACTACTGCCCTAATTCTGCTGATCTAATATTGCCCTCCTGAAGTGATCAGAGTTCATCTTCTACAAGCTTGAACCTCTGTCTTCCAAGACGAGGGAAGTTACTAGGCACATGGTTAATGCATTCATTGATAGAAGATAATGGGATGTAAAATGGACAGCTGGTTCGGCATAGAAACTCTGCATATGATCAATGAATTTGATTTTATTGGTGTCATGATTACTTTTTTTAAACGCATTTGAAAACAGCTGATGTTAATATAACCCAATTGGTATCCAGATTCTAAGGAACAGGAATAAAAGTGGGGAGGGTTCATTCACATGAAAAACCACGAGGATCACTGTCAAAAGTGGCTTGTATTGCAGCAATGATCTCCATTTGTTTTCCGTACTGTATTGTTCTTGAGAAAGGGACAGTATCTGTAGCACATAAACCTGAGAAAGGTTTTTAACAAAGGGAAAGTGTTATGGAGCTGCTCAATATTCTGGGCTTCATTGATGGTCCTTTCTGTATGTGCAAATTGTTTCTTGGATTAAATGTGACAGAAAGCCTAATGTAAGTTTGTGACAAAGACTGCTAAGGGACAGTTTATATTTGTCTGGTACATGCCAAAATCAGTGGATGCAATGCTTATTATAAGAAACTGTTACTTCAGAATAAAGTAGGACAATGGTTAGCACAGCTTCTTTACTGAATCTCAGTTTGAATCCAAGACTGGTTACTGACTGTGTGTATTATGTATGTTGTCCGCATATCTGTGTGGGTTTTCTCTCACATCTGAAAGATGTGCATGTTAAGTTTGTTAGAAACTCTAAACTAATGCTTAAGTATGAGTATATGCATAAGTCTGTCCCTTGTCCCATGAGGGTTTAAAGTATTGTTCAGGTCTGGTTCTTGTCCCATATGCCATCCTGCCCTAGATAAGTTTTTAGTGCCTTGCTGAGGGTTAATTGGACTAACCCATAGGAAAATTTTAGGGTGGGAAATTCGAAGTCTTGACCCACTACTCCACACTGTCTGCTTTTTCTTCCAGACTGAGGATGATCTAATTGGAGCACGGCAATATAGATTAGCGCAACTAATAGCATTATTCAGAAGCAATGACTACAGTTTTACAATCATAGTAAAGTGTTTTATTTACCCAGTACAACTGTCCACCATATATTAGTGAACACACAATGCAAATCATTTCAAATTGCAAAATAAATAAATACATAAATAAATGACAAGTTACTGGAAAATCTGTGACGTTGCTGAGCTCCCTGCTGAAACTTAGGAGGAGACACTTGTGAGAATACCAGAGTATAAAGCACGAGACAATGGAATTTTTTTTCATTTGATTTCTTTCTGATCAAATTTTTGTCTAGGATAAACCAAAAAAGATATTAGGAAGATCTAATTTTGGAATTTTCATTCCTATGGGAAGTTGAATAGAAGGGGGATGAATTACTTTGGGCAGACTTCATATATTAAAAATAATTGGTGGTTACAGGCAAGGCAAAGATTATGATCCAGTTTTTGTTCATCTATATACAAGTATGAGTGTACAGTATAAATACTGTTTTATATTAATAAATCTGGAAGCTTTTTGAGAGTGAAGAGCGCTGAAAATGCATAAAATGAACTGAACTGAAGGAACAATTGCTAGAGCAGAATGTTGTAATTAAATTACAAAGCAGAGTTATTAACACAAAAGGGTAGAAAATGAAGAAGATGTAGAGTTTGGGAGATGTTTTAAAAATGGACCTGGTTTGACTTATGTCTTGGCCAATGTTACCCTTTGCCAGGGAGCATCTAGAAACGGGAAAATCGTAGAGAAGTTTAATTCTACGTTGAACGATACATTGTAAATTTGAAACTGGGTGTTTCAACCGCTGAGCCTTCATCTGATGCGCTGCTGGATTAAGCCGTGCTGCAGGGGTCTCATTTCTACCTACGACGCCGACGCAGATCCAGCAGATGGCGTGTATTGTCTTCTGGTGGGGCGGGATGCTCTCCAGCAAACGCGTTGGCAGCGAAAGCGTTAACCATCGGTGGCGCTTCTGGGTTTCTTTTTGGTAAAACAGAAAAGCTGCTGGGTGAAACGAGGGATGCAGATCGGAGATAGGAAATTTAATACTAGAAATAAGTAGATGACGGAGAGAACAAGGGACGAGGAGAAGCAGCATGGAAGGTCGGGCAGCGTAAAACCGCGCAAGCCGTGGAGACCGATGTGAAGAGCTGGGATAAACAAAGGGACGCGCAGAGCTTTCTATCAGTTCAAAGCTGAATGCGGCTGGAAATGAGCAGGTCCGCAGCCCTCCTGCTCTGTTTATTGGGCTGCAATGTCTGGAAAGCTGTGACCAAGACCTTGCAGGAAGAAAACACTGCACAAGGTGGGTGGAGTAGACGTTTATTATTTGAAAAACTGGCTTTTAGGTTTGCGTGTTGATGTGCGCGGAAAAGATTTAACCGTGTAGCGTGATTGTGCTTTACTGGTTTTACTTGTTCATCGTAAATTAATTTTTTCCATCGAAGTAAGGGCGCAGCGATTAAAAACTGTGATTTCTTATAATAAATGGTTGAAAAAAATGCTCAGTATATTATCGAGAAAAGTGCCGCTTTTTCCAAAAAAAAGCTGTGTTCTTTCTCCCAGTGGACGCTCGTGTGTTTTTAAAAGCAGCCAATCGGCGGAACCCCGCTTCGCCAGTACAAAAACACACCCACTCACCCACCCGCGCAAAGCAGTTGATCCCCTCTAACTTTTATTGTTATTATCAGTAGTGTTCTTCATTATGTAGTATTATATATACATTAAAGAGTCTCGGAACCACGCTGGCGGGTTCTCTTTGCAAATCGCCTGTCCGCAAAGAGCGTTGTTGGCCGCTGCAGTTCCTTTGTGCTGCAGTCTTCTGTGATGGGCGCACGTGAAGCGCATTTGCCCTTTGCATCCTTCAAAAAACGAGTCCGCTGCACAAGTGTTACCGCTTCCCTTTTATGTGTCATTTGTTTAAACCTACAGAACAGGGAAACAAAGCACAGGGACTAATGAGTGCGGTTACACGGAGGCCGTGTTGCGTTCTGGAGGTGATCGGCCGAGGGAGGCACCTAGCGGGGCAGTTCTTGAAGCGACAGCGGGTTGCTGCTATTTTGACAGCTCCCGGAGTTTCCTTTCCCACGGTGCAGCATCCGCGGATTGGGTGAGGGGCTGCGGACTGCAGAATTGAAATGACAGCAGCAAATCCCAGATCTCCCCCTCCCCCCACCGAGCCGCTTTGGACCACTCGATAATGGTAGACCACATGCTAGGGTGCGAATACTGCTTCCTACTCCTCATTTTTCCCGTCGGTAGTCCAGTCCAGTCAAGGGATTTTCAGGTAAATCCTGTTGTCTGCCGCTCACGTCATATTTTACCAACTGTGATATAAACAGAAGCCTGTTCTAGTTGCCAGTTACCCAAGACTGTCATCATTTTAGTATTGCCAGCAGTCAGAACCAACACCATATGCTAGCTCTTTTCATTTGAATTCCCAGTTTCACAAGTTGAGCATACTTGTTAGGTGGTGTTCTCAGGGCACAGCAGCTTTGAAAACATGAGAGAAAATTTTGATACATAGTGGTTATTTCTGCACAGTGTAGGCACTGCTTTCTCAAAGCTCCAGCTTCAGGGATGTGCTGTGAAATCACTCTGGAGTTGTATTTTTCTTCCTTTGTGAATGTGCATGTTGGTTTATTGGTAACTTTAAACTGGCAAAGAGTTAAATGTGTAGCTGTGCATTATTGTGGATTGTTGTCCCATCCAGGATTGGTTTCTGTACACTCCAACCCAACTCTTTCAGGTCTCCGCAATTGAATAATGGAATTAGCGTGTTCAGAAAGCAATTGGTTAGAGCACCTTTTCTGTGAAGTCATGTAGACTGACCCAAATGTGGATATCTGTGTATTCTCTGTTCATATATAATTGGGTCTGTTCTTTATTTTTATGTTAACGTAAGTCTTTTGTGCTCAGTCTGTTTTAGTTATTTGTGATTTGCAATTTTGATAAATTTCACTCACAGTCTGGAGCCCAAATAGATGTTTGAAAGGAGTTCCCTCTTATGACTCAGTTTGCAAACATGGTTGTTTTCTGCTGTTTGGAAATTTTTGTTATACAAACATGCTGATCATTAGTTCTTGTTAGATCAGTCATTTGATGTAGACATTCAATAATTAGGTTCAATCAGGTTGCTTCAAGCCTCTTTACCCCCATGGATGTGCAGACGTTAATAGCACGTGACAGGCCCAAAGGGGAGGGGAGACGGGAATGCAGTTCAGTCTGCTGTAAATTGTCCAGTACAACTGACAGATCCTTCTGCAGGCCTGCTATAATACATTAAGTATTGTTTTAGCCGTAGTATTGTGATAAGATTTTAATCTGACTCTGAGATTCCAACATTTCTATAGGATTTGATCTGAAATAATCTGCAAAATTAATATTTGTGTTTTTAAGTATACTTGTGATTTAAGTTTAGCCAAAGGCCTCCATACATTCACAATTTCTATTAAAGGAATAATCCAAATAAAAACTATATTTTTTATTTGCTTCTTCTCTTCTGTAGTTTATAATGGTGGCTGAGAAAAAATTCCATGTTTTCATGCAGAGTGATTGAAAGTTTTATCACGTAATAGAATCTAGTGCTGTACAACAACAACCAATGTGAAAAAGTCCGTAAGAAGAAAAAAATCCCTTGCTTACTTGTGTCGCATAATCCACACATCTGTTAACCAGTTGTATGCTCAAAATGCAAGTATTTTCTGCTGAAATATTATTATCAGTTACTTCCAGAAAAATTAGTGTATATTGTATACAGGAAGCACTTTTCCATAATACTGTACTTTTAAATTGTAGACAGGACTCTTGACCAGTGAATAAAGGGGAAAGGCAGACTGATTTTTCTTGAAGTAACTATTAATATTTTAGGAAAAAATGCATATGTTTTGCACATTTTGAACATGCACCTGAATAACGGATAAGTGGATTGTGCAACACAAATAATTTTCTTTTTTCTATGGACATTTTTCATATCATTTGCTATTATATAACACTGGCCAACATTGGGCTATATTATATTATAAAATGTTTTTCTTGTTCTGCATGAAAACATTAGATTAACATTTTTTCACTGCCATCACTATAAACTAGATGGACTAAGAAATATATAAAAATATAATTTTTAGGGTACAGTATTCTTTTAAAGCATTTATTTTCAAGAGTGATAAATCTACAGTATATGACATCAATCAATGTGTGGACAATTAAATCGGTTGTAAAAAAAGATTGCTATTCTATTTCTTCACACCTTGAAGAACTGTAAAAATGATGTATTCATTGCTCAAAAGAGAACCCAAAAACAATTAATCGTGGGAAAATAAAGTACTGATTATATGACAAAATTCTAAACCCAGTCCTAAATCCTGATGAGGCAATGACTTACTATCCAGTTTGGGCTCAATGGGTTTCGTGGCATAGTGCAGCCCTAAAATATATCCTACATTTCTTGCCAAGCTCTAGGATTGCAACTGATGTCAGAGATGGTTCTTTCCTGGCTACATACTGTATACCTTGTGTCTTTGCTTATCAAAGTCCTGTTTTGCTCCTAAAAGGTCAGGTCAGTTGGACAGATACTGAGCTGCCAGCTCTGAAGAGTCAATACCATCAGAATCTTTTCAGTCAAGGACCTTATGCTTTAACCAAAACAAATACTGACGTTTTGCTAGTCCTTTCAGCTGCCACTTAAAAAAAGAAAAACAATAAAAATGAGATTTTACCATGTTTTCTAGTTTGGAAACACTTAGGAGCATCAGAATTCTTGTTTCTTGGTCCCAGGCAAATTATTTTTGGGCCACCAAGTACAATGAATGGCACCCTTCTTTTTGTAATTAAATATATAAGGACACTCGCATTGCCCTTATGGGGTTTTCTCTCTTGTCTTGGATCTATAGCTGGTTCTTCCATGGGCATATTCAGCCCTTCTACTAGTTTCAATAGGCAGAGGTACTAGCACATTTGCCAGAGATCCTCCAGGCTTACTCAAAGTGTACAGTATTCTCATGGGAGCCAGACTATGCAGAAGCTATTAAGGGTGCCTAACCCTCTTGCAGAGTTCCAGCTAGAAGCCTGTTTAGGCAATGTGGCAATGTGTAATTCCAGGGTATGTACTTTTTCTTTTAACCAGGAAATTGTGGACGGGGCTTGGTTGATAAATTGAGCCAATTGGTTGATGACAAGTACTGGTGCCATCTTACAAATCACTTTGTTATCAGTGAAGGTGGAGCACCACACTTTGCACTGTACCACCCTTCATAGCCGCCTCCTTGGTGTTCCATGCCATGTACCACATCAAAGCAATACCCTCCACTGCAGTTGCTTCAAAGCAATAAGGAGGGATGTGGGTCTCATGTGAACTCTTGATCACACCACACTTCACACCACATTACTTTTCATAGCTGCGTCCTTGGTGTGCCGCATTATACACAGTGGACACAGTGGCATGTCCCTGTGCATGTCTGGCCCACTCTGGGTTTTCACTTCGTGCTGCACACAGAATCTTTTCTAACTACTTAGTGATGGGGATGTGGCACTGTGTATCCAAAGAGGTGAATTTCAAGGAGAGCCTGATTACGTGGGTGCCAGAATGATGAAAGAAGGGCTGAATATAAGACAGCAGGTCAACAAAGCACAAGATAGACATGCAAAAATATCTGAAGTGCATCTGTTCATCACGTAGGACTAGGAAACTATCAATATGGTCGAATGGGGCTGCCCAAATCATGAATGTGTTTTGGTCACTAATCACTTGCTCGCTTTGCATTGTGGTCTGCTCACAGGCTTCATGTGGTAAACAAGCCCTGGCTCTTCTTAGCTTGTCACATATTTTGCATAAAGTTTACATTTCCTGGGAAGGCAACACATGAAAGTGACTCATTTTTCCCTAGGGGCACATACAGCTTTTTATAGAAGCTCATTAAATAAATAAGTGGATAGATAGATATTTAGATACATAAATATACACATACACACAAACCAGAATGAGTAAAAAGAAACTTTTGACTTCACAGTGAAGCATTAAAGGAACCCTAGTAGTGTATTGTCACACTTAATTTGCTGAATGATTTGTTGGCCAAAAATACTCAGTGTTTTAGAGAGAGGATGTGTAGCATTGCTCATAGTGGCACTCAGTTTTGTTTTAATTCTCTCCAGTGCAGTGTATGTGCGCAAAACTGAGCCCGCTGTTTTAATTGATCTGTTGATTTGGTGGGCCTCTCTTGAAGTGATGTTACCAGATCAGTACACAACAGAGTAGAAAATTGCACTGGCCCTCACGGAGTTGTAGAAGATGTGAAGGATGTCACTACCCATATTAAAAAAAATAGAGTATGCCCTACCATATCTAGTTCCTGTGTGTTATGAGTCCAGTCCAACCTGTCATTGATGTGGACCCCCGAGTACTTGTAGGAGTGCACTACTTCTACATCCGACAGATTGGTTTCACTTCGTAGTGTAATTTTATACTGCAGTTACTATTTATTTTAATACAACTTTCTGTGAAAAATATTGTGATTCTAAACTAGTGTTGTTTCAAAGATTAGTATTTTAGCCATTCAACCAAAATAACACTTCTACCATTAAGACAGAGTAACGTCAGGCAGCCAGATAGCATTCATGCAAATGAAATGTGTTTCACCGGCTTCATGGAAATATAGCATTGCCTTATCTGGGTTGTGTTCTGCTGGCAGATATCAAGGTGAATTTAAAAGGGAGACCTGTACAGAGAAAGTTTAAACTGGAGAAGGACTGAGCCTGGAAAAAGTGTTGAGAAGGAGAGGGTATGTTTGCTCCATGCAAACCTAAGTGAGGCAGGAAGGAGTGGAATTGAAGTAAATGTTTGTATCATTTGGAAGAAAATAGGGTGGTTTGCTCCATGGTGGCAATTTTGTACACATTCTTTGAAGGACTAACAATAGGAATTTCATTTAAGAAAGCAGAGATTAAACAGCAGAGTGATTGTTATAAATAAATGCCCAAGTAAGTACATAATTGAGTAATATCTCTAAGCAACATTAAGAGCCACTTTGCTAAACCTTGTAGATCGCTTGGCTTAGGTTTGTAGACCACAGGTGACAAACAGACTACACTTTCAGAACCACTGGTAGCTAAAGAGAGAAAGAAACTGACATGAGGAATGGAATGCATTCTATGGATGGGGAATTCCCCAATGATAAAATAAATAATAATACTTCGATATAATAAAATTATAATTTTCTTTTAGCTTTTAAAATAGATTTTTTGCAGTTCAGTTCAATAATTCAGGTTAATAATAAAGAATATTATTGCAATTCTGACTTTACAGGCAGAGCATGTGTTAGTCTAAAACACAATTTAAACAAAGTTCATCTCAATATTTTTTTTCAATTATGGAAAATGAACTAAAGTATCTTGACAGTTTCCACTATAAAACTGAGAATGCCTAAGTTCAGTTGCTGGTGTTTGTAGCACGCAAGAAAAGCGAATAATCCATTAAAATGCAGGCAATTTTTGCCTTTTGAGATCACTGCTCCTCTTCCTGCACATTTCCTTTTGTGTCAAATGTATTTGTCCTTCACATCTTTCCACTGTTTCATGCATTCAATGACATGTAGTCAGATTTTTAATAATAAGATGCACTAAAATGTACCACTGTCTACATTTGTGCAACTGTTGCAGAGGAAAACAAACAAAACTTAAAGCCTGCCCTCAGCCATTCGCTAACAATGGTTCTATTCCTCATTTCAAGTGAAGGCATATCATCAATATTTCCTTTATCTCTAACTTTGATGCTTCTTTTGAGCTTCAGTGACCATGGTTTTTATCATAATTCGTAAAGTTGGCATTGTACTAAAAGAACACTGAAACCCACACCACATGGGTCAGCCAAGTATCTGCATGTGACAGGAGTATTTTTGTTTTGTTTATGGTAAATCTTTGTTTAAACACAAAATAACAGGCAGATGCATGTGGAAATAGCGCATGAAACATGCATGAACTTACACTGATTAAAGCATGTTAAAATTGCCTATAAACCCACAAAAGCGCACACAGAAAAAGCTCCTGCATTAGTACACGTGTAAATTTGCCCTTACAGTATACAGTTAAAGAAGAATTGGTCACAAACTGCATCCTCACAAGAGAAGAAAGAGTTTGGTGCGCCATGGAACCTTTAGATCCAGTACACTTTTGTGCAAGTGCAAAAATGGATAAAAGAAATTCATAACCTTAAACATTTAAAATAATGATAATACAGGCAGTCCCTGGGTTACGTACGAGATAGGGACTGTAGGTTTGTACTTAAGTTGAATTTGCATGTAAGTAGGAACAGGTACATAAATTTAATAAATGCTATTGTTGACCGACTGTAACCAAGTGCTCTGCCAGTGAATGATGGAGTTTCACCTCTCTCTGACCTTTTTATTATTTCTGCTTTATTTTCAATGGTGATGGTTTTTCTCTTCTTTACTGTATCACCAGCACTTGCATCAGATACGTGTTTCAAAGACATTCTTGAAGGGTGAAAACAAAAGATTAAGATGAGCTCTTCTGCACAGCACTGTACACGCTATCACAGCAGGAAGGCACCAGTCGTCAACACGTCTGATGTACTGACAAGAGACAACTTCCTGCTATGTGAGTAACAGTACAAGCAGGCTTGCTTTTGAGAATGAATGGGGGCATCGATGGGCGGTTCATCACCAGCCCACCTCACAGTCACCTCCACTACAGTATGCTGCCTGCAGCGTCTGCCCACCGAGAACGAACACGGTGCAGCCAAAGGTGGGTAGTGAATCCCCCACATTCAGTAGGCAGCCATCCGATGCACACCACACTACCCCCCACCGCCCCGTTCACCCTCAATGGCCTCCGTTCATCCACAACCGGGTCACCGCTTGCAGCATTACCAGCCGCCCACTGAGAACGAACGGGGCAGCCGTGTGTGGTGGGTGGGCAGTGAAACCGCTTGCTGCCAGGAGCCCCCCGAGGGACACCATACTGCGCGAGCAGCAAAATTGCCCCCCTCCAGCCTCCGTCCAGCCACTGCTTGCAGTGTCCCCAGGCCGAAGATGATGGAGCGGCAGTTACTGTGGCGCATGTGTCACAGCTGCGGCCCCATTCATATGTCGTGGGTTGGATGTCCGTAGCCTGGGGACTACCAGTATTGCAAATATATACTAAACCAAAAATTATTTTTCTCTCAACCTCTAGTGCTTGTGGTACCTTTTGAGGTGGGCCTGTGGGTGAGCCCCTCCACCCCCAGTAGACAGAGTTGAAGACCCCTGTGTTCAGAAAGAGAAGTTCAATTGGTTGTTGTTTTGTGCATTTTGTTACTTTGTTACCATCATGTGTTTAACCCTCCCTAGCATTTATTTTGTCAATAAAATCACAAATTTTGTATATAATGCTGTGTGTGGCTACTGTATAGGCTCCCTTGTATTACAGTGTGTAAATGTTTTAAAATACTGAAGTCAAGTAAAGTCCTGATGATTGCTTGTAGCTTTGTGATACTGCACTTGATCTGGGGATCACTTGATTTTCTTCAGCAATGTGACTCTTGAACTTGTGAAGCTTGCACTGGGTGTGTCTGAATACTGTGTAAGCAGCTGTCACATTTGATTTTTACGCCCAGTGCTTCATGATGAAAGGAAGGCATGCATGTTCATTCTCTGAGAAGAGAATAAACAGTCAATCATTTGCGTTTCGTTCTCTGAATACTGTGTATTCCAATAATAAAAAAATTCGTTTGTTGTATTTACAAGATTTGAGTAATTATTACAGATGTAATATATTCTGTGTTACATATTATGCAAATGGCATGTCCTATTAACTTTTAAAGTACATTCACTTCTGGAATGTTTCAATGTTAACTGTTTTTTAGATTCTAAGTTTGAAGTTTAGGGATATATTATCTTAATAATTCAGAGAGATTATGTCATGTGAAGCCTTAATTTTGATTGTTTTTATATTATCAGCATTGAAACAGATTATTTTATATATGTTTTTAAAATAATTAAAGTATATTCTAAACAACGACAAATATTAAAATTTTCCATGTTGTTCTGAAATTACATTTGTGTATCTTCTTATGCTGTGAAATTTCCTGCATAGATAGGTGTCAGAGCCTTTTTGGTGTTAAATGTGCTAGACAGTCAGTGATGTGCCATTTGTAAAGCTATTCCTCAAGTACAGCCTTTTTGCAATAAGGTGTTGTTGATTAAAAATATATATACGTGTGTGTGTATGTGTGTGTGTGTGTGTGTGTGTGTGTGTGTGTGTGTGTGTGTGTGTATATATATATATATATATATATATATATATATAACACTAATAAACGGCAAAGCCCTCACTCACTGACTGACTGACTGACTCATCACTAATTCTCCAACTTCCCGTGTAGGTAGAAGGCTGAAATTTGGCAGACTTATTCCTTACAGCTCACTTACAAAAGTTAAGCAGGTTTCATTTCGAAATTCTACACATAACGGTCGATAACGGTCGACAACGTCCGCCATGTTGAACTTTCTTATTTATGGCACCATCTTCACGAAATTTGGTAGGCGGGTTCCCTGCGCTAACCGAAACCGACATATGTACTTATTTCGATGGTATGATGCCACTGTCGGCCGCCATATTGAACTTTCCAACGTCACTAATTTTCACAATGTCCGCCATGTTGAACTTTCTTATTCATGGCCCCATCTTCACGAAATTTGGTAGGCGGCTTCCCTGCACTAACCGAAACCAATGTACGTACTTATTTCGGTGGTGTGACGCCACTGTCAGCTGCCATATTGAACTTTCCAACGTCACTAATTCTCCAACTTCCCGTGTAGGTAGAAGGCTGAAATTTGGTACTTATTTCGGTGATATGATGCCACTGTCGGCCGTCATATTGAACTTTTCAACGGTCTTTGTTACTTATGGGCCCATCTTCAAGAAATTTGGTACGCGGGTTCCCAACGCTAACTGAATCCTACTTACGTACATATATACGTCCATAGCCTGCAGCTCGGTCACCGTGTGAGGCAGCGTTGGGTCCCCCATCCCAATGCCTCCCACGTTGTTGGCTGCCTGCCTATATAAGGCCGTCTGTCGCTCCAGTCTCTACATTCCCTTCCTTGCTTCGCCACGGTATTCACGTCTCCCTGCTGATAACTACAGCCTTTTTATTTAATCCACGGTTTCTCCGCTGTTTTATTGTTCATTTATTACGATTATAGTTATTGTGTAGGTATTTTAGACTTACTTAACATTGTTCAGGTACCCATTTCCTTTCTCATTCCAACCGTACCCCCATTAACATGTCTATCGAGGTGATCACTATCAATCAAAGAACTGTCACTTACCAAGTGGTTTCCATGCCCGGAGATGGCACCTGCCTTTTCCATTCTCTTTGTTACATATTGCACGGCCATATCAGGCTCACTCTTGATATCCGGAGGAACATTGTGTCTTATGTATTGAATGACTGGGACAGGTTCAAGGTGTGGACTGATGACGGTACAGGAGATAATTATACTACACAGGAGCACTAGAAGAGTGAAATGCTTAAGCCCTTCACCTATGGTTCTGCATGTGAGTTGATGGCTGCCGCTGAATTGTTCGGTTGTCGCTTTCAAGTGTACAGAAATGGCCAAATATTTTACACCTTTCGACAAACGCCAATGCCTCTTAAACATCTTAGATTCACAGGTGACGATTTCAGTAGTGGACACTTTGATGTTTATGAATGTTTAAACTCTCAAAAGCTGGATGTGATTTTATCGATGAAACCGGTTGTGTGCTTACAATGCTTGACAGATGCCGAATGTCACTTCAACACAACAAATCCTGCAAATACTATCGTAATTGAAACAAACCATGAAACTCAAACCAATTATGACAGCAGCAATCCAAGCTGTGAGATTTGAGACAAGATTACTGTTCACATGGCCAACTGTACGTTGCATGCTCAAGAGTAAGCTCAGCGCACAGCTTGGTCATGTTACAACCGGAGGGCCGAACTGACAACATGGTATACAAAGAGATCCTTAACAAATAATTATTGGCATATTTTCCCTCAGTTTAAAAAGGTTAAATTTTTTTCTTAATAAAAATTTTAAGGCAGTAGTTCGCCGCTGCGAAGCGCAGGTATTTTGCTAGTATATATATATATATATATATATATATGACAGCAACACTCATCACTCACAACAGTGACAAAACAATTACATTGACAATCATGTTACGTTATTTTCAAAATGTTTTATTTTCTTTTTCATTACTTCTTTAACACACTACTTCTCCGCTGCGAAGCGCGGGTATTTTGCTAGTATATATATATGTATATATGTGTATGTATGTATATGTACCGTAGATCCTTAATACAAGCCGACTCGGTATATTAGCCGATCCCCTTCTCTACCTACTAAATTACATGTATTTGCCGATGACCGGTATTTAAGACGACCCCCTTCTCCAAGCAAAATTTTCTAAATTTCCTTAAAAGTGTCTTTCAGGTATATTTATCATGTTTATCGGCGAGAATTTTGAGACTGCCGGCATTTTTGATGGAAACCAGGAAGTGATTGCGGAGAAGTTTGGTAAAATGAAGCCTTTGTGTTGAAACTATATACGCAAATATGGTACATCGGCGGGTGGATTTCCGGAGATTCGTTATAAATTTGACTAACTTAAATACGCAATACAGTGGACCCTTGACTTAAGAACTTAATTCGTTCGCGACGGCTAACCCATAATTCGTTCCGAACCTCCCACTGCAACACTTACTTAACCTTTTCATAATAAAAAGGGTTGTATAATGTGCATAATTTACCAAAACACCAATAATTTTTCTAATGTACGAACCAAAAACTTAACAGAAGTAGGCTAGATTAAGCTAGGAGCATGGCGGCGCGCAGCGGCTCAGGGCTCTCCTTTTCAGTGCACTTTTTTGTTGTTTTTGTACTTTTTTTTTTTTTCCTTGTTTGTGCACGATCGGTTCGGCGAGCATCCGCTACACCCGTCAGAACCTTATAGACATCGGTGTCCAGAGCCAGACGTCTGTTTCGAGTGTTTTTCATCACACGCACAACATCCCAGACAACATAGCGAGACCAACGGGCTCTCCGTGGATTGTTGTCGGGTCTAGGAGACGACGCAGACGGAGGAGGGAAAGAAAGCAGAAGCGGGGCCACAGATCCGGCGTTATGCTAAGGCTAAAAAAACAACCATACAAGCCCTATACAGAACTTTTTTTCTGCACTGAAGGAGCTGCTTTTAATCTCATTGTAGATGTGTATAGTGACAATAAAAGGCATTCTATTCTATTCTAGAAACAACAATTTCATACTGTACTCGCCATTTAATTTGACATCTTTGGGCTGCAGGGAGGAGGAGGAGAATGCAAATCTTTTCTTTGTAAAATTGTCGAGATGGTGGATTTCGACATGCTGTACATATTAGCGAGATCGGTCACACGAAGAGCACTCATATTTCCACACAATTTCCATCTTCGTTTCAATTGTGATCGCTTTCTTTACCTTGTCTTTCTTCCTTAGCAATTATGTGTCTTGCTTGCATGGTCTTAGTGAATTATATATATAGGTAAATCACTGCAATGACCGAAATTACATCCACAAACACATGTATCTGGGCTCCAACTGACACTAATAACGCTTTCGGTTGTTTGTTTACAATCGCACAAGCGGATACACTTGACCGCATTCGGGTAGAAACGCAAGATGTTCGTCGTAAATCAAAAGAAAAATTTTTATTTTAAACTTCCCGATAATTTAGTATAAATTTTATTAATAAAATCAACAACTAAAACACTTTTTTGAATAAATTCTTTATTTAATTTAAAGTACCGGCATGCAAAGTTACTTCTTCATCTGAAAGATGGCTCTGTGATTTCGTCATTATTTACTTCCGTATTGATCGGTGCTGGAAATTGTGAATCTGAAACTATGCTCGTTGTATAAACCGACCCCCAAACTCTAAGCCAAAAATCTAGGACGAAATTCTCTGCTTATATTCCGGGTTCTACGGTGTATGTATATGTGTGTGTGTGTGTGTGTGTGTGTGTGTATATGTGTGTGTATATATATGTGTGTGTATATATATATATATATATATATATATATATTGTGAAGGACAGCCGGGTCCCATGCCAGCAGGGACGCCCCTGCTGCTTATGTTCCGGGGGAGCCGCCGTAGGCAGTCCAATACCTCCCCCGGGACGCTTGGTGGCAGCCTCCCTGGCCGACGGTGATTCCCCAACCACCCGCAGGGCTCCATGGGAGATGTGGCACAGCTTGGTTGGGGCCCGGGGTGGCTGCTAGGGGGGGGCTGTCTGCTTCCCACAGCCCGGCTGGATGAGTCTTCAGCCCCACCCGGAAGTGTAATTAGGACCAGGTGGTTAATCACCTGGAATGCTTCCGGGTGGGCTATAAAAGGGCCCAGCCACCACCACTCGAGGAGCCAGAGTTGGGAGGAAGGAGACGAAGCTTGAGGAGGAGTGGTGGTAAAGAAAGGAAGAGAACTGTTTTTTGTGCTTGTGTTTTGGGGACTGTGTTTGGGCTGTGCAGCACGGGGAAGACGTGTCCTACAGCCGAAGAAAAAATAAAGTCTTTGTGTTTTTTATACGTGCCTCCATGTCCATTTGTGTCGGGTCAGGCGCCTATATAGCGCCTTTGTTACAATATATATGTATATATATGTATGTATGTGTAAAATATATATATAATATGTGTGTGTGTGTGTACAGTTTATTAGTGCTGGGAGGTATACCGTTTCGTACCGAAAACCATTTTTTATTTTTGTTATGATATGATAAGGATTTTTCTTATACCATAATACCAGTTTAAATAGCCTAAATAATGTTCGGAATGTGGTGCAGCGGGAAACTATTTAAGGGGGGACCTTTTTCACTGGTACACTTCTAAACACGCGTGCAATGGAGTACATGTGTTAGTGGAGGTATTGTGTGGTGAAAATGGACAGAGAACATTCCTAAACTGAAGCTGCAGCAGACGATAAAGTTGAACATGATGACGCAGAAGAACTTTTGCTGAAAAAAGCCGTGTCTGTTGTCTGGAGATATATTGGTTTTAAAAGGTCGGATGTGGACCAAACAACTATTTACTGCAAATGCTGTCAAGCTAAAGTTGTCACCAGAGGCGGCATCACGAGCATTTTGCTGCACCACCTTAGCCGCAAACATGCTTTGGAGTACCATGAATGTATGGAACTAAGATTGGCACCCTCCACGTCTTCGGGTAAATCTGAGAAAGCTAGAGGACACTTGTCTACAAGTGACATCTGACTCATGTTTGCTAGAGATACTAGATATGACAAAAAAAGCAAGCAGTGGATTGAGATAACCAACACCATTACAATCCATATAGCTAACGTGTCAGTGGACAGAGATTGTTAAAATTAACAGAAAGTGTAGTTGGTTTACAAAAAAATATTTACTATTGATTCCTTTTCTAAGACATGTTCAGTGCAATACAACTTTTGACAAGCACCTCTGGATATTTTACTAAGTCTAAATGCCTTTTTGGATGGTTGAAAATATGTTTTCAAAATTATAGTTTAAATTGTTTGCAAAATTTGTTCAATAAAAAGGTTCTATATGTTGACTGCAACTGTCATGCAATGTGATTACTTCTTTTCATTAGTGCCACCCCATTGAAAACTATCACTTATCGGGCCATGCAAACCTGTATTAATACTTGTGTGCACATTAAAATGTTTTTTTGTACAATTCTCATGACAGTGAAATAGGTTACTCTTAGCCAGTCTACTGCAGTAATTGCAGTGGAAAATGTGGTTAATATCCACTCATGCATGGGAAAAAAATACTGTTGAATACTGTGAAACTGGTATAATTTTGAAAAATACCGTGATATAGAATTTTGGTCATACCGCCCAGCACTAATATATAATATAATATATTCAAGGCACTCGTAGTCTGAATCACAATCTGACTGTATGGGTGGTTACCTACCAGGTAACGCTTGTGGTTGGTCAGCAAGTCGGCTAACATCCGCCACTGTGCCCTCTTTCAGTTGCGAGAAGCAGATCATAGAATGGTTGAAATAGTTTTTACTGTCAAATAATGCAAAGAGTACGTGACACGTGTTTCGCCCTTATTCTGGGCTCATCAGGCGTACACACTCACTGCACCCCCTCTCGGGAATCGAACCTCGGACGTCAGCGCTAGAGGCAAAGCCTCTTGCGTTGCGCCATGGCATGTGGTTCGTTTATTTGACAGTATGTAGATCGGGGAAATTACATTTATATCTCTATAATATATATATATATATATATATAATATACAGTGTATATATTTTTTTTTGTTTATTTCAGAATTTGTTAGTTTTCGCATACCCCTTGGGGTCAGAGTGCAGGGTCAGCCATTATACAGCGCCACTGGAGCAATTGCAGGTTAAGGGTCTTGCTCAAGGGTTCAGCAGAGTAGGATCACTTTTGGCAGTGACGGGGATTTGAACCAGCAACCTTTGGGATACCAGCGCAGATCCTTCATCTCAGCGCTCTATCACACACACACACACACACACACACCCCCACCATCCAGAAAGTATTCACAGCCCATCACTTTTTCCATATTTTATGTCACAGCCTTATTCCAAAAAGGATTAAATTAATTTTTTTCCTCAGAATTCTACACAGAACACCCCATAATGACAACATGAAAAAAGTTTACTTGAGATTTTTGCAAATTTATTAAAAATAAAAAAATTGAGAAAGCACATGTACATAAGTATTCACAGCCTTTGCCATGAAGCTCAAAATTGAGCTCAGGTGCATCCTGTTTCCCCTGATCATCCTTGAGATGTTTCTGCAGCTTAATTGGAGTCCACCTGTGGTAAATTCAGTTGATTGAACATGATTTGGAAAGGCACACACCTGTGTATATAAAGTCCCACAGTTGACAGTTCATGTCAGAGCACAAACCAAGCATGAAATCAAAGGAATTGTCTGTAGACCTCCGAGACAGGATTGTCTCGAGGCACAAATCTGGGGAAGGTTACAGAAAAATTTCTGCTGCTTTGAAGCTCCCAATGAGCACAGTGGCCTCCATCATCCGTAAGTGGATGAAGTTCGAAACCACCAGAACTTTGGTGTGAATGCCAGGCGTCACGTTTGGAGGAAACCAGGCACCGCTCATCACCAGGCCAATACCATCCCTACAGTGAAGCATGGTGGTTGCAGCATCATGTTTTCAGTGGCAGGAACTGGGAGACCAGTCAGGATAAATGGAAAGATGACTGCAGCAGTGTACAGAGGCATCCTGGATGAAAACCTGCTCCAGAGTGCTTTTGACCTCAGATTGGGGCGACGGTTCATCTTTCAGCAGGACAACGACCCTAAGCACACAGCCAAGATATCAAAGGAGTGGCTTCAGGACAACTCTGTGAATGTACTTGAGTTGACCAGCCAGAGCCTAGACTTGAATCCGATTGAACATCTCTGGAAAGATCTTAAAATGGCTGTGCACCGACACTTCCCATCCAACCTGATGGAGTTGAGAGGTGCTGCAAAGAGGAATGGGCGAAACTGGCCAAGAATAGGTGTGCCAAGCTTGTGGCATCATATTGAAAAAGACTTGAGGCTGTAATTGCTGCCAAAGGTGCATCGACAAAGTATTGAGCAAAGGCTTATGTACATGTGATTTCTCAGTTTTTTTATTTTTAGTAAATTTGCAAAAACCTCAAAGAAACTTTTTTCATGTTGTCATTATGGGGTGTTGTGTGTAGAATTCTGAGGAAAAAAATGAATTTAATCCAATATTATAATTTTATTGTTCATTAGTGGCTTATGGCTTGATTCTGACCTTGTCTCTCATGATTATGTTTGATTTGAGTGCAGCTTTGATTTTGTCATGTTGGACATTGTGGAAACAAGCAGTCATGCACGATTTTGTACACTGTTTCATTACTTTATTATTTGTAATTTTCCATAAATAATTGATTGATAAAGTAGTGACACTGGAAGACGGATTATTAATGACTCCTAGTCAGTGAATGCACATACTGTATCCTGCATGGTATTCAGTTGTATCTTGTTTGTTGGTGCAATAAAGCTTTTTGGAGTAAGGATCAGAACTAAACTAAGCTATTAAGCTATAAAATCTTTAAATCAGTGATATGGTAGGCTATTTTAACTGAATAAATAATTACTTAAAAATTCATGTTACTCAAGAAGAATTGTAAAACAATCTTTGGTGATTACTATTATTATAAAGTTGATGTGTGTTGTGAAATAACTTCAGTTTTAGCAGCTGTTGACCATTTGATTTTTTTTTTCCAAGACCAGATGCCAAAAAGTGATTGCATGCTTCTCTCAGCAGACATTGCATCTCTTTTTTTTTTTGATTTTTATTTGAATGTAAAGCTCATATGTTTCAATTAACATAACGATTCTTGATTTTGTACCAAAGTTAGTTTGCACAAAGTAGAACCTTTGTACAGCATCATTAGTGCGCGCCTAACTTGCCATTAAAAACCTCATAAAAATACAGTACAAACTTAAAAAGAAAAAAAAAAGCCTGACAAGCATTTCAGGACTATAAACAGAAAGTAGAATATGCTGATCCTGCATTGTAAATGGTTTTTTGTTATTTGGGAATGATGATGTTAACTCTGTATATCCTATAGAACTATTAAGAAATTAAGTTTATTAGAGATCATTAGAAAAGCAGTGATGTCTTGTTGGTGTGTACTGTATGGCAGATCTAATTAGAACTCCCCAACTAAGAAAGAATATGTGGTGTAACATCCTAGGGGTTTAAAACTCTGATTGTCTAGTTGAATAGGCACACATTGTCAATATAAACACTAGTTGGTATGACATTTACTGGGGGAGCAGGTTATAGACTAAGGCTTCACTTGCGATTCATAAGTAATCCTATGGTTGTTGGTGATTTTTTTTTTTTTTTTTTTTAATTTTATTAATTTTATTGCAATCATTCCATACAAATCAATCAATTTTTACAAAAAGTAGGATTGAGAACAAGTCGACCCCCACCCCTGAGAGAGAGAGCAAGGCCAACGGAGTAAAACTTAAGGCTTGTAAACATACCTAAATTAATAAGTTTGATAATCCAATAGAGATGAATGGAGAAGAAAAAGAAATACAGAAATAATTGCTTCCTCTGTGCTTTAAGAGCTTATTCTAAAATATTACTGATTAGATCCTGCCATATTTTGAAAAAAATCTGTGCAGATCTTTTGTGTATTTGATTTTTTTCCAATTTCAAATAGTATAAAACATCGATTTCCTACTGACTTAAAAGAGGAGAGTTAGGATTCTTCCAGTTTAGCAAAATAAGTCTGCGTGCCAAAAGTGTAGTGAATGCAATCACAGTTTGTCCTTCTCCACTTTAAACCCATCTGGAAGAACCCAAAACACAGCTGTTAATGGGTTAGGAGGGATTGAGAGACCAAGGCTGTCTGAAAGGTAATTAAAAATTTTGGTCCAGAATGATGTTAATTTGGTGCAGGCAAAAAACATGTGACCCAGTGAGGCTGGGACTTGATTGCAGCGTTTACAGGTTAGATCTTGCCCTGGAAACATTTTGGAGAGTTTTAGGCGAGACAGATGTGCTCGATTATATAATTTTGAGTTGAATAATTGTATGCTTTGCGCATATGGAGCTCGAGTGAATTCCACTTATTCCATATTCCATATTTTCCACTCCTTTTCTGATATATTAATTGAGAGATCTTTTTCCCAGTGTCCTCTTGGATCTTTAAAAGGGAGGGACTGTAAAATAATTTTATATATTGCAGAGATGGTGTCTGAGTCCTTGAAATTGAGCAATATTTTTCCAGCATGGATGAGGGTGCAAGATGAGGAAAATCGGGAAGGTTCTGTTTAACAAAGTTCCTAATTTGAAGATAGTGAAAGAAATGTGTAGCTAGAATGTTAAGTTTGGAATGTAATTGTTCATGGGATGCAAAGACATTGTCTATATAAAGATCTCTAAGCAAGTTAATCCCAAATTTTTTCCAGATATTAAAAAATGCATATGTTTGTGAAGGTTAAAAGAGGTGGTTTTCTTGCAGAGGTGCCACAGATAAAAGCTTCTCCATCTTAAAATGCTTTCTACATTGGTTCCATATTCTGAGTGAGTGAAGCACAATTGGGTTATTAGTATATTGCCGATAACTTGCATTTATTGGGGCACAGAGCAGGGAATATAAAGAAGTACTGCAGGATTTTAGTTCTATTGCGGACCAAGCCTGTGTATGTTCATCTATTTGTGTCCAGGTTTTTATAGCTTGTATGTTTGCTGCCCAGTAATAAAACTGAAAGTTAGGTAGAGCCATGCCACCTTCTGCCTTTTGTCTTTGTAGGGTTGCTCTTTGGATACGTGGATGTTTTGAGTTCCAAATAAATGAGGTTATTGTTGAACTAATTGTTTAAAAAATTATTTATTGATGTATATTAGAATGTTTTGAAATAAAAAAAGGAGCTTAGGAAGAATATTCATCTTAACAGTGTTAATTCTTCCAGCTAGAGTGAAATGAAGGGTTGACCATCTATGCAAGTCTTGCTTAATTTTTTCCATTTAGATGACGAAATTTTGTTGATAAAGAGCTTTATGTTTACTTGTGATGTTTATCCTTAGGTATTTAAACTGTTCTGCAATGATAAAAGGTAGGGTGTCTAATCTAATATTATATGCTGGAGAATTCACTGGAAAGAGTACACTTTTATTCAGGTTAATTCTGAGACTAGAGATCTTTTGAAATTCTGTGAGTGCTGTTAAGACTACAGGCACAGAATTTTGTGGGTCTGATATATACAGTACCATATCATCTGCATATAGAGAAATTTGCTGTTCAGTCTTTCTCTAATAATCCCCTTTATCTGATCAGCATTTCGACAGTGTATTGCCAGTGGTTCAATGGCGATTGCAAACAGTAGCGGTGACAAGGGGCATCCTTGTCTGGTACCACGTTCTAGTTTAAAGTAGTCTGAACAAATGTTGTTGATGCAAATTGAAGCATCTGGATTGGTATACAGTAGTTTGATCCATGCACAAATGTTCGGGCCAAACCCAAATTTCTCCAATGCAGTAAAAAGGTATTTCCATTCAATCATGTCAAATGCTTTTTCTGCATCCAATGATAATAATATTTCTGGGGTGTTTGACTTAGTTGGTGAGTATATTACATTAAACAGGCATCAAAGATTTGAATATAAGTGTCGACCCTTGATAAATCCAGTTTGATCTTGTGATATTACCGAAGGGAGCAATTGTTGTTGGTGATCTCTGAGCCCACATTTTCTTGCTCAATTTAAATACAATTGACCATTACTTTTAAAGAGGACACATTTTATGAAATAAATATTAAGTCAATTAGTGAACAATTGATGCCTGTAGTTTCAAGTGTTTTTTGAAAATAAAGTGATGGTTTTTATTGCAATCAGTGTAGTAGTTGGGAGTTGGGAGCACTTGTATTTGCCAGGTTACTTTTATAAAACCACACATTTATAGGTTTAGGTTTCCTTAAGTAGAAGTGAGTGGAATGTGTGAAAGAAGATTGTGAACTGATAAGCTAAAGACATTTTGGAACTTTACTTGGGCCACATATGTCACATTCAAATCATACAATAAGTAGTTTAAATAAATTCATTCACTTCCAGTTGTGAATGGTAGTACTGTACATGCATCTTACTTACTATACATTTGTCCTGGTGAGAGTCATAATGCCTATAGACTGAAAGAGCCAAAACACACTTTCCTAATCTTGGCTACAATTTATAATTCCCAAAGGAGCTAAGAAAAGTATTCTCTAACAGTGTTTCAGAAACATGGTCCTGGGGATTGTAGGTTTTTGTTCCAACCAGATTCACAGTCAGTGATGATAATTGATAATATTTGATATTTAACATTATATAAATATTTGGAATTTAGATATATTTTCTATTTTTGTTATTGCTTTAAGTATTTAACTATCTTTTGTTGTTTTGTACTATTTTGCTCTTTTTCCATGTAGTCTGTTCCCTCCATTGTCTCCTAATAATGCTAATTAAAAACAAACAGCAGACACCCAGGCAAACAACACTGAATGATTAAAGTCTACAACTACTTCAGTGTCAAACTCACTGATTAGTCAACCATGGATTAAACAACAACAGCACTGGGAAAAGCAGGATGCAGATATTGTAAAAGAAAAATACATTATCCCCATATGACTGCTTAGTACCTTTTAATAAAAATTGACAAAATTTATTTTTGTAATTTCTACATTGACCCCAAAACAGAGAAACTGGGAAATAACAGTTCACCTACTTAGACCAGGAGTCCAATTAAAAACAAGTTGGTTAGACCAAAGACCTGCATTTACAATGGGTCCCCAGGACAGAGTTTGGGAACCATTGCCCTCTGTTGTGTACTAGGTACTTCCCACTAATCAAAGAAGCACCCTTCACTACATATCCAAATGGCTCATTTCCTTTCAGAGTAGCATTACTTCTACTGTAAATTCCTCATCCTGTCACAGAGTGGTACCTACAACCATATTTGTCTGTATTTACCAGTAATCTCGTTCAGTTTGTCACTATTCACCTCAATGTATGATCAGTAGTGGTGATGGGGATGTAGATTGACTAGTTAACCAAGAGTTAGGCTCTTAGTGTGATCTCACTAGTAGAGCACTGCCCATTTTATGCTGTTCCTTTCCAGATCATTAACAGTAAGAAGTTTGTGAAGAGCACTGGCTCATACATTATGGTTTTTGCACAGTGATTCTCCATTTTTGATTGGGTCTTACTAACATTCTGTAATCTGTTACAGTAAGCTGCTTCACTAAACTGTTGTAATGGTTTTATTCTAACCGATAATTATGTTTATTTTTTCTTTGTAAGTAATGTTCAAAATACAAAAATTTGTGGACACTTGTCTTTTAGACCTACATGAGTTTTCTAAAACTATGGGCATTAATATAGAGTTGGCACCCACTATGCAGCCATAGCAGCCTCCACTTTTCTGGGAATGCTTTCCACAAGATTTTGCAGTGTGTCTTTCAGAATCTACTATATGCCTATTCAGGCAAAAGAGCATTTGTGAAATCACTTACTGATGTTGGATGAGAAGACCTGGCTTCTAATCAGCATCCCATTTCATTCCAGTGGTGTTGAGAAGGGTTGAAGTAAGGTCTCTGTGCTGGATTCTCGGGTTCCTTCACATCAGACTTAATCAAACTATGTCTTTATGAACCTGGCTATGTGCACATGGGCACAGTCATGCTGGAACAGAAAAGGGCCTTCCCCAAACTGTTGCCACAAAACTGGAAGTGTACAATTGTCAAAAATGTCTTTAAATGTTTTAGTATTAACAGTACCCTTCAATGGAACCAAGGGCCCTAGCCAAAACCCTTTAAAACCAGAGCCAAATTTGAAAATGTTTGTTTATTCTGTTGTTGGAGTCTGTTGCATTTTGTTCAGTTTGCTGTTCACTTTAGAATGGTTAAAAGCAAAGGAGAAGAGGAAAACAAAACTTTGGTTTATATAAATAAAAGGGCTACGTCAGACAGACCTACTGTGGATTTTTTTTCTCTAAGTCATTAACTGAGGTGTACTAGGAAAATATTAGTCTTTCTGCAGTTGCATGTTATAGTTGCATATTAAGGTGCTCTCCGTCCTTGCTTTCTTGCATTGTGCATATACTTTTAGTTTTTTTAAATCTGTTTTTTCATACCTTTTACATACAGCAACATATTTGTAGTGGAGAGCATCTTAAAGATCCAGCGCTTCTTGGAGTGGTGGGATATTCACAACACAATAGTTCATATAATGCACTGAAGTTTACATAGTCCTATCAAAGTTTTACAAAATTGTTTGTTAAAATTGTGAATGTTAAGAATGTCACCACCAAGAATAGCTATTTAATAGCATTTAAAAGTTCAGTTAATTAGCTGTCTTTTTGAAAAATGATAGCAAAGAATCAAAGTTCTGAATAGTAATTTTAATTTTTAATAGGCTACGTTATACATGACATTATAAATAACTTAATAATTAATATCCCATGCATACATCTGTCTTTTTTACTTAACAATATCAGCATCTGGAGCTAGAAACAAATCAATGTGTGGAGAGGCAATATTCTAATAATATATGCTAATAAATCACATTATAGTAATCTATACAGCTCTGATCAAACTTGTTTACAGGGTTCTAGTTTCCATATATATTCTGTGGGTTGTTATTATTAAAGACGTTGTGTTGTTTTGTAAAGTTTATTTATTTGTAAAATAATTTTTTTATATTTTAAGTAATTCAGCTTGAATTTTCTAAGGAAGCATTTTTGTTTATTTATTTTTTATTTACCTACATTAGTACCCCAAGGTTGTACTCCTGTGGCTAACTGTTTTTCAGCATGGTAATTACTTTGTGCCCCTTTTATCATTCTGTTTATTTAAATTTTCCATAATCTTTGCCAACATCAGTTATATTGTTTCATATAGTGTATGTTCCGTTTAATATTTTTTAAATTTTTGGTTTGGGAAATACTGTTCTTTCTGTGGGGACTGCATATTTAGTGTTGTAACCTAATTTATTATGGCTGGCTGTCTAATGCATCTGTATCGTAGCATTCTACTGTTAGATTTGAGCTCAGTTTTTCAAAACTTTTACTCTTTCAGGGTCTTGATGTCTGTGTCATTCTATTGAAGAGGAACAGTCATGTTTTTCTGTCTTTTATATGAAAAAGTACACTATTATGTGGGCACTTTGATCGTAGCGTGAAACAATGTAGACGTTTTTGTAGAGTAGAGCAGTGACATTACTATTCTAGTATTGAGCTGGTGGAGGAAATCAAAATCTGAGCTTTGCATGGCCAACCCACTCCCAAACTGCTGCATTGATTCTTCTTACATGTTATGATTTATAATTTAAGCATGTGGTAATCATTTCCTTGTACTTTTTTTTTCAATTAAATGTTTTATTTTACAGTTTCTGGGCTCACAGTTACTCTCTTGCAAGTTATTCTTAGGTTTTATGGTAATATGTTTGGCGAGGGAGAGATTTAAGGAGGAAAAAATTTAAGTGATGAATGGGATAAGACAGGCCAGCAAGTCATGCAAAATTGGCGTAGATGGGAAACTTTCCTTAATTTTTAAAAAAAAAAAAAGCTTAGAATTCTGTGTTTGATAAATTGTCAAACAGTAAAACTTTAAGCTGCTCCAACTTTAAAATTTTTACCTTTATTAGAAAAAGAAATTGAACCATCAATAAAAAAAATTACAAAAAACTTAAGTTTCTCGTGTCCCAGTTTTGCTTCCATCTGTTTTGTAAATCTTTAATTTGATGGCCAACTCATGCAGTAAATGGAATACAGCATAACTGTTTTATGCAATAAGTGACCCAAGCTTGCATGTTTCTTCTTACTCATAGTAAAGATTTGTCTGCATATGGGCCAAATGTTCTGAAAGAAGCAGAGTGGAGCATTGGCTCAGCATCTTTACAGGCATGTTATAAGGTGAGAAGGTTGAGTAATTTAAATAATTGCAATCTTATTTGAGGGTGTTGACGTTCAAGAAAAAGCTTGTCGGAGAGCAGTACATTATCATTAGTACATTATAGGTTATCTGTAAGCTCTCTAAATAGTGTACAATTAGCATTAATATGGAAAATAATCTGCAATTGGCATTTCTTTAGTAAAAACAGTGCTTAAGGTATTTGTCTAATTTATTATATTTTAAGCAAAATATTACCATATGACAAAAGTATTAGTGAAATACAGTAAAACAGAATAATTGAATTATTGCCACTTCTACTAAGTATCATTATTACCAATCAGCATTCGGAAATACTGAATGCCTCCCTACAGTGGAATACAAAGCACTGTTGACTGAGCATGTGTGTAGTGCTGAATCAAAAAGAAAAACTGTGGGTGATGGACATTAAAAAGTGCTTGTTTATTACAGTAAAATGTACTAAAACACTGAGCACATCTCCAGCTGTTATCACAAGTTACATCCTGTTTTGCTGTGTTTATTGTACTTTTTCTGTTAGCTTGTTGCATTTTTTTGTTTTTGCTTGTATATTTTTATTTAAAAAAATCCTTCATATGTAGGTTGAGTTACAGAAGGAACAGGGATAGATTACCTACTTTAAATTGTATTGGTTGTCCAGGTTGCAGATATTAGGAAGGCGATAGCAGAATACAGCGATTTTGACAACCCTAGTGTTTAGATCTAGATCAGGCATGTCAAACACGCGGGCCACGGCCCGCATGATAGATCCTAGTTAGCACTAAACTTGTACAAAATGATTACTATCATTTGTGATTGAATCATTCTGCATGTTCGGCGTTACTTATTGACTTTTCTTACTTCTGCCTTCTGACAAAAGCACATTTTCCCATGGCATTACTGTACCGGAAACGTCATCTGCTAGTATAGTTGCAGCCGCGAAGTCGCAACTGAAGTGCTAGGCTGCGGTCCGTGGCCCACTACCGGGCCGCGAGAGTACTGCCAGCAACGGAGACTCGCTCAGTGAAGAGCTACAACAAAAAGGCTGCCCCCTTCACTGAGGACACTTTTCAGAACGCTAGGCGGGCGGGGCTTTGCAGCGGCGCAGAAAGAGGAGAGAGACTGCGGTGAGAGAGTATTACAACAAAGTATTTTTATGTTTCTGACAGTTTCCCCATATGACACGAGTCCACAGAAATCTCGTTACTACAAAGTACATTTAGCAGCAGATACTTTCATTACAACGAAGTGACCTTGAAATGCTTGAATGAATCATCCACAGAGCAGTTAGTACTGCGGTCACAGCTCAGTTGTGGACATTTGCACAACGATCCCCAAACAGAAACACTGTAAAAAAATGTTCTTTCTTTGAACTTTCCTTGTACTGTTTTTTTGCTGTTGTTGTTTTGTGCGGTTTTAAGTGATACATTTTCCTTATTGCTCGTCAACATCTGAAAAACACCCATTAGAATTTAACTCATTATCACCCTTCTATTATTATTATATTCAAAAAAGAAGAAAAATCTCGGGTTGCAAACGTATGCGAACTGCTGCATTTGAAGACGCCGAAAAAGCCGTTTTTATGTTGTTGCAGTGATGCTTGTTCAAGAAACATTCATATTAATGCGGCACTCATTCAAGAATATATGAGGTTTTTAAACTCTTGGGACCCGGACAAACAATCTCACACGTTAGCAATAGTGCTTCGGGACACGCTTCAGCGTGTCGTTCCCATTGGGTGGGGGGGGTCCCAGATCCCAAAAGAGTTCAGAAACCTCACAATATGAAGAAGAAGAAAAGGATAATGTGGCTTCTGATTGATAATGGAGCTGACCACAACATGCTTCCGCACTTAGATAATGTTCACGTTGAATTTCTTCCACCCAATTGCACGGCAGTGCTTCAGCCATTGGATTTGGGCATCATTCGCACCTGAAAATGTATCATTGCAAGGAAATGCTGAGAAAAATTCTTGTCAGCATAACTTGTAGACAGGAGAAGATTAAAATAATGCGAAAGAAGCTATTGAACCTGCTTCCATTTCCAGCATCCTATCTTTGTGATGCACGTTTTCTGCAGTGACAGCAACCAAAACGAGATTACGGAGTATACTGAACCTAAGCAACACACTTCGCTTGTCACTGTTTTCCATCCTCCCCAGATGGGATCGTCTGGTTGCAGGAAAACAAGCTCAGGGCTCTCACTGATTCTGCATTATGGTAAGCTGTATAATTTCTACTAGCAAAATACCCGCGCTTCGCAGCAGAGAAGTAGTGTGTTAAAGAAGCAATGAAAAAGAAAAGGAAACATTTTGAAAATAATGTAACACGATTGTCAATGTAATTGTTTTGTCACTGTTGTGAGTGATGAGTGTGTAAATATTTATATTTACACACACACATAAACATATATATATACATATCTATACATATACACATATATATACACACACACACATATATACATACATATATATATATCTACATATATACACATACATATACATACACACATACATACATACATACATACACACACATATATATACACACAAATACATGTATATATATACATACACACACACACATATATAAACATATATATACATATACATACATATCTACATATATACACACACAGCTATTTCGTATCAGTGCAATACGCTGCTTGTTAAAACGGATAACTCCCGCTCTTGCATGCAAGTCTGCGTGAATATTATGAACTATCGTATTTGTTCAAGTTCTATTTAAATTTTAAATAGAAGGAATTTTTATTTAGTCAACAGAAATATCTTTGGTAGGAATGGTAAAAACAGACAGGAATATTATTCTTGAATAAATCAACTCAAACCTTAAACAACTTGTAATATTTTGCTCTCCATAAAAATATATCCTGTCTAAATTATACAAGTTAGAAATAAAGTAAACGTTAAAAGAACAAACATTCAAATTTCTTTACTCTTATGTAATTTTATATAAAAAATAAACTTAGATTTTAAATATCCCAAAAGATTTTGCTCTCCATAAAAATATATCCTGTCAAAATTATACAAATTCAAATATGAACATGCTGCATAACAAAACCTGGAAATATAAATAAAATGTGTTCCTTTCAGCAATAACAAATCAAATCATTCAGTTGTCTTTGCTCATATGTCATTTTAGAGCTGGACGCCTGGCGTCTTTTTTTGGCAACAAGTTTGTTTATGTTTGGTGTGAGGTTCTGTGTTGTGGAGATTCTCAGGATGGACTGCAGGTGCTCATCAGTGAGGCGACTCCTGTGTGCTGTTTTGTTAGTCTTTATCACTGAGAAGAGCTTCTCACACAGATCTGTGCTACCAAACATGCACAAGGTTCGAGCCGCATGTAGACGGACTTTTTTTGTTCTTCAAAGTCACCAAAGTGCCGTGCAAACTCAGTGCGCTCAGTTTATCAGCAAAGTGCGTATTTAGGAACACCGTAGTGACAACTTGGTTCAACATTACTTGGCAACAGGGAAAGTGGGGCAAGTTGCACTGGTGCATTTGTGTCTCCCATAAAAGCAGCTTCACTTGAAATCACTTTGTGATTGTGCACGGGTAAAAACGTCTGCTGAAGTGTCAGATTCTTATTTAATTCTTCTGCTTTCTGTATCTTCTGCATTGCATTCAGGTCTTTCAGGTTA
>JANRMT010062842.1:8214802-8303117 GCA_026402145.1 Polypterus bichir lapradei | reverse complement strand
TGAAGCGCTGCATTATGGGATCTGTAGTTTATTGTGTTACCAGCGCTTCATATACCCGGGCCATTAATAACAATAATACAGTATATAAAATGATCTCGCGGGCCGGATATAATTACACGCCGGGCCGGATGTGGCCCGTGGCCCTTGAGTTTGACACATATGGACTAAATAGAACTTGAAAAGATATATTTTTTCGTACATCGAGCCCGCGTGCTAATGTGGTTTTGCCTGCATGCCTCAATAAGTGACCCTCCCCTCGCTCTTACTTTTTTACCGTTCATCAAATGAATACACTGAGTATGGCTTTACCAAAACAATCATTGATGGCGAATAAAGTATCCATTATTCGAGTATGTAGATCGGGGTATATATATACATATATATATACCCGCGTATCGCAGCGGAGACGTAGTGTGTTAAAGAAGCTATGAAAAAGATTTGCTTCTTACTGCATCAATAAACAGCTCGTCGTCTTCTTTATCTGAGACCTGACACACTGCATGCACGGGTTTTTTTTTTTAACACTGTCTTCCTTTAGCGGGACATTGACTTTTTCCACCGTGTGCTTTGTTTCTGCAGTAGCTGCAGTTATGAATAATATGCTTGTATGTATCAGACGCTTCATATTTTTTTGCTGCCTTTTCAATTGTGTAATTCGGTTTTTGTTCAGCGCTCTTTGGAACTGTTGCTTTTTGTCTGTGCACTGCGTCAGTTCACGTGAGCCGCTCGGTGTACATGCATCGAAGTTTCCCAGCTGTGCTGGTGCCATGTCGTGCTGGTGCCATGTCGTGCTATGTCCATGGCTGTATCTAAAGTTACCTAAGTCCCGGCACTTAAAACTTTCTCTCGCAGTTTCGCTGAGTTTGTGCCAAACACCACCCTGACCATCTCATCTTCCTCTGCATAAGCACAGTCCTTCACCCGTGAATATTTACCCGTGGCAGTGTTTCTATTGGATTGCCGCTGACGGACGGCCTTATATGGGCAGGCACTAAATTACAAACGCTAGCGGCAGCCTGTCTATGAACTTAATTTAAAGTTTAGGTTTACATCGTGCTTTGTTTCCGAAGTAGCAGAACTCATGAATATGGTTGTATATGTCACTCGCTTGCTTCTTATTGTTTCGCTGCCTTCTCAATTATATAATGCATGTTTTCTTCAGCGCTTTTTGGGCCTCTTCCTGGTTTTCTACCTACTGCGTGATTACGTGGGAGGTGTGATGATGTCACACGAAACTCCGCCCCTACAGGTTTCACGCTCATCTCCATTACAGTAAATGGAGAAAAAGAGCTTCCAGTTATGACCATTACGCGTAGAATTTCGAAATGAAACCTGCCCAACTTTTGTAAGGAAGCTGTAAGGAATGAGCCTGCCAAATTTCAGCCTTCTACCTACACGGGAAGTTGGAGAATTAGTGATGAGTCAGTCAGTCAGTCAGTGAGTCAGTGAGTGAGTGAGGGCTTTGCCGTTTATTAGTATAGATTACTAAATTATAACTTAATTATAATAAATGTAATGTAAATTGTGTATAAAACTGCCCTACGAACCCGCCCATAATCACCCCATAAACTCCAACTTGCAACAACCCACCGGTCCCTGGATAAATTTGCTTCTAGTAAAGCGGTCCTTGGTGTCAAACAGGTTGTGGACCACTAGACTACACTACTGGCTGGGCTGCTGAGACTGGCCACTGGGCAGAACTGACCATCACGAGTAGTAATAGCTTGCATATGTTCACGTTTTTTTGCTCTAGTTTTATGTAATTTTGTGCTAGTATTGTAACGAACAGTTAGTGCAGACTACAGCTGAAGATCTGAAGTGGACATGAGAGGTTGGTGAGTTGCTTATTAACAGATTTTTGTGATTTTGAGTTTGCATAATTAGTGTACGTCAGGGGGCTTTTTGCATATCAGCTTATTTTCCAATATAAACTTTGAAGTAAACTTAGTAAAATAAAATTTAAATTTTGGAGGATTTGTTTTCCAACTTACTGAGCAATGAATTCAGTGAGCGTTTTCGCAATTTCAGTTCACATGAACAGGACTTTGTGCTGTTTACTTTTTAATTTTGCTGGCACAAATATATTTTTACATCATGTGATATTACAAAATAATGTAGAAGGATGCTTGCTGCAGGTAACCAAAGAACATAGTCTTTTATTTGCTAGGCCCTGTAAGAGAATATCCTGAATCTCTCATTTTTAGGTGTGTTCACATGTAATGTAAGAAGCACCTCATGCGATAGCCATTTCTGTCTGTTCACATGCATAGATGTTCACAACTCGGCCTCACATGCATAGATGTTGCTGAAATTTGGCACACAGAAATTGGTCGAAATAGTTAAGTTCTTGTTCAGATATCTCATACAGATTGCGCTGTGCAAAGTTTTAAAATTTCAACATCTTCCACTGAAAAGCATTGGAAAAGTATTGGTGAAATCGTCCATCTTAAAATAGAGAAACATTCTGTGCAACCTCAGCTACGAATTAGTTTACTGTTTCCATTTTACCTTGACAGATGATTTTGCTCTTTTACCGGTCCAACAGCTGCTCAGATGCCCAGTACAATGCCAGGGAAAGGGTGTGTGCAAGTGGCTCATACAGCAGCACTGTTTTTCTGCTTTAGCTAAGTTAACCATAAAAATACAAAAAAAGTCACTTTTCTTGAAATGAATGTACTAGGAAAGCAATTATGTAAGCATACCTAAACTAATTGTGAGTACACAACAAAATTTATTTATATAGCACATTTTCATACAATGTAACTCAAAGGGCTTTACAAGATGTCAAAGAAAAAGTTACAAGAAAAGAAAAACAAATAAGATTAGGCAATAATATTAAAGAATAAGTAAAATGAATAAAACAAATAAATTATACAATCTCAAAAAACATAAATATCAAATAGATGAGTAGCGTCCTTATATACAATAACATGATGAAAGTCTGTAAAGATGAGTCCAGTGATAAGGTCAGATTGCTGGTAGGATAGAAAAAAAAACTCAGTTTAAGCTGGAGGAGAAATAAAACAATCTGCAGGCGTTTCAAGGCCAAAAGACCACCCAGCCACTACTGGGTATTGTACCTAACCCAAATGTTCTTAATTCATTCCTCTTTATTTCTAGGTTTAATATGAGAGGGTTTGATAAAGTCAGTCTCATGGACTGCTGAGGTACCCACCTTCATTCCAACAACATAGGTGGCTGTATTTTGCTTTGATCAGGTGGTGGTAGGGGAAAGATGCAGCTTCCCTAGTTAATATCAAGATAGAGTGGGTTTAGAAAAGGAGGTGCAGTTTATTCTGCAGGCAAAAGATTGGAGCCGCTAGGCCTACAATAAGGACCACACTGTGGTATATGCTTTCTACAGTGCACAGAGAGGCTGATTATGCCCCAAATAGCAAGAACATAGCAGGAGTACAGTTTGTGTATGCTGAAAGAGCTACTTAGTGGTAAAGTGTATGACGAAGACATTAGAACATTAGAACATTCCAGACGAGAACAGGCCATTCAGCCCAACAAAGCTCGCCAGTCCTATCCACTTGTTTCCTCCAAGAAAACATCAAGTCGAGTTTTGAAAGTCCCTAACGTCTTACTGTCTACCACACTACTTGGTAGCTTATTCCAAGTGTCTATCGTTCTTTGTGTAAAGAAAAACTTCCTAATGTTTGTGCGAAATTTACCCTTAACAAGTTTCCAACTGTGTCCCCGTGTTCTTGATGAACTCATTTTAAAATACAAGTCTCGATCCACTGTACTAATTCCCTTCATAATTTTAAACACTTCAATCATGTCACCTCTTAATCTTCTTTTGCTTAAACTGTAAAGGCTCAGCTCTTTTAATCTTTCCTCATAATTCAACCCCTGTATTCCTGGAATCAGCCTTGTCGTTCTTCTCTGGACCTTTTCTAGTGCTGCTATGTCCTTTTTGTAGCCTGGAGACCAAAACTGCACACAGTACTCAAGATGAGGCCTAACCAGTGCATTATAAAGGTTGAGCATAACCTCCTTGGACTTGTACTCCACACATCGTGCTATATATCCTAACATTCTGTTAGCCTTCTTAATGGCTTCTGAACACTGTCGGGAAGTTGATAGCTTAGAATCCACTATGACTCCTAAATCCTTCTCATAAGGTGTACTCTCGATTTTCCGACCGCCCATTGTGTATTCAAACCCAATATTTTTACTTCCTATGTGTAATACTTTACATTTACTTACATTAAATTTCATCTGCCACAAATCTGCCCAAGCCTGTATGCTATCCAAGTCCTTCTGTAATGATATAACAGATTCCAAATTATCTGCTAATCCACCTATCTTGGTATCATCTGCAAACTTAACCAGCTTGTTACTTGTATTCCTATCTAAATCATTTATATATATTAAAAATAGCAGCGGCCCTAGCACTGACCCCTGTGGAACACCACTCTTAACATCGGCCAGTTCTGATGAGGTTCCTCGCACCATCACCCTCTGCTTCCTGTGTCTGAGCCAATTCTGTACCCATCTAAAAACATCACCCTGAACTCCCACTTCTTTTAACTTGATGCCCAACCTCTCATGTGGCACCTTATCAAATGCTTTCTGAAAGTCCAGATAAATAACATCATATGCTCCACTTTGATCGTATGCTTTTGTTGCAACCTCATAGAATTCCAACATGTTAGTAAAGCACGACCTCCCTCTTCTGAACCCATGCTGACTGGTCAGAATAACTCCTGTCCTTGCCATGTGTTGCTCAATCTTATCCTTAATAATTCCTTCCATTAATTTTCCTGTGATGCATGTTAAGCTTACTGGCCTATAGTTGCTTGGATCTGCCCTGTCACCCTTTTTATATAATGGGATGATATTTGCCATTTTCCAGTCCTTCGGAATCTCTCCAGTGCTCAGTGACTTCCTAAAAATATGTGTCAAGGGTTTATATATGTACTCACTAGCCTCCTTAAGAACACGAGGATAAATATTATCTGGTCCTGGTGATTTGTTTGATTTCATCTTATTTAATCTGAGCAGCAGTTGCGTTTACCTCTGGGAGGTTATCCACTCGCTCACTTGTAAACACCTCCGAAAAATGTAAGTTTAGGGCATCTGCTATTTCATTGTCTGTATCTTTTAATTCCCCTTTACTATTCCTGATGAACTTGACCTCCTCCTTGACTGATCTTTTACTACTAAAATACTGAAAGAATCTCTTGGGGTCTTCTTTCGCCTTATCTGCTATATTCCTCTCCAACTGTCTTTTAGCCTCCCTGATATCCTTCTTAATGGTTGCTCTCATATTTTGATACGCTCTACGATTCACTTTGCAGTCATTAGTCTTATACGCCTTATACAGCAGTTTTTTCCTTTGCAACTTCTTTTTTAAATCTTTATTAATCCATCGTGGAGTTTTTTTTAGTTTCCTATTAATTCCAAATTTAGGTATGTATCTGTCCTGCATTACATGTAAAACATTTTTAAACCTGTTCCACTGCTCCTCGACTGTCTCCACACTTAAAAGCTTATCCCAGTCTATCCTACTTAGACTTTGTCGAATCTTCTCAAAATTAGCCCTACCAAAGTTCAACTTAACAATTTTAGTCTCTGCATCCGTACTATTACAAAATAGACAAGGCTGGATATCTCTATCCAAAGAGCTGCCTTTGCTTTTGTGTATCTTCATGCTTGAATTAAAATACTCTTGATATTCCCATTATACAATACGTTGGTTCATTTCCAAGTTCTCAGTTATTTACATAATTATAAAGAATTACAGCGTTTTAACTAATATTAATAGCTACAGTAGATGGTAAACTTATTTAAATTGTTTTTCTCCTTTCATTGATAGTGATTTTATGCTAATATTGGTCATTTTGTATGAATATTTATTTTTCTTTTGGTAATTATTGGGTACTACTCTATTGGATATACTTTAAAAAAAATATGTTTAAGAAAATTGAATAACAGTCACAAAGCCTTCACCACTAGCTCACATTAATCAATGCTGTTTTTACATCACTTTAATTGTAATCTGCTGTGTATGAAAACTGTTGAGCCACCAGAAGATTACTTGGACTATATTTTAACTACATGGCATTGTAAATTTAAAAATCACAATATTAACATAATTACATTATTGCTGTTATTTTAGAATATGACTTGTTGTTACAAAAATATTTAATAAACAGATATGTGATAACTGACACTTGGATGTAGTAACTAAAAAATGTGAAATGCTCCAACTTTCATATCTGTTAACTTAGTCGGCAAACATACCTTAGTGTTCAGCCATGTGTACTGTACATTTTCTAAATTGTTATATGTGTGTAGGTCCATAGGGTCACTGAAATTCTCATGAGTATATTTTAATCAACATATATCTCATCACCATTCTGCAATTAAATGATTAGAGAGTAGAGCTGCCTTATCTGGAAACTTCTTAAATAAGGCATTAAAAACTCAGACACACTTCATGAGCCTGATTTTCGATATACAACAGAGTGGAGGTTCTGACTACTTGTTTGTAATGATTCAGGTGTGTTTGCATCCTTTTTTATCTGTTTGTTTCTGTATTACGGTTTTGCTGGTGAGGCAAAACAGGTGAGAGAGTAAAGAGTCTGAAAGGGTCCAACGGAGATGGTCAAGAATAGGATGTTGTAGAATTTACCTGGGAAGCTCTCATGTAAAGAGAAGAGTTGAAGGATGAAAGGGTGTGGGGCAAGTTAAAGGTAATAGAGCTGGATATGTTGAATGTGAAACTAATGACCTTTTTAAGTATTCAAAAAGTCCTGGTGATCCCTTATTTTTCAGATATATGAAAGTTAACAGTGCAGGGAGTGGGCTTGGATGGAGCCTCAAAATGCCTACTGGTAGGCCATTAAAACTGGAAGAGCACTCTACCACCCATCTCATTGTCCATTTTTTGTAAATTGGAGTGGTTTTCTGTAATGTCATTTACAATGATTATATCCATTTAAACAGTTTGATGATACCTGGACCCTCAGTGATTTCCCATGGATATGTTTTTGTTTTTATTAGATGCTGGTGGCAATATTCATACATTTATATTGGAGAAAGTCAAGTGGAAGTTTTTATTTGTTTCTTTCGATTTTTCTAAATATATATAATAATAGGGGGTTTGTTCCTGCTTGGTTTGCTCGCCAGCCACTTTGCGTCTCTGCTGCTGGCGTTGTGAAGAGGGGGTCTGAACGTACCCCAAGGATATGCAGCTGCTCCTCCGAAACCCCCTGTTAAACGGTGATAGAATGGGAAACAATTTATTTTTTTTTTTTTAACCTCCTCTTTGCTCGATTAGCTGCTGGATTGCTGCTGCTGCTGCCGTGCATGGCGCTTCGAACATTTAAAAGCCTGTACAGCAGCTGTCCTACTGTTTGTGTTTTATTTCCGGTCCAAAGTGTGGTTAAATCTTTTTTTTGGGGCACATACACCGTCCAGATCTAAACACTAGCGTGGAGAGTCGCTTGTGTACTGAAGAGTCTTATAGCTGCAGGTGGAAGCTGCTGTCGCTGTACTTTGTATATAAGTGCCAGATCAAATGTTATTTACTTATTTGTCTTGGTTTATTTACTTACTTCCTGCAGCGTAAAGTCACAAGTAGACTGCAGAGGTATAGCGCATCTTTATGTGAAAACAGCACTGTCAGATAGGGGGGAGGGGTAGGATCGTGAACGCGACTGAGAGATTAAAACTGAATAAAAAAAAAACAAAAAACAAAGCTAACCTTTACAAGTATCATACATTTACACCAGCTGTTACAGACTGAAATCAAATGTATGTTTTTATTCTAAAATAGTAATAAATAAGAGCAGCTCAAAACTTCTCAAAATGCACTCGTCCGGGCTCGAACCCGTGAAGTTTTGATTACCAGTCAACAGTTGATACCGTTGCACCAGTGAATCGGTCGTAGTAAATGTGTGTCAATGTTGCACCCTAATGCGGGTTCTTTTTCTGCAGTTATATTCTTGAATAGAAGCGCATTTGTTCTGTTATACAGTATTTGTACCTTTTGTGAAAGTGTTTATTTGATATTTAGACTTCAGGCTTCACACATTATACACTTCATGTCTACATTTTGTCAATTATTACTAAAACATGAAAAATGTTTCTGTTTTAACGATGTGTTTACTGTACATAGATTGTTGTAGACACGGAACACACATGAAATGCATATGTTCCAAATAACGATATAATATTTATAAAAGTTGTGATTTTCGCTTGACTTCTCACTCTATACAACTCCAAGCAACTGACACGCAGGTAAACAGACTTGAGCTGAGAAAACTGTGTGGCGGTAGGGGAATGTGATAGCAGGCGGCTTGCTGCTTATCGACACATTTACAGGACAAAAGAAGCTGATGGAGAGGTGCGAAGCGATTTAAGATGGGATGGATCTACCAGTTTTTTCGTAGGCTGTGGTAATTCTAGTGTTAAGTATGTATGCATTGTTTTCTTATTTTATTAAAAATGTTCAAATTGTAAGCAGTAACCAATACATTGATCAAATCAAAAGAAACAAGCTTCAGGTAAGTCAGTGGTACTTTTAAAGTTAACTTTAGCTTATTCTTCCCAAGTCTGGTATGGAATGCTATGGTATGGAAACTTTTGTGTCAGTAGTCACTTGTTGGCGTAATTCCAGAGTACAAATAACAGATTTATCATACTAAAGGTATTTATGTAAAACTGCTAAAATTCTAATCCATTGTTGCTGGATTTGTTTTTCAAACCCTTGGATTTTAACCATAATCCATAATAACCCCTCAGCAGTGAAGATAGTATAACAGCATGCAGCTTGATAGCAACGATAAAATGCACATCTCCGGCCTGAGGGAATAAAAGGATTGTAATGGCCACAGGTGGACATTCCAGGCTTCCGTGAAAGTGATTTTATCAGAGAGATTTGCACAGTGACTGATAAAGTCTTGACTGGTGAGGGCCTGAGTTTGAAAGTGCCGAACTACAGAAAGGGGGATGAGGGTGATCACAACAGAGGTGAATGGAAGCAAAACAAGAAGGAAAACCACAGAAGTAAAAGTTCGACTCTTGAGGGCTTCATTGGCTGGAGTTTTATTTTTTTATTACTCAGTTGCTTAATTATCAGTGGAACTTGTTTAATTTTTATGGCTTGCTACTGCTTTTTTCTGCCATGTCCGAGCATTATTTTATTGTAAATCTCCCTCTTGGACCAAAGATGATGGTGAAACATTGCTGATTCCTTTGTCATTAACATGTAATTGGCAATTAGTTAAGAAAACAAGAAACAACTAAAGACAGTGAATGTTGCTTTTTAAGAAATTAAAGAAGCAAACAAAGTTTTGAAACCTTAGCAAGTGAGGTAACAAAAATGAAACGCAGAATTGTTGCTTGAACTATAATTCCTTTAGCAGCAATGATTAGTTTTGATGTAAAAATCTGGTTGTAAATCTACTCTGCATGCCCACATATGGAAAAGTTAATGAATCATTAAAGTTTCTGCTGAAGAAAGTTGAATGGTGTCCTATATGGTGGTACAGTAGTTTAAATCCATTTCCTATGGACATAAGTTCATTGCGTAGTGTGGGTGTTGGCCAGAAGCCTTCCTCTTTATAAATAAATGCCTATATAATATTAGTTTTAAATGGCTATTTCTTAGATATAAGGAATGTCACTTTGCAGCCCACTTGACTCATTCTTTTGAGTCAGAGGTGTTCCCCCCACTCTCTGAGAACCACTGATTGAAGTTTCCAACTTGGTTTGCCAACATTGTCTAATCCATTAATAAGCCATCATCAGATAGATGCACCATTATTCACCCGAAGAAGACCTGAAACACTTGGCCGTATGTAGCTGGGAAGCCATGTTTTTAGGTTTCTGCTGCTTTCATGACATACTGGGAGGGAAAGCTAAAGCTTTTGCAATAGATCCAAGATATTTTATCAACATGTTTTTTTTATTTATTTCAAGTCAATGTAACTTCCATGTTTCATCAGTTGGTAGATTTCCCAGTTTAACAGTTACACCTGTGTGGATTGTGTTGTTATTGTTGCTCATGTTTGCAGTTGTCTGTTTTGCACATGATGAGCCACAAAGTGGGTAAAGGAGAAGAGCTTAAAAAAATAACATTAGATGGAATCAGGGTGTCGAATCCAATTTTTATTGTAGTAACAATAGAAATTATTAATGTTACCTGCAATTTTGGGAGCATTTTTTGCTTCTGTACTTGTGTTTTAAGGGCCATGTTGTTGAATCTGAAGGCACTTGCACCCCGATTTAATTGAAATGCTGTGAAGGATGCATATGTGAAAAAATACCAGTTGAAAAGTGCTGGTCATGAAATTGAAGTTCCATTATCAAGGTGAAGAGGTTGGTTAATGCTAATATAATCTGTATCCAAAGTAAAGGTGTAAATGCCAAAAAGCTTTGCCTGTTATTGATGTAGCAGTGCTTCACTCCTGATAACACAGCTTTGTCCCTTTTGTTTCATTACTCCAAAGTTAACCCATGTTTTAATGTGTTCAAGCATTCTGATATTCCTTCAGCAAGAAAATAGACTGCAAATTAATGCGAGACATTTTCGACAAAATAGCAGATAGAGCTGCTGGTTTACAGCCCATGGGTCCCAAATTTGAAAGTTGGCAGCAGTGTCTTCAGTCTTTCCTGAGTTTCCGTGGGGTTTCTTCTGGGAGCCCAGTTTCTATTCACATGGCAAAGCTATACTTTGAAGTTCAACTAGCAACTAAATTGAAGGATTTTGTTGAAATGTTATTTGTTTTGTTTAGTGAAAATGGTACACACACAGGCTTAGAAAAGTAATGAAAAAGTCTTAATACCCATTTACTATTGATAAGGTGTATAGCAAGAGAATAGAAAATTGAGAAGTTAACACTGTACAGTGTTTGATTATGGGTCAGGCACGGTAAATCATTAACTGATGACTCAGTGTTTCATTGTGTTTCGTATGCCGTTTTGCCAGGCTATCATGTAAATCAAGCACTTCTCAATAAAAAGCCTTTTTTCTCTGTTTTTACTTTGACAAATGATCTGGAATAGTGTAGAGAGAGAGAGAGAGAGAGAGGAAAGAGGCTGGGAGCAGCACTGATAGTGTAGGACAAATACATTTTCAAGATTTTCACAGACTCTGTGAATACATATTGCCATATTATGTTTTTAGTGCTCCATATATAGTACATACTTATTATATAGTAGTGTGGTGTACATTCATGGCGACCACAGAGCACAGTGGCTTTGGCTTGGCTGTGTTCAATTACTGCCCAATCTAGAAAGATTCTTTTGTGACTTATTTAGAAGTTCTCTCTGCTATCTGATAGTTATTTTTCTGCCCACTCTGCACTGTTTGTGCAATGCGGCGGCAGAAAGCTTAAACAACTCAGTACATCTACATAAAAACGATATAGATGAGCTTTCTTGAAGACTTTTACTGGACATGCCTCGTTGTAAAGCAAAATATATACAAAAGAAACATACAGGTATTTACAGGTGTACAACCAGAGACAATAAATGATTTACAAAGTAGTACATAGTGGACAGTATACATTTAAAAAAAAATAAAGCTTTAAAAGACACTTAAAAGGCGAGTGATTTTCAAGGTTGGATTGTGACAATAGATGCGCATAGACAGACGTTCAGATTGCTGCATACCACAACTAACCAGACCCAGGGGTTTATATACCTTAAAGATACATTTCGGACGTGACTGAAACAAGAGATAAAGGGGTGCTTATGTGAGACACAAGGGGTGCATTGTATTTAAATGTATATTCTGGGATCTGTGTGCTTTATGTGAGTTGCACGGACATTTATAACACCACTGTGAGTGTGGGACGTGACTTACAGGTGTTTTAATAAATGCCAAGACAAAGGGGGAGCACAGTTCAACAAATAACAGTAATAGTTAACCGCATGGAGGGCAGAACTGTTGTATGTAAGTGATGACAATGATAGTCATGTCTGTATGAATTAGAAGGACTGAGGTTTTGGAACTCATTGCATTAATAATTTGCTTTTAAACTTAAGTTCTTATATATCACTACAGTATACCACCTAGCAACCATATTACTATGTAGAAATAGAAATAAAAGTGTTATATGCCCTAAGTAACTCTAAAGGTGTTTTTTTGTCCAGTTTCCTGCTTCCTTTAATGAAGTCTTATATTGCTTTTTTTAATCATCTTTTCTATCCTGTAAAGTTGTGTTAATAAATTCCAGCAGTATCTTGCTATTTGATTAATTTGCTGATTGTGATATGCCAGGTGAATGCTTATATGTCATGAATAGGTGGTGCTGATATTCCTGCTTACAGTGAGTGTACTGTCTACTATCTTGATGCATTCATTTAATTTCTAGAATAATCTGTGAAATTATTCAAGGAAAGCTGTTGATTGATGCAACTTGCCCATTCCTGTCATTACATGAAGAGTAGAAATCCTTCAGTCAATGCTAAAGTTTTGAATAATTGTCTTTACAGCGTCTACAAAAAACAAAAGAATTACAAAAACAACCAAAAGTAAGCTTTCATAATTTTATCCTCAGAAGAAAATGGCATCAATCTTCTTGAATAGTAAGCAGATCAGAAAAATAAGTCATTTAAAAACAATGGAAAAAACAATCTAAAACCTCTGCGGGACTGAGACTATCTTTATCTGTACAGTACTAGTTGCATAGCTGCTTAATGTTGTCCAGAAAATGTACAAGCATTCAACAAAATGGCTCAGTTTTTTTTTGCTTGTGTCACATGGAGGTTTTACGTTGTGTGCTATCTGGCAAAGTGTGCCCTGTGGAATATTAAACCTTTGTCTTTATATGTGCATTTATATCAAAATCACAATACTATCAGAAAGATCTAGAAGAGAAGAACATAATAAAAAAGAAAAGAAAGCTGTATACAATTAAATTTTCTAACAGATGCAAAACAAATAGGCTATAAAGAAAAGGAAACATGTACACTTCGCTCTGTATTTATTAGTATTCATAGCTTAATGCACCAAAAGGAATAATAAAACCGGCAGCTGGAGGAGAAGGGGGATGGAGGTGGAGAATGTTAAGGGCCGTTAAGCTTCTTTTCTTGTTGGTGTAATAATAAAATCATACTCACTCATTAGTATGCTATCCTGAATGATCCTGTCAGGATGTGTTTATAATATCACAGAAATTGTCATTTCTGGTGCTCACTCCTTGATCCAGAGAAAGAGTCACAAAAACACCCAGCTTCTGTCAGGGATACAAGAGATTATTTACAGTACTGTATATGTGTCTTTCTTTTTTGCTACTGAAATCTTTCAGCGTTTTTAAACAATTCTAACTTTTACAGTGCCCGGGGTATGAGAGTATGTGAGACTGAGGCAAAGCTTTTTATTTTTTTTTCTTTCTTTCTTTCTTTTGCTCTTCGAGCATTCTTGCATCTCAGGACAGATTTACAGGTCACATGGGTGAGCCTTGACTTGATGCATATCATGTGTAAACATTGCAATAAGTGACAAAATTGTTCAGCAGTGTTTTGTGCACTAAATTCTTATAGTTATCAGTGGTAAGAAAAGACCTCAAACACTAGGATGGTGAATTCTGAATTCCACCACTTCTCTCAGGTGTTGCGGTGTTGCAGCTTTAGTTTGATATTAAATATGCATTTCACACAACACTACAGACTTTTATGTAAATTTGCAAAAGCTAAAAAGAAAGTGAGATGCTCAACTACAGTGTGGGCAATGCATTTTTTAGTGAAATATTGCACTGATCTCCAATATTGCAGCCTATTGATGATGCAGACTATACTTCATGACTTATTCCCTTCTAGTATTAAAGTAACAATACCCCCAGCTTAGGTATCACCTGATACTTTTTTGTTGTTTGCTTTTGCTTCTTTCTTAAAGGTAATGTTCCTGATAGACCCCATCAATTTATTTTCCTTTTTGCTAATTTACAGGATTGTGGATCCTATCTAGCATTTCTTGCTCTCTTATCAAGACTAATGATCAGAAAGTACTTGCCACAGGAAAGCTGTAAAAGCTTTATGTGACTCAAGCATTGACCTTTTCTGGTTTCTTTCTCTGTTTACCATAAATCCAGATCACACTGTCCTCAGCATTCATTAATTTGTCCAGGCCAAAAAAGATGGGGAAGGATACTGAAAAACTAAACGGTCGCAAAGCTGCAGGCCCATTTATTTGATCTTGTGGCTGGTCTCTTTTCTAAACATTTCCTAGAAAGTCATTAATATGTTTAAGAAATAAGCTCACTATTTTTTAATATTGATTAATTTACCTTCATCTAATAGCTTATTTGTGTTGACAACCAATTGTTCATTAATAAGGAGTTTCTAGGAGGTTAATTTAACTTTCCTTAATTTACCACCTACTCTTCCAGCGGTCTTTGTTTATCTCCAGTCTAATTTAACGATTTTTACAGCTGCTGAACACATCAGATGGTGTGTTAGACTGTCACTTAGGTTAAAATGTTTAAGTATGTGTTTTTCTTTAACATCGTTGCAAACAAAGCTCAGATTACAGTGGAAATACAACTGGTGTAAAAAGAGGAACATGGTTTCACTATTGTTTGCAATGTTATGTGAGAATGTTTGGATGCAACAATTACATGTCTTCAGTTTACAGTTAAGTTAAAATTTGTATGCATTCTTTTGAAGCGTAAGTAATTAACAGTTATGTATTTTTAATACTCTTAACTAGACTAGTTATTGGGGCAATTTAAAAAAAACCTCAAGAAAGACTAAGGAGTAAATATCTTTGTAGAACACTGAGATAAACCAATTGTGTTTGCCGTTGACTCTAAAGTTTCTTGTGCATCTGGTCTAAATTATTGTGTCCTAGTAATGGGCTATATTTTAAATTTAATTTCTTGGGAAATAGACATCATTATTTGTTCTTAATAGAACCACAAAATTAGATCCACATTCTGAATTGAAACAAATATATATATTATCTTTTTTATTTTTAGGTTAGTGAAGTTAAAAATAATATTTATAAAGTGGTGGCTGTGTGGCATAGTGGTTAAGGCTGCTACCTCAAAGGTCTGGGAGACTGGGTTCAAATTCAGCTTGGTCACAGTGTTTCCCTGTGTTGCTCTTCAAGTGTCTGTGTTTCCACCCCATCTATAGATATGACCATGATCATGACTTAGATTACCAGGTTTGATAATGGATGGATGGATGGATGAAGTATTTATGAGTGCAAACACCATTTTTAAAGATTACCATATTAACCATTCTACTTAATGTGGCCCAAACCATTGGGTTGTATGATTGCATTTTCTCGGATTGCTTTAATTTTGATTGTAAATGTATACTTTCTATAATGGAAGCACGTTATGCAGTTCCTATGAAATAATATCTGACGAAGGTGTTCATTAATGTACGTCATAGTAATGCAATGGTTAGCTCCCTTTCTGTAGAGTTTGTACGTTCTCCACATATTTCTGGGTGGGCTAGTTTTCTTTTAACATTGAAAAAGCTTGTGTATTTCATTAATTCCAGATTGGTCCTATATGGATAAATGCTCAAGTGAGTCCTCTGACAGGGATGCTACCTGCCTTGTGCCCATTGCCATAAAGAAAGGTTTAGGTTTTGGAATAAACATTTTTAAAAAAAGGTTTATATTTAAAGTTAAAGCACTTTGATCACTATTAGTGTTAAAAAGCACCAGTACTGGTCCTGGTCACAGAAAGATATAAAGAAATGACAGACTCAATTTTGTTTTTGTTTTTATTTTGGCCACTTGTGTTTAATGCAAATTTACAAATCAATCACAAGGTTGAATTGTTAATTTATACAATGGAAGGGTTCATTGATAAATTGGAGTGGTTTGTACTTGCATTATTTCTGTATTAATTAGGAAGAGTGAATTCCCATCATCTTAATTGTTTCTATGAGGGAGGCAATAAGACAAACAAAAAGGCTGTCACTTGACCTTGCATGATTAATTTTCCTTGTGCATGTAAGATAGTTAAATGGGAAAGCTTTAGTTAGTTGAAAGAACTGGCTAATGGGTTTGTCTAGAATCCATATGCTGTAGTTGTCAGGATACTCCAAGTTATTTCTTATCAGAACTCTTGGATCTTTTGTGGCACTATCTAACAGTTTTGGTCTGATAGATGACATTTTTGGATTCTGAAATACACAAGAAGCATTATTACAGCTGCATACACTGTAGGTAAGAATAAGGCTGACCTCTCTGACTCATTTTGTACATGTAACACTTCTTAATTTAAAGTTACCTCTGAGTTTGCAGATGTAATTTGAAAGTGTAATTTTCTTTTTTGCAGATATTATATAGCCAGTTTATTGTTACAACAAAAATCTGAATCAAACCTGAAAAAAATTACTGCAATATTTATTCTATGTAGTATTTTAAGAGAAATCAAATGATGTATTAATTTAATTGAGCAATTATTTTAAAAGAAGCATAAAACAAAGGTTAAGTTATTATGTACCAAAAAAGATATGTAAGAATAAAAATATTAAAAAATTTATTTTTTAGTACACCTTTTCCTGCTAACTGAAAATCTTTTTAAGTTGCAGTTTTATGCTTTTGATATACAGTATCTGTGTTTACAAACAGATAGGAGATAATTAAACTTTATAAAATGCAATAGTATTATGGTTCTCTTTCTGCATTGAAATGTGTGGCAAAGTTTAGTTTAAGTATGACTGAAAGCATGACTTCAAAATTCACACTTTGCCCAAATACTCTCATTGATTAGCTACCTATTGAAATTGAATCATTGTCATTCTTTAAATGCAATTGTCTTGTGTATTCCCTATTTACTATGGACTCTAATGCCATCAGGATTATGGACAGGTCAATGCAGTGTTTTCATTTAGAGGATTAGCAGTAAAGCTCTTCACAATTTTAACAAAAAAAGTATACCTCATTTTTGTAAACGTTATAATAAATCATGACACCCCTTTTAATATTTCTATATTGCTTTTTATTTTATAAATTAATTGAGGCCAGGTGTGAAACTGAAAATAAACAGACATTAATCATGTATATTTAGCATCAAAATGCAGAGCAGCTTTTCCATGCATACGTGTTTGACTCTTTCCAGTAAAATGTAGTACATGTTTCTAAATGAAATGGGAGTGAATTTGCTCGCGTTCTTCTTTAGTATGATTACCTCTCTGTAAATGCACATTCCTGAATTCTCTCTTGAGAGGAGCAGTAGAAACGCTAGATTAGAAGGAAGTGGCCAGCCTGATTTCACAGTATCCAGGACACAGGAAGAGATACATGCTAAAAGGCAGAGCGTTTCTTTTGACAATAAAACTCACATCAGTGCACTCCACTGACATTTCCTCTGTTTTTAGGAAATTATATTTTAATATCTTAATTCTAGATTTTGAGGAGTCTTCCATAAATATGCAGCATAGCAGAGTTCAGTATCTGTGTGGTGCTGGTTCATAAATGCATGTAGTATCCTAATATTAAAACAGAATTCAGATGGGGAAAAGCTGGCTTCTGTGGTTTATTGGTGTACATCTGGTTCTTTTTAAAATCCAATCTCATGTTAATAAGAGAAATAAGAAAAAATGTAGATGAATAGAGAGAACAGGTAAATGCTGCTCACAAGCTTGTGTCTTTTTAAAGTATCGTTCCAATGTTTTAAAACTGTAAATCTGTAAAAGCAGCAAAATAAAATTATAAAACTGTCCATTGTATTCAGTTTTTATAGTTTTACATTTGGCAAATATAGGTCATGGGAAGTTCTGTGTTTTTTCAGCCTAGGTAGTTAGCAATTACATTACTTATGTGTAGAGACCAATTATATTTATTTAAAATATTTGTTATCAAGTAGACATTTGTGACATATACAGTATTGTTCAGAAGTCTTAGGCACACGTACACATTATGTAAAGAGAAAGTGCTTTCAAAAATAATAAGCTTTTAAATATCAAAAACTGTACTAGTCCGATAAATAATGACCAGTGTTCAGGATGGCCATCCATTGCCTTTAAAACTGCATCAAATCTCTTAGGTACACGTCCTGTTCTTCTCCTGTCTTGCTTGCTCGCTTCTCTCTCTCTCTAGGTAATCCCAAACAGCCTCTCTGATGTTGAGATCAGGGGTCTGTAGAGCCCACACCATGTGTCGCACAACTCATTGTTCTTTTTGCTGAAGATGGTTATTAATCCCTTTACTTAGGGAAACTAGAAAACTAAACTAAAAAGTGACAAACTTTATCTAAAACCTATTCAAAGTCAAAATGCAAAAAATCACCAAATTATATAATATATTTTAGAGTTATATATGTCTATAATTGCATTGGTTTTGGTCATGTGCAGAGGAGAGATGCTGAGTATACTGTATTGGAAAAAGGATGTTAAGGATATAGCTGCCAGGTAAGAGGAAAAGAGGATGGCCTAAGAGGAGGTTTATGGATGTGGTAAGAGAGGGCATGCAGGTGATGGGTGTAACAAAACAAGATGTAGAGGACAGAAAGATATGGAAGAAGATGATCCGCTTTGGCAACCCCTAATGGGAGCAGCCAAAAGAAGAAGAAGAAAAAGATTTTAGAGTTGTATATGTCTAATTCAAGACAGAAAAGTGACAGAGACCAGCTAATGGCACACTGAAGGGCTGTGGCAATCCTGAGACTATGATTCCATATTTAAACTCCTTCATGTTTGACTCCATATCTTATTGAAAACAACTAACAATTACCCGACCAAAAGTTTAAAAAAAAAAAAGAAAAAGAAAACAAAGATTGGATCAAAGAACGAGGCATAGGTGAGAACCTGACAATTGCCTGGAGAAAAAAAATGACGCAGTATATACAGCATTATTTCTTGGTATAATATATCAGTTTCCCCGAACAAAAGTATAGGAATATATTTTTCTTTTGTTGTCTTTAATAGGAATTTATAATCAATGCAGTTTAGAAGAGAAGCAAGCAGCAATAAACTCCAGTAAGGTGGTGCGCTAAACACCATTCAAAGATTTCAATTCCCTATCCATGTGCAGATTTATTTTGTTTTTTACAATGTTACACAAAGCAAAATTTTCAGTTAATGAGCATGCAGTTTGCAAGCATATTCATTTGAAAACCAAGTAATTCTGGTTATGATGCAAATTAATATTATTTCTCCCAGTCAGTTACCATAGCACTTGAAAAAGAATTTATACTGAATTTAAAAATTTATGCAGTAACAAAAAGGAAGATGGCATGGATCATTGACTTTCTGCTGTACAAACAGGATTATGCCTTTTGGTTCAGGTATTTCCATGAGTTTGTTTCATTTCATTCTGATTGGCTGTATTTTGTTTCCACATGAAATGTAAATCAAACCTGAGCCACGACACATATCTGCAAGGAAATATAAAGTTTGTTTTTTTAAATGTAAAGACAATGGATTGTAGAGCATCACAGGATTCTTCTACAGTTTTAATTAACATTAAACTTTATCCATATTACAGCACTGAATAGTTTCCAGTACATTTGCTTTGAAAGTGTAACAAATTATAAAACAGTACAGTAATGGTATAGTGAGTGTACATGTATGTAGCCTGTAGAATTTTAAACCCACATGCATGTGTTTTTAGGTGATAGGCATATTTTCAGCATAACGCATTCTAGTCTCAAACCCCAATGTACATTTTTTTTTCTTCTCCCCATTAATTTCTGATATGACTTAGAGCATTCTTATGGCTTACCAATTCAGCGTTCAAGTAATAACTCACTGTTCATTGTAGCCTTCTTGCACTACTATTCAGCACCATTGCTTTCCTATCCTGAACAGTTTTATGGCTTTGGAACAGTCCTGACCTTAGTAGACCTTAGTAATGAGCCTGACAGCTAATGTGCATCAAAAGCTTTCATCGAACGGATTATAAAGAAAAGCTTAGTTAAACATCAATGAATGTTACTGTTGCAGAAAACACATGAATAATTCTCTCTTTCTCTGTTAGTTTTTCCACATTATTACTTTTAGTGCTCGTTGTGCACAACTAAAATAATATTACACTACTTAGTAAACATTACTCTTTTAATTGATCCAAATCTTTAATTGAGTAGATATTTTTTTTTCAATTTGTTCTTAAAATAGCTTTGATGTTGATGGTATGGACAAATTATAGTCAATTCTCATTATCTGCTGGTCGGGTTACGTTCCTGAAAACCACGTGAATGTTAAGCATGATTTTTATGAATTTTACTTCCTCTATAGTCAAGATCAATCTTCTTATAGGCACTCCAACAGAAGCCATGAGTGACAGCAGCAGGGCTGATCCGAGGACCTTACTGAACCATTCAGTTGGTAGTGGCAACAGGCGGTGTATACAAAAGGCAGAGACTAAATCAGTTTGAGCTTATAACTCGCACTTAATGGGAATTCCTGGTTCACGGGAAATAATTGTAAGTCGCAGTCCACATCACATTTGGAGTCCAACTGCTTACCCATAACTCTTGGTACCGGTTAGATGTATGTTGAACCATTCAGTGTAGCCTATATGCAGCCACTTAGCTCCAAACATGTTATTGCTCATTCTGAAGTGTTGCTCATTCATGATATCCCTCTCAGAATTTTTTCTTCTGCTGTGTATGGTCGCAAATAAACCCCCCCAATATCCATCCCTGCCCCATCCTGCAACCTGCAGCAAGGACCTATTTTGCGAATAGGTGGAATTAGACCAGGGTGTCATGAAATGGATAACACTTTTATAATATCGAATGTACAAGAATGGAATTCACTGATAGCGAGAATGTAAATGTATGTATCACCTTTACAAAGATTGTTAAAGGGAGATGCCCAGTTTTCTTTGTAAAACCTTGATGGAAAGAAATGGAGAAATGCATCAGTGTAATAAAATAGTTCTTTTACAGTGTATCCACTAGAATTGTCTGAAAGCAATTTACATGCGTTTAATCCGTAAAGAGTAAAACAGGAAAGGTGGTATATTGGTTAGTGCTGGTGCTCCATTAGAGTGGGTTTTAATGCTGAGCCTTGTCAATGGCCATCTGAAGTTTACTTTCATGTACATGAAATGTAGATCTGTAATATAGACATTCACCTTCTCATTAGCAGTTAACCAATGTAGCTTGCCCAGTTTCAGATGCTAATGCAACAAGAGGAAACATTTGTGGGTCTGGATTTAACATTTTATCAGGTAGGCACTTTCAGAGGTAAAAATTTGCTCAGAACAACCTTAACACTATACCTAGGTTGGGGAGCATGCACTGGTATAGCACGTTGCTGCACCCACCACACGATGAAACACCTCAGGATCCCAATTGGCAACACCCCAAACAGACACATGGTCCAGTCCCACCCAGTCCTTGCGCCACATGGCTGTAGTCCCATATCTGGTGTTACCTCACAATACAGGTAATGGTCTTTTATTCATTACTCCATGAGCAACTGCTTATTTGACATAAAATCAAAACAGCAGTACCCAAGGATTCTCCAAAGAAACACACTACCAAAGGAGTCCAGTCTTGGGTCACTGGATAGTGTCCATGTCTCACAAACATATAGCAAAACAGGGAGCACCAGAATGCTAAATACTTGGACATTCTTCCTCTTGCAGAGATATCAGGAGCGCCACACACCCCTTTCTAGCAACCTCATGACCTCCCATTCTCTCCTAATCTGTCTACTGTCTTCATAGGAAAATTCACCAGAGAAGTGAATGTCGAGGAAAATAAACTTCTCAACAAGGTCGACATTCTCTCTGCAGACAGACATACTTCTGACGGCTGTGCCCAAGAGGTCATTAAAGGCCTCAATCTTGATTTTAATCCAGAACACTTGCAAGCCCAGACACTCAGACTCCTCGCTCACTCTTTTGAGAACCCCGATCAGAGCCTCCATTGACTCCACAATGATCACAGCATCTTTGACAAAGTCAAGATCAGTGAATTTCTCTTCAGCAACAGATCAGCCTCAAGAACCGCAAACCCAAAGATGTCCAGTGTGCTAGCTGGAGGATCATCTTTAAACAGCTGCTCAAAGTAGCCAGCCCAGCAGGTAACAACTTCAGCATCATCTGTAAGGACCATTCCATCACCTGCCTTGACTGTGATTCTCTGAGGAACAGATTCAAATGTGCATAGTGCTTTGATTCCTTTGTAAGCAGGAAGCATAATCTCCTTGGACTTGTACTGTACACATTGTGCTATATAATGTTACATTCTGCTAGCCTTCTTAACACCATCTGGCAGCCAATAGTGTTGAGTCCACTGCGACTCCTAAATCCTTCTCATGATAAGTACTTTCTATTTTCAGACCTCCCATTGTGTATTCAAACCTAACATTTTACTTCCTACATGTAATACTTTACTGACACATTACATGTATTGACATTAAATTCCATCTGCCACAAATCTGCCCAAGTCTGTGTGCTCTCCAAGACCCTCCGTAATGATTAAATAGATTCCAGATTATGTGCCAATCTAGCTAACTTGATATCATCTGCAAAGTTTACCAGTTTGTTACTTATGTTCCTATGAAAATCATTTAAAAAATGAAAAAATAGTAGAACTGGCAATTGCAAAATAAACAGGATCATCTTTAAAAGCCATGTAAAACAACAAACATATATAAAACATGTAACTACATAGTTTTTCTCCTTTTCTCCCATACAATTTTGATTGATTTTATTACTGTATATTATGGGCTACATTCAGTTAAAAGGCTTGATGCTCTGTGAAAAGTATAACTAAAGTTGTTTTTTAGTTTAAAATAAAACATTTTATACTTCAGTTTCACTTCTTGACTTGAAATACTGAATATTAAGTTAGAATGTGCTATTGTTTTGGTGTATTTAGTAATTCCATCCATCCATCCACTTTCTTACCTTCTTAGGCTCCAGCTACATGCAGCCTTTAAACTGGACTTTCATTGGACTGAAGGCTTTGATGGCTGCCACTATGTCACAGAGCACTCTCATTTACACATTTGCACTCATGCACATACAGAGCTGTTGATCAGTCTAATGAAAATATATTTGGGACATTGTAGGAAAAACTGAATTGCCTATAGACACATGTGAATGAACATAAGGAAACATGCAGAATTACAAAATAAAAGTAATATTCCAGATTCGAATCCAGTCAGCAAGAGCTGTGAACCTGGAACTTTTACTTTTATGCTCATTATTGTGCTTAGAACCTGATTAAGTGCACTAAGAAATAAATGACACTATTTATAAATTGGTTAGTGATTGAGGCAATGATCTGTTAAGTAAAAGGTTTATAGGTTCAATTGTCATCAAGTCACTTAACCCACAGTTATTCAATTATAGACATATGTAAATATTTAAAATCACTTTAGTATGTTATTCAATCATTATAGAAAACTTCTGTAAAGGAATGTATTATGTTTTGGTGTTTTGTGGCCCAGTGTTTATTATTTTTTTTAAATAGATCTACCTACTTAATGAACTGTGATCTGTGATTTTAAAATAAATCCATTAAATAACTAATGATAGGGAAATTCATATTGGCTCTCCATCAAGAAAGTTACCATATGAATCAATTTCCTTTCGCCTTTCTCTCTCCTATTTTATTGAAGAGTATTTTAGTTTTGTTATAGTACCATTTTTGCATCATTAGATCTGCCAAATATAGCTTCCACTGCTTAATGTGATTCTTCACCAAATTCCAGGATGTATCTACATCCCACTCTTGTGAACTTGATTCCCAAGGAGAGCTGACTGAAGTGTTATTTTTGAAAAAAGTAGTTGAAATCTTTAGGCAGATTTCAACAAGCCCTGCTACTGTTTACAGTGTAACTGAATCTTCTTTGATCTCTTATTGTTGTTGGCTTGTGCATTTGGCAACACAAAGCAATTTTCTCAAAGAAAGCCCTAATCAAAGTCTATCAGGAAGTCTGGATGCCATTACCACTCTCTTTCCTTTATATATAAAGTAGCGGATGACTAAATCTCAGCAATGTATTTGTTTATTAGGGATTGCTTCAGGGCTGTGAAACTTAGATAAAACTTACTAACTCAAGTCATGATTGTTCAGTCCGAAACATTAAGCTTTTCGGATTTCACCCCTCTGTAATGTATATGGTCACTTTAATGTTTAGAAAATAATAAACCGTTACTTCAACAGCTACAATTAAGTATTCATAGTTTTCTTTTCTGCTGTAACATAAGCGACACGGAAAACAGATATCAGCAAGTTATGAAACAGATGGCTTATTCTTTTGAGTATTTAAACAGCATAGGCACAATGGGGACTGTGCTTGCAGGATCAAACCCATTTTTAAAAACAAATAAATAAAAATGATAGTAAAGGTTATGGTTTCCGGTTTATCCATGGGACAACATATAAATGAGTGTATGGGACTCCTAGCTATTCAAGTGAAAGCATTCTTTCATGATCAAAATGGGGACAGCTGGAGATGTTGCCAGCAGGGTAGAGTGATGTTGGCTGGAGAGGATGAGAGCAGGCAGAAAAAATGGCATCTTAGTCTGTTAGAACATTAATAGAGCATGTCAATAATTCTAGCTTCGTATGAATCTGCCTTGTCAGTAGTAATTTCATTAGTATTAAACACCTGTGCATTTTTGCTCTTCCTTCATCTGCTAATAGCAGTAAAATGCAAGGCAATGTCCTGGGAATCAAATTCACAGTTTGATTTGTGATCCTGAAAATGTAAAATATTAACTAAATTTGAAGTGGACAACTTAGTGTTATTTCTATTTTCAGGGTGATATCTGTCAAAAGAAATAAAAATATCACTTTAACTGAACAACACATCAAATTATGTTGAATGTTCCCTTTGAAAAGTGGCATTTATTGACACATTCATTTCCTTGTTTTTTTTATACTTTGAAGTAGGTTAGTTCTTTAATATTATTCGGTTTGCAAAGTAATATAAATAAAAAAGTTCAACTTTAATGGTGCCTCCTTCCCAAAATGGCAAGTTTGCATGATAAAGAAGATGTATTAATTTGTGTAATCTAATGCAATATTTTTATTACTGCATATTACAGGGGCCTTTATTTTTGTAATGGATATGGACTTCATTTATCTCTTCTCTTCAGTTACTTATTTTTTTCCATTACGTCTAGACTGAAGCCATCAGGGAATATTGCGTGTATTGCAAAATAAATAAATAAATAAATCCAGGGAGCCTGTTGTAATTTTTTTATCAAGTGCATACCATGTACTCAAATTTCAGATGTGCTTTGGTAATAATTACAGAGCAGATGTCTTCCCATGGCTCTAGTCACAAACAAATAGTTGTTTAGATGGAGTAAAGCTTTGGTTTTCAGGTTTTACTAGAGTATTATATTGAAGGAGCTGTGTCACCAGACTCCACTAGGGCTTGTGAAATGTTCAGCACATCTCAGTGCATCTTTAGTTACTCATTTAAACTTTCTTTTAGGCGCAATTTCAGAAAGGAGCCAGCATTAATTATAAGTTGTAAATAATAGTCTGCCTAGTTTTGTTATATGTACCATTTTTCATAAAATAGAATGATAGAACAACATTTCAAAGTAGTTCTTTTTATTTTGGCTTAAAACATAGGCTGTAGTTTATGGATTGGCAAAACTTGCATTTATGTAATCCTGCATTTTTCAAAACATGCAGGTTAAATTAGTCTTTTCCTGCTTGATAATGTAACATTTTAGTGGATCTCAGTTAGTCATCATGTGCAGCTCTGCCAGTAATGCCAGGAATCCGACATAGGCTAATTCCTGTTTTTCTTTTTTCCCCCCATTTCATTTTTCCAAAGGTTCTACAGGTACTGTATTTCTAAAACTCGGTTGCTGCTATATATGTGAAACAAGGGCTGGTCTCACAAAGGCCATGGTGATCTTTAGGGCTGCGAGATTTCTCCAGAAACAAGGTTTGAATATTCACATAAAAAATATGCAAGTATTCAAATACATTCAAACTTATCTTTAGTATTGTAGGAGCTGCTCATAGATTTGTATTGTATATGCTTTTTATACATCTTGTTGTTTTTTATTTTGTTACCTGCAACGTATCTGCAAGCATGATCTGCCTTTGGCTCAATTGCTTAAAACATGCAAGTGATAATTACAATCTTTTAATGCATGTGTCACTTGAAACACAATCCTCAACAGAAATTAGATTGTCATTGGGTATAAATTGACATGATCTTTAAGAGAGCACATCGTACATGCAAAAAATGTACAAAGAATCACTTGCAATTGCTTAATGCTGTAGCTCATCTTTATGTGATCCCAATAAATAACATGCGAGCTATAGCGCGTCTTTATGTGATCCAAATAAATAACATGCAAGCTATAGTGCGTCTTTATGTGATCCAAATAAATAACATTCCAGCTATAGCGCGTCTTTATGTGATCCAAATAAATAACATTCGAGCTATAGCGTGTCTTTATGTGAAAATAGCAGTGTCAGATGAGGGAGGGGTTTTGGAATCGTGAACGTGACTGAGAGAATGAAACTGAATAAAAAGAAAAAAAAAAGCTGACCTTTACAAGCATCATACATTTACACCGGCTGTTACAGACTGACTGAAATCAAATGTATCTTTTTATTCTAAAATAGTAAGAATAAAAGCAGCTCACTTCCCAAAACGGACTTGCTGGGGATCAAACCCATGAAGTTTTGATTACCAGTCAACAGCTGATACCATTGCACCACCGAAGCAGTCCTAGTAAATGGGTGTCAATGTCGCACCCTAACGCATGTTTTTTTTCCTGCAGTTATATTTTTGATTAGAAGCGCACTTGTTCTGTTATATTTGTACCTTTTGTGAAAGTGTTTATTTGATATTTAGAAATCAGGCTTAACACATTATACACTTCATGTCTACATTTTGTCAATTATTACTAAAAAATGAAAAACGTTTCTGTTTTAAAGATGTGTTTATTGTACATAGATTGTTGTAGACACGGAACACACATGAAATGCATGTGTTCCAAATAATGATATAGTATTTATAAAAGGTGTGATTTTGCTTGACTTCTCACTCTATACAACTCCAAGCAACTGACACGCAGGTAAACAGACTTGAGCTGAGAAATCTGTGCGCTGGTGGGGGATGTGACAGCAAAGTGCTTGCTGTTTGCTGCTTATCAACACATTTACAGGACAAAAGATGCTGATGGAGAGGGGCGAAGCGATTTAAGTTGGGACGGATCTACAAGTTTTTTCGTAGGCTCTGGTAATTCTAGTGTTAAATATAAGCTTAATATTCTGAGTGATGCATGTTTTTTTTCAAAACTTTTATAATAAAAATGTATTTGTAAAGCATTACGTGGTTATGAATCATGCAGTGTTGCTTAAAATTCTCAAATGAATGTGACATTAGAAAATACAGCCCTTTACAAAATGGGATTCTCATTGTATATAAAGTGACAAAATTAAATAGAAAATGGGACCAAGGAAAGGAAACACTGTCTACAATGCACGTAAAGTACCCAGAGAATACAGCTTGTGTCTGTTCAAGCATGTTAATATGCTTTTTTTTTTTTCTATTTTTGCTTCTGGAGGTCATTTTGACTGTCAGTATCCCTTTTATTAAATTGAGCCACTGTAAGCCTGTACGTGTTTCACAAATGAAACAACTGATTGTATGCATTATAATGGCCTTTAAGTATTTCCTTTATGTTATTATTCATTTAGTAGATGTCTTTATTTGTAGCAGCTTAGAAAAAATCTGTAAAAATTAGTTTGAGTGATTATTAGGAAACTATTAAATAATATACAGAAAATGTTTAAAGCAAAGCACAACAAGCGTAGGTGGTAGATCAACTATATCAGACATGGCTTGAGAAGTTGCCTTGCAGGATGTCAGTTCAGTGTTACATGCAGGAACAATTGGTCAAAGAATAACATACAGGACTAAGCTTAACTGAATTTCACAGTTTTTCTCCCCATTACAGTCAAAACAAACATGTACTATGTTGACCAGAATTATTTTTAAATTATGCCTCATTATTTTAGGCCAGTGTTTCCCAACCTTTTTTTTTTTTTTTTCTTTGGTGGCACACTTTTTGTAACCAAAATGATTCCAAGGCACATCAGTATCTTGCTAACCACAAACACATTATATCTTATAAAACATGCTCAGCTGGCCAAAGGGCCAGGACTACGGATGAAGTCGGTAATAAAGCAGCTCCGGGATCAGTGTTTGGAGACACAGCACTTAGTGAGCATTTTGGTGGCATCTCCAGGCTGCCTCACCCTTTTGTTCCTCCCTCTCTGCCTCAAAGGCAACTCGTATGCCCACTATTCTCCAGCTCCGTAAGGCATGCCGGGGACCACACACCCAGGGCAGATGGACTCTAGCAGCCTGGAAACACGTCTGTGGTGCTTAAAGTGCTGTGTCTGCAACATAGCGATCATAGAGCTGCTTTTATGCCAGCTTCTTCAGGTAGTCCTATCCTTCTCAGACAGGTTTTGACCACCCAAGGAGGTTATCCCTCTCCAGTTCAGACCCAGGTGCACAACATTATTATTTCCATGGCACACCTGGGTAGCTCTTACGGCGCACCACTGTGCCACAGCACACTGGCTGAAAAACACTGCTTTAGACAATGCGTGTGTCAAAGGATCAACCAGTTTAGATTATGTGTGAAATTGTGTGTTAACTAAGGATGCTATATGAGGATTGTGGACACCAAAAAGGCTTTCTAAAGTAGTAATTTCTAAAGCTGCTTTAATAATGCAAAACTAGAAATATGGCAAGTTATGGCAGTTATTTTTTCCATTACCACTAATGAAAAAGGAAATCAGGTTTTGTTAAGTGTGATAGATGGTTAACACTTCAGTCAGAATGCAGCAGAAAGTCAGGGATCTCAGGTTCAACAGTAATTCCAAATATAATAATCAGCAGCAAAACAGTACTTTTATAGTGCTGGAGAAATATTTAAATGTCTGTTCTTGGTAAAACCGTAAATTCAATAGTTGAGCTGTAAGATGAAAAAAAAAATCTGTCTTAAAATGCATTGTGTAAGGTTGTGTTTAAAAAACAGAAGCTTCATCACGGAAGTTGTGCAAAAACAGATCTGTAAAAAACAGCAGTATTGCATAGCATTTCTGGAGTAACGTGATAGTGAAGTTAGTGGGAGGTACAGCAAACAACCCCTCTTTTACATTTGAACATCAGTTTATGCCTTTTAAAATACTTTTATGATACAGTACATTCAAATTATATTCGAATAATGACATTTGATCTGATAGCCAAAGTGATGTTGCAGTCACTAAATAGTTATGCCTTTGTCATCTTACAATTTATATGCTTCGAATTTAAACATTTTTGCTGTATCCATTGTTTTAAAACACTCATTTAATAGTTTGGATTTATTTTTCTTGATACAACATGAAGTGACAAGCATAATAGATAGATAGATAGATACTTTATTAGTCCCAATGGGAAATTCACATACTTCAGCAGTAGCATACTGTATTAAACAATATTAAATTAAAGAGTGATAAAAATGCAGGTATAACAGACAATAACTTTGTATAATATTATCATTTACCCACAGATAGAAGACAAAGTACAGTACATGAAAAAAGGTCAAATAAAGGCTAATAGCAAAAAATCCTCCATAGCATAAACCAGTGCAAAAATATAACCTGAGACAAGAGCATAAGAAGCAGCTTAAAAATGTACTAGAATATCTTCCTTTGAATTTACTATCTGGGTAAGTATGAAAATATCCAGCTTGTAAAGTTTGATGTATCATTAAAGTGTAATGAAAATCCAGATGGAACCACACTATTTATCACGTTTGCTTTCATTTTTCTGTTAGGAAGATGTCATCAAATGGGCACATTATGTGTTTGTTTTGAGATCAATATGTAACATATTGTGGATAGTAAAAGGCAAAGAGAAGATGAGAAAAAAATTGCCTGTGAGGCATTCAGACCATTTTAGATTGCAATACACTAAAGAAATACACAGTAAAATTACAGTTTAAGGTGACACATGTTATATTAGTAACACAGCACCCCATATCACTCCGCCAAGGTTGCTGCAGTGTCCTTCACTGCTGTCTGATGTCACCGTGGCTCTTTTCCTGACAGACATGCCACGTGCTCAACAGACACAAAGCCAAATAACATGGTGAAGGAATCCTGCACCTCCAATTATTTGTTCATGTACAAGTCTTTGTTGTGTTCAGATTGTAATGACCACTTGGCCTGTGTAATGTGCTTCACTGTCCATCAAAAGTTGTAACTGATCCTTTCTTGCCAGCAAATGCCACTGTGCTTGTCATGTCAGCCAAGGTGTGCATCCATATTGCTGCTTACCATGAGGATTACCTGAAGCTCAATTTCGTTGCTGCGGTAGCTCACATGTCTTATTTATGAGTCAAGTTATGCATATCAAGTCATAAGCTGTTGATCGAGGCTCTAAGCCCAGGGGTACACAGGTTTTTGCATGCCAGACAGAAAACCTTTAGCATTGCATGTATAGATGTTATCTCTACGAACTTTAAAATTATGGCTGAAGCATCCATGAACATTATACATACAAAACCCCTAAATGCAAATGGCCCAGTGCAAGGCACCTCTTATGGAGCTACAAGTTTTTAATCTGTGAAAAGGGGCCTTATTCAGAGAAACTGGCCAGTAAAACCAGAGGATAAAAACACTTTGCATTCTTGCAGCTACAAATTGTAAGGAATGTAACAATGATTTAAAAACAATTCAGATCTGTAAAAACCCAAATAGATACTAAACACTACAGTAAACTGTAATATATGGCACGGTCTCTGAATATGCTAAAACAGTGCCATTTAAGTGTTTGTTTTTCAAATAGCTTAATCTGTAACAACTGTATATTACCTGCCTAGTTCTCTACTGTAAATTAGTACTTTCTGGCTGGTTTCCTATAGGTTGCTCACAGAACCCAAATGGTATTTTGTCAAACAGAACTATTCTCAACAGACTGTAAATCTTGGTTATTATTGTTTGACGTGTATAGATCAAGCTTTGGCTTGATAATAGAGAATAACGTATAGAAACCAGGAAGTATTTCTTTCCTTCTTGCCCACTGTTTACTATTGATCTCTGCCTCCATTTCTAACATGTCTATTCTTTCCTTATTTTTCTTTCCCAGCTCAACCTTGTCTGTCCTAGGTTGGCCATCCCTGTTGCATAAACTCTCAATGTATTCCACCCATTCTCCTATAAATTGCTGCTACTCACTTAATATTATGTTCTTTCTGTCCTTAAGATATTTGCCTTTTTTCCTAAAATGTTAATGTTATTGCTTTATGGCAGTTTATAAAAATATATTCAACTATTTTTGTTTTCTCCCTGCTCTTGGTTTTGAAATATGGCTTCCTACATTGTTACCATGTATTGTCATCAGGTTTCTGGCTTCTACCTTGTACTAAGATTAATTTCTTTACATAACTTTTTTCTGATCTTCTTTTATCCACAACTTTTCATTTTCCTGAGCACTTTCTAACATCCTAGACCTAGACAGTAGATATCATCTTCCAACTGTATGCTCCTCTTCTCTTTCCACTCTGTGTCTGCATTTCTTCCATTATGAGCTGTGCTTTGTAGCTTTTTTTCAATGTGCACTTGCAATTCTTCTGCAAACGTTATGGGTAGGGACAGATGTCAAAGTCCACAGGTTCCTGGCACTGACAAGACAACAGGCCTCCCTTTCCCAACTGCTTAAGCCAGCCATAACCAGCCTACATACATGTCAAATAAAGGAGCATTATTTAACCAATGCTGATGCTTATTTGTATTGACAGGACATTAAACATAATCTAATAACTTCATTATAGTAGCGGAGTAGATGGCATATTCTACATAATTTCCACAAAATAATTTGCATTATGAACAATAATTGGGAAAACCACAAAAGCTTATGTACACTTTGCATTCAGTAATAACACACACATATAGTAAAACCCCACAATAAAATACCCTGTAATAACACAAATTGGTAACAAAATCATTGCTAGGCTGCCTTCCTTCCCCACTAAATATCACAAAAGCACAATCACTAGTTTGCTCAAACTGAGACTGCCCTCGCTAAATCTAAATCGATGATGCAGCACTAGATTTTGCTGACATTCCTAAGTTGCGTTCTAAATGATCAGTGCTGCAGCCAGTCGGTAACGATACCTGAGTGATTCTGTTGAGATACAAACAGTACCGTTATAGTCATCAGCATTATCTAACCATTATCGTCAGGTCTAAATACAGTATAAAATGCAAATAGAGAAGTAGTATAGAATAATAATTGATAATCAGTTTTCCTACCTCAAGAAGGCTACTGTCTTGCTTTGCTCCTTAGAAATTCATTATCAATGTCAGAAAGTGAAAGTTTTTAGTCATTTCACTCGCTGGTTACTAGAGAGAGCGACTTCAAACAACTTTGTGTTGTCCTTGTTCGCAGCTTATTTTTGACCCTGTAGGTGGATTAAAATCCTAAACACCACATGGCTGAACTATTGGTTCAGCTTCTGAAACTCTGTTGGTTTCATTTTCATGAGGCACCTTGGTCCCACTGACTTTTGGTCCACAGTGCCTGGGTCCGAATGGCATTACTGGGGATTCATTTATTGATATGAGAAGTACAGTACTACTGCAGTTTTAATAGAGCATGGCTAAACTGCACCAAGTCTGGTTTAACATGAATACCAAGGGAACAATGACTGGTGATTCCACATTCCTCTTGATCATGAATTGGAAGTAAATTCGTACAAACTAGGAAAGTCTTTTATGATTGCTCAGTGTTGAGTTTTATTATATTCACGATTATGAACTGCAATGACTTGTGCTTTGTGGTATTGCTTATTGCAGTAGTCATTTTACAAATGAAGATTTGCATGTCTCACTTTCACAATGCAGCAGCCTCTGGGGACAACAGGTTTAGTGTTTTCATATAGTTTTTCTAATGGCACAATACTGGGGTTGCTGCTGTATGTGTTAGCCAGTGACACGGCACAGCTGCTGTTCTGATCAAACCATTAAATAAAGGAAATGATGTAAAACGCCTAGAATGCGCCTGGTGATGCTTTTTAAATTGTACTTGTGGATTCTTTAAAGAGCTGGCTAACGGCAAAGTTCACATAGATAAAATCTAGTGTTGATGTCATCTAAGCTTACTGGAGAAGGTATAGACTGACAGATGCTATTTGGTGTTGCAGCTGTTACAGTATTTTTAGTAATTATTTACCTAAATCTGATTCTTTACTCAGGATGTTATGTGTATATATACTGCTCAAAAAAATAAAAAGAACACTTTTTAATCAGAGTATGGCATCAAGTCAATGAAACGTCTGGAGTATTGATCTGGTCAGTTAAATAGCAGAGGGGGTTGTTAATCAGTTTAAGCTGCTTTGGTGTTAATTAAATTAACAACATGTACACTATTGGGGCAACAATAGAGACAATCCCTAAAACAGGAATGGTTTAACAGGTGGAGGCCACTGACATTTTTCCCTCCTCATCTTTTCTGACTGTTTTTTCACTAGTTTTGCATCTGGCTACAGTCAGTGTCACAACTGGTAGCATGAGGCAATACCTGGACCCTACAGAGGTTGCACAGGTAGTCCAACTTCTCCAGGATGGCACATCAATATGTGCCAATGCCAGAAGGTTTGCTGTGTCTCCCAGCATAGTCTCAAGAGCATGGAGGAGATTCCAGGAGACAGGTAGTTACTCTAGGAGAGCTGGACAGGGTCATAGAAGGTCCTTAACTCATCAGAAGGACCGGTATCTGCTCCTTTGGGCAAGGAGGAACAGGATGAGCAGTGCCAGAGCCCTACAAAATGACTTCCAGCAGGCCACTAGTGTGAATGTCTCTGACCAAACAATCAAAAACAGACTTTATGAGGGTGGCCTGAGGGCCCGATGTCCTCTAGTTTTCCTGTGCTCACTGCCTTGCACCATGGAGCTCAATTGGCATTTGCCATTGAATACCAGAATTGGGAGGTCCACCACTGGTGCCCTGTGCTCTTCACAGATGAGAGCAGGTTCGCCCAGATCAAATGTGACAGACATGAAAGGGTCAGGAGAAGCTGTGGAGAATGTTATGCTGCTTGTAACATCATTCAGCATGACTGGTTTGGTGATGGATCAGAAATGGTCTGAGGAGGCATATCCATGGAGGGATGCACAGACTTCTACAGGCTAGACAACGGCACCTTGACTGCCATTAGGTATTGGGATTAAATCCTTGAACCCATTGTCAGACCCTATGCTGGTGCAGTGAGTCCTGGGTTCCTCCTGGTGCACGACAATGCCTGGCCTCATGTGGTGAGAGTATGCATGCAGCTCCTGGAGGATGAAGGAATTGATACCATCGACTGGCCCCCACGCTCGCCTGACCTAACTCCAATAGAACACCTCTGGGACATTATGTTTTGGTATGATTTTGAGTTGCTGCAATGACATTTTGGCAAAATGGACTAGCCTGCCACATCATTTTTTCACTTTGATTTTCAGGGTGTCTTTGAATTCAGCCTTCTGTAGGTTGATAATTTTCATTTCCATCAAACGATGTGGCATCCTTTCATTCCTAACACATTATCCAGTCTGTATTCCAGCAGGATTTGTTTTCCCCATTGAGATCTGATTTGTTTTCAAAGTGTTCTTAGTAAACCTCTACTTTAAGAAACAATGATGTCAGTTTCCAACCAGGTTTCTTTAAATATATTTTTATTTTTATTCAACTGAAGTCAAAGTTTAAGTCAAATTGTTATTTGCAAATGTGTTTCAATCTGAAGCCCATGACTTATTTTTTCGAGTTAAATAGAAAAGTTGTGTAAATGTACCCCAGCAATCATACTACAGTAAGAGCTTGTTAATACTTCACGCTCAGAACACGTACACGCATGCATCATGGCTGCCATGCATTCCCAGCATTCATTTGACGTGTCCTCTGAGCAGGTCCTTTGCAGTACCAGCAAAAAGTTGGGGGGGCAGTGTGATAAAAGTTGTCAGAGTCTCTGCTTACTATCTACATGTGACAGAAAGCCTCTTTGAGAATCCTACGGGATCAATGTGCCTGCTTCAATGTTTGATGAATGGTTCAATGTGGTGAAGCAAAATGGCGACATACATTCCTCATCATAATGACACGATACATTTTAAAAGTCTCACATACCATCTTCTGTGTCGTCTTTTTTTTTTTTTTTTTTTTTTTTTGCACCTTCACAACAGCAACAGAATGTACAGCGCTGTAAAAAAAAATTAAGGACACAGTGAAATGGTGTATTTTGTGATTAAAGTGGGAATTTCATCTTCAATCTCAATACGTTCACTTTAACCTCGTAGTTTATCATTAAAGTAGACCGTCGTAAACGTCATCTTAAAGCCGACCCAGTTGTTAATTGCTATGAGCTTCTGGGGCTTCCTCCTGACCTGACAGCAGCAGCAAGCAGCAATAGATCACCACACAGAACACATTAAATATATGGTATTCCAACTCTCTGCACTTTTAGAATCCTTAGATTTATACTTGATATCACTTTCATAATGAAATGCATTAAAGTATGTTACATTTTACAGATATATCGTTAATTTCATTTAACTAATGAATACTGTTAATAATTACACACATGGGGGGTGACATGGTGGTGGAGTGGTAGCGCTGCTGTCTTGCAGGGAGTCACGTCGCTGGTGTTTTCTGCCTGGAGTTTGCATGTTTTCGTATTAGGTTTCCACAGTTTGCTCCGGTTTCCTTCCAAAGATATGCAGATTTGGGTATTTGGTGATGCTAAAATGACGGTAGTGTATGTGAGTGCTTGTATTCTCCTTGTGATGAGCTGATGCCCTGTCCAGGGATTGTTTCTGCCTTGTGCCCATTGCTAACTGGATTGGGCACATACCTGGATTGATGGATATGATCATTAAACATCCTTTTCAGAGATATTGTGGCAAGATGTCATCAGAATTTAATGGGTGTTTCAGGCAATTCGCAACACACTGTGATAATATCTCACACTGCCACCTGGTGGAATCTTCCAGATTTACGTAAAAGTACGCACGCAAGTATAAACAGTAAAACGCTTGAGTAGCGGGAGCGTCCGGTGGAGCATGTGTTGTGTCGCATGAAGTATAAACCTGGCCTAATACTGGGAATACTCAGTTAAAACAAATAATACAAATTTAATTCTTAGGGAGTCCTTATCCAGTACTTCAGATAACAATTTTTTGTGACTAAAATATTGTTTGAATAAATTAGGACGGCAACGATTAGTTGACGTAATCGACGATATTGACTACAAAAAATCGTTGACACAGATTTTTTATTGTCGACACGTCATAAACAGAACCTTCAATAGACGCTCCAGTCACAAAGAACCACATTGGTTTTTGTAACTGCAATGCACTACATGAATGTCTGGGGGCAGTTTCGTTTGTTGTTGTTTGTCAAGACTGCACTCAGTCCTACCAACGAAGAACGTCTGAGGAGTAGAAGAATGTAGAGGAAAATAAACGTGGTTGCAATGGCGAGTTGGATAGAGGAGGGGAAAAGAGGTGGAAAAAAATTGAGACATAAACGTTCTATAGCGTGGGAGCACTTCATCGGAAAAGAAAAAAAAAGTTGAATGCAGATTATGCAAAGCGGAGCTTTCTTTTCATGGCAGCACCACCGCGATACATGATCATCTGAAATGCAAGCATCCTGGAGCTGTGATGCCACCGTCTCTTGAGAATTTATGCTGGCGCTGTTAGTTAGTTAGGGTCAGATCAGGAGGGGAGGGAGACCGTGAACGATACTGAGTACTGAGAAAATAAAAGTGAAAAAAGCTAACTTTTACAAGTAACAAATTTACACCCGATCTGTAAGTTTTCAAATAGTATTGAATTAGTGTGATGATGTTTTCTGATTGGTACTATTCAGGTCATACAATGATTTCTTCAAAATGTCACATATATTTGTCTCTTTCTTTTTTTTTTTCCCCTGGTGCTGCGCGCTGACACCAGAAGTTGTGAGCTTATTCAGTGATAGCAGGAGCACGCAGGTGGCCGGTTGCTTGTGCTATAACAAGCTTGACCTGGCGGCGAATAAATCACATGTACTGTGCAAGGCATGTACGGGGTCCACTGAGAAAAGAAGAGCGTTCATTGCTCAACTTGCAGAGGAACATTCTTTTCTCTGCATGTCCTGGAGTCCTGTGCAGACTGGGCAAGATCCGGGTGGAAGGCGGTCACTGATTACAACCGCAAGAAGGTACGCAAATGAATATGAATAATATTACATCCGTGTCACAATGTTTTCCGAAATGTACTATAAGGCCATAAAATGAATAATTCCAAATATCATATATACCTATGTTTCTGTTTTTTTGTCAGTGCGGTTTTGACATCACGGGCCATAAGGCGCATACTAATTCAGCATAAGCAGGAACACTCAATAAAATTGAATAAAAAAAATCAAGTGACAATGAGATACGAATAAGGCAGATTCGCCAGTGTTTGTGTGTCAGCTTTTATCCATCCAGATCAGAGAACTTCCTGTTTGATTGTCTCAAAACACCACTCACATCTACAGTTATTCCCAGTTTCAGATAAAAAGTAACCGCATCAGATCCCTGGGGGGGCGGTAGTATGTATCGTGATCGTGACTGAGAGAATAAAAGTGAAAAAAAAACGGTAACTTCTACAAGTACTATACATTTACAGTGACTGTTACAGACGCAAATCAAATGTATGTGTTTATTGTATAATATTAACAATAAAAGCAACTCACTAATCAAAACGGTAAATATACGAGGCAGTCAGGATTGAACTCTTGATTATAAGTCAGCAATTCCTTCCGCTGCACCACAGAAGCTATTGTATCGTCCTTGAACCTTTTGTGAAAGTGTTTATTTGATCTTTGCACTTCAGGCTTACACATTATATAGTTTATGTCTACATTTTGTCATTTATTACTAAAATATGAAAAACGATTCAGTTTTAACGATGTATTTTTTGGTTAAGTTAAAGGCAGTTTTTTGTTTAAAGACTACGTGCACTTTAGTTTGTATTGTTTAATATATTTCTTTTTTATTGTGATGGTCACACCAATATAAAAACATCTGATTATTTTTAAATTCATATGTTTCACTGGTTATTTTAATTTGATAATTATTAATTTTAATCGTGTTAATGCAGAGACATCAGGGTGACATTCACAGGTTGACAGACATGAGCAGATGAGGTAAGTAATGCACTGGAGCCCAGAACAGGATGTGCAACCACAGGTCACAGGCATCAAAATAGTCAGGCATGAAATAATCGTGACTAATCGAAAAAAATATTGAACGATCAATCGACTACCAAAATAATCATTAGTTGCAGCCCTAGAATAAATACAAATGTGCATTTTAAATTCTTGGGAATGCATTTAATGTATGTGGCCATGTGGTTCATGTAGAAATATAAGTTTTCACAACAATTCAAATATTCATTATGCAATGTGAAATCACCAATTGTGTTAGGAATGTCTTTTGGACTGTCTGCATGAAATGAGTGTGACCTATTTCATTGAAAATTTGAACATTTTTTTCTTCAAGGAAATATATTATTGGTATATCTCTCTGGCTTACATCTGAATCATATTAACTGACAACTTTGTATGTCTTTATTGTTTCAGAATTTGAAGGTTCTAAAAAAAAAAAGGCACCATTCAGGACAGTAACTTGTGGTGAATCTTTTAGTCTTAAGGACACCTTTCCCATTATGGCTTGGAGATTTTTTTTAAAATCAGACATTTTAAACAGCTACTGACTTCATTAATATTTTTGAGCTCTCTTGCATGAAGCAGTCACTTCAGTTCAAGAAACATTCTGTTATCTTAAGTCCTGAATTTTCTGGCAATTAAATGTATTCTGGTTTGGCCTTCTAGTGTATGTTAGCATAATGATTATAAACATATACCTATGTGAACCAAAATTCTAAAAGGCTTCAACCAATCTGCCAATACCCTAATACTCACCAGTTCAATTTATTTATTTCTTTGTTTGATTTATCGATTTCTTCCATTGATCTTTTTAGTTTTGCAACCCACTCTTGAGGCTGTAAAGTAGTTTGAAAACTTTATAGGCCAACTGTGAGCATCACATTAGGGTTGAGTTTTTTTTTGATCTGTTGTAGTCTTTTTATTGGCCAGACATAATGATTTTTATTTACGCACAAAAATTCACTTTCTTCTTCTGTGTCATCAAAATATTCTTCCTTTGTAGTCCTTCATCATCTTGGTGGTCTGTTGTAAATCTGAGATGAGCAGCAAAAGCACTGTTTGGAGTAGTTCACACACATGTTTAGTATGCTTCTTTACTACACTTTTCACTGTTTACCCTGGTGGACTCAAAAACACAAACATTAGATAACTAATGCAGATCTTTAACTGTTAGCCTGGGTGTATTTATTCCTGTGGTATTTGTTTTCTATTTTCTGTGTATTAGAGGGAGTTTTCTTGCATGACCATTCCTTTCAAGAACAAGTTCATTTTTTAACTCTGCTTCCTCGATCCTGGCATGCTATTTCTTAGCTTTTTGAAATGGAAACATGGTGTACTACTTCTGTTATTATCATAGATGTAAATTTTGCTTTCATAGTGTTTTTACTGAATGTCTAAAGTTTATCAATATCTTAATAGACACAGGAGTGGTGGTTTATACTGCAGATAGTTTGGGTCTATCTCTCGAGCCTGAAAGTTTTCATTTTACCTGTTCTTATAATTAGATTTTTTTTGAGTTTTTAATTTTTTTTTTTAACCTACCTTCTGTCACACAAACCATTTGCCAAACAAGTGTTGCATAATGCTGATATGTTATTGATGACACTCATAATGAAATGACCAGGCAGCCAAAATTATACCAAAGAAACCACATGATTTTCACTGATCAGTCTTGCCTTTCTAGTTTATATTTATTATGTCATTGTACTGTCATTATAGCATTTAGGACATAATCTAATATTGGACCCATTTTTTCATTTATTGGCTGATTCCAATATCATAACTGATTGATCATGTATCTTTAATTATATTATTACACTTAAGTACAGTATAATCTTTATATGAATGGGTTTAAGACATGGATTTTTCTTTTGTCCCTTACCTGTCTGTTTGCCTATGCATGCTGTCTGTATGATCCGTACTTAAGATTTATTTTACCATTGTCTCAGCACAGACTCTTTTTTTAACATCACTCCAGGCATGAAAGATATGCTTGGACAGGGGCAGTTTTAGTTTCTGTTTTTAAAGTCTGTACACTCAGAAATCTCATGTTGGTGGTAAAAATGAAAACTGAAAAGATGAAGAAATATATTGTATTTCATAACATTTATTAGAAACTAGCAAAATACCCGCGTTTCGCAGCGGAGAAGTAGTGTGTTAAAGAAGTTATGAAAAACAAAAGGAAACATTTTAAAAATAATGTAACATGATTGCCAATGTAATTGTTTTGTCAATGTTATAAGTGTTGCTGTCATTAAGGATTTGATTATCATTATTTCTTTCAATTAGGTTCGTATTTGGAGGATGTGTTGTGTTCAAGTTATATTCCGTGTTTGTCAACCGTTGTAAAGATAACAGGTCTCATTCATCGAAGTGTTCACTACCCAAATCGGTACTCGTGAATCTAAGATGTTTAACAGGCATTCCCGGTATTAAGTTGTGGATTTGCCTGCGAATATTTAGCGGCAGCGTGTCTATGAACTTAATTTAAACTCAAGCTTTACACTTTGCTTTCCTATTGATATGTCTACAAAGGCTTGTTCAGATTCAGAGGGTTGTTCCTTTCTTACTGCATCAATAAACAGTTCGTCTTCCTCTTTATCTGAGACATCACACACTGCATGCACCGGTTTACCTTTCCCAGTCCTGCAAACTTTAGTGAAGTGGTTCAATTTACCACATTTTTTACACTGTCTTTAGCTGGACATTGACTTTTTCCACTGTGCGCTTTGTTTCCGCAGTAGCTGCACTTATGAATATGCTTGTATGCGTCACACGCTTCATATTCTTTTGCTGCCTTCTCAATTGTGTAATGCATTTTTTGTTCAGCGCTCTTTGGAGCTCTTGCTTGTTCTCTGCGTACTACGTTCACAGTCAGTTCACGTGAGCTGCTCGGAGTACACGCATTGAAGGTTCTCAGCTGTGCTTGTGCTATCTCGTACGATCTTGTGATGTCCACGGCTTTATTTAATTTTAGCTAAGACCCGGCACTTAAAAGTTTCTCTCGCACTTTCGCTGAGTTTGTGCCAAACACGAATCTATCCCTGACCATCTCATCTTCGTTTGCATAAGCACTGTCCTTCACCCGCGAATGTTTAGCGGCAGCATGTCTATTGGATTGCTGCTGATGGACGGCCTTATATGGGCAGGCACTCAATTACTTGGGAGGCGTGACGATGAGGGATGCAACTCTGCCTCACATGGCAACCGAGCTGCAGGCTATGGCTGTATATATGTACGTAAGTAGGTTCCAGTTATGACCGTTACGCGTAGAATTTCAAAATGAAACCTGCCTAACTTTTGTAAGTAAGCTGTAAGGAATGAGCCTGCCAAATTTCAGCCTTCTACCTACACGGGAAGTTAGAGAATTAGTGGTGAGTCAGTCAGTCAGTCAGTCATTCAGTGAGGGCTTTGCCTTTTATTAGTATAGATGTGTTTAGTTGGACAACAGTAAATAAAATTAATATTTTATGTCTGAGTTGGAAGGTGCACGTACAGTGCATAAATTGTGCACATGCTTCCTCCCAGCCTGTTTGAATAATTAGTACAGGAGAACACACACAGCGTAGATTTGCATCTAGGAGTTGAAGTGATTTAACATAACAAATATTTACTTCATTACCGCAGGTAATAAACAGCTTGTCTTCCTCTTTATCTGAGACATCACACACTGCAGTCACGGGTTTACCTCTCCCAGTCCTGCAAAGTCAGTTCATGTGAGCAGCTTGGAGTACATGCATCGAAGGTTGTCTGCCGTGCTTGTGCTATCTCGTGCGATCTTGCGATGTGCACGGCTTTATATAATGTTAGCTCAGACCCGGCACTTAAAAGTTTGTCTCGCACTTTTGCTGAGTTTGTGCCAAACACTATTCTATCCCTGACCATCTCATCTTCGTTTGCATAAGCACAGTCCTTCACCATCAATATTAACTCCGTTACAAAGTGATGAAAAGTCTTGTTAATACCCTGCGTCCTCTCATTAAACTTGTATCTCGCGAATATCGTATTCGTCTTAGGCATGACAAACGCCAGCGGCAGCGTGTCCATGAACCTAATTTAAAGTTAAGCTTCACACCTTGTCTTCCCATTCGTTTGCATAAGCAGAGTCCTTCACCAGCAATTTTAACTCCGTTACAGCAATTTTAACTCCGTTACAAAATGAGCAAAAGTCTCGGTTATACCCTGCGTCTTCTCATTAAACTTGTATCTCGCGAATATCGTATTCGTCGTAGGCATGACAAACACCAGCGGCAGCGTGTCTATGAACTTAATTTAACCTTAAGGTTTACACCGTGCTTTGTTTCCGCAGTAGCTGCACTTATGAAAATGCTTGTATGCGTCACTCGCTTCATATTCTTTTGCTGCCTTCTCAATTGTGTAATGCGTTTCTTGTTCAGCCCTCCTTGGAGCTCTCACTTGTTCTCTGCGTACTGCGTTCACAGTCAGTTCACATGAGCCGCTTGGAGTACATGCATCGAAGGTTCTCAGCTGTGCTTGTGCTATGTTGTGCGATCTTGCGATGTCCACGGCTTTATTTAATGTTAGCTAACACCCGGCACTTAAAAGTTTCTCTCTCACTTTCGCTGAGCTTGTGCCAAACACCAGTCTATCCCTGATCATCTCATCCTCGTTTGCATAAGCACAGTCCTTCACTCGAGAATATTTAGCAGCAGCGTGTCTATTGGATTGCTGCTGCGAGACGGCCTTGTATGGGCAGGCATTCAATTACTTGGGAGGCATGACGATGAGGGACGCAACTCCGCCTCACACCGCAACCGAGCTGCAGGCTATGGCCGTTGTGATGGATGGCCGGCCGTTTATCCCGGCCGATATCCCCAAGCCGCCAGGTGGAGCCCTACTTGCAGTATGGAGGTCCCCAGAAGACCAGCAGGGCATCATGGACAATGTAGTTTTTATACGCAGCCCTGCTGGATGCCATGGGGGCCACTAGGAGATGCTGCAGGGAGGAATAACGGGTATTTTCCCTACACCCCGGAAGCACACGTGGACAAGAGGAATGACGTGCTTCCGGGGTGAAGAAAAGGACTTGTACCTGACCCGGAAGTGATTGAGAGTCACATGGATTAGGGATTGGGAACACTGCTGGGTCAGGGAATATAAAAAGACTGTGAGAGCTCCCAGACGGCGAGCTGAGCTGGGTGGTAGGAGGGCAACGCGTCTGGGAGTCGGAGGATTGGTTTATTGTTTGTATTATTGTGATTTATGAGTATAGTGGAGGAGAGGGTACTTTGTGCACTGTGGAGATTTAATAAAGTCATCATTTGGACTTCTACCTGGTGTCTGGAGTCGTGGACAGGGGTTCAAGGGAGCGAGAGCGTCCCCTATCTGTCACACCGTATATACAGTATGTACGTAAGCAGGTTCCAGTTAAGACCGTTACATGTAGAATTTCAAAATGAACCCTGCCTAACCTTTGTAAGTAAGCTGTAAGGAATGAGCCTGCCAAATTTCAGCTTTCTACCTACACGGGAAGTTGGAGAATTAGTGATGAGTCAGTGAGTCAGTCAGTCAGTCAGTCAGTCAGTCAGTGAGGGCTTTGCCTTTTATTAGTATAGTTTTGTAATTGTGTATTGTAATTTAGCTTTGCAAAAAGAATGCTTTGAGGTAAAGCCGTTAGACCTTTAATGCAAAATTATTTACACAGCTCTGTCATTGATGCTCCAGCCTTGAAAAGCAAAAGCTGCCATTTGGTTTTTAGGAAGGCTCAGCTCAGCTTGCTTAGCCATTTTTCCTCTTATTAAACCCATTGCAATAAATTGCTTGGTTATGAAGTTGTTCATTACTATTGAGATAGACATTATGCATACTCTACCATTAATCACTTCTAGAATTTTCTTATCTCTTTCGGTTGAATAAAACTTTTCTAACCAAGAATAATTCCAGTACCTGACCTTTGAGGGAGACATCTTTAAGTTGCTGAACTGAATTTATATTACACTTTCATCATCTTGACCCTGTCTGATTATACATAAATTCTGCAGAGGTTGATGCTCCAAGCTACTGAGTAAATTTTGTGTCCTTTTACACAAAAAATACATTAATTCATCAATCTAAACAGAATAACAGAACACAAAAAAGTGCTATAGTGTTTTTAAGCACTAAGAATTATATTTCATTTACTTCATTAATTTCCATGAAATTCCAAGAGTGACTTCTTAACAGAATGTTTAGAGGGACAATGCTATTTACTTGTTTGAATTTAAAAATGGTGCCCGCCACAGTAAATGCTAATGCATGTAACTGGTGACAATGAATATTGTATAGCAATGGCATTACTTGTGGTAGCCTCTTTCTCTTGCCCATGGATGTTTAATCTAAAATAACAAAAAATCATTATTAATTATATAAAATGAGGCAAACAAATATTTAGCATTTGGGCAAGAAATTTTTATGAGTGCAAAATGTAGGGTGGCAGTAGTGCTAGTCCCATCATGTGTTTTCTTATGAAGACCATCATATTAGCTTAAGATAAAGCAACATTTTTGAGTCTCGGAAGGCATTTTTCACACAGCAGGTTATTTGGCAAACTGAATCTCCTGAACTTTGCACTGTACTGGTTTTACATTTACATTTACATTTTTAAATTTGAAATTTGTGTGTCCTATTTTTATTAGGCGCATAAGAACTGTTACATTTCTCTAGAGCTAGCAGAATTCCCCACAGTTCCAATATTGCAGTCTTAATCCGGCTTGATGTTGCTAGCTGTTCATTTTTTCCCTTAAAATCAAGTATATGAAAAACAGAGTGCAACAACTGATTTCTGCAGCTTGTATATACAAGAAGACAAGACTCAGATGTGTTTAACTGTTTTTAAGAATTCTCATTTTAGTTTTTAATATATTTAGATGTTAATTTAGGTTATTGGTACAATATCCTTTCTTGTTTAAAGTGAATAATTTTCTTTTTTCTTTAAGTTTTTGTTAAAGATTTGAAAATATAACAATAATTACAGTGCACCTTTGCAAAAAGCTTCAGAAAGGATCTCATCCATTTACTATTAAGTACATCACGTGTTGCTTCTGTAGAGTCTAATTAACCCAAGTGCATTGAAGCCTCAAAAATTCATGCATAAGCAGCCTGAAAATAAGCAACATAGTGTTGAATGAAATCATTAACTTTCCCAAGGGACTCTGTCATCTGGAAATCCCCCCCCCCCCCCACCAATCCTGCCAGCACCTGAGTTCTTTGGAACATTTCCTCATAGATTCCATTCTGTTTTTTCTACATACCTGAGTGTTAATGTAAAATTCAGAAAAAAATGCATATTGCTTTTGATTTTTCTTTCCTCTAAGTTAATTTTGTTTCCCATCAATAGTCTTTTATTGTCTTGATGTATGTAGTGATCTTGCACCTGGAACCTATTAAGGCTATGTCACATTGATGATTTTTCCAGAGATTTTTTGTCATAGTCTTCATTTAATTAACTTTATCAAGTCGGAGGTGGATGGCGGAGCACTTCTTTGAAGCCAGTCACATAATGTGACCTACAGAGTGACTCACTCCAACTAGAGTAAGACTTGCTCTGACAAAATCAAACGGGTTTAGTTGTATAGGCAGGCTGTTTGTGCATTAAAGCTACCAACCAAAGAATGCTTTCCTTGAAGTACAAAACTTATAATACAATGCCAGGAATAAGAAACATGGGGTTTTTCAATCTCACAAGGAGAAAAGATGCCTGTGGGTCTGATGTCTCACATTTTATCTAACATGACAGAATAAAAGAAGAATAAAAGGGCAGAGACTGCTGTTTAACTCACTGTAACTGTTATCCCCTCATACAGCACTGGCTCCTTCAGAATGAATGTTATTGACTGTCACAAAAAGCGGTGAGCATGACTGAGCTGGATGGTGGACACTATGTAACATGGCTGGTAAATTTCAGTTATTTAAATTGACATGGCCCAGCAATGCCATCAGCAACTACAGTCGGCAATTCTGACATATTCCACAACTAAAGGTTGCGTAATGTGACATTGGCTTTTGTGTCATTGATATAAGATAGCAGTGTCCATGGTTTGAGGAGGGGTTCCTTGCTTTTTTGTGTGTGTTAAAAAGGTGCTGTCATTTAAAATCTATTGACTGATAAAGAGAGCATCAAATCCGGTGATAAAGAGACTCTGAAAGACACTAAGCAAGAGCTGAAGAAAAAGCTGAGTGAAAGAAAGGAAGCTTACAAAGCTAAAATAGCAAACAAACTCATTTGGATTAACATATCAAAGATGTCTGGAATGGACTGAGTATTGCTGGACTCGGGTAATCCAGGGTTCAGGTGCTAGAAGGGGATGTGGACAAAGCTGAAGCCCTGACAAACAAATGCAAACAAATCCTGATTCATGATGTTATTGTATTTTCACGTTCCTCTAGCTATGTTTTTTCCACTAAAACTGCCTACTGAAATCATATTCATAGTCCCCCACACTTTATCTGTGTAGTAAAAATACTAATTAGCATCCTTTTCTAATTCTAGAGCAGTGGTTTATCCATTTATCAAGAGCCATACAAGTTTCACTGTCATCTGAAAACATCACCATTCAAAACCACCTTGTGTATGTTTAGAATCCTTTAATCATTTCATTACTTTTGTGATGCACCAAAAAAAATGTACAAAGCTGAATTTCAGAAAATACATTGAACTGAAGGTCAAAAACCTTTTTTCTATTATTTGTGAATTTTGAGTGTTACTCCATAAGGCTTTTAGTTTCACTTTTGATTTATGCTTTTCAATTAATTGCAATACTCTACATTGGAAATAAAATCCTTTAATTATTGAAGTCAGTCCTTTCATTGAATACATACAGTATTTAATAAAACTGGACTGAAAAGAGATAAATAAAATAATAATAAAATCTGAGTGGAATGAGCTTTGGTATTTCTTTAGCTGGCAAGTTGTACATTTTCTTTTAAAAGCAACTTGTTTAAATAAGGTTGCATTATATTACAATTCAGTTTGTCCTGGTATGATCCCTCTTCCATCTCATCCTGCTTTCCTTTGTCCATTTGCTTTTGCCTAAGATAAAGCATTGCTGTTTCTCACTGTATGTCATTACTACCCATTTCTTGCTGTAAACAAACCAGTGCAATGCAATGCAATGCAATGCAATGTGACCTATCAGTCATTTCCTATAGAACAGAAGGCATGGTTTGAAAACGTGATCTATATAGCCAGCTAGTGAGAGCAACGGAAAAAGTGTTGCAAAGACTTTTGGCAGAATGTGTATGTTCACTCATTTGGTTGAATACTGAAAATGTCATTTTTCATTACTTTTAAGTGGCAGAAAATTCAGTGCATCACTAATCTCCATATTACTTTTCTTTGCTCTGAAAAGGATATACATTTATGTTTATGGGTATTGATCTCAGCAAACATGTACAGTATTTTACCCAATAACTGTACTTGTTTACTATGATGCATTATGCAGGTTTGCCTTTGCCACAATTGTCACAAGGTATAATAAATGAAGCAATGGTTTTACAAATAAAAACTGTAAATAGCTTGCTTTAAGAAACATCCAATTTATTAAGGTACAAAACCTTTCTCTGCTTTTCTATTCTTGTATTATTATGGTTTCTGATCTGGCAAATAATACATATTTGAATGATCTGTACCACAGTGGCTGCGAGTTTTCATTCCAACAAGTTTCTTTTTTTTAACATTAATCTTGTTAATTAAATTCCCCATTTAGTCAAATCAGTTCACTGTAGCACTATGTCAGCTTGATTACAAATTAATACTAATGTGGCATATACTTCCGTTTGAAATGTATACAGATACTGTACAGGAGGCTTTTTATATGTTTCACTTTTTTCCTTCAAATTAATTCAATAGCTCTTGAAGAATTTTAAATTATTTTTTTTCCCTATTTTTTTTTCCCTCTATTAACACAGAGGACAGTTAGCCATTTCTCTCAATTGACCTGGAAGAGAACTGCTAATCAGCTAAACTGTTGCCATCTTCAGCTATATGTTGGTTCATTGTTAAATATACTTAAAAAATTATGAAAAATGCTTAAGGATTTAGGGGTTGTAGTCATTGCCATTCTAGTGGATAGAACTACTGACAGATAACAGCTTCAAGAAGGGCTTGTTCCAACAAACAAAATTATTTGAAATTTATTTGGGAGAAACATCTTCTGCCACTGTTATACTGTATTTCAGAACCATAGATGAACATGTGGTAAATTTAATTTAATTTGTACTTCTTTTTTCCATACATAGTTTCATGTAGTCTACATTATTATTAATTTAAATATAGTCTTTGTTTATTTAATTCTAGATTATGTAGATTTATTAGACTCCATTGTTTGAACTCTGTCATTGTCCCAACTAATAAGAGGTATTCTTTCTTGAAACAGCTACAGTAGTACCTTACTTTTAATTTTTTGTAGGCTACCATGAAAACTCTGAATTGAGCTACATAGACAGAAATTATACAGTAGTCTGTAGTAACATTATATCTTTCATATACAGTAGTTATGTATTTAGAATGTAACATTGGATATTACAAAACCCTTTGTAAAGTTGATAAATCAACAACAAAATTTTATATTTTGCTGTTGCAGTTGAGATAATTTAACATGAATCATTAATGTCAAAAACTGTGGCACAGTATGCCTAATCAAGCTGTTATGTCACTATTTTAATGAGTTCACATTGGAAATAATTCAAAATTGCTGTAGTACTGGGAGACCTAGATTCGGTGTACTGTAGTTATTAATCATTTTGGTTTAGGGGTGAAATATTTGAAACTTATTAATTAGTCTTATAATAAAGCAGACCCAATTCTGACTTTGTTTTATCCTTTTTTTTGTCTGTGCAGAGGTTATGCTGAAGGTTCATATAAGCGATGCAAGCACTAATCAGCCTATAGCAGCAACAGCCATTGAAATTTTTACGAACCAAACTTCCCTTGTCTCTGAAATCTCAGGAGCAGATGGCAACGCTTTTCTCAAATTTCACTACAGAGTCGGCACACTGTTGATTGTCACGGCAACCAAGCGTGGCTATGTGCCAAACTCAGCCTTGTGGCGACCAAGCAGGATACCAGGTATGTATGTAGTGATTTAAGATGTCTTTAGCAGATCAGTGTTCTGGGATTAGATGTGTGTGTGAAAGTGGCTTATGTCTTCAGGTTAGAAGTAGTGAGTGATATATTGCTGACTTTCCTGTTTCAGATCTTGAAGATTAAGGCAAGAACCACAAATTGCCAAAAACATCTTTGACATCTAACAATGAAAATGCAAAGTGTAATTTGTCACTTAGTTTGGGATAAAATGAAACATGAACAACACACACACATATGTGTTACACATATAAATAATGTTACCTAAAAATTGCATGTGTGCAAAGTTGTGATAATAACATCTTAAACAGGCGTTTCATTTTAGAGGATCATAAATAATGAAAAATATTTAGTTGAAACTACAACAGTTTAGGAGTGAATCTCACATTATACAAATAAAATTCTGTTCCTCCTAGCCTTTGCAAGTTTAACTATTACTGCCTTTTAAGTTAAATTGATGTTTTCTTTTGTGTGTTATACAGATGTTCAAATAAATCCCCACCCAAACCTTTCACAAGCCAAGCAATGGAAGGTTTATAACTCTGTATTTAATTTGTTTATTAAGCTACTGATTCCCAGAATATCTTGTCTACTCAGCCATTTTAAAATTTGAAAGTGAAAAAATATTTAGACATCAAAATTAGATTGACATAAACTTTACTAACCTCTTTTGAGATGGCCTTAATCACATACATTTTAGGTTTTGAAAAATATTCTGACTTTAACAGTATCAAGGTGAAATGGTCTAAGTTATACAACAGCTCTTCATCCATTTAATTCTAACAATATGATGGGCTATAATGTAGTAAAGTATACCTATTTGAATGTCCTATTATTCAATAGACCATATTTGGTCGTCTTCTAAACGGTGCTTACAGTTTGTAAGTTGCAATGTCAGAATAAGCCAGTTTTCATAAATTTATAGTTCTGATGTGTAAGTAAGTTGTTTTCTCTATACAGTTTAACACTGTAAGTATGGGACTACTAATTGTTTTTTTACCACTTACATATTTAGGATAATGAATCCCAGACAAATCATACTATACTATTCAAACTTTCTTGTTATGTTATGTGAATACTTGTGTGTGATGAATGGGTTGTTTTTGATTGTGTAGCTGCAGTCTGATTGTTTATGTAATAGTGTCAAAATTGATCTCATCCATGCCCTTTGATCTTGCCAAAGAAATTTGCACAATTAATGCCTGCCACATGCTATAAAATATTTTTAAAAATAAGTTACTAAATGATACAGCTTGGCTACTAAGGATGCTAAATGTGGGTGTGTCAGTCTATTGTGTTGTTCTCCAAGCTTCAATGTTGCTAGACAATGATTGTGTCTTTATGTAGCCTTTAATTAAATTAATCTCTTGGTTAGGCTCAAAGAAACTTATCAAAAGAAATTTGTTGCATGCTACAACAGACATCATTAAATGTATATGGTGCAAAATATGGAATAAAGTACAACATGATAAATAAAAAAACATTTTACTGTTAATTAAAAAAAAAAAAATCCTGTCATTGCATGTTCCATGCCCAATTTACTAAAAACAATCAACCATTTTATCTTTATTTTACATTGTGCTTTAAGAAACACATGTTTGAAAAAATGTTTTTCAATATCCTGTACACTGAGGGGAAGTCAGAAAATAAGGCATTATATGGTGTGAAGTGAAAGCCATGGTAATGTGTGGAGCAAGTACATATGTGCCACCCTCCTTTCACCCATATGCGTTATCCTTGCCTTATAAGAAAACAATGTCTTAGAGCAGCAGGCTCTGTTCATCCAGAGCATGGCATTTCTTGTTAAACATGAAACTAGGGCTGGACGATAAAATAATAAAGATAATTATTACTCTCCTCTCTTCCTTTTGGGTGGGGGTTGAATTTTGGTTTTGTTAAGTTTGATTTGATTGTATGGATTGCTATTTGCTTTTAATTAATTAAAAAAAAAGATAATTGTTGCAAAATAACGTTTCCTGAATTGAAACATAAGACATGGTTGATAGAAAGTTGGTAGAACTCATTCCATCTATATTTTGACAGACAAAACGAAAAGCCAATCATAATTACAGTAGAGCCATGCCAAACCAATCATGTGGCTGGTCAGGTTAGGTTCATCCACACAACACAGACAGCTGGCAGCAACATACATGCAAACGTTTGGGTTGCAGCAGCCGTACATGTCAGTACATCAGGAGTGGGAGCAAGATAAAAGGGAAAATGATGACAGAAAATGTTAACAAAACTTGAAGAAAATCAGCTTTACCAAAGAAGGCACCCCAACATATACAGCCCAAATCTCAAAAGACAAGGACTTTGTTGAAAGGAAGCATTTAAGAAATTTGGTAGTATGGAGATATTTTGGCTATTTAAAGTCCGACAAGTAGCAGAGTAGCATGCACTGCAAATTGTGTCAAAAGCATGTTCCAACAAAGACAGGTAATACCAGTATTCTTTTGTACCATCTGAATCAATGCCATCCATTAGAATACACACAATGCAAGACTTTACAGTCCCAGACCCAAGCAAGCACTGCACTAATGGGGATTTCTTGTGCCTTCCTTTATTTTGCCTTGGAACATAAGCTGACCACATCTGAGTGAATATGCCAGTTTTGTTAATGTTCTCTATCATTTACATTTGAATGCTGCTTGAATTTGTAGTGAGGATATATGCAGTATGTTTTTTGTCTATTTATTTGTGAATTTGTTAGCCAACCTTTTAAAACTGTTTTAATCTATATAAAGGAAAGGATACAATGTAGAGGTAGTTTTTTAAGATTTTATTTTGTATTAATACCTAGTTTATTTGGAACTGACCAAAGAATTTACTTGATGTTCCCCTGTAAAACATTTAAGCTTTTCACTTGTCGAGACTTTATTTTGTATTACCTATTTTATTTATTTGCAATTGACAAAAGAATTTAGCTGTGCATTTTGCTTGTGATCTCTCTTGTAATGCTTGAAGCTTTTGACTGGTCGGAATTAAGATTTTAGTTTATTATACATACCTGTTTTATTTATGTGAAATACAGTTGTATAATGTTTTATAGCACATTTGTCATGTTCAACTTCTGACAGAAAATAACATTTAAACCAAAATTAACTTAATTTTCATATCTCACTTAGGACTAAAAAAGAAATCTTTAAACTCAACAGAAATAGTGATTTGTTTTATATCATGATAATTTATTGATATTGACTGATACGAAAAAAAACTATTGTGATAAAATTTTGTTGTCCATATAGCCTATCCCTACCTGAAACACAGAAACTGCAAGATCCACAATGTGAACACGGATTTGAAACCTTGTGGTGATCTTTGATCTTGGCAATTTTATATATATAGTTTTTTGGATTCTTCACCTGCTAGCTTTGTAAGATGCACTGTATCTAGTATTAATTTATAATGTTTTTTCAAACTATGTAGCTTATGCAATTTGAAGCTACTGTATGGATGCCAGAAGCTGCAGTTTCAAGTTATTCTTTGACAAGTTATATTATCTAATAAATTTGCTAGGGTTATCCTCAATAGGATCCGTGATCACTTGCTCACCTACCAGCGACCGGAACAGTCTGGTTTTATGCCTAAGTGTACCATCGACCGTATTCTAGCACTGAGGGTTCTCATGGAGCGCAAACGCGAATATCGGCAGAGTTCCTTTGCAGCCTTTGTCGATTTTCACAAAGTGTTCAACTCAGTTGATCGAGCTGCCCTGTGGAGCATCCTGAGGGTTTGCGGGATCCCCTCGAGGTTGCTGGATATAATGGCTGGCCTGTACACTAGTGCTGTGCAGAGTAGAGGTGGGACCTCTGCGTTTTTCCCAGTTGATTCTGGGGTTTGTCGGGTGTGTTCTTGCTCCTACTCTGTTCAATGCTTGTATGGACTGGGTGTTGGGCAAGGTCGTGGGGTCCAGCAGCTGTGGGGCATCTGTTGGTAAAGAAAGATTCACAGATCTTGACTTTGCTGACGATGCTGTGATCTTCGCTGAGTCATTGGAGGCTCTGATAGGGATGTGCGAGAGACTGAGTGAGGAGTCTTGAGTGTCTGGGCTTGCGAGTGTCCTGGATAAAAACCAAGATCCAGGCCTTTAATGACCTCTTGGGCACAGCCATCAGCAATGTATCTGTTTGCGGAGAGAGTGTTGACCTTGTTGAAAGGTTTGCTTACCTTGGCAGTGACATTCATGTCTCTGGTGACTCTTCCTGTGAAGTCAGTAGATGGATTGGGAGGGCATGGGGGGGTCATGAGGTCGCTGGGAAGAGTTGTGTAGTGCTCTCAATATCTATGCAAAAGGACGAAGGTCCAAGTCTTTAGAGTACTGGTGCTTCCTGTCTTGCTATATGGTTGCGAGACATGGACGCTGTCCAGTGACCTGAGACGAAGACTGGACTCCTTTGCTACTGTGTCTCTCTGGAAAATCCTTGGGTGATGTTGGTTTGACTTTGTGTCGAATTAACAGTCGCTCATGGAGTACCGAATGAGGCACATTACCTGCATTGTGAGGGAGCATCAGTTATGGCACTACGGCCATGTGGTGTGTTTCCCTGAGGGTGATCTGGCTCATAAAATCCTCATTGTTGGGGACCCGGGTGGCTGGACCAGGCCAAGGGGTCTCCCACGTAACACCTGGCTGCGGCAGATAGAGGGTCATTTCCGGAGGGCAGGACTGGACCATGTGTCTGCCTGGGGGGTTGCAAACCGGGATCCCGAGTTGTTTCGCTGTGTAGTGGGTGCAGCAACGCACTGTACCAGTGCATGCTGCCCAACTTGACTTGACTTGATAGGTTATTACTTTCAAGCTAAGTAACCCCAACAACCAGAAATACACATAGTAATATGTTTGTTGAAGTTTAAAAGCAGGGAAACAAAAGCTGATCATACTTTTAGCAGTCTTTTGTTCATTTTTTTTATCACAGGGAACAGAGGCAATGATTTGTCCTTGTTTTTTGAGACTTCAGCAAGGAGGTGGACAGTTTGTTTAGTTGAGGCCAGTTATATACTGCATTTCCCCTCACAAATGCTGATTTCTATCTACAACATTTGTTGAACATTCTTATCTCCCCATAATGAAGAAAATCATCACATTTGAAAACTTGCTTCTATCCAGATTCACCAGAAAATCGTTGCAGAATGAATGTTGCTAGATGTGAAATCTTTTTCATGGGAACTGGTTCATTGATTTTTAAATTAATTCAATCATGTTGTAGCAGCATGAAGACTAAAACCATTCTTTGGGTGTTGAGTTCGTTGTAATGGAATTTTACCTGTATAATGTTCTTAGTATGTTTTATGTTTTAATTTTGAGACAAGAAGGAACATTCTTGATTTGACTCCAAACCCAAAAACCAAGCAGGCCAAATTAGGTAATTAGGTACAAAATATATGTTAAAGGGCATTTTCCAACAAAACTGATAACCTGAGTTTACAGGTTTTCATAAGGTTACAAAATAACATGGAGAACACGATACCACTACAGCTACATTGGACCCCACTGTACAGTGTGTGCTCCTGTTTGTCAAGTGGGGTGGGTTGGCCCATTTGTTTATTAGAATGATACTTTGTATAATTTGCTCACAGTTTATATCTTCTCCTTTTTCTGGTCAGTCAAATTCTTGTCTCTCACTCCACTTCAAATACTAAGTTTGCTTATCAGGTGACCACAAGTGGCTTTTATGCCCCAGTCAGGAACAGTTCTGGAAAAGGCCTAGAGATTTCTTTCAGATAGCAGGAATGATCTTGGGAACTCCTGATTAAGCCCACCTAAAATTCCGCTTAACAGATGGTAATTTACCTGTAATACTTGACCCCTGTTCTCTCTCTCTGTACTCTAACCCCTGGTCATCTGTCCATTAAAGAGTGTAGCAGGGAGAAATGTATAGAGTAATGTGTCTTTCTGGTGGCACCTTCAACCACCCAAATGTTCTTTATTAATTTTTCCAGCTCAGGAGTAATTAATTCCAGGACATCATCCATTAGATTAAAGGTTATCACCCCCAGTTATTAGTAAGTGGCATCTTATGGCTTTTCTCCTGTCTTGTGTTATGTTAAATAGAACATTAGAACAATCTAGATGAGAACAGGCCATTCAACCCAACAAAGCTTACCAGTCCTATCCACTTATTTCTTCTAAAAAATTATTCCAAGTGTCTATTGTTCTTTGTGTAAAGAAACTCTTCCTAATGTTTGTGTGAAAAGTATGCTTAGCAAGTTTCCAACCGTGTCCCTCTGTTCTTGGTGAGCTCATTTCAAAATAACAGTCTTGATCCACTATACTAATTTCTTTCATACTTTTAAACACTTCAATCATGTCACCTCTTAATTTTCTTTTGCTTAAATTGTATAGGGTCAGCTCTTTTAAACTGTCCTCATAATTCAACCAGTGTAGCCCTGATATCAGCCTTGTTGCTCTTCTCTGGACCTTTTCTAGTGCTGCTATGTCCTTTTTGTATTCTGGAGACCAAAACTGCACACAGTATTCCAGATAAGGCCTCACCAGTGCATTATAAAGGTTGAGCATAACCTCCTTGGACTTGTACTCCACACATTGTGCTGTATATCCTAACACTCTGTTTGCCTTCTTAATGGCTTCTGGACACTTTTGGGAAGTTGATAGCTTAGAGTCCACTATGACTCATAATCCTTCTCATACTCTCAATTTTCTGACCACCCATTGTGTATTCGACCTAACATTTTTACTGCCTATGTGTAATACTTTACATTTACTGACATTAAATTTCATCTGCCACAAATCTGCCCAAGCCTGTATGCTTTCCAAGACCTTCTGTAATGATATAACGGATTCCAAATGATCTGCTAATCCACCTATCTTGATATCATCTGCCAACTTAACCAGCTTGTTACTTATATTGATATTTGCCATTTTCCAGTCCTTCAGAATCTCCCCAATGCGGAGTGACTTCCTAAAAATGTGTCAAGGATTTATATATGTACTTGCTAGCCTCCTTAAGAACCTGAGGGTAAATATTATCTGGTCTTGGTGATTTGTTTAATTTCAGCCTATTTAATCTGAGCAGTACTTCTCCCTCTACAATTTCCAAATCTCTCAGTACCTCCTTAGTAGTCCCATTTACCTCTGGGAGGTTATCCACTTGCTTACTTGTGAAGACCTCAGAAAAATGTAAGTTTAGGGCATCCGCTAGGGCATGCACTTCACCTCCTCCTTGACTGTTCTTTTACTAGTAAAATACTAAAAGAATCTATTGGGGTCTTCTTTCGCCTTATCTGCTATATTCCTCTCCAACTGTCTTTTATCCTCTCTGATATCCTTCTTAATGGTTGCCTTCATGTTGTCATACGCTCTACGATTCACTTTGCATTCATTAGTCTCATATGCCTTTATAGAGTAGTTTTTTTTCCTTTGCAGCTTCTTTTTAAATCTGTATTAATCCACTGTGGAGTTTAAAATTTCCCATTAATTCCAAATGTAGGTATGTATCTGTCCTGCATTACATGTAAAACATTTTTAAACCTGTTCCACAACTCCTCGACTGTCTCTACACTTAAAAGCTTACCCCAGTGTATCCTCCTTAGACTTTGTCGCATCTGGTCAAAATTTGCCCTACCAAAGTTCGACTTAACAATTTTAGTCTTTGCATCTGCACACTTACAAAATACTTTGAATTGTATTACTGTATATTATGGTCACTTTACCCTAGTGGTTCAATCACCTTTACACCCTCAATTCTATCTAGATTATTACAAAGTACTAAATCCAGACAAGCTTCACCCCATGTTGGTGCTTTAACAGTCACTGATTATTTCTAAAAACTCCTCCTCTTGTGCTTCTCCATCTGCAAGGTTATTCCAGTTAATATTTGGATAATTAAAGTCCCCCATGACTATAATATCTCCCTGTAAACTTGCCTTTTTGATATTACTAAAAAGATGTGTTTTGAAATTACTGTCTGAATTGGGTGGTCTATAACACACTCCTAAAATAAGACCTCTTTCCCTAATATTTTCCCGGTGAAGCCACATGTCCTCACTAAGATAGGGCTCATCGTCCTGCTGAAGAGGACTTACATTTAAATTCTGTTTGACATAAGCAGCAACCACACCTCCTTTTCTGTTCTGTCTATCCTTTCTAAAAAAATCCCTCTATGTTACACTCATCCCCATCTTTGTTATTTAGCCAGGTTTCTGTTATTGCTATAATACCATAATTTTGCTCTGTTACATACAGCTACAACTCACTTCCTTACTTTTCATACTTCTAGAATTAAGGCAAGCTATTTTTAATGTGTTAGTCCTTCTACATTTAAATGTTGGCTTAGAATTTACACTGCTACGCATTTTTATTTCTACACTGTTGTTTGTTCCTCCAGGTACAGATCTAAACCTGGCCTGTCCTAAACTCCCTGCCCTCCCATTCCCTAATTTAAACAATCCTCGAGTACCTACACATGCGCCTCCCCAGTACATTGGTGACACTCCAGTTCAGAAGTAACCCGTCTGGGCAGAACAGTTCCCACCTGTTCCAGAAGTAGTCCCAATGCCCCATAAACCTGTACTCTTCTACCCTGCACCAGGATTTGAGTCACGCATTAAGCCTTCTGATCTCCTCAATCTTACCTGGACTGGCACGTGACACAGGCAGAACTTCAGAGACGATTACTTTCTCAGTTCTGCTGCTCAGCCTGGCGGCTAACTCTTTGAATTTGGATCACAGAACTGACAAACTACCCATACTCTATGTATATCATTTGTTCCAACATGGACAGTGACAACTGGATCCGACAATTGTCTGGCCAAGAGCTTATCCACGCTTTCAGGGAGGTCCCATACCTGTGCACCCTGAAAGCAACACACCGTGTGAGACTCTCTGTCTCTGAAGCACATCTGCGCTTCAGTCCCCCTAATGATTGAGTTCCCAACTATCACTGCCTCTCTCTTTCAGGGAACTGGTTTTGAAGCAACATGTTGGGGCTCCTCATCCCTGCCTGCCACCTCAGAATCATCAGAGACACCGTCTAGGACGTGATAATTGTATGACACTTCTAATTCTGGGGTTGATGCCCCCTGACAGTGTGAACCCTTTACCTTACGCCTTGTGACCATGACCCACCTATTTCTACCTATCTGGTCTGGAATCTCCTTCCGTGCCTCCTTTGGGGTGTACACTATCTCTCTAAAGGACACCTGGGCCAGACTTAAATGTGTCTTAAGTGAAGGAACCACAGAGTACTGAGAATCATGCTCACAGACCGATAACCCAATGTCAACCAAGCTGCACTAAAGCTGATGTCAATCTTTGGATCCACTTATGTCTCTGAATCTGTTTGTAAATTAAAACAAGTGAAGTCAAAAAATCATTCTGTTCTTACCAACACACATGTGAAAAGACCTATGAAAACTGTTAGGCTATGCACTGCCATTAAGCACATGTTGCTGCATTCATTTGTTGAGTGGCTCTTTGCAATTGTGTAGGATTTTTTGTGTATGTTAATACTGGACTGGTTGGCCACCACTACCATAGAGTTACTCATAAAGTGGCAGAATACATGCATGATTTTTTTGCAGCATGTTCTTTTAACCACTAGATAGCAGCAGAATACTGACCCAAACTTTGTTTGGCTAAATACTGAAAAGTGGATCATTATACATTACCCCAACCCTGACTCAGGTTTCACAGTGTTTACATAGAATGCACAGCCCTAGTCACTCTTGAGGTTAAAGAACTGGCTTGAAATAGAAATTATTAGCAATTTCCGAAATAAATGACCTGCACAAAATACAGAAATATAAGTTAAAAGTATTATAGATACATTTCAAGAAAGTGAACCATTTCAATTTATGTTTATATAAATATTAATGCATAGATAGATAAACAGAACTTTGTCTCCAGGTGTATTTTTGCTTTTTACAGAACCTTTTTAAGAGACGTATTAAAAAAATGCATGCAATTTTAATAAAAAAGAGTAATTCATTAATAATGAATAAAGTTAACAGTATTTCTTTCATGATGCCTTTGTTGTGGTAAAAATTGTCCTGAATTATTTTGCACACAAAGATGCCTTATACAGATGTTGCCTTATACATGTGTTGCACCAAGAGATGATGAAAAGCAAGAAAGTCTTTAACTATCATTAGTCATAGGAGGAATAGTTGCTGACAGTCACAGTTCATTAATTGATACTAATCTAATGGAAAAGAAGAGATGACTAATGCTAGCAAAACATAATAAAATTGTTATTACCACATGACCTGGAGAGAGAGAAAAAACTGTAAGGGCTGTGTCGCTTTTTGCTTTATGTTTGTTGGTTGCTGTTCTTCAGCACCATTAGAGCTGTAGCTTTTGTTCTTGTAAGTCATTTGCCTTGTTCAGCAGGCCATTATATACAACTTTCTGTGTTCACCTCTAAGATACTAGCAGTTACTCTAAACTTTAGTCAAAAATGTGCAAATAATGGAAAAATACTTTGTTTTGGACTTTCTTTTCCTTTTTGTTGATCAGCTTAAAAAAACAATCTCAATGCAATCTTTTTAAAGTTTATGGAAGTTAAATAAGAGAATAAATTGTTTTAAAAATAAGAATAATTGCTAAATAGAATTTACCTGAATATTACCTGTCTCTCCAACATGTTACAGATTTTAATTTTTTAATCAAATGAAAAGCAAGAAAGTTTCCTCAGTTTCTAACTCAGTCCATCTGTCACCACAAACATCTTAGCACTGTCTGAAGCCTGTTTTTTCCAGCTAAAATATATAAAAAGTAAGATGCTTCCCAAATATTCTGCATATAGACAAAGTAAGCATTCATTTTTTGAAGAATCAAGGAAAATGCATATATTATTTCTTTTATACATACATATACAGTCATATGAAAAAGTTTGGGAACCCCTCTTAATTCTTTGGATTTTTGTTTCTTATTGGCTGAGCTTTCAAAGTAGCAACTTCCTTTTAATATATGACATGCCTTATGGAAACAGTAGTATTTCAGCAGTGACATTAAGTTTATTGGATTAACAGAAAATATGCAACATGCATCATAACAGACTTAGACAGGTGCATAAATTTGGGCACCCCAACAGAGATATGACATCAATACTTAGTTGAGCCTACTTTTGCAAATATAACAGCCTCTAGACGCCTCCTATAGCCTTTGATGAGTGTCTGGATTCTGGATGGAGGTATTTTTGACCATTCTTCCATACAAAATCTCTCCAGTTCAGTTAAGTTTGATGGCTGGCGAGCATGGACAGCCTGCTTCAAATCATCCCACAGATTTTCGATGATATTCAAGTCAGGGGACTGTGATGGCCATTCCAGAACATTGTACTTCTCCCTCTGCATGAATGCCTTTGTAGATTTCAAACTACAAAGGGTTATTGTCTTGTTGGAATATCCAACCCCTGCATAACTTCAACTTTGTGACTGATGCTTGAACATTACCCTGAAGAATTTGTTGATATTGGATTGAATTCATCCGACCCTTGACTTTAACAAAGGCCCCAGTCCCTGAACTAGCCGCACAGCCCCACAGCATGATGGAACCGCCACCAAATTTGACAGTAGGTAGCAGGTGTTTTTCTTGGAATGCAGTGTTATTCTTCCGCCATGCAAAGCGCTTTTTATTATGACTAAATAACTCAATTTTTGTCTCATCAGTCCAAAGCACTTTGTTCCAAAATGAGTCTGGCTTGTCTAAGTGAGCATTTGCATACAACAAGCGACACTGTTTGTGGTGCGAGTGCAGAAAAGGCTTCTTTCTCATCACCCTGCCATACAGATGTTCTTTGTGCAAATTGCGCTAAATTTTAGAGCGATGTACAGATACACCATCTGCAGCAAGATGCCTTGCAGGTCTTTTGGATGTGATCTGTAGGTTGTCTGTAACCATTCTCACAATCCTGCGCATATGCTGCTCCTGTATTTTTCTTGGCCTGCCAGACCTGAGTTGGTTTAACAGCAACTGTGCCTGTGGCCTTCCGTTTCCTGATTACGTTCCTTACAGTTGAAACTGACAGTTTAAACCTTCTGAGATTGCTTTTTGTAGCCTCCCTCTAAACCATGATACTCAACAGTCTTTGTTTTCAGATCTTTTGAGAGTTGCTTTGAGGATCCCATGCTGTCACTCTTCAGAGGAGAGTCAAAAGGAAGCACAACTTGCAATTGGCCACCTTAAATACCTTTTCTCATGATTGGACACACCTGTCTATGAAGTTCAAGGCTTAATGAGCTAATCCAACCAATTTGGTGTTGCAAGTAATCAGTATTGAGCAGTGACATGCATTCAAATCAGCAAAATTACAAGCGGACCCACATATTTGCACAGCCAGTTTTTCACATTTAATTTAATTTCATACAACTAAATACTACTTCACTAAAAATCTTTGTTCGGAAAGCACCTTGGTACTCAGATGTTCCTAGGAAATGAAAGACATGCCACTGTCACCTTTTTTTGTTGATAGTAGAGTCAATTATTATGCAGGCTGAGAGGGGTTCCCAAAGTTTTTCATATGACTGTACACGTATACTCTATATATACTCATATACACCAGAGTGAACGGTATGAGCAGTTTGCTAATGTTTTTTTAAAGATTATTAAAATAACAGTTTGAGGTTGAACTTGCATGACCCCAAGGCTGTGGAATGGTCTGCCTTCTTGAGTTATGGTAATCCACATCAGTTAGCATTTAAATTCAGACTGAAGACACACTTTTTTTTAATTTTACATGTTTTGACAAAAACTGGTGGTCAAATAGTGGTACTGAAGTACTGTTAGTTGTAAATCCTTATTATTGTGTATTACATTACTGTGTGTTTTAATCTGTGTGTTCATATATTTAAATGATGTACTGTATGGTTAAACTGTTTTTGTTTTTACATTATACTGTAGCTGCTAATGTGTGCGGGAGATGTGAACCTGTGATGATTGAAGACCAAAACTAAACTGAATTTAAAACTGACATACTGTAGATAAATATTTATAAGCTAGTCATGCTATATTATTTAATTCCTTTCCTTGTCAGCATGAAGCAAGACCTTTCCAACTGGTTCATTATTTACTGGTAGGAAGAATTACTGAATTAAAATGAATATTACATAAGGGCTTCACCCAAGACATATAAAACACACACAGACTCACAATCACCAGTACTGGACAACATTACAGGCATCATTTATTCTGATTTGCACCTTGTCTCTTCCAGTATTTAGCCTTTTCAGTATTATTATGAATGAACCGCCCATCAGGCTATCCTAGTATTGTAACATTTGTTATTTGGAAGAATGGCAAAAAAAGATTTGTTATGTTATTATCTAAAACAAAAAAAGTTTTTGCAATGTGCAAGTGCTAATTGGGTGGTTTCAATAACATTTAATAATTAGTTTTAGTAATAAACCTTTAAAATAGTGGCATGGTTTCAACTTTATTTACTGCAAAAACAGCTGCAACTAATGAATAAATAATTTCTAAACATGTGAAGAATCATTATAAAATGTTTGTTAATTATTTATTAATGAAAGTTATAAAGCACTACGAATATATTAATTATCATTTAAGGACGTTTATAGGTATATCTGAATGTACTGTACATGAACTGGAAACCTGTTAGACATTACTTAATGGTTGTTAATTAATAATGAGTGTTATTTAAAAGGCCTTTGATATCTTGGGCTTATTCTTATCTTGTGCCTGGGTAGGCTGCAGCACCTTGTGACCTAGATCTGGGTTTTAGTCTGTTGGAAAATGTTATGTTGATATATTAACTCTTTTGAGGAGGATTTCGACATATCATATAACAACATGTAGGAGTGTCTTCACTCGGCTGCCGGCCACTACATGAATATATTAAGCAGTACGATCTGCTGGGGACCAATCAGCTAATGCTGGTATATCACTTTCGTTTTCGATCTCCAGATCACTTTCATCAAAATCAGAGTCCGATAACTCAGAGTGCGACTCAGCACTAACATACAAAACATTGTCAACGGATTGTTTTGCTTTGTGCATTTGCTTCTTTCTCTCTCATCAGATCCGCCTTTGGCTCTGGCGACTAGCAGCTGCTCTGCTGCACATTCCTGCTGGCAGCCGAAAAAAATATCCATCCCTCAAAGAGTTAATACTGCTGCAACACTTTAACCCAGAAGCTCAATCATAAGATTAAATTAGAAGGTATTGATATTGCATTACACATTACAGGATGCATTTTTGTACCACACTATTAAGGACACTATTAATGCAGCTTATCACAATGTATAAATCCAAAAAAGAATATAAAACAGAGTCACTTTCTAAAATCAGCAAGCTCCAAAACCGCATACTGTAGGGCAAGTTATTTTCATGTTACTACACCTGATAATATGGCTTTATGAGTGAAGATTTTTTCATGTCCTTCATAACATTGGAAAGTTCTTTAGCACTAATACTATTCCTCCTTTAGCTATTTCTGGTTTTAAGTGCATACAGAAAATAAACACAAGCGTCTGTGAAGTGCACCACTCAGGACAGCCTCAAACAACTTCTTGTAATAAAAATAACAGAATGTGTACATTTTACATTTTTTTGTTTTATATCAGACTCAGAGATTGTGATTTAATGAATGCCCTCCAGGGGAGCCAGAACTTGAAAGTTCTGATTGCACTGATGTGGGCTGCGGGGGTGGGTCAAAGTTTAATTTTAATTTAAGTTTTTCTTAATTCTTATCTAAAAGTGTGGAGATTGCCTTATTTCCCATTCCCCATCAAGTACTCTTAACTAAATACTATTTTGGTCATTCTTCATTTAATGATATTTATTAAATGTGACATATACTAAGAAACTTGTAGCTCATAGAGCTTTGCCTACTTGGGTGTTTTGCATGCTCAAAGCTCACATACTGGCCTTCATGTTTTTTAAAAAGTGAACTAATAAATGTTTCCTGCAGAAGAATTCATTTTAGTTAATGGCTACTGTATACACATTGAGAGACTTTCAAACGCTGTTCAGAGAAATGAAAATATTTGAAAGCACTTTATGGAGTGAAAGTACTACAGGAATGGATACATTTATTAAATTTCAGACTTTGGTGTTTAATAATTGCCAAGAAAAGCATCTAATTATGGAGGGTATCCTTAGGAGAGATTTGTAGGAGAGAGCTATTGATTTCCTATAAATAACGAAACATTTTCAGATCTGCTTGTTCCAATTCAGGGGTTATATCTCAGCAGCAAAAGAAACAAGATAGGAACACACACACACATGTACACACACCTGAAGGGAATGTCAGTCCATCAGAAGGACCACCAATGAAACTCACCCAATCTCAAATCGGACCAAGTTAGAAACACCAATTAAAAACCTTCAAATACTGTAGACATGAACATGGTCAACATTGATAAACCTTTAGATTACAGGAGATGGTTATCCACTGTGTATTGTGTAAGTTTGATTTATAACATGATTAAAGATGATGTAATGTTAACCTATTTATCTGTAAACAAAAAGAAAACTTTTTTTTTTTTATTTCTCTTTGCACATCTTCAGTTATCAAATGTCTTTGTTCCTGTCTACTATATGCTGAAAGTCCTGTAGCTTGAGGTACTATAACATTTGCAACAAAATTCAAAAATGAGTTATTGCATAATTGTTTAAAGGAGATATTTAGAGTGACTGTTTGTCTTCAAAAACATTGCTAAGCTGAACACTTTAATAGCATTTTGAGTACTGTAGCCTTGCTTGTTGCTATGCTGGGATTGTGTTGCGGAAAGCGTGGGCACCACCATGCAGGAAAGATCTGCAGAGCTCAATCAGAGCCAGTGCCAGAGTGACGGTGCAGTTTGTTACTGAGTGCTGATGCTGCCTACATTTCTCTGTTTCTCGTTTCTGTGCAGTGTTTTCATCCCTGAGCCTTGGCTTGCTTCCTGAGAGATCTGCAACATTAATGGTGTATGACGATGTCGTGCAGATAGTGTCAGGATTTCAAGGTATGTTGTATCAGTTTAAGAGAGGTCTTTTCCTTTCTGCCAGAAACTTGGGCTTAGAATGAGAGCATGTTTATTTTTGTTTGACTTTTTCTTGACTTTGAATTTAATGTGTGCACTTCCTTTTTTATTGTATATAATAAACTATTTATCTATCTTTCCTCATATTTTTAACAATTGCAAGTGGCATTCGAAGATTAATATTTAGTTACAGTTCGTAGTGCTTGTGCTTCTTTTTGCACAAATGTGTCAGTAATGCATGCCCTCTTGGAATGTAGCCATCATGGCAATTGGAAACAAAAAATGTTACTAAGCCACAATTTTACTCAGATCTTAAAGAGCGTGTGAAATGAAGTATGTTACAATAGAATATCATGTTACCTGTGAGGGCAATACACAGTAGTTTACATGGCTACAAGATGTTTATTAAAGGCTCAGATAACTTGAAATTTCTCTGCTCCCCCTGGCCTTTGTTATGTTGAGTAGTGTTCTGGCATTCAGCTCAATGGGGAATTCCATTCACGTCAGTGGCCCTGCAGTGAACTTTATGGAAGAAACTGGAGCAAGTCAAATGTTATAACTTTTATTGAGTTTGGACATTTATTCTTGCATAATTCCCTTATTACTCCTCCTGCTATCAAGTAACCAAGTAATCAAGTCTCCTTTGACTTTTTCTTACTTGTGCTAAGTAACATAAAGCTCTCACTGTCCGTTTTTTTTTTTTCTTTTTTCTAGCTGCCCATCTAATGTGTAGTTTAGATTTTTTTTTTCTATTTCTAGTTTGCATATTATGATGGGACTGGCTTGTTGGGTTTGATTTCTGGTCTGGTAACTGCCAATGTGATGCTTGTCCTTTCTCCCTTTGTTCCTTTGGATTTCCACAAGTAACTCTGATTCCCAAATCCTAAAAATGTCCATGTTAGGCTGGTAGTTGACTCTAAGTTAATCCAATGTGGCGGGTGTAAGTGTGCAATGTTGATTCCAGTCCCCATTTTTCCATAAAATGGAGGAAAGGATGAGTAGATAGCTTACATGTTGGCTTTAGATCTTAGTTTCATATAGTAATATCTGATAGTTGGATACATTTAAAGAAAAGTTAAAACTCACTTTGTCTGGACAACCATATTTAGTTAAGAGATATGACTAGACTGAAACACCTCTGATGATAGGACATGGCAATATGCACTCAGATGGGAGAGCTTTTCCAAAATTAGATCCCTGTTGTGCTTTGAAGTTATTTAGTGATTAATATTTAGTGACTACATGATTTGTATAGCTATATGTTGAGTATTAAAGCTGTACATTTTATTGGGAAGGGTTTTGGCATCAGAAATCATCACTGTATTGCTCTGTTTTTCATTTATGCATTTTCTGATGCTTCTAGATATAATTTTGAAATGTGCCTACAGCAGTTTTCTGTGCTCACTCTTCATGGTGGCATTGTAGAGGAGTCACATTGACTCTTACAGAATGGGAATGGTTGGAATGGGACAAAACATATATATGCACATCCACGTATATCAGGGCAAATTGGAGATCCCAAAGAAGTTATCCATGTGTCTTTGATATTTGGCAAGCAACTTAAGAATTCAGAGTAATCATAGCTATGTTCATAGATTACATGTTGTAAAACAAACTTTTCAGCCTTGTGGATTATTAACTGTTGCAGTACATTTCATGGCTCAGGTGAAAGTACGTAAAAAAGTACTTCTCAAGAAAGTTATATGAAGTATACTGCATATCTTGAGATGACATTTTTGTGAGTTTTGGATAGGAACGTGAGAGGGGAAGGATAGACTATATTGGAGCAGAGTTTAGCTGTGTTGTCTGTTGAAAACAGACTAAATTTCTTCTTCTGCTTGGCTGACTCTGAATTCCACACATGTTAAAGATGGTGTTCAGCTGAAGTCTGTGTTCTCTGTTTCAACAGAAGCAGCTAATCATAACATCTTATGTTCAGAGGTAATCTTAATGAAATGGGATGTAAGGAGCGAAGATGTAATGTTTTTGTGAAGCTGTACTTATACTAAAAGATCAAAGCAATTAAGATTATGCGATCCCTAAAGAAAGGAACAGGAAGTACAACGAGACAAAATACATATGTACACAACTTGCCATAACCAGTTAAAAGAGAATGTTCTGTGGCTGGTATATTTATTCCTTCTGTAACTGCAATGCATAGCATTATGTAAGAATTTAGAATTGTGATTTGCTGGCAAATTGCTCCGCTATGTCCTCACAAACATTTTACTAAGACATTATAAGACTGTATTGGCTTGAAATTTAAAGATTATCACCAAGTGGCTGTGTAGTTTACAGTTTAATAAAATATTAATTACATTTTGTTTGTATTGAAACATAAATGCTTGCCATTTGTTTGCAATTTGTTGTTGAAACTTGTGATGGGAGGCATTTTTGATGCTCCCAAATACCTGCATGAAGTCATCATTTTACATTTATGATAGAGAAACTTTTTGTTGTCTATTGTATTGATTTTTTTAAAAAGTATCTCATATTAAAGTGGTTTGGAGTAAGAATATCTACATTCTTCTTCTTTCAGCTGCTCCCGTTAAGGTTTGCCACAGCGGATCATCTTCTTCTATATCTTTCTGTCCTCTGCATCTTGTTCTGTTACACCCATCACCTGCATGTCCTCTCTCACCACATCAATAAACCTTCACTTAGGCCTTACTCTTTTCCTCTTCCCTAGCAGCTCTATCCTTAGCATCCTTCTCCCAATATACCCAGCATCTCTCCTCTGCACATGTCCAGACCAGCGCAATCTTGCCTCTCTGACTTTGTCTCCCAACCGCCCAACTTGAGCTGACCCTCTGATGTACTCATTTCTAATCCTATCCATCCTCGTCAAGCCCAGTGCAAATCTTAGCATCTTTAACTCTGCAACCTCCAGCTCTGTCTCCTGCTTTCTGGTCTGTGTCACCGTCTCCAACCCATATAACATAGCTGGTCTCACTACTGTCCTGTAGGCCTTCCCCTTCACTCTTACTGATACCCGTCTATCACAAATTACTCCTGACACTCTTCTCCACCCATTCCACCCTGCCAGCACTCTCTTCTTCACCTCTCTCCCACAGTCCTCATTACTCTGTACTGTTGATGCCAAGTATTTAAAACTCATCAACCTTTGCCAACTGTACTCCCTGCATCCTCACCATTCCACTGACCTCCCTCTCATTTACTCACATGTATTCTGTCTTGTTCCTACTGACCTTCATTCCTCTCCTCTCTAGAGCATATCGCCACCTCTCCAGGGTCTCCTTGACCTGCTCCCTACTATCGCTACAGATCACAATGTCATCAGCAAACATCATAGTCCACGGGGACTCCTGTCTAATCTCGTCTGTCAACCTGTCCATCACCATTGCAAATAAGAAAGGGCTCAGAGCTGATTCCTGATGTAATCCCACCTCCACGTTTAATGCATCCGTCGCTCCTACCGCAGACCTCACCACTGTCACACTTCCCTCATACATATCCTGTACAACTCTTACGTACTTCTGCCACTCCCGACTTCCTCATACAATATCACAGCTCCTCTCAAGGCACCCTGTCATATGCTTTCTCCAGGTCCACAAAGATGCAATGCAACTCCTTCTGGCCTTCTCTAAACTTCTTCATCAACATCCTCAGAGCAAACATTGCATCTGAGGTGCTCTTTCTTGGCATGAAGCCATACTGCTGCTCACTAATCATCACCTCACTTCTTAACCTAGCTTCCACTACTCTTTCCCATAAATGCATGCTGTGGCTCATCAGTTTTATTCCCCTGTAGTTACTGCAGTCCTGCACATCCCCCTTAATCTTAAATATCGGCACCAGTACACTTCTTCTTCACTCCTAAGGCATCTTCTCCCTTTCCAAGATTCTGTTAAACAATCTGGTTAAAAACTCCACTGCCATCTCTCCTAAACACCTCCATGCTTCCACAGGTATGTCATCTGGACCAATGGCCTTTCCATTTTTCATCCTATTCATAGCTGTCCTTACTTCCTCCTTGCTAATCCGTTGCACTTCCTGATTCAATATCTCTACATCATCCAAACTCTTCTCTCTCGTTCTCTTCATTTATCAGCCTCTCAAAGTAATCTTTCCATATGCTCAACACACTCTCCTCATTTGTGAGTACATTTCCATCTTTATCCTTTATCACCCTAATCTGCTGCACATCTTTCCCAGCTCGGTCCCTCTGTCTAGCCAATCGGTACAGGTCCTTTTCTCCCTCCTTAGTATCCAACCTCTCATACAACTCATCATATGCCTTTTCTTTAGCCTTCGCCACCTCTTTCTTCACCTTGCGCCTTATCTCCTTGTACTCTTGTCTACTTTCTGCATCTCTCTGACTATCCCATTTCTTCTTTGCCATCCTCTTCCTCTATATACTCTCCTGTACTTCCCCATTCCACCACCAGGTTTTCTTTTCCGCCTTCATCATTCCAGATGTCATGCCAAGCACCCTTCTTGCTGTCACTCTTACTACATCTGCTATAGTTTCCCAGCTGTCTGGTAACTCTTCACTGCCTCCCAGTGCCTTTCTCACTTCCTCCCTAAACTCAACCTTGCAGTCTTCCTTTTTCAACTTCCACCATTTGATCCTTGGCTCTGCCCTCACTCTATTCCTCTTCTTGATCTCCACCGTCATCCTACAGACCACCATCCTATGCTGCTTAACTACACTTTCCCCTGCCACCACTTTGCAGTCTTCAATCTCCTTCAGATCAACTGTTCTGCATAGGATGTAATCTACCTGTGTGCATCTTCCTCCACTCTTGTACGTAACCCTATGTTCCTCCCTCTTCTTAAAATACATATACACCATAGCCATGTCCATCCTTTTGGCAAAATCCACTATCCTCTGACCTTCTTCATTCCTCTCCTTGACACCATACCTACCCATCACATTTTTGTTAGTGCCTCTGCCATTACCAGTAGCAGCATGGTGCAGGAGCCCTTTTTGAGAATCTGGATGATTATAGGACTAACTCATGCAAATGCCTAAACTCGGTATAAAAAAATAATACATATCAATATAAGAAAATAATCAATTTCATGTACAGCACACTACGGTGGGCTGGTGCCCTGCCCAGGATTTGTTCCTGCCTTGTGCCCTGTGTTGGCTGGGATTGGCTCCAGCAGACCCCTGTTACCCTGTGTTAGGATATAGCGGGTTGGATAATGAATGGATGGATGGATAGTATTATGCAAAATTACTAATTCATAAGTAATTCATAAGTCCTGTGGGACTCTGGAGGCAGCTGATAGGTACCGGCAGGCCAAGAGGAATGCGGCTTCGGTGGTTGCTGAGGCAAAAACACGGGCATGGGAGAAGTTTGGGGGAGGCCATGGAGAACGACTTTCGGACGGCTTCGAGGAGATTCTGGTCCACCTTCCGGCGTCTCAGGAGGGAGAAGCAGTGCAGTGTCGACACTGTATATCAAATGAATCCCAATTGACTGTACACTGTCTTTTGAGTGCCTGGCTCTTAAACTAATAACTGAAACAGGTCCTGTCTCACTCATTGTTCTTTATTGTCCCCCAAATACAATGCATCCTTCTTATCTGATCTGACTGAACTTTTAATCCACCTAAGCTCTTACTCTCAGAGAATTATCCTTCTTGGTGATTTCAACATCCATATTGACACTACTACATCTAAACCGAGAAATGAATTCCTATCCTTACTGGACTGTTTTGACTTGACACAACATGTTGATTTTCCCACCCACTCTGGTGGTCATGTATTGGATCTGATCTGCACTTCTGGACTATCTGTTGCCAATATTTACAGCACTGATTTGGGACTCTCTGACCATAAAGCAGTATTTTTCACTGTCTCACTGCCTTTACCTCCTCTTACCTGTAAACGACAAATTTCTTACAGAAACCTTAAAAATATCTGTCCCTCTATCCTTTCTGGATCCATTTCTGATCTTTTACTGTCTGCACCTATTCCGTCAACACTAGATAGTCTTGTTTACCACTATAACTCAGCCCTTCATTCAGCATTAGATAAAAGAGCTCCTTTAAAACATAAGGAGGTTTCCTTTATACGTTCAGCTCCTTGGTATAACTCAGAATTGCGATCTATGAAAGCAGCTGGCCGACGCCTCGAGAGAATGTCACGTAAGACTGGCCTCACCGTGCACATCCAGGCTTTCTCTGACCACCAAAGTGCTTACAGAGAAGCACTAACTGCTGCTAAGAACACCCACTATGGCAGAATAATAGAAAGTGACCACAATAACCCAAGGGTTTTGTTTTCTGTAGTTAATAAACTACTCGAACCTGCATCTGGCCCAACTACCTCTTCTACTGAAGTCTGTGAGGATTTCCTCCACTTTTTCCATAACAAAATTAAAGATCTAAATAATTCAACTAACATAAATACATCATCTGTTTATATCTCTCCCTGTTTTCCCACTCCATCCAGCTCCTTCTCTAAGTTCTCACCAGTCACATCTGCTTTTATTAATGACCTGTTTTGTAAGATGAGATCGACTACTTGTGTACTGGACCCCATCCTCAGCACACTACTTAAATCCTGCCTTCATGCCATAATCCCGACTGCTACAACAATAATAAACTCATCCCTTGACACTGGCTCTGTGCCGCTCACTTTTAAAATCACTTCTGTAACTCCAATGTTAAATAAGTCTGGTCTTGATGCTGACAATCTTAACAATTTCCGGCCTATTTCCCACTTACCTTTCCTGTCAAAAGCTCTTGAGCGTGTTGTAGCCTCCCAGCTCACCAATTACTTAACCACTAATAACTTGATGGAACCCTTTCAGTCTGGTTTCAGGGCACAGCACAGCTGTGAAACTGCTCTGCTACGGGTAACCAATGATTTGCTTATGGCAGCAGACTCTGGACAAACCAGCATATTAATTCTATTAGACCTCAGTGCAGCATTTGACACTGTCAGACATGACATTCTACTCTCCAGAATGGAGAACATCCTGGGTATCTCTGGCACTGCCCTCCAGTGGTTCAAGTCCTATCTGACTGATAGGCAAGAGTTTGTTAGTCTTGGCAACAGCAGATCCAGCTCGGCACCAGTCACACAAGGAGTTCCTCAGGGCTCTGTCCTCGGCCCTCTTCTCTTCTGTATTTATATGCTTCCCCTTGGCCATATTATCCATAGCTATGGACTAGGCTATCATTTTTATGCAGATGATACTCAACTCTACTTCAATGATAAAAGTGGAACTTCATCAGAGCTTTCTCAGCTCACAACCTGCCTTAGTGAAATTAAAACCTGGATGGAGCAGAACTCTTTAAAATTAAACTGCAACAAAACTGAACTCCTGCAAATTGGGACTAAAATGCAACTTAATAAAATGAGCTCCTTCCCAGTCAATCTTGATGGTGATCTCATCAGACCTGCCTCTACTGTAAAGAATCTTGGTGTCATTTTTGATTCCTCCCTTTCTTACTCCACCCACATAAATCACATTAAGAAACTTTCTTACTTTCACCTCCGTAACATATCCCGTGTTTGTTCCTTCCTCTCCTTTTCTAATGCTGAGAAACTTGTCCATGCTTTTATCACATCCCGCATAGATTATTGTAACTCGCTGTTGGCAGGTGCCCCTTCTAATCTTATATCACAGCTCCAGCTTATTCAAAACTCGGCTGCAAGAGTCCATACTCGAACCAGCAGCAGCGAGCACATCACACCCATCCTGCTCCGTCTTCACTGGCTCCCTGTGTCTTATAGAATCGAATATAAAATCCTACTAATAACCTACAAAGCCTTAAATAACCTTGCGCCAAACTACATCAGTGACCTTCTCCATCACTATGTTCCTGCCCGCCCACTAAGGTCCTCCAATTCTGGCAATCTTGTTGTGCCCCACACTAATCTACACTCCATGGGTGACAGGGCCTTCAGCAGTATAGCACCCAGACTCTGGAATGACCTACTGAAATTAATCGGGTCAGCTGACTCCATGAAGTCTTTTAAAAAACAACTCAAAACTCATCTGTTCAGGAAGGCTTTTAGCTCTACTTGACTTTATTACCCTTCTCTCAGTTTACCTCTCTGTCAAGATGCTCATGTAACCTGTGTATGTGTTCTAGACCATCAATTCTGTTGTATGTTAGGCTTTCTCTGAATTTACTGTCTTAATCTTCTTTATTTATTTATTTGGTTTGTACAATGCTATACACTGTATACCCTGCCGTTCTTTCTTATATTCTGTAAGTGCCTTGAGCATGGGAAGGGCGCTATATAAATAAAATGTAAATTATTTTTATTATTATATGGTGGGGATGGTGCACTGCTGACCTCGACTCGGGACGTTGTGGGTCGGTGGAGGGAGTACTTCGAAGACCTCCTCAATCCCACTAACATGCCTTCCAATGAAGAAGCAGAGCCTGGGTATTCGGAGGTGGGCTCCCCCATCTCTGGGACTGAGGTCACCGAGGTGGTTAAAAAACTCCTTGGTGGCAGGGCCACGGGGGTGGATGAGATACACCCGGAGTTCCTCAAGGCTCTGGATGTTGTAGGACTGTCTCTGCAACACGGCATGGACATCGGGGACAATGCCTCTGGATTGGCAGACCGGGGTGGTGGTCCCCCTCTTTAAGAAAGGTGACCGGAGGATGTGTTCCAACTACATATGGATCACACTCCTCATCCTCCCTGGAAAAGTCTGTTCAGTGGTCCTGGAGAGGAGAGTCCGTCGCATGGTGGAACCTCAGATTCAGGAGGAACAGTGTGGTTTTCGTCCTGGTCCCGGAACAGTGGAACAGCTCTACACCCTTAGCAGGGTCCTGGAGGGTGCATGGGAGTTTGCCCAGCCAGTCTACATGTGTAATGTGGACTTGGAAAAGGCGTTTGACCGTGTCCCTTGGGGAATCCTGTGGGGGGTGCTCTGGGAGTATGGGGTACCAGACCCCCTGATAAGGGCTGTTCGGTCCCTGTACAACTGGTGTCGGAGCTTAGTTCGCGTTGCCGGCTGTAAGTCGAACCCGTTTCCAGTGAGAGTTAGACTCCGCCAGGGCTGCCCTTTGTCACCGATTCTGTTCATAACTTTTATGGACAGAATTTCTAGGCACAGCCAGGGTGTTGAGGGGGTCCGGTTTGGTGGACTCAGGATTGGGTCACTGCTTTTTGCAGATAATGATGTCCTGTTTGCTTCATCAGTTTCGCAGCTGAGTGTGAAGCTGCTGGGATGGGAATCAGCACCTCCAAATCCGAGACCATGGTCCTCAGCCGGAAAAGGGTGGAGTGCCCTCTCAGATTTGGGAGCGAGATCCTGCCCCAAGTGGAGGAGTTCAAGTATCTCGGGGTCTTGTTCACGAGTGAGGGAAGAAAGGAGCATGAGATCAACAGGCGGATTGGTGCGGCGTCCGCAGTGATGCCGGCTCTGCATCGGTCTGTCGTGGTGAAAAAGGAGCTGAGCCGTAAGGCAAAGCTCTCAATTTACCAGTTGATCTACGTTCCTACCCTCACCTATGGTCATGAGCTATGGGTAGTGACCGAAAGAACGAGATTGCGAATACAAGCGGCTGAAATGAGTTTCCTCCACAGGGTTTCTGGGCTTTCCCTTAAAGACAGGGTGAGAAGCTCAGTCATCTGGGAGGGTCTCAGAGTAGAGCCGCTGCTCCTCCGCATCGAGAGGAGTCAGATGAGATGGCTCGGGCATCTGATCAGGATGCCTCCTGGACGCCTCGGGCGTCTGATCAGGATGCCTCCTGGACGCGTCCCTGGACGTCCAACCGGGAGGAGGCCCCGGGGAAGACCCAGGACATGCTGGAGGGACTGTGTCTCCCGGCTAGCCTGGGAACGCCTCGGGATTCCCCCGGAAGAGCTAGAAGTAGCCGGGGAGAGGAAAGTCTGGGCATCTCTGCTCAAGCTGCTGCCCCCGTGACCCTGACCTTGGATAAGCGGAAGAGGATGGATGGATACTAATTCATAATTGAATTATGGAAACATACAAAGAAACCTTCTTGCCCAGTGTGGTGTAAAAGCTGCCGTGTTATGGTTATTTTTAAAAGCAGTTTATTGTAGGCCACAGTCATCCTCCTGTATAATAATCAAAACGGCCCAGAACATCAATTAGAAATTGAACTGAATAAAACGGTCCTTCTTCAGCCTGCGACTTATTGACACTCCCTTCATTTCCAGAGAAACCCTTTGTGGGAGGCACCAAACATGTGTCAGAACAAAAGGAAAATGCTCCAGGGATTTAAGGGTTAGAGATCACCACTTTTTCCCCAGCTCTGCTTAAAGATTTTTCTCCATATTGGCTTGCAGATGAGGCCCAGTGTCAGGAATTGTGAGATTGATGGCAGAGCTGCCCCTAATAAAAAAGAGTTCAATGCCAGCAAATGTTATCATCTTTGGGATCAGTTGGCCATTTTTTTAATCTAACACAGTTACATAACGGGTAATTACAAGCTTACTTTTTGCCTCGGAAGGGTATGTATAAGAAAATTACATAAAGCAGCACTGAACTCCTGGAATGGCTGGCCTACAGTCTGTTGGATGATAGTATATTTAAGATTTGCAGTCTTTGTTCTGATATTCTTACTTGATTACTTCCTCTGACAGAGTTACCTACATACCAAGGGGCTGAGCTGTAAACCCTAGTAGTGCAAATTAATTTCATAACCATGCACTTTGTAACTGAGCAAGTCTCTCATTCAGCCAGTTTTTAAAAATCAAAAAATGCACTCAAAAATGTGCACAGCTAGATTGCAAGTTTTAGGGAGCTTTTAAAATTCTACACTGTGAATGACACTGTATAAAATTAATTTGACCATTAAAAAATGTAATTATCATCTCAGCTCTCTGTCTTAAATCAGTAATATCCCTAATGATAGTCAGCAGTAGATGTCTGGTGGGAAGTTTGCATGTTCTTCCCTCAGTTTGCTTAGGTTTTCCTCTACATACTTGCGCTTTCCTCTTCTACATCCGCAAAGATTTTCAGGATAAGTTCACTGGTGGCTATAAATTGCCCCCAGTGTGAATGTGAGAGTGGTTATGTAGGTGGGCCATGAGTTTGGAGGGTTGCCTTATCCAGGACTTTTTCCTACTGCTCGGATGGGCTCTGCCTCATTGAGATTAAGCACTTTAAAGAATATTATGCTAAGCTGTGCTCATTCTTTTCTCAAAATGAATATTCTTTCACGGATTTAAACTGGTGGCAGCACACTGGTGGTGTGGTTACAACTTCTCCTGTAGAGATCCGGGATTGTGGATTAAAGTTTCATACTAATTTCTTGTCCATGTGGGGTTAGCACATTCTTTGGTGTAGTTTTCCCGTACATCCCAAAAGATTTCTCTGTGTGTGCGCGTGTGTACGTGTGAGTGAGTGAGTGAGTGAGGGAGTGAGAGGGCCCTCTGAGCTCTGGGCTCTGACCCTCATACTCTGATTTTGATTAAACAGGCTTGAAATGTTATAGCATTAGTGCTAGTAGTTTGCTTCTTATATCCTCTAACTTTTTAAATTATATCAGGAGATGCATTTAAATTTTCTGTCCATTTTCTAACATAATTAATTCAGGGTGAAGCTATCTTAGAAACTCTGGGTGCAAGGCAGAAACCAACCCTGGATGAGGTGCCAGTGTATTGTAGGACATTCCTATTCACATACCCACCTTCATTCACGTGTTGTCAGTTTGAGTCACCATTTAATTGAAGGCTCATGTCTTTGGGTTATAGAAGGAAAATAAGAGTACCCAGAGAATAAGCCACACAGACTCAGAGAGAATGAGTAAACTGTACACAGACAGTGACCTGGCTGTTATCTGAACCCTGGAGCTTTGAGGCAGCAGCACTAACCCCTGCTCCACCATGTTACCCAACAGCAATTGGAAAATGATCTAAAATAGTTTGATTGGCAACTTTGTAAAATGGTCTTGGCATCCCAAGGTTATCCAGGCTGATGCTGAGCAAATTTTATTCTGACAGAATTTTAATTGTAATTATCTGTTTTCTGTGTAATGTGTGTTGTATTCCTAAAGTAAATCTATGATTGTCACTACAAGCACTACATTATTTATAGCTCCTTTAATGATAGCCTTTCCTTTTCCATGGTCAAGTGCAACTTTATTGTTCTTTTAGGTCTTTGAATCATTTGCAGATAGCTGGATGTTTGCATTGTGTGTCTGCTGTGTGCATTTCCAGGTCAGGATTATAGTTTAAACTGAGAAAACACTTTTCTAAAGACTCTCCATGCCCATATTTATAAAGTGGCATATGATTGTTATGTGGATATTACACTGGTTTCAATTTTAAATATGCAGAGAGAAAGAACAAATAAACTTGCTTGATAACAGCTCACAGTGGAATACACTAGTGGCTAAAGCTGGTCCAGGGTAAAACATCTTAGAGTAAATGGGCAGCATTAATCAAGACTGCCTCTAATTTTGCCATTATTGTTTTTTGTACCTTTATCTCTTGTGTATCTTTAGTGTCAGTTCTGTGATAATAACTGGCCTTCCTAATCACTTTATTCTAGAACCCCTGAGCTGATGTTGCATACTATCAGATATAAGCATAAAGCAGTGTGCTGGGCACAGGTGACTGGTAGATCATGACCAGCAACTTGTCATACACATTAAAAGACTTCAGTCTTACCAATAAGAAACTAATTTTTATATAAATCAGGTCAATGTTTTCCAACCAGGCTAATGTTCAGATAAATGCAAATGTACTTATAAATTGCACCACCTCTTCATCCTCCTTCCATTGTGATCAATGATCACTAGGGGCTAGCTAGTATATCATAAAACCAGCACCATTTCCATAGTTTTTGTACTTTTCAGTGGTGAGTGGTTGTCCCTGCACCCTGTGGCAAGTTCCTCCACCTACATTATTTGCATCACAGCCCAACATGATTATTCTAAAATAATATAAATGAATTTTTGCAATGTTTTGAAAGGTTTTAGAGATATTCTGTAAGGCAGAATTTGATTTGCTTTAGATTAAGATACTATAGATTGTCACTTAACCACTAAGTTATAGTAAACAAATTGAGATTCTTCCAAGTGAGCAAGATAAGTCTGCATGTTAGCAGGGTGGTGTAGGCTATTAAAATTGAGTTATCCCTACATACTTTAATGCCATCTGGGAGTACACCAAATATCTCTGTTAATGGGTCAGGTCCATATACAGTATATCTGAAGTGTATTCTACTGCATGTACCTGTATGACTGAGTTGTTAGGATGTTTGAAGGGTAGATGCTGTTTTAGCCATTACCAAGACTAACCAGTATGGCCTCTAGGATTAATATTGATATGAGATGTGAAAAGTTGAGTAGGTTTATTTCAACAAAATATTTAATTTGAAAAGGGAAAGGATGTGTGTAGTTAGAAACTAAAATTTGGAGGGTAATTGCTCATAAGATGCAAATACATTGTCTATATAAAGATCTCCAAGTGTCTTAATCACTAGCAGTTTTCATATGTTAAACACTCAGTAGGAACGAGGAAGTCTTCCTTGTTATGTGTCCTTCACTAGTTCCATATTTTAAGTAACTGGTGGATGACTGGGTTTCTGACGAGCTGGCGATAGTATTGTTTAGAGCACAAGGCAGTGCATACAAATAAGACTTATAGTGGGATATGTTTTCCATTGCAAGTAAGACTTAAGTGGATTTGTGCTGATTTACAAGATTTTTTGTTTGTATATTTGCAGCCTAGTCGTAAAATTGAATGTTAGGTAGTGTCATGTCACCTTTGGCTTTAGATATTTGTAGAGTTGCCTTTTAAATATGTAACCATTTTGAATTCCAGATAATGATGTATAATTGAGTCTTATTTCTTAAAGAATGATTTGTTTATGCATGTATAAGGATACTTTGGAATAGATATAGCAGCTTAGGGAGGATGTTCATTTGGACAATGTTAATTCTGTCTTCTAGGGTGAGATCGGGAGAGTGGGCCATTTATTACATTCTTATTTGAAATTATGCATGGCACTTCCAAAATTATATTGTAAAATTTACTTGTCATGGTTATCCCAGATATTTTAACTGTTTTAATATTATGAATGAATAGCTATTACAATATGTTATAGAGTTCACTGGAAAAAAACACACTTTTATTCAGATTAATTTTAAATCCCGAAATCCTGTAACATTCTCCTAACATGTTTTAGACTAATGGTAGAAGTGATTGTAGGTCTGTTAAATGATAAAGCACCATATCATCTGCTTATAGTGATCTTTTCGGTTTGAGTCCTTTGATAATCCACTTTATCACTGGGATTTCTCATTGTTATAGTTGTACTGCATCATTTATTTAAAAAATATGGGCTTATTATCATCATTCAATTAAAAAGTGTAATTACTGGTACAGCAAAGTAAAAAACTTATTTTTTAGTTAGAGCTGCCTCCTCCCTGTATGACCTGAGTAGAACAATACCTTGTAATGGTTCACCAATTAACTGGCTACCAGTAAGAATCAATCAAATTCTTTTTTTAAATATGTGTTTCGCTGGAATCAGTATTTCGTGAAATAGGTTTTTTTTTAGTTTACTTTTCTTAGCACATCTGAATGGGTGGAATTTATTCAAGTGAGCACCTTTATATTCAGTTTATTTATGTTAGTACACCAAAAATAAATAAAAGCTACTTCCATTTATCTCAATGGAGTAATGAAAAGTCAAGCAAAATGACACCTTTTATTGTCTAACTAAAAAGATTACAATATGCAAGCTTTCGAGGCAACTCAGGCCCCTTCTTCAGGCAAGATGTAATACTCAATGGAATATAAATGTAGCAGTTAGCATGCTGTAATTGCTAATCTGCTTCCTTGTAATTACTAACAAGGCAGCATACGTAAACCATAGAGTTTAAGAAACTCTGCTTCTAACTTAAGTAGGAACTTGGTCTGGTTTTATATGTCCAGTTTGTTGTGTTTGTTTGCTGGAATGTAGCATAGTAGTGGAATATTATGTGGAACATTAAATTTCCTACATTCTATTGCTTTTTCATGGATAAATTTCTACTTAACAAAAGTGTCTTACATGCCGATGGGGGACCGTTTGTCTTGCCTGACCATCTAAAAAGAAAAAAGCTTCCTTGATTGAGATATTGAAAAATTCATGAAAAAGAACGGTGCAACCTTGTAACTGGATGGAAGCTGTTGTAGAAAACAGATGGCTGAATTCAAAAATCACTCTACAGAAACTTGAGAAAAGTAAACAATCTACACCAGGGGTGCCCACACTTTTTCGGCTTGCGAGCTACTTTTAAAATGGCCAGGTCGAAATGATCTACCTACATTAAAAATGATATATACTGAGTAAACGTTAGACATAAAATGTATGTTGTCCTACCTTGCATAACTGAATAACCTTTATGGCACAATAACAACTCAATACATTTATGGTCACTACAGTATTTGGATTTAATAATCGCCATGTGGGAAAAGGCTGACTCGCATAAATAAGTAGAGCTGAATAATGCAGTCAAGGAGCTTTTGAATTCAGCCGAGTGAAAAATGACGGCTCTCCAATTAATTGCGATTTTAGTTCCCTCTCCTTTCTCTTTCTCAGATCGATTTTTGGAAGGACGTCAGTTTTGTAGTTTTTATGAACAGTTTGAAAGTGCCTTTCCACATTTTCGTTCTTTGGAATAGCAATGATAAATTGACAGATCAGACAAACGCACTTCGATTGTGACATTGTGAGAGAAAAAAACCTCTTCCAATGTCACATCCAGCCCATACCCTCCCCAAACAATTTTTTTTAAATCCCTTCTTTAGTCGATATAAATTGGAAGGCTAACTAGATCACAGCCAGAGATTTGCAGTAGCTCGCGCATTTGATCGTGTGTGCGGGATGACCAGTGTGTTGGAAGAAAAGAGATCTCAGACTGGCCGCCCTGTATGCCAATCAAGTGGCAAATGCCATAGGGAGGATATATGATAGACTAACGTTTAAAAAAATTTTTTTTTTTGAATGCAACGCGATCTTCCTGCACTACCTTTGCAATCTACCGGTTGATCGCGATCAACGCATTGGGCACCCCGATCTACACATTTACCGCAGTAACTTGATGCATTATAGAATAGATATAGAAAAATTACCACCTCTAGTTAGACTATTATTAAACAATGTTTAAAGGATAAAGAATATTCTTTAATCATTCCTTAAAAGTTTTACCTTTTCGATTATTAATTTAAATTGTACATATGACACTTGTTCATAGTAGAGTCCCCCATAATTGGCAAATAGATGTCAGTGATCTGAATAAGACATTAAAATCCTGCATGGTATGAGCTATGAGGAAAGACTGAAGGAGATTCTTTTTAGCTTAAACAAACAGAGATTAGTAGGAGGCATTGCATAATTGTTTAAAATTATGAACAAAATTTGTAGGTTGAGTGCCAGCTGTCACCTTAAAGTGAGCTTCTCAACAAAACACAAGGAGTTAGAGTAAATTTCACAGAAACATTAGGTTTTTCTTCAGATAGCAAACCACAGGTACACGGGAAAAGTTACCAAGTAGTTTTGGAACACAGTAGTACTCTTGAGACATTTGAATCTCGACTTGATTATATTTTGCAAAGGAAAGGTGAAGTGGGCTTAATTTCCTGTGTTGGGCTGAATGGCCTTTAAGCATCTAAAAATGTATACTTTTTCTAATAAGAAGGGCTGTGCTGGTATAGACATGTCACTTTTCATTTTGGACCATTTGTCCTGGACAAATGGAGAAGAGAGTAGGTGCAGATAAAGCTAACAGGAAAAGCAAGTGACATTGCATCTTACCAGAAGTGTAAACTATATAGCAATAGGAATAAAGGCAACATGGGCTAAGCAGGTCAAATGAAGCAAGATACCAGTATTGGACAAACATGAGCTTCATACGGGCTCAGCATGTGCTGCAAAATTGGGACTAACTGTTCACACTGAAACCACATATGTGTGCATAGTGCAATGTATTTTGTGACCGTAGGGATGTCTGTTTTTTTTTTTTTGTGTGTGTGTGTTTTACCAGTTACTTTCATAAACGATTTCCAAACAGGGACCATGTGCAGGACAATGTCTTCATCAATCTCTGATTTATATCATACTGAAAGTGAAATCAGGGGTTGAAAATCCTTGGCTTTGTTATTTGGGAGCCTTTCATGAATTGTGTTAATACGTACACATGACGTCTTTTTATTCTCACATAATCTCATTGAAAGTCACAGTGAGCCAAATTCTATCCAGGCATCATCAGAACATAGCAGGAACCACCCGACTCAATCATGCACACACTCACACTAACATGGGGTCAGTTAACCCAACTTGCACATCTTTGGAATGTGGGTTGAGAATTAGAGTATTTAAAGAAAAACTCATTCATATATGGGGAGAACATGTGAACTCCACTTATACTGCAGACAGGCTTTCATTTTTGCCCAGGATGCAGTTTCTGTGTGGCAGTAATGCTAACCATTGCACCTCTATGTGGCTCATAGATAATTTGTGCTGTGCTAATTTGTAGATAATTGCTTGTTTTACTTTACAGTAATTTGATATATAAGAATTTTAGTTCATGGCTTTTAATCCTAGACATGTAACTATGTTGTTTATTATGTTTATATATTTTAGAATTCTCTGTCTTGGTGATTAATGATGAATGTTACTAGTTGTGCAGTGGTATTCACATTGAATGCTTTAACCCCATCAAACAAGCACAAGACATGTCACAGTGGGTATTCTTATAGTGAGGTGCAATGTTATGATCATTTTCTTTTTTTTGATTGTGAGGGGTCCGACTCCCCAGTGAGAAGGAGCATAGAAATTCATCCATTCTTGAAGTAAGCATACAATTGTGTTCATGTAAAATATGATTGCACTTAAGCCAGATTCAGTGTTGGAGGCAGCTGTTTCTAATTCCATGAACACTGGGGACAAGGCAAGAGCAAACTCTGAGTGGGACACCAGTCCATCACATAATGTGGACACCTCCACTTACTTATGCCTGGCCAATTTAGAGGTTCTAGTTAACCTAACTTACATATCTTTGGAATTTCTGAACACCAAAAAAATGAGCAGATAAGGAAACAACATGCCTGTCTGAACACGGACAGTGACCAGTACAGAATTTGATTACAATCCTCTGGATCTGTGGGGCAAAACTAACCGCTGCACCTATGTGCTGCTCTGATTGTGCTCTCATTGGTACCTGTTAGTGTATGACATTTAGCTCAGAGATTTTATTCCACATCTTCCAAAAAATATTTTTTTGTATCTTCAAAGAGTTGTTCTAAAGTCAGTCTATCCTTTCACCATTTGACACAACATAGGAACCTTGACAGGGTGCCAGCACATACACAGACCCAGAGCCAATCTAGACTCTTTGGGCTGCTCTTTTTATTAATATATCCATTGTCATAAATAAACACACCAGACATCATGAAGATTTGGGGCAGCCACCCATATAATGTATCCTGGCTGTAAATGTAGCAGTTTTTAAAGAGTTGTTGACAAGACTGAGTCCAAAACAGAACTGATCACATATAGTAAAGATGGTGGATTTAAAGGCTCATTCAGGAAGTGATGTCATCTTTAGGGCCAGAACCAGAAGTGATGTCCTCGGGACCGGAAGTTACGTCATCTTTGGGCCCGGATCCGGGAGTGACATCATCTCTGGGGCCGGACCCAAAAGTGGTGTCATCGGGACCGGAAGTGACATCATTGAGGGTGCCCGAGCCTGGCAGGATTTCCTGGGAATGGTCTGCAAGTAACTGAGAAATACAGTTGGTACACTCGTACTCCCACCATCCCCAAAACCCCCTCAGCCCTCTGGTCCGTAGTGGTATTACAACTACTTAGGCCCTTTAGCTACCTCCTACTCGCACATGTGTGACACCATCTTTTATTCATTTTGTGAGCACTGTTTTTCTGTGTATTATATAAAAATATGCTTTAATAAATACAAACTAAAATGTCTAGAACAACACCAGGCAAGACCAACGCTTTTCAGGATAATGATTAATTTTCTCACACACTTACCAAGATCAGGATCACAGGCAGCTGCTGCTTACTCTGGCAGCAAAGAGCGCAAGTCTAGAACCAACTCTGAATATGGTGCCAGTGTATCTCCTAATCATAACAGCTCTGTTGTGAATAATTCTAACTTTAAAATTTCATCTTAATTTTTCTTAGAGAATATCCTTGCATGAAATACATTTGTTTCTGTAATTCATTTTATATGTCTGTTGTGCTACAGCATGTGTATTTTTCTAGCTATGAACACAGTCAATTAGTAGGCTGCAGAAAAGTTTGTACTATGTTCCAAAAAATGTATGTTACTACCTAAAATATGTTGATTATGTAAAAGTATTTGCTAAATTGCTTTATCCTGAGACATATAATCTATAAGTGCAGAAGTGTGACTAACATGGTGATGATATTGCTAGTATTGTTATTTGTATATTCTCAATTTGGTATTTGTCCAAGTTCTTGCATTACATATGCACATAATACTTTATTTTGGAAAATCAATAAATTAAATAATATAGAGTTGATGAAAACTTGGGAAAACCTTTTCATGCTTGCACATTCAGTCTTTATTTCCACTGATCCAAGTTTCATATAGCACCTTTTATAAAAAGCACTATTTACAAGATATCTTAAGAAAAGCAAATGTTAAGATGAAAGTTGAAATTAAAGATCCCCTAGGGTTCAAACAGATTACAGCACTAGTGCATTTTGCTGCAGACACTTTTAGGGCTGTGGCAGACTAGGATTTCAATGGGGTTTACTGTTCCAGTAATAATAATATTGTCTCTGTTCTGTTGGCTCTGTTTGTGTTTGGAGTCTTTAGGCAGTACTAGGCCATGCTGTTCTGAGAACTCTGCAGCAATCCAACATAATGTACACACTCAGCAATAATGGCTGCAGTGTCCTTTCTCTGGTTTCCAGGTCAGTGCGCAGCAAATAAAAGCGTGTCCTGATTTAAACAAAAGCTGGAAACAAAAGTCTAAAAAGAAAGAAAAAAACATCCCGTCATACAGAATTATATAAACTGAGGTATGTTTGCCTTTTGATTAAGTGTTCATTCTCATAAGGGTTTCCGTTAAAGGTCATTTTTTCTTTCAGACCTTGAAACCTTAAAGTGAGGTTTAGCAATCAAGTGACTGCAACTGCCACCAGTTTCCATTGTGCAAAAATTTTAAATGTGAGAGCCAAAGATGGCAGGTTTATCTCGAAACAGTAAAGCCATCCAGTCCAATAACTATTGATAGATAGAATTTTTAGTGTAATTTTGTGGCATGACTGGAACTTTGTGCTTAGAGGGGTTAAGCCAGTAACAGGAACTTCTGTGAGAGACCTCCTTGGCTTCTCTCCAAGTGACGATCCTCTTTATTGATTTCAATAAATAAGCTATTCCCCCTTTTTATTTAGTAATTCTTCTGAGAATTTTGTCTTAGTGTCAATTTGGGCAAGGCTAAAACAGATTTTTTTAAACCAATAATGATATTGGCATGTTGGCAGTAAAGAGAACCGATTACTGATATTGCTGGTGTGTTTAAGTATCAAGATTGTCTGGAAAACATTCAGAATGAAAAGAAAATTATAAAGTGAAGTTGTTTTCCAATGTTTTAATTTAAACTTTAAACTTATGATTTTTTTTTATTAATTTTAAACACAAAGCACATAGATATTTGATGTTTGTCACTCCCTTTTGTGTGATTGTTAAATTGATGATTATAAAGATAATAATATAGTCCACATTAACTTAAATAAACTTCACTGCCAACAGTTGTAATATTAAGCACTCTCATCTGTTGATGATACAAATAATATTTTATTAGAGTATTAATGAATAAAGAAATTAATCAGTGCACACACATACAGTGCATCCGGAAAGTATTCACAGCGCATCACTTTTTCCACATTTTGTTATGTTACAGCCTTATTCTAAAATGGATTAAATTCATTTTTTTCCTCAGAATTCTACACACAACACCCTATAATGACAACGTGAGAAAAGTTTACTTGAGGTTTTTGCAAATTTATTAAAAATAAAAAAACTCAGAAATCACATGTACATAAGTATTCACAGCCTTTGCTCAATACTTTGTCGATGCACCTTTGGCAGCAATTACAGCCTCAAGTCTTTTTGAATATGATGCCACAAGCTTGGCACACCTATCCTTGGCCAGTTTCGCCCATTAATCTTTGCAGCACCTCTCAAGCTCCATCAGGTTGGATGGGAAGTGTCGGTGCACAGCCATTTTAAGATCTCTCCAAAGATGTTCAATCAGATTCAAGTCTGGGCTCTGGCTGGGCCACTCAAAGACATTCACAGAGTTGTCCTGAAGCCACTCCTTTGATATCTTGGCTGTGTGCTTAGGGTCGTTGTCCTGCTGAAAGATGAACCGTTGCCCCCGTCTGAGGTCAAGAGCGCTCTGGAGCAGGTTTTCATCCAGGATGTCTCTGTACATTGCTGCAGTCATTTTTCCCTTTATCCTGACTAGTCTCCCAGTTCCTACCACTGAAAAAAATCCCCACAGCATGATGCTGCTACCACCATGCTTCACTGTAGGGATGGTATTGGCCTGGTGATGAGCGGTGCCTGGTTTCCTCCAAACGTGACGCCTGACATTCACACCAAAGAGTTCAATCTTTGTCTCATCAGACCAGAGAATTTTGTTTCTCATGGTCTGAGAGTCCTTCAGTTGCCTTTTGGCAAACTCCAGGCGGGCTGCCATGTGCCTTTTACTAAGGAGTGGCTTCCGTCTGGCCACTCTACCATACAGACCTGAGTGGTGGATTGCTGCAGAGATGGTTGTCCTTCTGGAAGGTTCTCCTCTCTCCACAGAGGACCTCTGGAGCTCTGACAGAGTGACCATCGGGTTCTTGGTCACCTCCCTGACTAAGGCCCTTCTACCCTGATCGCTCGGTTTAAATGGCCGGCCAGCTCTAGGAAGAGACCTGGTGGTTTTGAACTTCTTCCACTTACGGATGAGAGAGACCACTGTGCTCATTGGGACCTTCAAAGCGGCAGAAATTCTTCTGTAACCTTCCCCAGATTTGTGCCTCGAGACAATCCTGTCTCTGAGGTCTCCAGACAATTCCTTTGACTTAATCAACTGTGGGACCTTATATAGACAGGTGTGTGCCTTTCCAAATCATGTCCAATCAACTGAATTTACCACAGGTGGACTCCAATTAAGCTGCAGAAACATCTCAAGGATGATCAGGGGAAACAGGATGCACCTGAGCTCAATTTTGAGCTTCATAGCAAAGGCTGTGAATACTTTATCAATTTTTTTATTTTTAATACATTTGCAAAAATCTCAAGTAAACTTTTTTCACGTTGTCAGTATGGGGTGTTGTGTGTAGAATTCTGAGGAAAAAAATGAATTTAATCCATTTTGGAATAAGACTGTAACATAAGAAAGATGTGGAAAAAGTGATGCGCTGTGAATACTTTCTGGATGCACTGTATATCTTAAGAGATGTGCATGCAATAATAAAATTAAAATGAAATGCATTTATCTGCATATATTTATATAATATGTACTATTTAAAGTAGATTATTATTGTTAAATAACCAGGAGTGTGCTTGCCATAGACGTATCCAGCTTTATTCATATTTACGCCTTTTTTGCTTTAAGTTGTTTTTTTGGCTGAAATAAAACAGTACCTATTTGATAGTTTAGTGTAAATTGATCACATTTGAAGGTATATGGACTTGTGGATGCAACTGCAGGTCCAAGTGCCAGTTTAAGCTCTGAATCCATAAAGGGGGAGGATAGCTTAGGTCTATTTAGAATATCACAGAAGTGTTCCCTCAATGTTGCCATGATCCCCTTCTTGTACACTTTTTGACCTGCAGTTGCATCCACAAGTCCATTTACCATCAACTGTGATCCATTTACACTAGCTGAACTTACAAAGGCAACCAATGACCTCAAGAGTAGAAAATTTGCTGGCATTGACAATATTTGCGTTGAAATTCTTAAATACAGCTCCTCTGAGATGGCCGAATGAATGGCTTGACTGAACACAAGGCATTATCATCAGACTCCCCAAGAAAGGACGCCTATGTGACTGCAATACCTGGAGAGGTATTACACTCCTATCTGTACAAGGAAAAGTCTTTAGCAATATGATCTATACTAATAAAAGGCAAAGCCCTCACTCACTCACTCACTCACTGACTCATCACTAATTCTCCAACTTCCCGTGTGGGTGGAAGGCTGAAATTTGGCAGGTT
>JANRMT010062842.1:8107506-8214402 GCA_026402145.1 Polypterus bichir lapradei | reverse complement strand
CTTCTTTAACACACTACTTCTCCGCTGCGAAGCGCGGGTATTTTGCTAGTTCTTAATAAATTGAAAGAATATGTTGATTTAGTCCTCCATGTAGAACAAGCTGGCTTTAGGCCTCGGTGGTCCTGCACTGACCAAATCTTCATAATCCAGAGAATTCTAGAGAAGATACTAACTAGTCCATCAGTTATCTATCCTGCTAACCTTCATCAACTTTGAAAAGGCATTTGATAGCCTTGACCGTGATGCATTGTGGAAGATACTCGCCTTTTGTGGCTTCCCATCCAAATACATATGGGTGATTGTCAGCTTGCATTGTAGGAGCAAATGTTGCATCTTCAGGCTCCTCCCTATACATTAACAGCAATTGCCGTTCACTTATCTTGGCAGTCTGCTTACCTGCAACAACAACACTGCAGCCAAGATCAAGACATGCATTGCTAGGGAATCTTCTACTATGACCAGACTGAGGAAATATACACCAAGATGAAAGTACGTAACAGTGTTATCATCCCAGTTCTTCTATATAGAGCTGAGACATTGTCCCTCATGAAGGCACAACACGATAAACTGGACAGCTTTGATTCACGCTGCCTACGCCAAATCACGCTCATATGCTGACAAGAAATGACCACTATAGATATGGTCCAGACAAGAGCTGCCCAGTTGCCCATCAGTATCAAACTGCAGAAAAGATGCCTGGCTTGGTTCGGCTGTCTAATACGTATGAACAACAGCACATTACCCAAACGAGCCATGCAGTGGGCCCTTCCTGGAAAACACCAACCAGGCAGACCAAAGACGAACATTAATGAAGACCTTCACTAATTGGGTATGAATTGGACAGAAGCACAATCACTGGCACTTGATAAATCTGCTTGGTGTCATTATATTTCTGTCTTATATACCACACGGCACAAAAGGTCACAAGAAGAAAAATGTTGTAGTCTACTTGAACATTTAAATTTTCATAATTCTCAGACTCCAACTTGTACTGAGAAGGTACTTGCTTCTCACATTAGCAGATTCTGAAGACAAACACAAACTAGCAGGGAAGAGAATAAGGCAAGAAATTAGGGCTGGGTATCAGCAGTGATGTACTGATTCGATACAGTATCAATTTTATTTTGATTGAATTAGAATGCACTGATTTATTTTAAGTGCTGGCTTTTTTAGAAATTACTTAACCATGCATGGAGAACATTAATATAAGGTGTCAAATTTCAGTAACACGTATATTTGAAGGGTGTGTCCATAGTGACTTCATAACATATGCATAAGTATAGAATTACATTTAAGAAATATTCTTGATTAGCAATAAACAGTTAACATCAGTATTGTCAAAATGTAAAACAAGATATTGCTCTTTAAAAAAAAAAAAAGCACTGCACTCATTCAAAAGTCACCATAATTTAAATAACATGTATCGCCACATGTTATTTGGCGCCGTGCTTGGGATTGGTTCCTGCCTTGCGCCCTGTGTTGGCTGGGATTGGCTCCAGCAGACCCCCGTGACCTTGTGTTCGGATTCAACGGGTTAGACAATGGATGGATGGATGGATGGATGGGTCCAAACATATTATGGGGGGTTCCTTGTTTTAATAAAGTTCAATGACATCTAATTTATAAAATGTCTGCATCATCCTGTAAATAATATTATTATAATCATGTTTCTTTCTAAATAATTAATATGTTATTCAGTAATCTTTTCGAGTGTTAAGAATCTCCATGTAAACACCCTTCAGCTAAAACTGTTAGCCAGATTTGTTCTTCTATTGCACATTTAAATAGTCTTGAATTAGTTGGAAGTAAAGATACAGTGGGAAGACTCACATTAATCAGTCTCAGAAATGTGTCCTCACAGTTCCTCCTCAGACAAAAAGTAAGCATTTTTGAAATAAGGATCTTGATCTGATACATGTTGACATTGATGTTGGTTGAATAGAACATAAAAGACAAAGAACCAACCATCGTGACTGACAGTACCACTAATATGATCTGTGTGGTACAGCTGATGTAGCGACTCATTTCGGCTGCTTTGCACATGCGCTCACTTTGGTATCACAGGCTGCTGTGAAAATTCAAAAAATTTTGCGTTTGCTCGGCTGGGTGAGCTGCATTGCAGACTTTTTCCACCATAGCAGTACAGCTAGTCACGCACTTAAGGAGAAATCTACAACCTTTATTAGACTTGCCAACACATAAACTTGGGATTGATGTGATGGAACAGTGCATAGGAAATGCTAGAAAGGATTTTGGAACAGCATCCAGCCATCTCAGCAGCAACTTTGCTCCTAGTGTGACTGGCATTCATCGTTCTTATCTGCAACACATCTTCCACAGGTACCCGGTCTTTTTTAAAGTAGTGACCTGAGAGACGTGGTGATGCTTTGCTTAAGATCTTCATAAAGCATAGGTACTATAACTTCACTCATTTGCTTACTCATTGATATAGCATACCGCAGTTCCAAAACTTGTATCATTTGTTGAAAGTCATTGTTTTCTAGAATGGTGTAGTGTCTCTTATTGTTACTGATAAAAACTGCTATTGATTCTTTTATTTTTGGGCAAAAGGTGAATTAAATGGAAGCATGGCACTAAGTGACATCTCCAGTGCAGATTGTTTAGGCTCTTCTCGTTTGGATGTCTACTGAAATTATGTTTATGGGTGACATTGGGATAAATTATGTCTCTATGTGCTACAACAATACTTAACTTCTGAGTAGCACAGCTTACATATGGTTGTGCTTTTATCCAGTTCTTTACTGATGCAACATTTTAATCAGTAGTAAGTCCACATACCTGATTTAAGTGTAGGAACTAATTTCAGTTGAGGTGGACACTCCATTTTATGCAAGGTAGTAAAGTGTTCCTTCCATAGAAAGCTTTAATGGGTGCATTAGCAACATCTACTGGATTGGATGCCAAAAATGAAGATGAGGAAAAATTTACCTATAGTAATTGGGCAGGCTAGAGATTCACAAGATCAGTCTTAAGACTTTAAGAATTGGTATTGAATCAATTAAATGAAAAATAATGATTAATCGGTAAATTGTATTTTTACACAGACCTACAAGACAGTAAGGCTTGAAAACAAGATAGGTGTTAATTGCTAAAGAAGTAGCATTTGCATACAGTATGTATTAATAACAAACAGCACAACAGCACCAATCATAAGTAATAATATATGTAAAATTGTCCTGACATTTAAAACGGTAATTGTTCTAAATAAAAAGCTGTTTGGGAGCAAACAGATCTGGCTTTTTCTCATGAGCTGAGCCAAATGACTTTGGTAAATTGCAGTTGTCTGCTTGTATTTTTATTATTTTTATATTTGTAACACATTCAGAAAAGCAAATCACAAAACAGTATTTCTCACAATTTATACAGGGTCAATGAGGACCACATAATACAGAAATAGATTCAATTATTAGAAATAATTGACATGTTGATGTAGGCACTTGGGGTTAGCTTCTTATTTGCATATCGCTCAAGAGCCAGAGTAATGTGTGTGCTCTTCAGAGTTGCATTTTGGGAGAAGTTTGAAAACACCCTACTGAGCTAGCAACAAACAAAATGGGTTGGAGTATATTAATAGACAAATAAATTGTATTATCAAGCAATCGCTGCAATATGGAGACAAGTCTATATGACTTAGAAAGCTAAGCTCCTGTTCTTTTGAAAGCTGTCAGACTGGGCATTTCAAAATTCAGACTTAATAATGACAAGCATGTCGCTTAGATAAGAAAACAGGCACTGGAATAGTGACAAATTCTTATCTTCAAACTCTCACAGTGTAAGTACTCTCAAGCACTACCAAGTAGTTGCTGCAGCATGTATAACCAATGACAAATGCATAACCATTTAAATTAGGAAAATTCCAGCAGATTTTTAGTGGATAAAAGCCTGACCATTGAAACAAAACAATATTAGTGGCAGAGTGAAAACCTTGTGTGCACTTTGGAGTAGGCTATATAGTGGACATTTTGGCAGTGGGGAAACATAGAAAAACATGAAATACAGCATTTTAACAGAAAAATTGTAAACTTGAGTATAACTATAATGACTTTATGCATCCTCTGTAAAATATTGTCTTGTTGTCAGTCCCGTGGATGATGAATGTGGGCAAAGATTAGCATTTCAGATTTTGTAGAATTGTTTAGCATATATGTTGTTAACGCTTAATTCGTAATGTAATAAAGGTGCTTTGCTTGGAAGAGTTTCCGTATCATAATATCAGTACAGGTTCAGTCGATGCCACTGCATATGTGGAGTCTAAATATCAGCCTGATATATTGGCACCCTATATTATTGGTTGTGCCCTACTGTCAACTCATTATCCACATCCTAAAAAATGATGGAAGGTACTGGAGTGAACGAATAACAGTACATTTTGGTACTTAAGGCATCATGCTGAACTGTGTAGTATTTATAAAAAAAAAAATTGCCGTATGACTCTGATCACATGGATATCTAGGTAAAAGTAAGAAGAAAATGGGACCGATAATTTAATAAAATGGAAACCATTGCCCTCCAAATCAGTGTTTTAGACAGTTTGATTCTTAATCCCAGGTGGTAACTTTTATGATAAATTGAATTTAATTGTATGAAGGAACACTTTTTTTGGTTAACCACAAATTACAGTAATGCATATTTGAAGCCCTAGGTCTGCCTGCTTCTCGTGCTGTAGCTGCTCTGTTACATAAACAGGCAAGTCAAATTTGACCCTATATAAGTAAATGTGTGGGTGTGTATTTGAATGTACCCTTTAGCAAACTGTCTGTCCATCCAGGTATAGCTTCTGCATTACACCCAAACATAAAATTGAATTAAGCAGATTCAAAAATGGAAAGATGGATGAAAAGCTGTCTTGAAATTGTCCATCATACATGTAAATCATAGAATTTCTTTGATACTAATACTAAGCATCCAGTGGTCAAGATACCTTCTGAAGACAAATAACATATTTTCTACAAAACCTTACTTGAGAAACAAACTTAACATTTATTTTTTCAACAGGTTCAAGGCTCCAGCCAAAGGTTCAGTTTCACAGAAGATCATTAAAGTTACCTCAGAACACCACATTTGGCAATCTCACTGCATTTCTAACTGTGGCATGTTCACCTGGCGAAGCTCACCATTTCCCATACTTGCAGGGACTTAATGGGAATGGAACAGGTATGGCAACACTACGCTATTTTGAATGCTTCCTGTCTTTGTCGCTGTTTTTATTTATCTGCCTCTTGATAGACGTTAAGTAAAACTGAATGTTATTTAGTATTTATTGAGCAGTTTTCTAGGCATTCTAGTCAACAAACCAAGATGTTAAGAGAAGTAAATTAAACTTTAATAAGAGATAGGAGGTGGATGGATTTGTTTCTTCATTTGCCTGAAGAGCACTGCAGACTTAGGGAAAATAGTCGAAGGAATGAGCAGCAAGGTGTGATGAGTGCAAAATGAGACATGTTTTAATTGGGGGAACCATTGAAGATATTCTGTCTGCTGCTTTTGATAAAGTAAAGTGGACAAATATGAGAGCAGACTTCAAAGAAAGGTCTAGCACTCTACAAACCTGTCTTTGAGTACTTTTAGACAACAAATTACTTATGGTGTGAACCATTAAGGATAAACTTCAAGAAAAGGTATAGCACCTCACCCCCTGTCTTTGAGTACTTCTATACAACAAATTATTTAACAGAAGTGTTTCAAGAAATGCTACTGAGGCTTATTGACATCTATGATAATCTGTCTTTAGAATATCTCACTGTGGCTACACTCTTATTATTAACCAGATCTGAAGTTTTAAGCTTTTTTCAGAATTTTCAATGTCTTTTGAGGTGATTACTGTTTGTTTGTTACAACATTTCTTGAACTTTTATACAAAGCTAAATTCCCTTTGGGACAAATAAAGTACTATCTATCTTTCTGTAATATGCATGGCACACAGATTGAGAATTAAATGTTCAAGCAAAAGGGATTTTGGATGCTTTATTTTAACTATTTTATGTCAATTATTAGTTAATATTGCACATTGACTTTGCTCTGCTGTTTAACTGATTTACATTTCTGTGAACCTCTGAAAGAGAACGATGTGAAAGTGATAAAGTATACACTGTGTGCATGTGTGTGTGTATATATATATATATATATATATATATATATATATAGTGTGTGTGTATAGATATAGATATAGATAGATATATATATAGATATACAAACAAACAAACATTTATTTATTTATATAGCACATTTTCATACAAACAGTAGCTCAAAGTGCTTTACATAATAAAGAATAGAAAAATAAAAGACACAATAAGAAAAACAAAATAAATCAACATTAATTAACATCGAATAAGAGTTAGGTCCAATGGCCAGGGGGGACAGAAAAAACAAAAAAAAACTCCAGACGGCTGGAGAAAAAAATAAAATCTGTAGGGATTCCAGACCATGAGACCGCCCAGTCCCCTCTGGGCATTCTACCTAACATAAATGAAACAGTCCTCTTTGTATTTAGGGTTCTCACAGAAGGACTTGATGATGATGGTCACGTGGACTTCTGCCTTTTAATCCATCCATCATTGTTGGAGCATCATGAAGCTTTCAGTAGGTGGAGGTGGCGCAGGCCACCACCACAAAGAAACCGGAAAAAGAAACAGAAAAAGGGAGTAGGGGTCAGTACGGATTTTAGAGCCACCATAAGTAATTATTATGAGGAAATTGAACATACAGAGTATCAGGATTAAGTTAAATTGAAGTTATAAAAAGGCCATGTTAAAGTAATATGTTTTCAGCAGTGTTTTAAACTGCTCTACTGTATTAGCCTGGCGAATTCCTATTGGCAGGCTATTCCAGATTTTAGGTGCATAGCAGCAGAAGGCCGCCTCACCACTTCTTTTAAGTTTTGTTCTTGGAATTCTAAGGAGACACTCATTTGAGGATCTAAGGTTACGATTTGGAATATAAGGTGACAGACATTCCGATATATAAGATGGGGCGAGATTATTTAAGGCTTTATAAACCATAAGCAGAATTTTAAAGTCAATCCTGAATGACACAGGTAACCAGTGTAGCGACATCAAAACTGGAGTAATGTGTTCAGATTTTCTTTTCCTAGTTAGGATTCTAGCAGCTGCATTCTGCACTAGTTGCAAACGATTTATGTCTTTCTTGGGTAGTCCTGAGAGGAGTGCGTTACAGTAATCTAGTCGACTGAAAACAAATGTGTGAACTAATTTCTCAGCATCTTTCAGTGATATAAGAGGTCTAACTTTACTTATGTTTCTTAAGTGAAAAAATGCTGTCCTAGTGATCTGATTAATATGCGATTTAAAATTCAGATTACAGTCAACAACTACCCCTAAGCTTTTTACCTCCGTCTTGACTTTTAATCCTAATGTATCCAGTTTATTTCTAATAGCCTCATTGTATCCACTATTGCTAATCACTAAGATTTCAGTTTTCTCTTTATTTAACTTGAGAAAGTTACTATTCATCCATTCTGAGATACAAGTCAGACATTGTGTTAGTGAATCAAGAGAGTTGGAGTCATCAGGTGCTATTGATAAGTACAGCTTTGTGTCATCAGCATAGCTGTGGTAGCTCACGTTGTGCCCTGAGATAATCTGACCTAACAGAAGCATGTAGATTGAGAATATATATAGATATAGTCATGGCCGAAATTATCGGCACCCCTAGAATTTTCCCAGAAAATGCACCATTTCACCTACAAAATTGTTGCAATTACAGATGTTTTGGTATGCACATGTTTATTTCCTTTATGTGCATTGGAACAATAAAATAATAAAATTATTGGCACCTTTTCAAAATTGTGGGTAAATCATTTTATTTCAAGCATATGATGCTCGTTTGAACTCACCTGTGGCAAGAAACAGGTGCTGGCAATATAGCAATCACACCTGAAGCCAGGTGTTGTTGCTCCCAATATTCTCTTAGACAACCTCTGAGGCCGTCACAGAGCAGCTGTATTTGTACTGACATTAGATTACACACAGGTGCACTCTATTTAGTCTTTGGCACTCATCAGGCAATGTCTATGGGCAACTGACTGCACTCAGACCAAAGGGGGCTGAATAATTACGCACACCCCACTTTGCAGTTATTTATTTGTAAAAAATGTTTGGAATCATGTATGATTTTCGCTCCACTTCTCACGTGTACACCACTTTTTTTTTGGTCTTTCACGTGGAATTCCAATAAAATTGATTCATGTTTGTGGCTGTAATGTGACAAAATGTGGAAAAGTTCAAGGGGGGCGAATACTTTTGCAAGCCATTGTGTATGTGTATATATATATAATATATACACATACACACACACACACACCGGGTGGGCAAAAGTAGGTTTGCAGTTGTGAGTATGGAAATAACAACAATTACAACAAACAATTGCTAATAATAATAATTAGAAGACAAATAATACAATAATAAACTTTGTTTCATATACTCACAACAGTAAACCTACTTTTGCTCAACCTGTGTGTGTATGCCAGCCACTATGGTGCAACTTCTATATAACGTCTAATATAAATAAATATCTCATACAGGAACTTCTTAAAGGTTCTTGAGGTTTCTTCATCAATTACATGGTTTGGTAGTGTTTCAGATTCCCACAACTCTTTGCATAAAGATGTCCTTTCTGGCTTCAGTCATAAATGCACTTCCCCTTAATTTCCACTGGTCTCCTTGAGTAGGTGATTCACAGTGAAGTTGAAACAATTCTGCTGGACCTACTTTATTTATCAGTGCCTTTGAGAATTTTGAAGACCTGAATCAGGTCTCCACACATACTTCTTTGCTTGATACCAAGTATTATTATTATTACTATTAGTAGGATATGCTCTTAAGTTCTGAGATGCACTAGGTTACTTTTCTGTGCACAGCTTCAAATGTGGCTATGTCTTTCTTGTAGCGTGGTGACCAGAACTACACACAGTACTCCACGTACAATCTTACTAGTGTGTTATATTGTCTGAGCTTAATGTTCCTTGATTTTAATTCAATGGTTTTTACAATATACCCTAACATTTTATTTGTCTCTTTACTCACTTCTGCACATTGCTTATACTGTATGATGACAACATTGTGTGAACATAAACCCCTAAATGCTTATCAGAGGTTGCTTCCTATAGGACAGTGTCTACAATCTTGTATTTATAATTACATTCCTTCTGTCCACATATGACATTTTGCACTTTTCTACATTAAACTCAATTTTGCAAGTGATATTACACCTAACTGAATGAAACTATGTTGCATGCATTTTTAGACACTTATCCTTTAAATATGGTAACAGTACTGCACTGTACTCTAATATATTAACATATTTTCCACTCTTGAGAGAAACCAAGGAATGGAGTGCTTATCTTCATGAGAATATAGCCTGCAATTAAAAGCCAGGGATATCAGATGATCCCAATTAACTTTTCAAAGACAAGAAGAGTTTTCAAAGGACACACCTCATTATTAAGAGAAGTCTGTGGCAAAAGATGGGCAATCACTTTTCATTTGGTTCTTGCCCAGAACAGCCTCTGTAAATATGAGGCTTAGATCTGAAGCTTGTCCAAGTCTTGTGGATTATTTTTGCTGCCTTCTCAGTGTCTGATATTCCTTCAGTTTCACAGTAGAATCACCTGCAAATTTTACAAGTTTTCTAACAGTACTAGGATCAATGTCATTAATATAAATCAGGAAAAATAATGGTTCAAGGACAGACCTGTAAGGGATTTCACTTATGACCTCACTCCACGTGGAGCATTCTCCTGTTATCTGTACTTTTTGTCTCCTGTCAGTTAACCAACTTGAGATAATTTTTGTAGTTTACCTCTAATGCCAACAACTTCATTTTAGAATGAATCTTCTTGTGGTACTGTATCCCAAGGTTTTTCAAAGTCAAGTAAATTATATCATATGTTTTTCTTTTGTCAAGTATTGTAGCTGCCTCTTCATAAAAATCTAAAAGACTGGTCTTTTTTCCATAAACCCATGCTGGCTGTTTTTTAGTATTTTTTTTCATATATGTATTTTATAATTTAAATAGTTTCTATAATTTTACAATCATATAAGTAAGATTTATTGGTCTGTAATTACCAGGATCCACTTTTTGTCCCTTCTTGAAAACTGGAGTCAGATTTTAAACTTTGTACTTCTCCTTTGTCAAGTGACTGCTCAAATATATCTAACAAGATTTTATAGGTGAAATCTTTCTTTTCTTTCAATACAATTAGTAAAAACCCATCTGGTCCATGGATTCTATTAGTTATCAACATATTGAGGGCCTGAAGCTCATCTGAAATTTCCATTTTAAAATCTGTCAACTCAGAATGTGTTTTTACTTCTGCATGGAGCATTCCATTTGTTTCATCCTTTATAAATGCTTGGGTAAAATATTTCTTCAATTCATTTGCTATATCCTTATCAGTTTCTGTAATTCCTCCTTTTGTGCAACTGAGGGTTCTTTATTTTCTTTTATCGTCTTTTTGCTAGAGTAGTACTCAGAAAATTGCTTGCAGTTTGTTTTGGCTTCACTGGCAATTTCTGTTTTGACCTTTCATTTTCTTGATCTCTATTCTGTAGTGTGTGGCATTCCTCTTAGTCAGACTGTTTTTTAATTTTCTTGTACAGTGACCTTTACAGTTTTACCATTTTAATAATGCACTTATTTATCCATTTCTTGAGATTTTTTTAGTCTTTTTTTCTTTAATGGTTTTTGGAATATACTTATTTCGAGCCTGGATCAGAAGGTTTCTGAAGTGACACCTCCTATTATTTATAGCTGGTGAGTTTTTACCTTCTGCATTTAGTGTTTTCTAGATCCCTCCTCATCCCCACGAAGCCTGCTTTCCACAAATTATAAGCCTTCATTTTGGCATGCATTTGTGTGTTTTCAAAGATTAACTCAAATTCTAGCATGTTGAATCACTGTTGCTTAAAGTATAAATAACTTCTGATTTTATTAGTCTGTCTTTATTGTTCGAAAAGAGTTCTAGGCAGGTGTTACTAAGAGTTGGTCTTGAAACAATCTAGGTGAGACAACAGTCATTTCAGCACCATATCGGTTTCCTCATTTGTATTTCTTATAGGGGATTCTGAATCAATGATTGGAAAATTAATGTCACTCATGATCACTACATTCTGTTTCTTGCACATTTGTCTTATTTGATTAAATAATATGCTATTTCCTGAAATATCAGAATCTGACAGCCTATAACAAACTCCAGTTACCAAATACCTGGCTACAGGCCTTACTAGCTTAACCCACTGTGATTCTAACGATTTCTCTACTTCCATCTTGAATTCATGGACCTGAATATTATTTTTGACATATTTCAGCACACCCCCCCCCGCGGCCCTTCCTTATTTGTCTATCTCTCCTGAAGCATTTATAGCCACTAACCTTATATAATGTGTAAAAGGTTTGTTTGGGTGTGCATGTGTGTGTGTATTAATAAATCTCTCTGTTATAAAAAAAAAAAATCTTGGGGAGGCAGACTAGGGAGACGAGACGTGATCTTATCACAAGACGATTTGAAGTCCCTCGAGAGACACTTTAACTTGCTCCCTGCTCTAAAACAATGACAAGCGACAAGCAAAACATGCAGCTCGCAGCAGATGATCTGACCACTTCTCCTTGTGTGCATTCAGCCACCCTAACCTAGCAACAGCAGCTGCCCCCCCTTCACAACGTGAGCAGCATTATACGTCCTGCGAGAAAGAGATTTAACCACGCCCGGAGCCGAAAATAAAGGACAAGTATTGATTTTACAACGTCACACGAGACCAGGCAGTGAGCCATCATTTAAAACAAGTCAACGGACATCTAACCTAGCAGTTGTTGGATTGCTTTTGGCAGACAGGCATCATGTGCTCCCAGCTCTTAAAACAATGACATGCAACAAGCAGAACAGGCAGCTCGCCAGCAGCAGAAAGACAGCAGATGATCTGACAGCATATCCTTAGCGTGCGTTTGGCCGCCCCCCCTTCACAACGCGACCAGCGTTATACGTCCTGCAAGAAACAAATGTAACCACGCCCGGGGCTGGAAATAAAGGACAAGCATTGTTTTTACAAAAGTTTGTAAAGTAAAAGTAAAAATAATGCATATGTAACAATTCCCTTGAAAATAACAATCTCTTTAAATTGTATATCCGGTAAACCAAACGTGGGGGTGGGCGAGTGAAGCGAGCAGGGGGCAGAGCCCCCTAGTGTATAATAAAATACATAAGGAAAGTATTGTCAAGGGGTCAAAATTTCAGTTAATTTTGCAAGTTGTATATTATTTTACATCCATGAACCTATTTTGAGCAAAGGCACTACTTGAATTATATGGTGTAGTTTATAGTAAACTGCTGGAACAATTAAATAAATTTTGATACATTCTTTGTAATATTTTTTGATCCTAGTTGTAACAACATTATTAAATACCTAGTAATAGACGGTCATGTTTGAATATTTTTTCAAAATTGCAAACCCATCAAATTATACAGAACACTTCAGCTGTAGTCTACTCATCCATTTGTTTTCTGCATCATGCAATGTAGAAACCAGTCTTAGAGTGGGCAGCAGTTCAGGGCAGAGCATACTGTCATAGTCATTCATACCAGGCCAGTTGACCATGGCTGAAATTCATTGTCATATGAGAAAACCGGAGTGCCAAGCCATAAATCAAACCCTGGATTCTGTTATAATTAAGGGAGAGGTGTTAATCATTTTGCTGCTGAGCTTCCTTTTTTATTGTATTTTTTTTGTTGTTTTGCTTAGGAAGAGGAGGAAAGTTACAAAAGTTTTTCAGTTAAAGTAATTTGTCTACATCTTAGTATTTCGCTGATAAACAAAGCTATCAATTTCTCATGTTTTCCTTATCAAAGCTTAAAGGAAAATGGGCTGGGCACACTGCCACTTAAGCTCTATAATACTTTTAATAGCTATTCTGGAAGTAGTAGCCTGTAGGGCAACTGAGGCTAAGAACAGGATAAAAAAAAAAGTTTTGTAAGATAGACATTCTATTGTCTCAAATGCTGTTCTTCATGACAGTGAAATAGCACAGGAGGACCGCAGTATTATAAAAATACAGCTTTCCTCAATTGAACCTTTTTTCTCCTTTCACTTTCTTCTTTTTCATAAACCTTTCATTAAAAAGCTTCTACCTCCTTGAGTAAGCCTATGTTCTTTTTAGAAAGTAAATAACTCCAACATTTCACCTCCAGTTGACTGGTACTTGTATCATCCGAGCAACATCAAGAAACGTGTTGCTACATGAAAATCAAGTTTTTAAATTTTTTTTTTAACTTTCAATATTACAAAGGATGTTTTTGTTTGACTTGAAAACACTCATTTTCCCGTTCTGTGTTGATAATGTCTACACACCCAGCAGTACATCTTTTTAAAGTAGTCAGCAAAGAACAATACCAGGAAATTGAAGTGCGGCATTCCCCCATTAATATGTCTAAATATCCACATGCTAGAATTTTCTTAATGTTTTGCTGTGACTCTTAAATTTGGTTTTGGATTCTTTTCTAACTCTGTAATTTGCAGCTTAGATAAACATGTTGATGTCATAGTGGATTATGCTGGGTTTCTGCTGCTTATTGAGGGTATTGTATGTATTTTTTTTATAGATTACAGCTTTCAAAATATAGCAGGCATGCTGGCCCTTTGCCATTTTGATTTCATATCAATGTGTCCACTTTCTTTTCACAAAATAGTGAGCCTAAAATTTTGAAAAAGAGTGAGCATGTCTTTGACTATCAATTCCCAGATACACTATGTACCAAAGTTTAAGAGAATTGGTAGTAAATATTAAAAATGGATCAGATAAGGGAGCAGGTTATGAAAATGGATAGGTGGACGTACTTGTCTATACCCTGTTATAAATCTTAAACATTTTAATATTCAAAAACTTATTTAGCTATGCCATTTTATATCACAAACTTGTAAGCCTTTTTGAATGAACTTGGGTCCTCTAGCAGTAGATTATAGCTAAAAGTGATCATGGTGAGTTAATAAGGGAAACTCCTCCTCGGAAACATAAATTGCATAACAATGCCCCAATCAAGCCTGAACAGTCTGACTTCTTCATTAACTGCTCACTTCTTCAGTTTATCTGCAGTGCAGTTTGTGTATACAAACTTGGTATAGCTTTAACAAAATTGTAACCCTCTTCAGCAAGAACCAAGGTAAGTCATCCACTTTGGATTTTATATGACACGCCCTCATGTAGTTTGTGTATCTGTGAAATGTGTACTAAATGTAAACAGTTTATGACATAGATTAACTAAGTGCTGTTTATATAAAGGTGGGATGCCAGGTTTAGCTCAGGTGTTTGTTGCCTTCTGAGAGGGGCTTGCATATTTGCTCTTGGTTCATATGACATTCTTCATATGACTTCTGTTTCTTGTCTAGCCTAAAGATATATCATTTAAAAATATTGCCCAGTTTGGGTGTGTCTTTTGATAGACTGGTCCTCAAGGTGGATGGACTCCTGCATGCCGACTGCAATTTATTCTACAGTTTATAGGTTGTGAGTAGCAATTTTCATTTTTTGTTCTACACATTTAGGGCAATTATTTTTTTTGGCTGTATAAAAATATATAGAAGCTTATTCCCGCCACTCACAAAACATTTTTATTGCGTTACTTCACAAAGATTTTGCCTACTGCACTCAGGAACTTCATACATGTGTGTGCTCCATTTACCTAGTGACAGCATTTGAGGAAGCGGTTAAGTGCATATTGAAACACATATGTAGCATGCAATCAAATGACAAGAACTGAAAAGTTGCTATAGGCGTATACTGTAAATTTAATATTGCATATGTTGTGGGGTAGAGTTAATCCACCCAGTTTAGAATTGCAGGGAGACAGTGATTATGACAGTAGCACTGGGTAAAAGGCAAGAAGAAAACATGGTGGACGGTTCAACAGTCTTTTGCAGGACGATATATATACCAATTAGATTCTTAATTTTTTTTATACTATTTTTTTTTTTTTTTAAATAATGGTGAACCATTACAAAGCATTCATTTAATTAACCATCTCTGACACACTTAATCCAGTTCAGAGTAGAAAATGGTCCTGGACCCAGAGTGCCAGTCCATCACCATAAAGTACCAGTTTAGGTTTAATCCACTTATTTAGTATAGATGTTTTTTAAATGGTGTGATCTGGTGGTGCAACATGAATCTTCAGGGACTCAGGTGTGGGATGGAAAAATGGGGGTGGGTGTCATTTACTTTACATGCAAACTCCATGTAGACCCTTGCGCTGTGAGGGAGGAAAGACAGCCCTGCCATACCCCTCTGTCTATGCTAAAACATCTGTACTAAATTTAGGAATCTTTAACCTGATTTAAAGTAAATTTATATCTATAACTTTACATCTTTACAGTTGATTGCACGCTATGTGTGTGCTTCGTCTCTCCCTGAATAGCTGCCACTTGATGACTAAAGCACGTGCATGCACATTGTTAATGCCGTCAGCAGGCAATATCTTTGTGAAACAGTAATCAACAAAATTGGTGTAACAGAAAGTATTAGAGAAAGTAGTACTTAGAAAAAATATCACAGTAATATTTTGGCAGATGAAATACACTTTTATTAAGCATTATTTATTTATTGTGGTACAATTTTTATTAGAGAGTTGAAAATGAGAATATTTCAAACAAACAATGTCATATAAACAATTGATTAGTTAAATATTAAAATGTAAAATTAAAGAAGCTAAGTGCTTGGAAAAAAACAGAAGAAAGGAACAGGAAAAACAAAAAGAACTACCCCAATCCCAAAATCTGTGAGTACTGCAAGATGGCCAGTTAGTTGATGCTGTAAGAACATCGAGCATCTAAAATAATATATAGCAGATGAGCAGGTCTTAATGTTTATTTTAGAATATCTATTGATTTATTAGTAGAAAGTTCAAAAAGCAAAGGTCCGTAAAAGAAGGACTTTCAGAGGTTCAATAATAATTTTTAGTGAGAGCGAAGGGTTGATTTGACAGCTATTTTACCCAATCAAAAGATTTTTTGGTAAAGAGAGATGATAGAATGGGAAGAAAGGTTCAGTGAAAGATGGATACGAAGAAAAAAATGACGATTCTTTGAGTGGACTGAAAGGATAAAAGCAGTCACGAGACCAGTATTGCAAGATAGGAGGATGGGTCCAAAAAATAAAGGTTCAGGAGAAAGGCCCATAGCAAAATGCTTCTAGGATATAATGCACAGTTGATGCATGATTTTAAATTGCGTGTGTTGATAATTTGTATTTCAAGACAATAAGGATATATTTTTTAAAATTGGGTGATACTGGAAAGAAGGTATTGTTCCCATACTCAATATAAAGGACTGAGTCTAATAGAGGCATTGCGTAAGATATTAGAGAAGAGACTGGCATTAATAAAAGGACAGAGGTAAAGAAAAAAAAAACTGAGATGGTGAAAGGGGAGAGGAGAGGATCCAGTCACTGCATGGGCCTTGAGAACCGACCTAAGCTGAACCAGGAAGGACCAGTCCAGACCCATAATGGGCCAAAAGTGTATGTAGAATCTGGCAGAGAGAAACCCCTTTTAGATTCATCCTATAGTAATACAGAATGTTTAATTTACGTAGGTTCTCATTTCATTCCACAGAAAGCAAGTAAGGAAAGATTTAATACTTGGTCAGTATGGCTGATGTCCATTTCATGCATTGTGACGGTTCACCATCACTTTAAAATAAGAATATGAAAGTTATTTTTTAAAAAAAGCTGATTGGTATATACAGTACATATATTTTTACATTAGGAAATTAATTCATTATTTTCATAGGCTTAACAAGCTAGTTGCAATTGTGTTGCAATTTATATGAATTGGTTCACGTATTATTTGATTGTTTAAATTTTACTGTTTTAACACTATATTATATATGCTACATTTTATTGCAGCACAATTTTTAAATGTTAATGCTTCACATACACTAAATACACATTATGTGTTGGTTAGCTCATAATATTACTGTGAGATTTTACAACTGGGGGATTCTCATTCTTGCTTCTAAGCTGCTTTTCCAAATAGTCCTGTTTAAACAAGGTTACATACTAATTAGAATTTCAAGTTATGACAATCAGTAGCTATGTTGCCAAGTTTTTCCAAGCGGAACAATGGATTATGTTGAGAGCATTTTCTAATTGTAAGGTTTGAAAGGTTTGGAAATTGGTACATTTAAAGTGATGTTTTACTCAGAATTTCAGAAATACCACTATAATCACAGCCTATACACAAACATGGGTTATGATTTGTGTCACAGTTTTTTTTTTTTCCCATCATAACACCATATCTTTAGGAAGCCTTCAATATAATGTACCAAACCCTCCTGCCAGATGTTTCACATTTCTTACATTTCTCTGACTCAGTTGCATTTCTTCATTTGTTATAGCATTCTTCTATTCATTTATGTTTTTTGAAGCAGATGCAGTATAGTAAGTATACAAAATCTGGACAAGGTTAGTTGAAAGAGTCCTGGACTTGCAGGTAATCTTAACACAAACTAATTATCATGCAAATTAAGACAAGTCATATATACCATAAGCCTTAAGTATTTACTGTAAATCACAGGAGATCACAATAATCCATCCATTAACCAACCCGCTATAGCCTAACTACAGGGTCATGGGGGGGTCTGCTGGAGCCAATCCCAGCCAACACAGGGCGCAAGGCAAGAAACAAACCCCAGGCAGGGCGCCAGCCCAGATCACAATAATCTTTTCTGAAATCTTATTACTTACACTTGTCTAATCTGCTTTAAAGAAAATCTTGTTATCATGACTATTCAAATAAACATTTAAACAGATTACCATTTAAGTAACATCGAATAACAATGTCAAGAAGCTAAATCCAGTTCAGGGTTAGGTGGTGAAGACTATTCTGACAAATTGACTTTGAAATCTAGTATTGCATTTAGGGTATGAAATGAAGCAAAGATGAGATCACAATCATCTCAGTCTGACATGCAAAACCCCAATTAGACATTATGACCTTGTTTTTTCTATCCTTGTACATGTCACTTAAATTTTAGTACTGTTAGTCAACATATACAAAAATAATAATATTATGAAAGGTAGCAAGAGGACACAGAGTTGAACGTAATATTCAATTTTAAGCTACTTGCGTTCATATATTTTCAACAGCATCTATATACACCTTTATTCTTTGCATGATTTATATAGATGCACTCCTTTATGTGACTGGGCATAAAAATGCAATGTTCTAAAAAATATATAAAAAAATACATATTAGGAGACACACGTGGTGGATGGAGATCCTGCCAGGGAGTTGGGAAGATTCCTTACCTGTATGGGAGGCCCCAAATGGGCAGAAAGGCATCCCAACCGAGAGAGGGAAGGAGGTCATATCTGGACAAGGCTTCCTGAGTGGATGTAGAGACAGCCCAACAGAACAAGGAGACGATTCCTTACCTGAATGGGAAATCTCAAGCAAGTGGACAGGTGTCCCGACCACACCTTCCCTGGCCAGGATAGAAGGAGAGGACAGGGAAGGATTGTCTCTGGGAGATGTTTATTCCCCACCTGCCCCAGGCACTAGATGGAAGCAGCCCTCCATATCAGTGCACATTTGGGAACCAACAGGGAATGCCAGGAACTGTAGTCTGGCATTCAGTCCAGCCCTGCTTGGGATCCATGGTTGCCACAAGACAGTGCTGCAGTATGATATACTCCCTATTATATGGGACTTCCATGTGACCCAGAAGTACTTCTAATGGGCAGTAACTCTGGCACCGGAAGTGCTCCTAGGTCCTCAGTAAAAGGGACCACACTCCCTTGTTGAGGCGAGTCGGAGTTGGGAGGACAGAGAGCAGCACTCAACTGAAGGAGAGCAGTGTGTTTGGGGTTTGGGGCTCAGTGGTGCCCTGTTTCCATCATGATATATATAAATAAAATGCATGCTTCTGGGGAGAATGTCCTTTGAGCAGATGAGAAAAGTCGCATCAGCTCAGTGTCCACAGAATTTTAGACAAATTTGTTGGTAACTACACTTGCAGCACATTGTTTGCATCATCAGTAGCTTTTTTGAGTGACAGTGAGCTTAATGGAAGAAGACCCAGGAGCAATCCATTGTTGAAAGGAAAAATAAAGCCAGACTGAAATTTATTAAAACACTTTATTTATAAGCCACAATGCTTCTGGGAGAATGTCCTTTGGACAAATGAGGCAAAACTGGAGTGTCTTGGCAAGTCACATCAGCCGTATGTCCACAGGCGAATAAATGAAGCTTTCAAAGAAAAGAAAAACGGATCTACTGTGAGACATGAAAGAGGCTCAGTTATGTTTTGGGGCTGCTTTGCTGTGTCTGGCATGTTGTGCTTTGAGTTTGTGCAGGCAACAATAAATTATCTAGACTATCAAGACTATTCTGGAGCAAGATGTACTGCTCAGTGTCAGAAAATTCTGTTTCAGTTGCAGATCATGGATCCTCCAACAGGATAATGAACCACAGAGCACCGCTAAAATCACTTAACAATGGCTAAGAACAAACCATTTAACTATTCCTTCTATGAGCCCTGATTCAAGCCATGTCGAACATCTGTGGAAAGCACTGGAGGAGGCACCCTTCAAACTTGACACCGCTGGAGTAGTTTGATCAGTAATAATGGGCCAAACTACCTGTTGACAAGTGCAGAAGTCTCATTGAGAGCTACAGGAATTGCTTGTTTGTAGTGATTGTCTCTAAAGGTTGTGCAACAAAATATTATGTTAAGGGTCCCATCATTTTTGTCCATGCCTTTTTCATTTGTATTACTATTTGAAATATCCTGTTGAATTTAAACTCTAAAACAAACCTTGATTTTGTTAATTACAGAATAAAAAATAGCGAATGCCAATTATTTTTGATTATTTTTGTTAGGCTCAAGGTATTTCATAAACAATTGTGGGTTCTTGTTTTTTCATGGAGGGTACCCACAATTTGCCCATGTGTCTGTGTGTGTGTGTATGTATGTATGTACACACACACACACACACACACACACACACACACACGAGGACAGACCCAAAAATAACGAGAATTTTTTTCTGGAGGCTGGAAGTGCGTTAGTTCTGAGGTTTGCCACTAGGTGCTTGTACTAGACTGCCCTCTGCATCATTTGGCCCAGTGGCGTCCTTGAAATGCTCAAGCGATTAGGTGATGCAGTGCAGAGAAAACACCCCAAATTGTGTGATCAGGCAAGTAGCTTCTGCATCATGACAGTGCTCCTGCCCACACAGCATTGAGTGTCCTTTAGTTTTTCACGTAAAACGGGATGTCACCTCACCCCACCCCCACAACCTCAATTTCCTGGACCTTGCACCCTGAGATTTTTTCTTATCTCCAAGAATGAAGAGGGACCTTAAAGGAAAATGTTTTCAGGATGTAGAGGCGGCTAAGAAGCAAACGACGGAGGCACTGAAGAATATCACTTTGCAAGAGTTTTAGAATGGTTTTGAACAATGGAAAAAGTGGTGGGACAAGTGTATTGCATCCCAGGGAGAGTATTTTGAGGGTGATTAAATTTTGGAAATGTTCTGAAAAATATACGATTTAAAAAAACAAATTCTCGTTTTTGGGTCCCCCCTTATATTCCTAACTCTTTCTAAAATATTCAAAAACAGGTGGGAATGAGCTTCTCACTATTACATCAGAGCAGAACAATGTAAATGAGTCAACACACATCCCATAACTGGATGTTGTGATGCATGAAGGAAAGCAGACTGTCTGCTTTGTAATCACAGAGTCAGCTCAACGGGAAGTGTCGGGCAAGGAGCAGCAGTAGCAGAGATGCCTGATGAGTTGTAGATTGAGGAGGAAGTATTGGTAACATTTTGCGGATTCTTGGAGCCCTTTGTTTTCTTCCTGAGCTGCAGAGCCATGGCTGATAAAGCTGCTAAAGTCAATCTTTTTTCTTTTCTTTTTTTTTTTTTAACAACTTTAAATAAAAACTCAAGTTACTTAATCTCAGATTTGAGCTGTTATACAAACCACAGAAACCACAATTACTTGCATTTAAATGTTTAGGTTGTGGAGGACTGCAGTGCTGTTCACTTTTGCCAGTTTCATAGGTAACTATGTGTTACAAAATCAATGGTTTGAATTTAGATAAAGCTTTGTAATATAGGGTGTGGCTAATATAAGATAATTTTATTTGAAGGAAGTCTGGAAAGGTTTTCCAGCATTCCTGGAATGTTTTGTTACATGATAGCTTCCAATATTCCAGATAATGTAAAGTCAGACACTGGGTTGTTGCAGAAATATGAATGTGTCCTTGTTTTATTACTTGGATAACCTCTGTAGTTTCCAGACAAGACCAAGGGGAGGAGCGGCTTGATATATGCCAAAGCACAATTTTGAATGATGATGTACTTTTATACTGTTCACACAAAATTAAAAGATTTACTGCTAGCTCCTTTAATGTTATATGTAGGTTGGAGTGTAAAGAACTGAAAGTTTGTCATATGTTTTTGTTTTGGTAGGATAGTGCCTTGTTTCAGATCAACAGTAACATCTCTTTTTGAGAAAATAGGAAATATGGCAATCATATGTAAATGATACGCATGCAATGTGTCTTCTAAATTGCAAAAATTGAAAGAAGCTATTTGTTTCTTCTGTATTGGGAGCTTGACATTTTTTTTCACTTTCCAGGAAACAACAGTCGATTCGAACTGACGCCTATCACTGCCATCAGTGTACACCTGCTTAATAGCGATGGGTCTGACGTTCAGGTCGATGGTCCTATCCACATCTTTGTGCCTCTGCCTCCCAACAGCAACCTAAATGAGAATAATCATATTCCAGCATGGAGATTTGACAAGAAGCTTGGTGAGTCTGAATAGATTATATTGACGGGACTAGTAACATGTTGTACTGTATACACACACAGTATAATGGTGATGAGTATTCTTTATTTAACAGAAAATCCTCTAGCATGACAATTTATAAAAAGTATATTATTATGCATACAAGACATTTGAATGCTTATTATGTACAAAGTTAACAAGAAATAGGAGATATACTGTGTTTATGCATAGTTTGTGTAGGGTCTCAAGTATGTTAATTAGTCACATCGCTCATATAACATTAATAAACTCCATCTCTTTCCCTGAAATGAAAATTGGCCAGTTTTTGATTGCTCCTATTCAAACTCGAGCCTCTGGTTTCTTATTTATTATATCAGCCATCTGTATGCCCAGTGTTCTCCCTAGCGTCTTTTAGCCGGGCACTCCGACCAGCTAATTTAGTTGAGTGCCCGGCTGTCATCTCACATGACATTGTGAGATGACAGCCGCAGATCTGCAGGCACAGGCAGATCTAATGATCTGCAGAGATGGCAAGGGATGAGTGGGAGGGTGGGCAAATATTGCTAAATCGAATAGCGGGGATGAGGCGGAGCAGAGTCCACAAGCAAAGAGTATGGGGAGGTGGGGTTTCAATAGCGGGCTATACATAGTAATAGCATGGGTGTAGCAGCTTAATACAGTAGCAAGGATTATGGAGAGGTGGGCGTGTGAGAGGAGGCCTAATAAAATAAAAAAATTAGAAAAAAGGCGTCAGGAAGTGATATCTCTGTTCTCCGCGTCAGCGCAGACTGTATAGTGTGGCTGAGCGTACAGCAGCCCTCTTTTTGTACAGTACATAGCAAACCAATCTATATCTATACTAATAAAAGGCAAAGCCCTCACTGACTGACTCACTCACTGACTGACTGACTGACTAACTCACTCATCACTAATTCACCAACTTCCCGTGTAGGTAGAAGGCTGAACTTTGGCAGACTCATTCCTTACAGCTTACTTACAAAAGTTAGGCAGGTTTCATTTTGAAATTCTACGCGTAACGGTCATAACTGGAACCTACTTACGTACATATATATGGCCATAGCCTGCACCTCGGTCGCCGTGTGAGGCGGCGTTGGGTCCCCCATCGTCACGCCTCCCACGTTGTTGGCTGCCTGCCTATATAAGGCCGTCCGTCACTCCGGTCTCTACATTCCCTTCCTTGCTTCGCCTCGGGATTCACGTCTCCCTGCTGATAACTACAGCCTTTTTATTTAATCCACGGCTTCTCCGCTGTTTTATTGTTCGTTTATTACGATTATAGTTATTGTGTAGGTATTTTAGATTTGCTTTACATTGCTCAGGTACCCATTTCCTTTATCGTTTCAACCGTACCCCCATTAACATGTTTATCAAGGTGATCATCATCGATCAAAGAACTGTCACTTACTGAGTGGTTTCCATGCCCGGAGATGGCACCTGCCTTTTCCATTCTCTTTGTTACATATTGCACGGCCATATCAGGCTCACTCTTGATATCCGGAGGAACATTGTGTCTTATGTATTGAATGACTGGGACAGGTTCAAGGTGTGGACTGATGACGGTACAGGAGATAATTATAATACACACAAGCACTATAAGAGTGAAATGCTTAAACCCTTCACCTATGGTTCTGCATGTGAGTTGATGGCTGCCGCTGAATTGTTCGGTTGTCGCTTTCAAGTGTACCGAAATGGCCAAATATTTTACACCTTTCGACAACCGCCAATGTCTCTTAAACATCTTAGATTCACAGGTGACGATTTCAGTAATGGACACTTTAATGTTTATGAATGTTTAAACTCTCAAAAGCTGGATGTGAAATTATCGATGAAACCGGTTGTATGCTTACAACGCTTGACAGATGCCGAATGCCACTTCAACACAAGTCCTGCAAATACTGTCATAATTGAAACAAACCATGAAACTCAAACCGATTGTGACAGCAGCAATCCAAGCTGTGAGATTTGAAACAAGATTACTTTTCACATGGCCAGCTGTACGTTGCATCGTCAAGAGTAAGCTCAATGCACCGCTTGGTCATGTTACAACCGGAGGGCCGAACTGACAATGTGGTATACAAAGAGATCCTTAACAAATAATTATTGGTATCTTTTCCCTCAGTTTAAAAAGGTTTAATTTTCTTCTTAATAAAAATTTTAAGGCAGTACTTCGCCGCTGCAAAGGACAGGTATTTTGCTAGTAATTCATAAAATGAAGTGTTCTGTAGAGGTTAAAATCAATCTGTAAATAGTCCATTAAAACGAGGTTAAAATTCAGGCAGGAAACTGTCTTTTTATCCCGTGAGCCTTTATGTCCTTTTAAAAATCGGACTCCTCTTCAGCTTGCCCTGTCTGGACCTTGCAGCCCGAGGAGAAGTCCTCCAGCAGACGCAGGCATGTTTCTTCTTCTGGCCTGTGTCCCCATTTCCAATCCTATGGCATCTACAGGGAGCCACCGAGCCCTGCTCCCGCGTCCACCACTGCCTTTCCAGGCTCCACCTGGCGAAAGCGTGCTCTGTCCTCCTGAGCCTAGTGGTCACTACTGCTACTAGAACATTCAACAGGAGTGACTCCTTAGCCCACTGCTGTCCGCCTGCTTCCTCACATTACTGTACACCTACTCCCCTCCTTCATGCTCCTGCCTTCTCGTTTTTCCTTACTTTAACCTTCATGCTCTTTCCCTTTTCTTTCCTTTGTTTTTCCTTTCTCTCGTGCTGGCTCGTTCTTATAAGGCTATGTGGGAGCAGCATCTCAATCACTAGAAGCCAATGAAGCAATTGAGAAAGACTGCATTTTCACATGCAGGTGTGTCTCGTCTCAATTACTTCGTCAGATCCTCGCAGCTGCATGAGTGCGCCCAATGAGCCGGCCAATTGATTATTTATTAAAACTGCCATTCTTTCTGAGCCGAGGATCTGCTATACCACACAAAGCCATAACTAAACTGGCAGGAGTCAAAGAGCTGGTGTAGTTTTGCCTCTTACCTTGATCCACATGAGAAATTATATTAGGAGTCTCTTAGTCTATTTCAGGTTCGAAGTAGCTAGACCACATTGGGTTCAAGGCAGGAATCATAACTAGATATGGTACAAGCTGAATTTTGTTTCTACACATTATAATAAGAAAAACTTGCTGCAGTAAGTGACAGGAACTGTTTATTTTTGGTATGATGCCATAAAATACTGCAGAGGAAAAAAAAAAGGTACACAGTAGGCAATAACTTGAACATGAAAGCCACTTGTCTCATTTAATACTTTTTTTTATCGAGTTTTAGCATGACAGAAACAGTATGTTAATGCATAACTTAATCGTGATGAAATTCAAATGTATCCCATTTTAATTTAAAATGATTTCAGAATAAAATGGCCTTTTCCCATAAACCCAGATTACTTTTAGAAACCAAAATCTGGGTCAAGTTATACTGCTCCTGTGGTTATGTGTTTTACTGTGGATTATTAATACTGTATTAGTTTGTATGAGTTACTGTCTTATTTTGTTGTATGGAAACAGAATATCATGAAAAAGATAAAGACTATTAAGATGGAAAGACTGATGAAAACAATAAAAAATAACCAAAATTTTAATTTTGAGACTTTGTAGTTTTCTTTGGTTTGAGAAGTGCATGGAGAACACCTTTTCTTTCAAAGTTGGAGTAGTTGTTTGCTTATATATTGTGCCTTTTTGTTGGTTATAGCTATCAAGCATTTTGTTCTGTATTCTAAGGTAGACACAATTTGCCACTTATGCCCACTACCCTGTGTCCCAAAAGATAGCTTTTGCAAAGGAATGCTTGAGGTTATGCATCATTCTCAATAGTCTCTTTATTATATACGTCCAACCATTTTTTCAAACCCACTTATTCCAGTTACAGGGTCAGTAAAGCTAACCGTGGACACATTACTAGTTGCAGAAATATAATATTGCTTGCTCAATGACAGTTGTGGTTTTATTCCAAAAATAACAAATTGAATGTGATTACCATTAGTTATAGAAATGGAATCTAGAAAAAATTATATTATTACATTACGTAATAGGTCTTGGTACATTTTCTTATTGCATTGTTGACAATAATTGTTACATTCAGTACATACTTGTGATAAAGCTGGTAAGTGGGTTTTCATGAATTTCATTTCATGTTCTTCAAATTCCAATTTTCTACCTCTATGCCTGGTGCAAGTTTCTCAGCATTGCATGGCAAAGTCCGGAATAAAATGACCTAGACAGATGAGTCAATATTCAGCAAGTAAATGTTTGATTCTGAAGGTTGTTTTTGCATTATAATGATTTGAGTTCATGTGAGGTGATTAAGTCTTGTCGGTTCTTTTGGATTTCACGTTTTGCAGTAGCACTTGGTTTGCTACACATTGTAAATGTCCAAGATATTGGACGTGCTGCAGGCCTAAGGCACTTGTACATCTATGTTTTCACTGTCTATATTACAATCACACATACAAATATAATGCTTTTTTTTTTTTTTTTAATTTTAACTGCAAATACAAACATCACTCCAGGCTTGTAATGGAATACATGATTTAGAGTGTCCACTTTGTGTCTTTTAATGGCTGCAGAGAAATTATGAACCACTTGGGGGGGGACACTTTAACAGACCCAGTACATAACACAGGTATTTTATTTTGTTGAAATTCCCTTCTGAGAAATTCTAATGTTAGAGGAAAAGAAGAAAATGTGGTCTGTCCTAAATTTGTTTGTTTTAGTAACTTGCAAAATGAATGGATGTTTCGTTTCCTTAAAACATAAAATTACATTTATTATAGTCACCAAAGTAAGCTGATAAATATGCAGGATGTGGTGCAGCAAGTATTACATTGGACAGTCCAAGTATTAATGGAAAGCAGTCAGACAGTCAGTGGGTGTTCTCCAACTGTTCATGACGCACAGTGCCTGGGGATAGACGCTGTTTTTGAATGTTCCTTTCTGAGTACTGGCTGCCTTTATGTTTAAAATCCTGTAATATACTAAAACTAGGAGCACAGCAGGGTTTGTAATCGATAAAGTACAGTATAACCTAGGATTTCTGAACAGACAACCTCTCTGCATTGTGTAGTTGTGTTATTATACCAAGATAAAATGCCACAAGTTAGAATTTTTTCTGTGCCCTTCATGAGCCTTCAATAGTAAAACACATGCCTCAGTAAATCCAGGTTCTTATATGATGTGTGATCAGAAAGTACAGTGAATGTTGATGCAGAGCACCATCCAAGAGCAACACAAAACAATTCAATGGAGGTTCTGACATGTTTGTGACAAGTTTCAACTTGTTTGATACTGTCAGTCGTTTGTGAGCCACTGTTGAGTTCAAGTGTGTTTTTCAAGTTTGTCGTTAATAATGGATATCGAGCAACACATTAACATGAAACTTTGTGTCAAATTGCAAAAAGCTCAGGAAACTCTTCAGATGTTAAAATCGGTTTATGGTGACACTGCACTGACAATTAAGTGGTTTGATCGAATTCGTAATGGACCTGACTTGGTTGAAGACCAACATCAATAACCGAGGAAAACGTTGAAACAGTTTCATTCTTCATCATGACAACGTTCCTTGTCACACATCCCTTCTAGTACGACAATTTTTGTTGAATAAAAACATTACGCTGTGTCCGCATCCACCTTATTCGCCGGATCTGGCACCGTGCGACTCCTGGCTGTTCCCTAAAGTGAAAATGACCATGATAGGCAAATGATTTCAATCCATTGAGGACATCCAGTTAGCCACAACAGCCCAACTAAAGACACTCTTGAAAGAAAATTTCCAGAACCGCTTCGCAAAGTGGCAGGGGCATTGGGAGAAGTGCATTCGAAGTGGAGGAGTGTATTTTGAGGGTGACTAGTAGTTGTAAATCATTTACTGCAATAAACATTTATTTTTTTAAAACATTCACCTTATTTTTAATCACACCTCATATATCCCAGTAACTATGAAGTAAGTAATAGTTTCCACAATGGCTAGCGTTGCTGGCCTGTTTCTTTTTATACTGGTGGTCACTTTCAAGTCCCAGTTATTGATGTGACTACTACTTTTCCCAGTCTGTTGACTGTCAGTGTATACTTGGTTTGCATCACATCGTTTCTTCTCATCAGCCTAATCTTTATGGGACTGTTGTTTGGGCTTTAGTATTCTAATAGTTGTATACTAGCAACCTGTTAGGTATTGTTAACGCATCATGGCTAATCATTTAAAATTTGACTGTGTATATACACCAAGGTAATTACTTATTAAAAATATCTATTTATTTGATGAATAATGTATCTTCGACAGCTTTACAAAGTCTAATGCTCCCATTGTTGTTTTAATTAGCAATACCGTTCATTGTTTTGTTTACCTTGATAGAGACAGAAATGCATGGATATAAAAATGTGAATACTCTCATTTTTCTTGTAAGATTTGCTGGTCATTCTTATACAAAATAAAACTTAATGTTGTATTACAATAATGATAAAAATTTACTTGTAAAAGAACTATACTGGTTTGCCAAAAATGTTTCCAATGTTTTATTTCAGGGCAGGCTAGCATTTCTTCACACAAATTCTCTGTGTAATTTCTTAACGTTTTTTCAAGTGCTAACAAGTGTTAGATGCAGCAGTGAGCGCAGTGGTTACCAGCCCCTACCTCACAGGTTCGGAGTCCAGGTTTTGATTCCTGGTCTCCAGTTACTTTCTGTGTGGAATTTGCAAGCTCTCCTGGTGTAAGATTGGATTTTACTCTGGGTATAATGTATTTTTTGTGCATGTTATATTGATTGGCAATTTGTACGAGGAACTGTCTGCGTGTGTATTCCTATGATGGACAGATGCATCCTGCCTTGTTCCCAGTGCTGCTGGCATGGGTAGCCCAGCTTTCAGTCCTGAACTGGATTAAATATGTTTGAAAATGCACTGATATTGTCAAGCCTTGCTTTACCTTGAAAAATCATTACAGTTGCATTTTCTTAGTAAAGGTAATCAATAAAAAATTGACATACTCAAGTAATTACATTAGTGACATCACTTTTTTTTTATGCTGGACAATCTTGGTGACCTAGGATGGTTGTCTTTAGCGCTTACAACATGCTTCTCAGCTAACTATTTTACATTTCCATTTTGTTGTTGACATTGTAGGATATACTCGCTTATTAAGCTTCCATGGTTTCATTTATTAATGTTATTTTTAATGCACATTTATATTTGTGTGATATTTATATACAATGCTGCTGTTAGTGGACAATGAAGTTCCAAAGTGAATTTTTCAACTTGGTGAAAATGAACTTATTTATCTTAACAGACATTTGAAAAGTTTAAAATTTAACCCAAATATTTTTAATTTTATATTTTGGGGTAATATAAGTTTCTTACTACTGTAGGTAATTCTCTTTTGAATAACATTTAATGTGCACTACTCTGGTGTGGAGGATTGTTTGTGTGTTTTATACGAGTAAGCTAGTTTTGTATTCTTGACTGACAACTGTTTTTCCTTTCTTTTTCTTATCAACAAAAACTTGATCACACCTTTCACAGAAGCTGTTTAACATTTTCTGTCTTTTGCTTCAATAAATGAGCTCTCCTATTTCAGGATCTGCAAAACTGCTTGATATTTTATACATTGCTGACTTGCAACACAGACCATTTGCTTTGTGCATGGGCACAGTTCTGAGTCAGGCAAGTCAAAGTGGGCTCTTTTTGTGGATATTAACCTCCCTACACTAAGAGACTTAGAGACAAAAAAATGAGTGCAAAGAATAAGAATGAAAGGGTTCAGTAGTATATATGATAATATTGTGTGAATCAGTGAAATAAACGCATACCATCCCATCCCAGTTCCCAAAAATATATGTATACAGTGGCAGTAAATTACATAAACACTGACTTTGTGCTCCCTTGTCCTAATAATACATAAATATTTACAGAACGAATAGCAAACAACAACACACGCACAAAGTCCAAAATAGGTTATGATTGCTGTAAAAGTTGAAAATAGATGAAAGTAATTACCTGAAACATAAATGAAAACAAATGAACTAGTGAGCTCTAATGAAACGTAAAATCAAAACAGTCTCACCAGTGAGCAGGGCTGTGGAGTTGGAACCTCCATAACCTTCAACTCAAACTTCGACCTTGACTCCTCAATTCATGGTATCACCAGTTCTGATTCCGACTTCAATTCCTATGTTTCTAATTAGAGTAATATATTGTGGTGGATGGCCGGGACCCTTGCCTGGCCAGGACACCTGCACGCTGGAAGTACTGGGGGAGCCATCCTATTCAGAGTGTTACCTTTCCTGAACCGCTACATGGCAGCCCTCTGAGTTGCAGCGGTGCCTTGGACTCCCACAGGGCTTCATAGGAGTTGAAGTTGGTTATAGACCTGTTGGGATCCGGGGGTGCTGCAACAGCTGCTGAGCCCTCTTGGGCGGGTTTTCCCACCACACCTGGAAGTTCTGCCAGAAATAGGTCAATGTGCACCTGGAACACTTCCAGGGGAGTTATAAAAGGAGCCAGAGTCAGGAGGAGGGAGGTGAAGCTTGCCTGGAGGAGAAAGGAAAAGGAAAAAGAGAAGAAGAATACTATGTAGAGATGTGCTTGTGTTTTGGGAACTGTGTTTGACTTGTGGGGACGAAGAAGGTGTTTCACACAAGGAAAAATAAAAACCTCTTGTGTGCTTTGAACCCATGTCCTGCGTCTGTATGTGTCAGGGCTGGCCTTTACAATATGCATTTTGTTGATTGATAGAAATCCACATACAAGATACAAGGCACTTTATCACTGCCATTATGAATCATCAGGCTACTTTTTAGCACTACAGTATATCCTGTTCAAGTTCAAGTTAAAAGCTGTAGCAATGTTGCTGTGGCCTACAAACACTGAATAACCTTGAACATAAGACTAAACTTACAAAATTAAGAAAGAAGTTATGTTTATATCAAAAGTCTTGAAGAAAAAAACGTTCAATTGAATCAGTATGTGTAAAATTGGAAATTTTAACATTATATTGCAATTTACATTTAGTCGGAGACAAAGTGGGTGCATTTTTACCAACTCCGACTCCAGTAACCCAATAATTGGTTAAGACTCCACAGCCCTGTCAGTGAGTCCAGAAAGTGAATTGATAGCAGTGGGAAGTGGAATGGAGAAATGTCCAAAAAGCCCTGCTGCAGAAATGCATCACTTAAGTAAAAGGACAAACAGATTTAACATTTCATGTAGTCCTGCTATAATTTTATGACCTTGTTCACAGAAGTTGAAAGAGAAGATTCCTGAAATCCAGAGTTTCTCTGGATTTGAACTTAAGCTTTCATTAATAGTCGTTACTTACCTCTTAATTCACAAGTCAATTCCTGGGATAGCTTAAGTTCATGAAAGTGTACTACTTCTTACTTAAACAGATCAAATGATACTTAAAAAAATCTTAAACAGCACACTGACAAAACAGTTCCCTCATCTTTCATGAATTCCATTGATAAACAAGTATACAGTAGTGCTGCTACTACGTCATGGCTAATACTGAAAAGGCCTGGGACCCAGTGGTTGAGAATCTTTTTATTTATGAAACTAGATTTATTAACGTCAACTACCATCTGCATCTTTGTAGAAAGTACTTGCATTAATCATAAACAATACATTCATGATATATTTGTGTGTTTGGAACAGCTGTCCATGGATTTTTTTTTTCTTGGGTCTATTAAATAAAACAACCTGATATACAGTATAAACCATTTTGGATTGATGCAGCAGAGCTATGGTTGTTACAAATCTGAAGCAGTGGGCTTCGGAGACAAGCAAATTGTGTGCCACTTCTGTTAGGAAAAAAGAAGTCAGCTGATTGATTATCCATCTGACTCTGCACATATGGTACATGTGGGGCAAAACCGCGTTTATCATCTGAGTGTCCTGGGATTATAATGGTGGAGGTGGGGGAAAGGAAGTCATTTTGTAACATCCTGGATTTGTAGTTTTATGGGTCAAGTTCAAATTGAGCTTAAGAAAAACTGAAATTATGGCTTCTCTCTTATGCAATTATAACAAATACTTAGTTTGAATAGAAATACTCTTTATTTGAGCAGTCTTTATTTTAATTATACTAAGAAGTAATCTGTACTTGACCCATATTTGTAGGAAGTGCTTGGCCACTTAACTTTATAAAGTTTTCAATTAATTATAACGGGAGATTATAAAGTAAAATATTAAGATTACCCAAGGAGTGACAGATTATTGTTTTTTAAATGTATCAATATATATTGTATCTGTAAGAATCTGAGTCATCATCATTATTGGCTGTCTCTGAAAATAAGAATGGTGGTTCGGTCTCTAAATGAACTGCTGCTTGATGAATAATGTGGTGAGACGTTTTCTTTTTGTAGTTTTCTCTTCCCTGATAGCAACATTGATTCAGCCTTTTCCAGGATAGGCCTTGAAGGTGTCTTTAATACTCTCTCACTGAACTCCCTGGATTTTCTGCCTCAGCTCCGCAGGAAATAGAGGACCTTTTAGGGGAAATGGGAGTGGGGAAACTCTCTTGCAATGGCAGGTCCAGCAGAATTGGTTTTGCATGATTCATGCTGTTCATATTTATCTTGGTGGATATCACTAGAGTTATTGTTGTGATTCTTACAGTTGACATGGGGAATTTTCCGAGCAGTGTTGATGGACTGTCTAAAGAGTTTTCAGATGGTAAAAGAAGGTATCCTGGGTTGTGATACCATACAAATGAGTACTTACGCAAATGGCATGCTTGACCTTTAGCTTGGCTTCCATTTTAATGTTACATTTTTTGAAGATGTGACAACACATTTTCTCAAAAGAAGTCCTGGCATAATTGATTCAGGATTGACAATCATCTGGATGTTATATTCAGACAGTTGGCTGTCAAAACTTGAAAACAGTCTGCAACTTATCCTATTTTTCATCTCAAATGTTGATTACCTGGTCAAGTAGATCTAGATAGAAAATCTTAGTTTTTCTTATTTTGATGAAAGGTTCTGTGCCCTAGTAGATATTGGCGAAGTTGTCTGCAGTTATTCCACAGAGTGGTCAAAAATAGGGCATTCATTTGCATATTTAAGGTGGATGACAATCATATGGGTCACTCTTTGTCCTTAGGCTTAAGGTGGTGTAAGTTGAACAGCTTCCCATCAAACTGGCATTCAAACTCTGTGGGATAAAGAAAGACGTCAGAGATGAGAAACAGAACAATATGAAGGTAAATAGTGAAAAGGTCAGCACAATGATATAATCTTTTTTGAACACACTATTCAGTGATAAATTCATTTGTTTGCATCCTATTTCAGAGAATAGCTGCAGTCATTTGGTTGTGCAGTCGCCTGAAGTAGTGAGAAATTTGGTAGGCTGTCTGACTTTAGACAAGATCTTTCAGATCACTTCCTGATTATTGGAGTCAAAGGCCTTTTTCTGGGGAATTATAGCTTTTGTTGCTTTTGCCAGCAGTTCTGTTGGGCTCTCTGGACTGCAAAAATCACAGTGATAAAGCCTTGGCACAGTCTGAAACTACAATGGAATTCATGAGGGATTTCCTCAGCAAGTGGGAGTAAACGATGTAGAAGTACATGGGCATGGATTTACTTGATGATGGATTACAGAGCAATGCTTTGTGAAAATGGTGACAATAATGGCATTTCTGAACTCTGATGGCCTTTCTTCTTTGTTCCATTTTTTCCTAGTGATCTCTTGGAGCTGCTTGCATTTTCCTCATATCAGTCTTAAAGCTTGTGTGGGGTTACAATCTGAGTGACATATCTTATGGTTCTTCATATTTTACAGCTGAAGAAGTCTCTTCTAGGTTTGGTAGTTCTTCCTCAAGTGTATTTTCTGGGTGCTGAGGTTCCACTTAAATGGTGTTATCTGTCAGTATAGATTCACAGTTTAGGAGTTACTCGTGGAGGCCCGTCCATGATAGCATCAGCTTTAATAAGGATTTAATTTTGGGAGTAGAGAGGGTTCTGCAATTGAGTGTAAATCCAATTTGTATATATATATGATTAGAATAATTAAAACAAAAAGCTGTTGTTAGATAAAAGTGGGGTTGAATACAAAACCTTTTAGCATTGTTAATCTTAGGTTGATAGGGTCCTAGGATTGTGGCCTAAAAAATGGGTAATTTTCATTAGCGCATTATTCCTCTTCTAAATAGACAGACTGGTGAAAAAGAGGATTGTGGGCATCCATGTTAAAAATTGATAATCCTCAAAAATAAATCAGAAAATTTCACAAATTGTTGTTAAAGGATTTTTATGTGACTATGCACTATTGGTGCTAGACTATATTTCTATTACATAAAAGCATAGACCTGTTGTCTAAAAGCCAAGAAAAGGAGATGATTATAGGCAAGGGATGCTTCATTTTGTTAATCAGATGTATGTTGCTATTGTCTCCAATATTTTTGTGTTAAATGTTATAAGAATTAATCTCATAACACATTATATGTGCCATAACTGGTTAGTTTGAGACATATGTAGTGTCACTGTATATTTCTGAGAAGTCAATGTGATATTGATTTGTTGCAGTTTCTAAAATCTTCCACATCTATATAACAACATTAATCCTTTCAGCCACTGGACCTACTTAATCTAATTAGTACTTATCCTGTCTCTAGTACAGGGTCAGGGAGAGCTGGAGCCTCTCCATTTGACTGGAGTACAAGGTAAGAACCAACCCTGGATGGTGTGCCATTCTATCACTGAGCACACTCATGCACAGACCCACACGCTCTTACTGAACCAATATTTTCTTTAGAATTGTAACTGGCATTAATATTGTAGGGTTTACATTTTTTTAAAAGGCTGGAATTCCTGCCAAATGACACAGATGCATGATTATTTCCTAAGAAACCTAGTGCAGCTGGAGAATAAACACAGCAAAACTGTAATACTGCCTATAATTAAAAACAATCATTTGGACTCCTTCTTTGCAAATAATGTGCATTTCTTAAAATGGACTACTTTGGAAAAAAGCTATTTCTAAACCTTTGAGTTTTGTAACTGTGCAGTATTTCTGATATTAATTGTCCTGCCTGAAGGAGAATCTAATGTGTCACATTGTCAGTTCACCACAATAGAAAAAGTCCAAATTAATTTAATGACATATCCTTTAGCAGGAGCAGCCACTGCCATGGGCAGTTTATTGGTCATCTGTTGTCTTTGATAGGAACACATGGACAAACATCCACCAGTAGCATAGGTGACCTTAACAAAGTATCCTGTGTTGACAGAAAAATACTAAGAAAGGGCAACCCAAAGCCTCGCTAAGATAAAGCAGTAAACAATCAGTTGGACTGTGGTGCAAGAAAATATACAAATTATCCCATTTTAATATGGTAATGTTTCAAAAGACTTATGCTGTAAATGTGATGCAGCACTAAGAGAGACATGCTGAGGGTGATAGCTGTGCTGTGTTCTTTCAGACTTGGAAGAAAAATTTGCAGGAAACAGTAGCAAGAGAAGAAGACCAGGAGGTGAAAGCAAAGTCAAACATTAGCAAAGGTCATAAACCAGAAATTCTGACAAACTTGATCAAAACTGAAAATCAGAATTTCCTTGCCAAAAATTTAAAAACCAAATATTCTTTGAAAGAACTGCTATGCACAATGTGACCCTGACAAAGGTTTAATGGCATCCGACACACAGGAGCACAGAACTAAGGTGCTGACAAAAAAAAAATCAATAAAATAAACAATATGGCATCACAGTAAACAAAAAATATAATGATAAAACATAAGTCAAAGAACCAAAACTAATTAAAAATACAATTACAATATATTTTTGTATACCTCAAAATCACACAAAGAGTGCCCAGGTTGGGTTTAACTGGCCCTGTTTTTTGCCAGCCCTCACCCCAAGCAGCCTTGACTCTCTAAGAAGACTCTGAAGGGAAAAACTGGAAGAAATCTCTGGAAAGGCAATTCATAGAGAGACACCTTTCTAGGTATTTTGGGCGTGCAATGGGTATCAAAAAATGAGGTCAATACAATATACAGAAGAGAGTACAAGTAATCTTCAATACAATAGTACAACAGTAATATTACAAGTATAGAACAAAATGCAAGAGTGGATGATATCACATAGGGGGATTCCGATTTGTTCAGAGTCTTGGAGACCTCGGCCATCAAGCTGCCTCCCCCCTACTGGCCATTCCACAGCTTAGTCAGTGCTGCGCTGGCCAATCCAATGAAAGGACCCCTCTACCCGAGGATTCCAATGCTGTTGCACCAGTGATGACTTAGGCAGGCAAACAGAATAGGGGAAGGTTAGTAACAATTAAAACTATCGTATTACTTACTATATTTTAGTGCTAATGACTAACAACAGAGATGCAGTTAATCAGCAGCTATAGTCTGGGTATGCTAAACTGAAGTAGTGAGTCTTCAGCCAGGATTTGAAAGCTAAGACTGAAGGGGCGTCTCTTATAGTTGCAGGCAGACAATTCCACAGTTTAAGGGCCCTGTAAGTAAAAGCACAACCTCCCACTGTTATTTTATTAATCCTTAGAATCATAAGCAGACTGGCATCTTGAGATCTTAATGTGCGTTGTGCTTTCTAGGTAATAATAAGTTCAGATAAGTAAGCCGGACCTTGGCCATTTCAGGCTTTATATGTTAAAAGTAGGATTTTGAAATCTGACCTAAACTTAACCGGGAGCCAGTGTAAGGATTTAAGACCCAGAGTTATGTGTTTGTATTTTCTTGTTCTTGTAATGATTATAGCAGCAGCATTTTGGACTAAGTGGAAGCTGTATACTTTGATCATTCACTCGGTATTCTGCATATTTAGAAAACTCCTTAATTTCCCAACATTTTTAAGATGGAAGAAACATGATTTAGACAACTTTGTAATGTGCACTTTAAATGACATGCTAGAGTCAAAGATAACTCCTAGATTGTGGGATGATTCAGTAAAATTAATGGTGATTCCAACTGAGTTAAATAATGACCAAATATTGTTGCAATAATTCCCTCCAATAATTAGATCTCTATTTTATCGGTGTTTAAAGACAAGTAGTTCTCATCCATCCACTACTTTAGTTCTCTAACACATCTAACTAAAGAGAACATCAGAGAAACTTAATTTGATTTAAAAGAAAGGTATGACTGGGTGTCATCTGCACGCGAGTGTAAATTAACATTATGTTTTCTAATGACAGATCCCAGTGGAAGCATGTAAAGTGAAAACAGTAAAGGTCCCAGTAATGAGTCCTGCGGGACACCATATCTTACTTCTGTGTGTAATGACGGAGTATTGCCAGCACATTCCTGTACGTACTGAAATTGATAAATAAGAAATAAACTAGGCAAGGACACTTCCTGTAAGCATAATGTTAGTTTCCAGCCTGTGTAGTAAAATACAATGGTCAGTGGTGTCAAATGCTGCACTTAAGTCTAACAACATAATTACAGTGGAGTTTCCTTCATCAGAGGATATCAGAATGTCATTTACAACACGCGTTAGTGCAGTTTCTGTACTGTAACAAGTGTGGAAGCCAGACTGGAATTTCTCAAATAAATTGTGATGCATAAGGTGTGACTGAAGCTGATTGATGACTGCTTTATCATTTATTTTATAGATAAAGGGTTAATTTGAAATGGGCCTATAATTAAGAATCTAGACCCACATATACTTAATAATTTTCAAGTATTGATTTGATGACTGACACTTTTAGTACTTCAGATACTGCACCATGCAGTAGTGAACTATAGATAATGTTAAGACTAGGTGTTGTAAGAACATCCATTGCACTTTTTACTAGTTTTCTTGGCACTGGATCTAGAGAACAAGTAGTAGCTTTCAATTTAGAAAGTAAAGTTAAGACTTCCTGTTCTGTTATAGGATTACAATTTCAAAAGTGTTGAATGCAAGGCAAGACAGGGTGTGCCAGGCCAGTATGAGGTTTGCACTGTGATGCTGAGATCTGGGATCTTGTGTTTTTAATTTTCTCATTGAAGAAGTTCATAAAGTCTGAACTGCTATTGTCTGCAGGTGTTTTGCAATATAAATCTAAATTTCCAAATCTAAATTGCCACTGTTGTACACAGTACACAAGGATTATTATGGTTATTTTCTATAGTTTAGAAAAGTAGTCTGAGCAGGCTTTAAAGAGAGCTTTGTTATATTTTTGAACACTCTCTGTCCTTGCGATTTGAAAGACTTGCAGCTTTGTTGCCATCCATCTGCACTCCAGTTTTCAACACTAATTTAAGAGCTCATGTGCTTTTATTAAGCCCAGGTGAGTTTCTTTGTGCTTTGATCACATGGAAGTGAAACTGAATTCAGCATGGTTCAAAACCTAAAAAGTAAAATACAAAAGCTCAGATAAAATTTAACAAAAGAAAATGTAACACATTTATAAGCATTCATTGCAAACTTTAGTCAGTACTTACTTTCAGGAAGATGGGACACCTCTCGCCAGGTTTGTCATAGTTACTATAGGTACTGTGTTGTGCTGGAAGCTATACAGATATTTTGCTATGATGTTGGCAAAATTATTTTGTCAGGTACAGTATTTCTGAAAAATTCTGCAGTTAGTTTTCAAGTTGCTGAGAAGTGGAAACTAAAGGAAATAGTGAGAAATAGGGAAACCGTGAGAAATTAGAGGCCAGAATCTCAAGATAATTTATAGAAAGTTTTCATATGTTCCTCTAAGAAGTATGTCAATCCACCTATCTACTAATCACACTTAATCTAATTATAGAATTGCAGGCAACATTGTATTCAAAATAGGAACCGGGGCATGAGCAGATCTACCATCAGGGTGAAGTGGGTGCTCAGCCTGGGTCCCTGCTCGCAGAAATCTTAGAAAATGCAAAAAAAAAAATGCTTAATAACAGAAAAACAAATTTTCACCAACAAGCACTCATAACATACCCAGCACACACCCTACCACTTCAATCCTCACAGTTATAAATCTATCTAATCACACGTAAATAAAATACTTTTAAAAGAAAATCTGAGTGGGTAGGGCACGATCAGAGCCGGGTACCGCAAAAGAGAAAAGGACAAAATAAATGGTCCTACACAGAGAAAGCCCAGTGGTGCAAAGAATGGAAAAATGAAGCAGAGAGAAGCAAAAACCAAATTATGATTTGAATAAGCAGTAAATACGGCAGTTGAGGGTAATGAGACGGATATTCAGAAAATGGTAATATCGCTGCTTTGAGTAGCATTAGTAGCAATCGGCAGTCCGATAACACCAGCGTAGATGTGGAAGACTACGAGACCACTGTGAGAAATAACACACACCAAACAATGCAAAACTCGGAGGCATATGGGAGACTTAATTCAGCCTTGGACATGGGGCACCAGTGCCTTGCAGGACACACTCATCCACACACTGTATGACCTGATTACGAAGTTTTAAGAGAAGTGTACCAATGGTATTTTGTAAGAAATACTATCTGTAAAATGCATCATTGGTTCAGTGTGCCAGATGTTATTTGCTGCTCACTCTTGTGCACACAATTCACTCTCACTGGTCTGCGTGCGTTTACATGAAATTTGCAGCAGCTTTTCTTGTCTAAGAAGTCTGAGCCATTGGACATCCCTACATCATTTGACTTAGTTAATGCTTAGTTTAAAGTGAGGTGTATTTTTGTATGCCACTCAAGCTCCTAATAAACTACTAAGTCAAAGAGAAAGGCCAATGTTAAAAAAAACTGTTAAAAAGAGAGAAAGGACATAAAAATCAACCTACAGAAGAGACTTGGTGTCTGTGATGATGAAGATGGAATGTTATAGGGAAAAATATTTTTCATACATAGTATTACTATTAGAGATTGTACATCTTAGCTGAAGTAAAAGGGCACTTGAAGTGGGGTGTTTAAAGTGCTAAATAATGCATGCCAGCTAGTCATTACAACAAAAGATTAATCTGTTTTCCTGTAAAATATATCTCTTCTTTTCATTTTTTCTAATAATAAGTGCTTTATTGTTTCAATAAATTATGCAGCAAGAACAAACAGCCGCAGAGCTGGCTAACAAATGTCAGAAAGAGCACATGTTGAGATTTTATAATGTGGTCTATGTCTTTGCACAAAGGAAAATACTTTTTTCTCTTGTTCATTTTAATTAATTTTAGGAGTGCATTCTGTTTTGTGTTGGTCCAGAACATGCCACATGGCCCTGTTGGTCATTATGCTTTGGCAGTGCTGTCGTGTGAAGCAAAATATGCAAAGAGCTGTGGGAGAATTGGTGAGAAATTAGTAGTGTATGGATTTTATGCTGTTGAGCACAGCTTCTCTTTTACAGAGAAAGCCACAAAATAATAAGCTGGCTGTTCGTTCTAAGTTGTTTATCTTGCTAATTTACAGTCTCTCTTTTCAATTCTGATCCCCTAGAATAATGTTTCTTCTCAGTCCGCACTCCTCTTTTAGATACAAACACCCTTTTCTTTTAACAAAGCTTTTTATTTGACACAAAATGTATTCTCCCCTCCCTTCTCAGTTGAGATGCTCATTTTCCAGCTTCAGTGAGCAGAACACCTAAGTACTTGAACACATGGTTTGTCACAAGTCATTCCCCTGACACGGCTCAAAACCCAATACAAAATGCAGACATTATGCTAAGAGTCTTTAAGTTATGCTTTTCTTTTTACTCCCATGCACTAGAAGAGGCTACACTGACGTCACATAACAGTTTTAACATAATGAGGGTTTATTTGCCCTGTTTACACCTACCCTTAAATTCCTTTCTACCCCAAGGACTTGCCTCTGCTTTCATGACTGTTAATTCCCAAATGCACTCACTTCCAGGTGTTTTCCTCTTCAGATCACTTCATATTTTAGGCTTTGCTTCAGTTTTTGCAGCCCATACTCAGATTTGCACAATGTTTGTTGCAACCCTCCTTCAGTTGGGACTAGTTCTGGATGCCCCCCTAGATCATTCACCTCAGAAGTTACTTCCTTACCAACCATAAAAATCTGTTGGTACTCTGGACCTATTAGACGAGTGTTGTATAAAGAGTTTTGGGGTCTGACACCTGGTTAAAAGTAGGGACCCTAAATCCACCCAACTACAGAATAAGGGAGACTAGACCACGAAAATGGGGCACTGTAATATACCAACCACATAAGAAGTTGCCATGTTTATATCCCAGACGACCTGTTCAAAGACCAGAAAATGCAAATAATAGCTGTAAGAAACATTTTTAGAAATTAGAGAACCTGCTTTCATTTTTTTTGAAAGTGAGTCATTAGAAAAAGCTGAATTATTTTCTGTTGGATCCTAAACCTTAGAGTCAAGGACAAACCACTGAGTAATTAAACTTCTTTTGGTCATGATCTTTTTTCCACCTCTTAGGCATTTTTGTAATCCTTAATCATGTGTTATTTACACATTAGGGTGCTCAAGAATTATTTTGAACAAAGGGTGACCAATAGATGATAAAGATGCTGCAAGGCAAGGTCAAAGCCAGTAAGACCATCAGCCTGAATGAACAAAGCCAACAAGCAAAGATAAAGACAGAGGTCAGAAACAGTTGCAGTCAAAACCAAAATCCTCACACAAGTGCATGCCTGTTAAAGAGGCCAACTGGCACTAAGTGTTTCACTTGTATAGAAGAGCCAATGGGGGATATTGAACCTGCCATGCAGTGCCTTATTTATAGCATAGATAATGATGACATCACCAATCCTGAATCCCACGACAACATGAACAGGAATATGACGATACGTAGACACTGACATCAAGTAAACAAGAAAAACAAGATGGTAACAAAAAACAAAACTGAAAACTAACCTCAGAAATGGAATCCTCACGTACAACAATGGGAAAACACTGTGTTAAGTCGATTTCTATAATATGCTGAAAAGAAGACAACCTCTTTTGGCCCCCTTTCCATTTTGGACACCAGCAGGGATCACTAGTTTAGTTCAGTGGCTTTGACTGCTGGGACCACCAGGTTTTGTAGCAAAGTATGGCAGCAAAGGGACTTTGTAGTGAACTCCTGATCTTGGTTCCATGCCTAATGTTACTCTGAAGGGCCATAAAAATGTAGAACTGGGGAATCAACAATTAGGAAGCCGGTTTCAGCCAAGGTTCAGTGCCAGAAAGAGTCTGAATTGCAAACTGATTATGCTCAGACAAATGGAGTAGGTGGTGGAGAAGATGGCTGCTTGCCTATTTAATACGGCACACAAGATTTGTGTTTAATGCTTGAGCTGCACATGCAATAGTAGATTTAGTCCTTTTATAATTCTCATTTTTAATTTATTCTGGATTGAGGGATGTCTTGCTGATTCTGATTGAATGTTCTTGCATTATTAAACTGGCTTGGAGTGGCTTGACAGCTGATGGCCTTGTCAGTTTAAGAAGTGTTTTAATTAATAGAGTCGATTAAATCATGTAGTTTGATTGGTAGTACAGCAGTTCTCTTTCTGGATATTTTATTCATTTTTTATGCAACCAATTAAAGTTCCAAGGATTAATACTGTCAGTGGGAAGCCTGGATTCTTTTCCTGTCGGCCAGAAGTACAGGATTGAAAATTTGCTCTCCACAGGCAATAAATCATTTGGCATTTGCTTCACTGATTAGTGCATATTTTATGAAGTATAATAATAAATGTAATACAGCGTAAAAACAGTCCTGTATTCTCTTCTTGCTGTTAGTTTTGTGTTTCTCAAATACGTAAGGCAGCAGTGTCCCTTATTTAAAGCCATTTCATTTCAAAACCTTGTCCATTATTTTGATTGTAACAAACAGACTGGGTGTTGGCATTTGTGAAAGTAACAATATAGTTGTGGGAATTTCCAGCGCTTCGGACACTCTACACCACCAAACTGCTCAGACAGCCCCTTCCCTGTCGACACTGCTTGGGTATCTTTGCAGATGTCACAAGTTGTTTACGAAAGATGGTAATATTGGGAATGGATGTGAAAAAGACACAAAGGAATAACTTAATGCTCTTTATGTGAGCTTTTAATTGCTCTTTCTAATGTTCGCTTGCAATTGAATTATAACAATTCTGAGTTTTGGGCTGCTTTTCTTGAAACTGGTTTTCTAGTAATAGTTTACATTAAATATTGTAGAGTTTAAGTAAACTATATGTAATTTAAAATACAAAAGACTATTAAATGCAGTATAATGACTAAAGCAAAATATAGCAGCAGACTGCTCAATTTTGAACAGAAACGATGTCTGCTAACTCTGCAGACTTCAAAAGTGCTTATTCTGTCCCAGCTGTTGCCGTTGCTGGTAATTCTTGATGAAGTCGGCTTCTGTTACCATGTGGAGTAGCTTCTGTACACTTTCTTTTTCCCAAGGGAGGAGCTGAACAGGAGGAGGTAAGTCTGCATATCTAATGCACTTTATTTTGTTGGTAGATTGAATGATAAAGGGCTATTTAAATGCTTACTTTAAAGACTTCCCACAAAACTATAAAAAAATACAAATGTAATTGAAATAAGCAATGCGTCTTTGGTAGGTCATTACATTTAGGGGCTGTGTCTGTGTATTTAAATATTTATTGCTATATTATGTGAAATGTAAAAGGAACTTGATCTTGTTACCTGATTTTCACAACTCTGTACATAGAATGTTGAAAGTGAATTTGACTTGTTTTTAAAGTATGACTTTAATTTCATTTTCTGAACAAGCACAGAACATTTGAAAATATGTACAGCACAACACTTTGGGGGGAAAAAAATGAACAGGGAAAGTGAAACAAAAATCTAATGCATAGACATTCTCCGAACAATGGAGTCATATCATTTATCAGCTATACATGAGCACGGATCTCCCTGTAATGAATTATTTATCATGAAAGTACACCAAATATTTAATGTTTGTTTTCTTCTGTCGAGGAGAGTGAGAATGCTTGAATGAAACAACTGAAACATACAGTAAGTAAAAGGCATACTCTTGACAGACAAATGCTCAAGCCGAACTGTAGTACATCTTCTGTAGATTCCCTTAGTCCAGCTCTTTGGGGGAAAACATTAAATGTATAATGTACTCCAGAAATGGTCATGTAAAGATTTCCCATTGAATATTCACTGCTTTTGAAGCCCAGATCCCTGTTGTTCTCAACTTTTTTTGTTATTTCCATAAAAACACACAGATTATCTGCCTTTTACTCTGTCTTGTGACCTGTAATATACTATGCTGCAGTGCACTATTATAGGTATATGGCTGGCACTAGACTTAAGATTTACTTACCTCTTTTCACAGCTGGTGATGATATTGAAACGTGGTTATCATAAAAAGACATCCTGGCAAAATTTCAGAAGTTATCCATATGCTGTAGATCAACATTACACAATTCTGAAGTTAGTAAGACTGGATATAGAAAATGGAGTAACTTAGAATTATTATTAATAATAATAATAATACATTTTATTTATATAGCACCTTTACTACTTCCAGTTACTGCGCACACCAGTTTTTTTTGTTTGTACCTTAAATTTTAAATGAAGATTTGCCATTGAAAAAAATGCATGAAAATATATAGAGTCGGTTGGTCGGTCGGTCGGTCGGTCGCCTTCTTTTGAACTTGCCTTTTAGGAAGGCATTCAAATTCAGGCTGTACTTGCTGAAGTAGTATTTTTTAGAAGGTCAGGTTTCAGGTCATTGTTTAAGTTTAAACTGTGTACTTTTTTAAAATTTCCTTTTTGTTGATTCTACATTAATTTTGTGATTCAGTGTATATTTACTTCTTGATTTATGTACAGTATTTATTTTATGATTGCATGTTTTAATGTTAGATGCAATTAATCACAATTAATTTCATACAATTATGCAATTTTTTTAATCATTTCACAGCCCTTTTGCTGATACAAGAGCCAAACTGTAGTAACCATTTTGATTCAGAATGCCAGTCATTGTGTGCAAGTTGCCAACTCTGTCTCCAGCAAAAGAACCCCAGACCATCACACTTCCTCCTCCATGTTTGACAGTTGGTGTCGCAAACTGAAGAACCATCCTTACACCAACTCGACAGTGTACAAACAGCCTGCACGATGTACAGAAGATTTCAAATTTTGATTCATCGGTCCATAAGACTTTCTTCAAGTCCTTTAAGGAATGGCTTTCTTACTGCCACTTGCCCTGTCAAACCTGCAGTCTTCTCTTCCTAGTCGATGCTGACATTTGCTTTTTTTGACCACTGTTAAGCTGTGCTTGATGCTGTTGTGCTGTGAGGTGCCGAACACGCAAGCTGGTGACCCTCAGAAACTTGTTTTCAGATTGGGTCGTAACTTTGGGTCTGCCTGATCTCTTCCTATCAGAGTTTCTTCCAGTTTTCAGTTGCCTTTGGATTGAATATGACACCGTACTCAATGACATTTTGATGTTTTTTTTTTTTTTTTGGTAATTTTTGTAATTGAAAGGCCTACACTTCTAAGGGTAATAATACTTTGACGCATTTCATTTATTAATTGCTGTTTTCTTGCCATTATCATGGTAATTTACAAACTCTCTACAGTGTAATATTATCCAAGTACAGTGGACCCTTGACTTACAACCAACTTGAGTTACAACCAGCCCTCGTGACCGAATTGAGCTTGTAAGTCAAGACTATTTATCCCATAAGAAATAATGGAAATACCCACAATGCGTTCCAAACCTCCGACAGCAACATTTACTTAACCTTTTCATAATAAAAAAGGGTTGTATAATGTGCATAATTTACCAAAAACACCAATACTTTTTCTAATGTACTAACCAAAAAGTTATAAAAAGTGCCTAGCCTACCAGAAACAACAATTTCATATTGTACTCACCATTTAAGTTGACTTCTTTGGCTTGCAGGAAGGGAGGAGGAGGAGAATGAAATGGAAGGTGATTATTGTTTGGAAGGAGAGCCCCCTTCCATAAAAACATCAGGAGATGGTGGGTTTCGATATGCTGTACATATTAGCGAGATCGGTCACACTCTCATATTTCCACACAATTTCCTTCATTGTTTCGATTGTGATCACTTTACCTTTGTTACCTTCTCTTCCTTCCTTAGCTTCTTTCTAGCTTTTTTGGGGTCATTTTGATAGCAATTATCGAAATAAATTATATAAATCACTGCACTGACCAAAATTATATCCACAAACACCTGGGCTCCGACTGATGCTTATGAACGCTCTCAGCTGTTTGTTTACAATCTCACAAGCGGATACACGTGTCCGCATTCTGGTTGTAACGCAAGATGTTGGTCGTAATTCAAAACAAAAATTTTGGTCGTAAACCAAGTTGTTCGCATGTCCGGCCGGTCATATATCGAGGATCGACTGTAGTACTTCAGATGGTATAGTAACACAGTCTGTTCCAGCTCCTCTCTGAGACACAGAGGGTTTGGGAAACGTGTACAAATTGTTTGCTTCAAATTGCAAGGCTTAATTTACTTTATTTACCACAGAACATCTGTATGTTGTAACCTATTATTTGTTCCCTGAAGGAGGCCAATTTGTAATATTCTGAAATTTCATTTTTTTCAGTTTTTGCTAACCTAAATTTTAAATTTATACCTCTGGCAGTTTGCTGCTTACCTTTTCACCATTTTAGGTCATTCATTGCATTTTAACTGATTAAATTAGAAGATAAACTGGAAAAACTGAGGTGATCTAACATTTTTGACTGGTAGTGTGTGTATATATGTATGTTTTTATATATATGTATGTTTTTATATATATATATATATATATATATGTATATATATATGTATATATAATATATATAAGTGCACATGAGATACTCAGTACATTGCACTGGCACCTGCAATGTGGAGACCTCCAAGTTATCAAACATGCCTATATTATAAGACATGCCATATGGCACATGGTGTGAAACTAAGCTCCATATGTATTGCAGTATTTTGACAATCACATTAAATGTATACAGTCAATAAAGCATAGGTGATTATGAGAAAGTACCTGAGGCTTTATTGGTGCCTCGTGAGAGGAAGGTAGGGGAGGTGGGGTGAGTCAGATATTAGTTAGTTTCTGAGCAGACTATGGACAAACGTGATAATATTAAGACATCATACTCTCCATTCTTACAATGACGATTTTCCTGGCAAGTTTAAGTGTGTCTCCTGCATGCAACACATGAAATGGCAAGCCTTGTGGGTAAAGGTGCAAGGAAATAAAGTACTACATAACGTATTGTATGAAATTGCCTTTCCATCACACACAATAACTTAATTGTTTTTCCTGGGCACTCTCTAAAGATAAGAAGTGATGCAATAGAGATTGCAAGCTTGTTTGGACTTAATGGCTTGTTCTTGGCAAAATAATTTTATCTTCTTTTGAGTTTTTGTCTTGTGCAGTGCCCCATAGACAGTGTTTATATTTGCACTGTTCCCTGGCCTGCATGAAAGATTAGAGCTCCAAGATTGCCTGGATGTCCAGGTCCCTGGTCTATTGGTAAGGCCGTTAGAGTCCACATTCCCCAGATGACCTTTAGCATGGCAGCAGGTAAAATCTCAGCAGATCGTCCACACAGGTGTTTTTTCTTTTTTACATATGCAGAATTTAAATTCTGAAAATTGCCCTTTGACTGTAAAATCAGTTACATGTTCTTTGTATTTTCATCTGTAATATTTTTTATATATTTTATTACTTTAATTTGAAGAAAATAACATTACATACAATGAAGTCAAACATAACAAACCAGAATTCAAGTCCCGTCTGTATTTAAAATTAAAAAGTCATTATTAAACAATAAAATGGTATAGTAGACTGCAAGAGTGAACAAAATATATAATATAGCTTAGAACTGCTATCTTGTGTTCACTAGAAAACTGGAAAACCTAATACCAAACAAATAGAAGAGGGTTTGTGTCATGCAACATAAAGCTCTCTGTGCCCCGTTTTTAATACTCCCCTGACTTAAAGGAAGTCGGGTAAAATGTGACACTGACTGAGGCAGGAATGATATTCTGAGGCACAGGGCAATCAAGCAGCATGCTGAGTGAATGGTTAGAAAGTTCCAGAAATGTGTCATTTGAATGATTAAATGCAAAAATGATCCATTTTAGCACAATGAAAATCTGGACCTGAGTGCAACAGGTTGTTTTGATTTATAGAATAAGAGGTCGATTTCATGGATAGATGTTTTTTAAACTTTAATATCCCAGTTACCCCACCAATAAAGGTCTCTGTTTGCTTTGTAACCAAAAATGCATTCTAATTAGAAAAGAGAGAGAATTTCAAACTCCCCATAGTTATAAGTGTGCCATTCATTCATTTATTCATCACAGGAGCAGCACATGACACTTAATGGCTTTTACAAATACAAACAAGTCTGTGTTCTGTGTGAAAATTATATTGGAATGTTTTTAGTTACCGTAAACAACTGCTTGTCAGCCAGCAGCCAGGCTGATCCTGTTGGGCAGGTTTTGTGGCATATTGTCAGCACTCTGTTACAATGTAACAAGGCTTTGAAACTGAAACTACTTTACTGCTTCCTCATGCCACCCCCGAGATGTGATTTCATTTGAGCTCTGCAATGGGTGACAAGACTTAGAATCTTGACTAGTATTGCTAAAGTGCAACTTTGTAAAATTATCAATTGCACACATTATTTCAGTCATGATAAAAACAAAGTATGGCTTGCTTTCTGTTGAAGAAACTTATACTCATGTTATTTGTTTACGAAAGAAATTGCATTTTACATACTGAATAAAATACAAATGAAGTACCACTGCTGAAAGATTTTAAGTAGTTTAAGTTAATCCACTCAGTTTGTATAAATATTTACATTTTCCTGCATAGTCTTTTCAGTGATAAATATATACATGTAGGGGTTGTCTAGTCAACAGCACTGGTGCATCTTCATAATCCATTTAATCCATGTTTTGGGTATTGGGCAGCCCCAATCTATCCCAACAACACTTCTTTCCAGTAAAATCCTTGTCATGTGTTTCTTTCTGTCCTATATGTGTATTACTGTAATATAACATTTTTTGAGGTTCTTTAACTTACTGTTGTTGTGAAATGCAATGCACAAAATGGTGAAAAGTTAGTAGGTCTCATAATAAATAAAAACCTTACTTTCACTTCTGACAATGAGTCAGCCTCACAAACAGGCCTCACCCCAGGCAGCACGACCTTAAACTCAAAAGGCAAGGCCTGTGCAGAGGTAAAATGGGGCATAGGCTTTTAATAGTTCAAAATACACAAAAATGCCCTTCAAGGGAGTGGAAAACTACAAACCACTGGCTTTTTGGACAAAGGAAAATAGTCCATATAAAGGAATTTATTAAATAATCAAGAGAAAGGCAAAAAGGTATGTCTACAAAGGCTAACAAGTCCAAATCGTAATCCAAAGGACAAAGCAAAAAAAATCAAAAACCAGAAAATCCAAGAAGCACTTACTCAACAAGCTGTGAACTCCACAACATTCAGAAGTGAACCTCTATTAGTGCCTTTTCCTCAACATCAATATAAAGGCTGAGGGTGGTCTCATAGTAGCGATTACATAGTAACCCTACCACTTGGATATCGACCCGCAAAACACAAGGAATATAACTTAAAAGCAGTAACACACAATTCAGAAATATTAAACAATATGTACATAAACCTGCATTAACAAAATTACACAAACACAGGAAAATATACTTAAGCCAAGGAATAAACCCTGGAATAAACATAACAGTGGCCTGGCCATGAACTATACTGTGTGTCTATTGTTTTAATTTACGGACATCCGAGTCTTGAGAATCCACCTGATATACACATTTCTGAGAAGGCAGCAGTGTCAACAATGTTTTTTATTGAGCAGTTACTTGGGAACAAAATATATTGTGCTTTGTGTTTGATTTGTGTAATTAATATTGTTAGTAATATAAAAAAAATGAGTTCAGTAGGCCATCAGTTTTTTTTTTTTCTCTCACTCTCTATGGAGCCTTTTGTAAAGTGCATGATTATGTTACAGGCCAAACCACTTTTAGGACAAATTAGTTTAAACAAGGCCAAGCCAGTTTGTCCAGAGAGCGATACGATGATTCGGTTTGGTCTAGGAAAGTACGATTGCAAGCCAAACTAGTGTAGAGTAGAACAAATCACTTTGTCCTGGGAGCTCTACATTGATTTCAGGATAATCTAGTTTGTATCAGGTTCATCCTAGCCGCTTCAGCAAACTGGTTTGGCCTAGTCTAAACTAGCTTGTCCTAAAATCAGGTTTGGCTTGTAACAATTATAAGGTGGTTTACAACAAAATAAGTGTTATGCAAGATAATTTAAAAACAATGTACCTAAATACTGGTAAAAAACAGTAAAAGTGCTTTTTGTTTTCAGAGGAAGCTATCACTTCACAGAAAACAGGTTTTGTGTAATTCACATTTTACTTATTAATAACAGCTTGATTTAATACCAGTCATTGAGCTGTCACCACAGCTATTTCAGGTGCTGTTGAGAGAAAAATAATGCCAGATAAGATGAAATTTGGGCACTGCCAGGAGCTTGAGAATAGGATAGGAATTGGGCATTTGTTGTCAGGGTGCTGCTCTTAGTTTTCTGTCTACTTCAGCTTCAAAGCAAAAGCATCATTGAGGACCTGTTCAGACAAGATTAAAGTGCTTTGTTTTCTCTGGCTGCTGCTCAGGGTTATTGTTGGTGACTGTCTGTTAAGTGGGGCTTACAGTAGACTGAGTTAGCCTGTAGTCAGTGGTAGATAGACTGAGTTAGCTGCTAGTCCGTAGTAGAGTGAGTTAGCTGTTTATGGAGTTCTTTCAGAAGCCTTTCTTAACCCTTTGTTTGTCAGGTAGTACTCTAGTGCTGATAAACACCTTTGGCAAGTAGTTATCAGTTGGCTGTTTATTATCCAAGTTAAGTACCTATAGATATCCAGCTTAGCATTGACATCTGTTTTACCAACTATGTCTTTCTCCCTTACACTCCCCATTCCTTTTATTTCTTCCTGCTACCGTATCTGTATCCCACACTGATAGGCCTCCATTCCTTCTAGTCTAATTTCTTCTCTTGTCTGCCAAATGAATATTTGCCATTCCTGATTGTCTTAGCACCCTCTCGTTTTCTTCTTATGAATTTCATTCTGTGACATCTAGGAGATTTCAGTTATGAGCCTTGACCCTCCAAGCTCATCTGGTTCCCTTACCCTTTCACTTCCTTTTTTTTTCTCTCTGCCGCTATCCTCTCCTACTCATTCCACAGGTCATCAACTTAATCTCATTTTCACATGCAGCCTCTCCCCTCCTCATCCATTGCTTCTTTGCATATCTCAGGGTCAGAACACTTATTTGTTTACTTTTTTGTTGTTCCGCCTTTCTCCCCCACCTCCTCCTCCTCCTCCTCCTTCACCTGTAGCTATCATAATGGGACATAATCTTTGCTCTCTACTTTGGTGATTCAGATTTTCCACTTATTTCCCTTTCACAGCCCACAGATACCAGCCTATACATCTCCAGGTCTGTCTACCATCTCATTATGGATGAGTGCTCATCACCTCAAACATAGCCTTTCAAAGTCAGATATCCTGTACTTGCCTTCTGATTCTTCTTCCTCAGAATTGTCTCTAAGCATTGCACTTGAAGATCTCACCCTGTCACCATCAGCCACTGTCATGAATCTCTGTATGACTCTGGACTCCTCATTTTTATTCATGTAATATGTTTATTAAGTGACCCAATCATGTTGTTTCTTCCATCGTAATATTCAGGGGATCTGAGCTGTCCTCACTAATTATGCCACACAACTACTTATTCAGGCAGTTGCTATCTTGGCTAGGCTATTGCATCTCTCTCCTGCCATTGCTTCCTTCAACTCATATCCACCCTCTCCAGCTCCTTCAGAATGTGGCTACTGGAGTGATATTCTCTGTTCCTCATTTCTCTTCTACTACTTATTTGCTTCGGTCTCTTCCATTGCTTCCTGTTGCTGCAAGGATCCAGTTCAAGCTTCTTGTCTTGACTGGCAGTTCTTTGAATCCTCAGTATCTCCAGCCTTTGGTCTCTCCATATGTCCCTTCAAGAAGTCTCAGTTCTGCTTCTGTCTATATGCAGACTTTCCCTTATTTTACCAGCTATACCAGGACTAGACGATGCTTTTCCATTTTTAGCTCCAAAGCTGTGGAATGAGCACCTTTTCACTATTTGAACTGTACCCAATTTATTCAAGTTTAGGCGTCTCTTGAAAAAACAGCTTTTTATTAAATGTTCTGGAACTGCTTAGCGTCAATTCCATAGGATAGCTGCTGTTGTACTGACAAAAAATTTAGGGTACTGATTTTTGTCTTGGCCTAACTGCAGGTATAATTATGAAGTAGCAGTAGCACTACTCCCTCTTGCTTGTTTTTTATTTCATTCTGTTGCTTTTGATTCTTCCCACCTTCCAATCTTTCTTGTATGCATTATAACTCGATTTGTAGGTCATCTAGGAAAAAGGTGCCTGCTAAATAAATAATGGTAGTACGTTTTTTGATTTGAATAACAAATGCATGTTCACCGGTAAACTAACTTGCTTGGTAAAATTAGTGATGCTAACCGTGACACACATGCTGTGTGATTAAAGTTGATTCTGAAAATGAAGATGTTTTGGTCGTTGTCCAGTCAAGCCATAGACAGCAGTTCATCCATAGCCAGTTTGTAACAGGCAAAACCGGATTAATTATATAGTTGAAATAAATATTTTCACACCATCCGGAAATTAGTTATCTAATAAGGATATGTAAATACTGTTATTATGTAATAATCCTTTTTTCAATAATCTGTACATTTGTAAATGATAATCTTGTAATCTTGGCTCAGTTGCCTTTACATTTTGAAGTCAGAGGCACTATTTATAAAGATCATTTTGACAATCTTGTTTAGGATGACCAGTGTACTTGGGCTAATACTGTCACAGTGGCTTTTTTATTTTTACAAAAATAATGATGGAAAAAAAAACAAAAAGGAAAAAAACACTTCTCTGTTTGATTTTGCTTTCTAGTATATGTTTCAGGAGTATACAAATAGTATACAAATAATTCTGGTTTTGTTTCATTGTTTGTTTATTTGTAACCATTGTGTAACTGATGTTGTTCTGTGGCTATTTTCAAAGATTTTTGTTTCATGACCACCCCTTGAAGGTTGCCTTCAACCTTTGCTACTACCACAGAGACCATACAACTTACAGCTCCCCCTTTTTTTTTTTTTTTGTAATATCATTCCACCATAATAGTGTTTGACAGATTTTCTCAAATTGCCTGTTTTCATTCTTCTTAAAAAATTTCCATGACATTCATTTTGAGAATTGTTTCACTACATAGCTTTCAAAACCTATTGTTTCTGCTTGTAGTCGCATCTGGCCTTTGCTCAAAGCTAAAGGCAGACATTGATTTTCTAGTTATTGTCCCAAGGTTGGCTCACAGGCAGACAGAAAGACAGAGAGAGAAAGAAAATCAGGACTTTGAGAAGGATCTGAGTTTCAGTATAGGTAGTTTTCAGTCTAATTGGTGGGCTGCTCCTTCTATAGCAGGAGATGTCCAGAAGCCTACATAAATCTGAGGCTGTGTGCTCATGGGTGTGAACTTCCCTTAAGGTCTGAAGTATCATCATCTTCTTTGCGTGTTCAGTTTTTGGAATAACTTCACAAGTATTTGATAAACGTACAGGAGAATCTATTGGTTCTGCTGATTCTATTGACACACATTTTTACTGACAGTAGCTGAAAAATTTACCCTAGATGCTGAATGGGACAGAAGGTGTGGGTCTTTGCAGAGGAAGTCCCACTGAGGGATCCTAGAAGTTGGCCTGTGTTTTTTTTGTTTTTTTTTAATAGTAATAATACGGATACAGTAGACTACTTACAGGCTACAAACTTCAGCCCTGTTTTTGTTTCACTTCTATATCCTTCAGCAGTAATGTTCCTTTCCTACAAGTAAAATTCTCAGACATGAGGTACTTTGCTGTGAGTGCCACAGTTGTGGTCAAGCTTAAAAGAGAGCTAAGGAGAGTCTATTTGTGATCCACTGATGAGAAGGTTCAAAGAAATGCTTGTACTGCCTTCTCATGGAAGGTGTTATTTGTAAGTAAGGGCCCTGATTCAGGATGAGTTTTGAATTTCATGACTTTAAAGAAATTTTGTTTCAATTTTATTGAGGGAACTATTGTTCAAATATACGGTTGATCTATTATACATACTGTATATCTGTTTTTTTTTTTAATTATGTTGAAAAGAAAATATTTTTCATTAATAACCTAGCATTGTATTCTCAATATCTTGTATTCCTACTTTTGCCTATTAATTCCTTTTAGAATGTGATCAGTCTATGCAGTGCACGCACCATTTTGGTGGCATTGTAATTACTTTTTTTAGGGACAACTACATTTGTTAGAAATGTTTAAACCAAATGTCATCCAAAATGTATTAAAAAATGAATGACTCTAAACCTTCTGTGTAAACCATGTGAAATGTTTAAATATGTAGAAAGGGAGAGCTCAAAGTAAACAAGAACTTCATTTATAGAAATAATATCTGGCCATGTCTGATTCAAATGAGAAACAGAAATTACTGCAGACCCTTAGGAAAAGATCTGAGAAACCTAAAAGCTTCTGTGAAGATAAAAAAGTAATGCACTCTCTTTACAAATGATACTATTTCAGTCTAGACTCGCATGGGAATATTTTAGAGGGGCATTTGTCTTTACAGCTTATCAAAATATTGATTTGTTTCAGGAGGCATTTGGAGTTCACAATTACTGTAATGTCTTTCCCATGCCAGGAGTGATCAGTTTCTACCAACAGTGCCTGATACTGTAACAAGGCTGTGCCTTCCATAATACATAGCAAAGAAACCTGTAAGGACATTACTTTTGTTTGGATTTGCTGCAGAAAAAAAAACAAACTTCACTTATCCATCAAAAACAATAATCCTGGGGCTAAGGCAGTATCAGATGCAGCACATCCGGAGTGCTGAGTGGAGAATATTTTTTAATGGGCCAGATGCTAGAGTTTGTCCAGGGTTTCTCTGTGGTGACAGTCAGCCGGATACAAGTTTCAATAAATAAATCGCAGTGTGGTGGCACTCTGGTTAGTGCAGCTGTATGATGGTTCCAGAAGACTGAGTTTGAAATCCCAGGCCCACTCACCATCTCTGTTGACTTTGCCCACTTTTCCCATGTTTTGTGGGTTGTTGTTAAGATGTTTCAGTTTTCTCTCTTACATCCCTCAGATATTCAGCTAGCAAGTCTAAATTGGTCTGGAATGAGTGCTGATGTCTACTTGAGTGTGTCCTGACCCAGACTGGCACCTCATCTCACGTTGGTCCTAGTGTCAAATACAATGCTGACAGAACAGGCTGTGACTCTAACTAGCTGATTTGAGCGAAGTGGACAGAAACAGTGGAAGGTTAGATAAACAAACTGCATGGCTTAAATGTAATGATGCATAGGGTTTGGGGTCTTTAGGTCTTTATCTGATTCAGATGGATGAAAGCTGGCTGGATGATCTTAACAATATCAATATATACTGTAGTATGTCAGCAAAAGGTGGGTTCAGTTTTGCCACAGTCAGTTCTGTAAAAAATCTATTTATAAAACCTTGGAATTGTGTGTTCCCCTTTTTTAACTTTCTGAACAGTTCACAACAGTCTTTTCTGTTCCCAAAAACGTCTGACTCCCCCAAGAAAATCCTACACCAGCTGAGGAAGAGGTGCACTTAAGCTCATCCACAGTCTTTACCTTGTAGTTTATCATGCATTCTGTAATCTTGAATTTTACCTTTGAAATTTGTTTTTTGATGGTGTTCTTTGAGGAGGGCTTTACACAAAATAAAGATTAGCAAGTCTGACCCTGGGTCTCCTCCCACTGAGCAGCACCATTGAGTATCCTCACTAGGTGCCCAAGCAACTATGACTTGTTGGTAGTCCAATTATGCTCAGACCAAAGGAACTGTTTTGGAAGTGCCAGTGTCAGTCTACTTCCAGCAAAGAGGATAGTTGGGCTCCAAGTGGAAGAAAATCTGCCAATGGAAATGAGCACCTTAAGTTGTTAACAGAAAAGCACGCTCTAAAGGCTATGTCTGTACTGTAATACTGATCAGTATTTTAGCACAGACAGCTGCATCTTTCCTTTCAAACTGTATAAGCCACTGATAGAAGTCATTGTTCATGAGTAGCATGCCTGCAACAATTAAAATGCAGTGACCTCATAAATAAAACAAATGTCCATTATTGGCTAAATCTGTCAGCTGCCCTCTGAATATTAGTTGTCAGACTTTTAGTAAAAATGCAATGGCTAATTCATGCAGCACATCCACTTAGGTCCACCAGTCCAATATCTAACTGGTGCAGGTTTGTGAGGCCTGAGCCTATCCAAGTGGCAGCAGAGTAAGTTAGGAACTAACCTTGGATGGGGTGCCAGATGTAGTCACACACACCCTACAGACTTGCGCATATGGGGACAATAAACTTTTATTTGACGAATTTGACCCAAAACAATCAAACACAATATAGCTTATGTGATGAAAAAAGGAGAGCCGGAGACACAAACAGGTTTGGGGATGGCCATATTGTATATGCTGAAGTTGCAGCAAAAGAAAACACGTGGCTACAATCGAGTTCAAATAGGAACTGGTTACACAGGGTAAACCGAGACTTTATATGGTGAAGGCAGGGAGGCTGGAAAGAGAAAGTGATGTCTTCGGTAGGTGGGATCTGTGTGGGAAGTGGTCAGGCGTGGACGGAAGTGACGTCATCAGAGGGAGGGAGGGTTGATGGTGACGTCACTGTTTGGCTGGTTCATCTGTTGGTCTGCAGAGGGACAAAAAGAGAGATGGTCAGATGACAGTGCCAACTCTCACATTATTTGAGACTTCCATCCTTCTCCCACGCGCTCATGTATGACACTGTGAAAATATTGTTATTAGATAAAACTACTGGGTGTCCCAAAAAATGTATACATACTTTGAATGATTATGAATAAAAGGTTTACTAAGATACATCTATGTTTTATAATTCAAATTAAGGAAGACTAATGTAGAATCAGTTATCACAAGTGTTTGAACTACTGGCTGCTCTGGTCCAAGCACTCCTGACAACGCATACCAGTGGATTGGCAAACATGACAAAACTTCATTTGACTGTTTTTCAATGTATCGATTGTTTTGGTTTTATGAGATAAATTTTGTCTTTGACATGACCCCATTTAAAAAAAAAACAAAAAAACAAAAGTCCATTGCCATGAAGTCTGGTGAATGTGAGGGCTACCTCTTCACCCAGTCTATTTGTTTGGCAGATATTCGTCAAGATAGGCCCTCACGTCATGATGGTAGAGGGAAGGTGCTCCATCATGCTGGAAATAAAACTGGTCCTCATCCCTAAACTCCTCTCAAATGCGTGGCACGATAGATTCCTGCAGCAAGTTCAAATAAACGATACCAGTTGCAGTGTTGGCTTAATAAACATTGTATTTATAATCATTCAAGGTGTGGATACATTTTTGGGACACCCTGCATACTGAACCTCCTTATCTAATTCTGCATTTAGTGCAATGCAGTAACAAACACAGGGTGCTGAAGCAGTGATAAAATCCCTTGTTCTCTTAAAACAGAATTTGACTTGCTCAGATATACAAGAATACCTGAAATGTTTATGTGTTGAGGTTCTTCACTAGTATGCATGAAGTGGCAAAAGAAACGGTTTTAACTTTTTTATGATAAGGCAGTAAGTAAGTACAAACTAAGTACTTCCAGTTGGTGTTTGTTTTTTGCAACATTGAACAAGTTTGGTCTTTTCACTTATCATTCAAAGATTAAGGATTGAACTGTTTTTCTTTTAAACCATAACAGTTTTCGATATGAAACTTAAGCGTGTTTAGACTAATGTAAGAGGCTGCAAAAACATCTGGACCATGTTACCAAACAGCTTTAACTTTAGACTGCAGATGTCTCACTTTCATTTTTTTTGTTCCAAACCAGCTGACTTGTGTCAGCCAACAAAATGCAAACACATTACGTAACCAATGCAAGAATCTCCTGTTTCTAATTACCTATATATATGATAAAAGTAACAGATTTTAAAAAAGAATAATATCAAATAATATCATGTAATGGTGATTATGTTTTTTTATTAGTAATCTTACATCGCTGCATAACACATCATATTCAGCTCCGTGAGTGAGCTGCAAATTTCTTCAGCTGACTGGGGTTTCTTATACTGATCTTGAAAGTAAAATAAATTGACAAATACGATTAGCATGATGGCACAGGGTTTGGTGCTACAGTGTCACATCACCAGGCGTCTGTCATGGTCTATGTGGAGTCTGCACCCGTACTCCCACAACTTAAAGACATGTATTAAATGCCTCTAAATTGGCCTGTCTAGAGTGTGTATCTTCCATGGGTGAGGAAAGTTAACACAGAAATGAGCAATTTGGAATTTATTTTTATATATTCCTCATATCAGTGGAGGACTGAATCAAACACTTGCCCAGTCTTTCTTGAGTTTGTCTATTTTTCCCTGTACCTGAATGCTTTTTTTCTCATGGCAGAAAGACACACATGTATGTGATAGGTTGATTGATAACTCTCAACTGACCCAGTGGGGGTGAACTGGCCCTTTCCCTGTCAATGGATGGCAATGATGCCCCACTCCCTGTGACCCTTAACTGAATTAGGCATCTTAGATAGGTATGCCTTTGTAAGAAAGTGCCAACAAAGAAAAATAACAGAATGGAATGAATTATGTGGCAACCAAACAATAGAGTGTCATTTCTTTGGTTACAAATATCCATTATCAAGACTTTATATATAGGTAATGAACAAAGAAAGAGAGAGAAATCGCAGGATTGAGAAGTATGGCAGCAAGTAGAAGCAAAGGGCAGCATCGACCTGGCTGATTACTTCACTGAGAGCTGGACTTGGAGCAGTGTAAACGGTTAGTGAGGTGGCTGTGCTCTCGTGAACTGTGGAATTGTTGAGAGAAAGGGAGCCAGAACATGTTGAAGGGGGTGGGGAATTCGTGGAAAGGCAAGGCACCCTGGGAGTTGTGGCAATTGGTAGCGGCGCAGTTCGGGTCTGTGTGAGTGCAGCGGACTGTGGTCCATCGACCCCCATTGTCCTAACAAGGACTAGAAGAAATAATGAAAAGGGTTTTGCCTTTTCACTTCGATGCTTTAACTTATTTTTTGGAGTTATTACTTAAAACCCTGAGACACTGACTTTGACTTATGGCATAGATTTTATGAATTTACTTATTTGAACAATTTATTTATTGATCTTTTGAAAATGTACTGTTTTGCACATTTTTTTCACTTCTGATTATTTTACATAAAAAGTTTCAAATAATAACTTATTCTTTTGACTTACAAGTCTCACTTGGCTGCTCACTTGCCCCGTTCCATCTCAGTTCATGACTATCAAAGTCCCAGATAAAGGAAGATACCCAGGGCTGTGGGCATGTCCGGGGTTAGTTTAGGCAGTTTTCTGAACGATATAAAATGTTGGGGTACAGTCTGGCTAAGGGACTTAATGAAGGGTGACAAAGTGACTTTCAGGTGGGAATGAAATTGACTACTTTCCAGTGTAAAGGCTAGAACCATAGCCGTTAAGCCAATTTAAAGCCTCTTTTTATTGAACCCCTAAATAACTTCACATTTACATCAGGAGGGTTTCCAGATAACTAAGTGAAAGTGAATATTTTTCCCCTGAAGCAATCAATGTGCAGGTATAAACTGGAGAGGTTAGGAGTGATAAACTAAGGAGCGACATCAGATCAGTGTCCAGATGTTTACCATCCTAGTGGAATCCAGCATGGTGGCCAGAGGACATACTTGGGGAAAATGCAGGACAGGGAAAATATATATAGTTATATTATTATTAATATTTACAAACTTAATTTAAAAATCATTCAGAACTTTGTCATTTTACAGCAAGCAAATAACATACCTTGTACCTACAGTACATAGCAAATACATCAGGGTGTCATGCGTTGCACATTTATGTTAAGCCTTTACAGAATGGTTTCTTTTTGATTTTATGTGGTAGAGCAATAGTTTATTTTTTTTAAGCTTACTCTATGTAAGCGTCCAGTGGTCTGTAGTTGAGTGCTCCGTTCTTCTGTTTCTGTTGTAATACGGTTACCTCATCAAGTTTTTGAGTTAGTGGTAAAGAATGAAACACATTGTGCACTACACCTGTCTCCCTGTCCATTCATCCATTCATTATCAGTCTGCGTAATGTAGTTTAGGATTATAAACAGCAGGGCATTTAATGCATTAGTGTAATACACTGGCTTTGTAAATAAAGTAATATACTGCTGGAATGTGGGCAGGACTGAGTCTAAACATCAGTAAGAATGGGGCAGGTTATATTCAAAGCTGTGTGTTTGTATGCTTTTTGCAAGTAGGATTGAGAAATCACCATCTCTGCAAGTCCTCAACTACAGGCCTGCACTCAGCTTGAAAGGTACTGGTATGACCAAGTGGTGCCAACCTCCTTCACTTCAGACTAAATCATTAGCAGGGTTTTCATGTCAATGCAAAGATTTTGATGTTTACTTGAGATAAGACCAGGCATGAGATACGCTTACGTATTTATTACTAGATCTATTTAACAAGATATCTTTGTCATTATCCACACTGCTGTTTTTAATGTTGGAACACGTTTTGGAATTGTGGCAACAGTAATCAGGGAATCTCAGCACAGTACGCCAATGTCCACTGTCCTGAAAATGAAATTTCAGGGCACCATTTTCCTTTGTTGTTTTTCATGCCCATGCCAAAGCAGCTTGGTTAGGGCAGATGCTTGTGACTGATTGGCATCGAGCTGATTGGAGGCTCTGGCTGCCTGCCACGCTGCCTTCAAATCTCAGTAATCTACTGTGCCATTGGTAAGGCACACCCACAACACACATGCTCCAAAGAGAAATGTGTGACTATTAAAAGCCTACGTTATTGTAGCCTGGGGTATTAGAACATGCAGCTGTTGTGTGTGCAGACTCTATTTGTGTCCTTAGCAAAGAAAGTTTAAATATGGAAGAAATATGAATAGGAATTCCATAATATCTATTTTAATTATCAGTCTTTTATTATTTTTTAATCTGTATTGTACATATAGAATACTGAACATAACAAATTTTACAAATAGGAAGAAGCAATTTGAGTTCATTTGATTGTTAATCGCTCAGTGAGACAATGTACTGAATCGTTATGTCTGCCCAAATAATATATTTATACATGACTTGAAAGTTTTTAAAAAGCACAGATTGAAGGCTCAAAATTAATTCAAACAGCTATACCCAAAAAGCAATGCAGTTTCTAGGAAATAAAATACTTGTTTATTTCATGAACACATTTCTGTATCCTGCCTAGTTGATCTAAATCGGTTTAAATAAATAAATCCCTTCCATAGACACCCTTTCACTGTCTCAGAATTTCTCCCTGAGGTTGTTCTGTCTTGATGAACAACAGAAGGTCATTGAAATAGATGGATTAGAGCACTAAATGTTCTGTCTCTTTAAATTTGGTATTAAACTTTTTACAAACATCATGCCCGGCTAGGTCTTATTGGTGGACACCATTTATAGTTCTACAATCCTGAAAACAACTTTCTGTTTCTGTGCAGGTATGGCAAGTTGTGCCCGGTGTACAGTATTTGTTTCTGCTGTACAATTGCAGCATTTCTCTCTTAAAGGTCCACATTACCCTCTGAACAAAATCCAGTGGTACCAGCTGAATAGCTCTTGTAATCCTCTAAGCTAATCATTCAACACCACTAAATTGACTGAAATAATCAAGGAAAGGTCCTGGCTTCGTGGAAAACATTAATTATGTTGCTGTCTCTTTCACAACAGTTTTATGTTCTTATGTTCTAGGTAGAATGCCCAGAGGGGACTGGGCGGTCTCATGGTCTGGAATCCCTACAGATTTTATTTTTTTTCTCCAGCCGTCTGGAGTTTTTTTTTTTTTTTGTTTTTTCTGTCCACCCTGGCCATTGGACCTTACTCTTATTCTATGTTAATTAATGTTGACTTATTTTATTTTCTTACTGTGTCTTTTATTTTTCTATTCTTCATTATGTTAAGCACTTTGAGCTACTTTTTGTATGAAAATTTGCTATATAAATAAATGTTGTTGTTGTTGAGTGGAGCACATTCTGGTGACTGTCAAAGGTATACTAAGCACTGATCAATCATTTCCCTGGTAAAGTAAAAGTTACAATTTTTTAGAGATTTTTAGAAATCATTCTTTTTAAAAAAAAAATAGTGATGTTAATGTCAGTCAGTCAAATCTTATTTTATGAGGTGTCATCATAAAGTACTTTATAAAGCATCAGAATAATAAAGTATGACATCTGACAGAGATGTAAGCACTAGAAAGATAAGAGAAATTAAAATAAGAGATGATAGTCAGTACAGTGGAGTTAACATTAGTACAATAGGTACAAACGTTTGAGCCTAGCCATTCTAAAATACAAGGAAGAATGGTGGCCTGTCATATGTGCCAAGTGTATTATTAACACAGACCCAGGGAGGCAGTAGGACACACAAAGCTAGGAGCATTTATCGTTACATGTTACTTTAAACTAGTCAGAATCTCAGGAGTCTGCAGGTTGATATTGGGTAAGCCATGATGCTTGGTAGGATGAGGTGTTAGGGTTTGCAGCTTTGTAAGCCAGTAGCAGAAGCAATTTAATATCATTGTATTCAAGGCAGTGCCCCTGTGACCTGGGGTTTAGAATAAGGACACTTTGTTCCTCTTCTGCATTTTAAAAGGTGACTAAAGGAGACTGGCATCGGAAAGGATGACCTGACCCATCTGGGTGAACCCAGAAAATGTCAGTTAACCTCTCAGAAAGCGAGGGAGAGAAGTCTGTACATGACTGATGTGTGTATTGTGTCTCGACTGAGTCAGGACACTACCAGTTATAATACGATGAGCTGGATGACCACGTAAATAATTGCAGCAGTTTGTTGTTATGGATTGTATTTTGTACAAATTGCTGAAATGCTACAGTTTCAGGAATCTTCTTCATAAGGTGCATATGTTGTGTTTATGCACCAGCATCCATGAGGCCTCTTGCTGTACCTCTGTGCCAGTCTGTGAATTTGGTTTCCACATATACATTGTTTAAGTTGCATTGCCATGTAGGCATCAAGTGTTAACTTGGTGGTCAGAATGAGTCCATGTGCTTTTCAGAATTCTGCCAAAACTCTTTTCCAATATTTAAATTGTATTCTGGCGATTTATCAAGGCTGCCTCCTCTTTGTAGGTAAGGAGAGCATCTCATGTCATCTTAGCACTGCCACTAGTGTACCTCTTTGTGTACCCCCTGTCTATTGTTTTGCTGATACTTTTAAGCTATCGGACTTTCTGTTTCTGTCTCCTCAGTAGTACATTCATGTTTAATACGTGCCTAGAAAATCGGGAGCAGTCCTTTATATATCTTGTAAAATAATACAGAAGGTGCTTGGGCTAAAGTTGAAAGATGACCCACATTGCACAGGAGATTGTAAGCTGAGTTACAGTCCTCTTGTTGTGCCCTATATTTTGTAATGAACTCTGAATAATGGCGTTTTTCACTAAGCACAGATATGACTTGCTGGTTCTAATATGATTGAACCTTCAAATCCTATCCTTTAATGCAGTATTTCACATTGACAGCCTGTACCTACTGACACTTAGAATATGATGTGTCAATCATACACTGATTTGCCTTCTCAGCAAAGTTTGCCATTCATTGGAAATGGCCGTTCTGAAACAAAGAAGAAATATGAATAAAACAAAATTATGGTAGATGTGGCTTGGCCTTAATGCAGAATTATCCACCATATCCAGGTATAGGAATTTAGTTATGGCGCTTTTGATGTTGGTCAGTTTAATACATTCAATCAATCAATGTTTAAAGAATAAGCGATTGATTTCTACAATCAATTGACATTTGACCTGCCTTTTGCGCATAAGCTTGAGGTGAGGCTGGGCCACCATTGGTATGCTTTTGGAAAAAGTTGTTTTACTGCTGTCTAAAGCAAATTCCAGTACTTGGTGAAGCAATATCAAAACATAACATGAAAATAGAGAATAAAGTGCCAATGAGAGTATTTATCCGTTTTCTGAATTTGCATCTTCCATTAAAGAATCACAGGGAGCTAAACTCCATGTAAGGGGGTATTAGATGTAAGACAATAACTAACCAACAGAAACATCTCATCCAAGAGGACTTGAAAAAAAGATGGACTGGGAAATGAAGGTACCATAAGGAAAAGTCAAAAGGATGGTGAAAAACCAAACAGTGCGGCCCAAACCAGGAAATCAGAAGAACAAAATCATTGTAGAATAAAACAAGAGGCCAAAAAATAATGATCCAAAAACACACACACACACTCACTCCAAAGTCCTCACTGTCTAAATATTTTTTCTAAATGACTAGTTATCACCAGAAGTTTGCATTGAGTTGAACACCAGCAATACCATACCACCATCTTAAATAATGTGACGTCACACACAACACCACAGTGAAAAAGTTTGATTATCAACAAGCTCCATAGCAACCAGCTACATAGCTGTAAACATAAAACAACTGTCAAGCTGGTATACTGCAATGACGTCACTGAAAAAGCAGTAAAACAATAATAACAATTACCATAAATCATTTGTAATGGAACAAAACTAGGATTCACTTGACACACTAAAATACATGAGCAAACACATTCATAATGGTCCAGGTAAGACCTCAATTAATATGTGCATCTTTGGGATGTTGAAGGGAAACCAGAGTGCTTGGAGAAAACCTAACCAAAAATGGCAAGAATGTGCACGTCTCTGGAGCTGTGACACTGCAGGGCTAACCATGCCAATCAGATCGTTATGTTTATATAATATATAAAACATATATGGAGTTAGCGTATGGCTGTGTCAGCAAAGATTAAAAGTTAATTCCATGCAGAAAAGGAAAGAAGGTTTAAGATGCAACATTTCAGTTGTATAACCTTAATAATGTGGACAACTGAAAACACAAAAGAAGTAACACATATTGGAGGCGAAGGAGTGAACAAACCCAGGGCAGATAAAAGGAGAAAAGGTGAGATTACGAGAGAAAAAGCTGCCATTAGAGAAGATGAAGGGAGGGATTAAAGAGTTAGTCAGACGCCAGAAAAATGTGATCCAAGGCTGAGAATGAGCTTAGCTTCCTGTTTTTCTTTGAAAAGTATCTTTGAAGCCCCTTTTCATTTCATATATATATATATATATATATATATATATGGTAATGCACGTTATATATTACATGCATGTTACTCTCAACAACTTGTACTTTTTCCAGTTACTGCCTGTATTTTTTTTAAAAAGTGATTTCACCCTGATACACAGTTTATGTATGAATGAATAAATAATTGACACAGTATCATTAATGACACAGCGTAGAGTTCTTATTCACACTACTTTAACCCCATCCAGGGTTGGTTCTTACCTTGTGCTTGACAATGCCAGGCCCGTCCAGCCCCAGCAACTCTTAGGCAGAGTGTATACAGAGAATGGGGTGGTTAAAGAGATACAACATTCTCAAACCTGTTTAACCTAATTCTGGGTCACAGTAAAGGCTAGAGTTTATACTAACAGCATCAGGTTATAAGCAAAAACCCAGGGTCCACCCATGCACACACCAGACTCACAAGGGGCCAGTGAAGATTTGCCAGTTTATGTAACACTAACATCTGTAGGAATGTTAGAGGAACATCCATGCAAACTCAGTTCATAGTTACATTGGCTGTTCATCATAAGTGTGGCTCACTTTTAGACTGCAGTTTAATTTGCAGCGTTGCTGGGATTTCTAGGCAGCCAAAGGCCATCTTCTGCTCAACCTTACAAGCTCAGCATAACAAAAGTCTGCCCATAGTAATAGTGAGGCCAAATTCATTATCTGCACTTGCTGCATCAGTACTGAAGTACTAAAGATCAGTTGTGCTGTCAGACTCCCAATGTGGCATGTGATTCGCTAAAAGTCAATTTAATTGGATGACAGACTAATCTCAATAATGAAGGACTATTGATAGAATTTTGGCTCAGGTTATGAAGTGCATTGTGTCTGGCTCCACAGTACGTCTCAGAAGTGCACCGGCACTACTGAATAATTGATGTCCTACAATATTTTTATATACAGAGGAATTTAAATATAAATCTACAGTTTTTCTCTCATTTTCTTTGCTTAGATAGGAGCTGTGATTTTTAACAATAATTAAGAATGACATGAGTTTGTGTGATATTTTTGCCCTTATAAAGAAACTTTCTTTTAAAAGTATTTTGCAACAACAAAGCAATTGATGAGAGAATGATAAAAATTTTATAAGTGCAGACTCTGTAGACTTAAGGTCAGAGCACTATAAAGACGAAGGATGTCCAAGTACAACTCTTCAGGTACCAAATGTCTTTTATACACAGTATTAATTAACAGTGACTGATAGTATGGAAGTTAATTTGTTATCTACATCTCTCAAAAATCTTGGGAGGGAGACTAGGGAGACGAGACATGATCTTCTCGGAAGACAATTTGACGTCCCCCGAGAGACACTTTAAGATCACGTGAGACAACATTTAAAACAAGTTTATGGACATCAAACCAAGCCATTGTCGGAATGCTTTTGGCAGACAGACATCATGTGCTCCCAGCTCTTAAAACAACGACCAGCAGAACACGCAGAAGCAAGCCAGCAGATGATCCAACCACTTCTCCTTAGCGTGCGTTCAGCTCCACATCCCCCCCCCCCCCCCCCCCACAACGCGAGCAGCAGAGACGCGAAGTGGCAAAAGGACAGCTGCTGTACAGACTTTGAAATGATCAATGCGTAGCGCGACAAGCAGAAAATGCAACTCGCCAGCAGCAACAAGCCAACAGATGATCCAACTGCAACTCCTTAGTGTGTGTTCAGACCCCCCAAAACAACGCAAGCAGCAGAGACACGAAGTAGCAAAAGGACCGCTTCTGTACAGGCTTTTAAATGATCGACATGCAATGCGACAAACAGAACATGCAGCTCACCAGCAGCAGCAGCAGCAGAAAGTCAGCAGCTGATCCGACAGCATCTCCTTAGCGTGCATTCAGCCGCCCCCCTTCACAACACGACCAACGTTATACGTCCTGCGAGAAAGATTTAACCACACCCGGGGCCGGAAATAAAGGACAAGTATTGTTTTTACAAAAGTTTTAAAGTAAAAGTGAAAAAAATGCATATGCAACAATTCCAATTAAAATAACAATCTCTTTAAATTGTATATCCGGTAAACCAAACCCGGGGGTGGGTGAGCGAACCGAGCAGGAGGCGGAGCCCCCTAGTTTCTAAAAAAAAAAAAAAAATTCTGTAATATTATGTAACGTTAACGCAGAGATGTTTTGAGGATGAGAAGCCTGACCTTCATGTCTATGGTGTCTCATGTCAAAATTTGCTGCCAAATCCTTCTTCAGTATCTTTGAATTAAAAGCAATCTTCATGTCCTCACTCTCTCAGTTATCATGGTTTTGTGTGGCAGTCGTGACATTACACATTGTTTTGAGGCTGATGGTTAGGGCATTTCTCTCCTCTCTATAATTTTCTAGAAATAGGTGCAGTTCTGTGTGGTAATACAGGGCAAAGAGTTGACTTCCTATTTTCTAAGACTTATTTAAATGTGTACTGTTGGAGGGATGTCTAAAGGGTCTCAAACCCAGGTTGGTTCACTGGATTGGGTGCCCCACCAATCGTGATATTGTTACAAAATATTATGTGTGGATTGCGTGCTGTCTTGATTATCTACTGGCAAAAGACACGTTTTATGCATCAATTGTGGCTTTTTCTGTAATTCAGGGTTAAGGTGTAGGAGATTTGCCACTCATTTGCTGGCAACTTGGGTGTGGTATTTTGCAGTAATTGTTTTAGAGGTGTAACTTACATGGTTCCACAATCTTTTACTCATAACATTGTCATGGACTTATGCAGAACAGTAATTGTGCCAGTGTGCATGTTTTTGGTGAGAAATTAGTTAGCTTCTCAGCTCATGACCATTAACCATCCCACTAAGTGTGACTTTATGTAGCACTTTGGTATTTGGTTTGTCCCCTCCTTGTGTAAGAAATCCCCATTTAATTGCCAACTTCGAAAAAAAGAGAAAACAGGCTGCACTTTATAGTGTAAAGATTAAGATACTCCGGCTTCCGTCACACTGATGTCAGTCTACAGTTATAGTATTGGTCAGAAGGTGACTTTTATACAGAATGACTTCTGGGCCATGATTCTCCAAGGAAGAATGCCCACTGGTCTGAAGGTTCAGTGGTGCATCATACCTGGTTTCAGGAGAGAAGCTGCTGTCCTTGCTATTGTGGAAGAAAGAAATGAAGTGGTGGTGCAATCCTCGAGTTCTTCCCTGGTATACTTCTAAATCAGTTCCCATAGGGCTCACAATAGTCTCTTGTTTGTGACTCTATTCGAGAAAGAAGGAGAGAGAAGTATAAAATACTTTATTGATAAAATGGAATAGCATTTTCAAACTTGCATAAAACTATTTAGAGCCATGGGTGGTCTTGGGGGCCCAAGTCCCAGTTTACATTTGAAGTGTTGCTATTTTAAATATTACTGTCACCCGACACTTGGAGAGCTGTGATTTAACCCCAGATTTGTCGACCAACATCTCCTATGTTTTCTCAATTCAATGCTGTGTTTCAAACGTTCAGAATTTTGGACACAGTGCTGCGACCAGTCAGATGAATCATAGAAGGGCCTGTTCCATGCTGGGCACTCAGCAAACACTGCAGAGTGCGTGAAGAGTTCTAAAGACTTGAATTTGATCTGCAGCCTGGTCACGTACCAGTCTGGGTTTGCGATATGACAATGGGACATTTATCTAATTTGGAAAACAAACCAAAAAAAAAATCTAGGGGATAAAATACTGTTCAGTTTGGTGGTGTGAGGTAAGGTATTGCGGTCGATCAGTGTTCCTTTAAACTAATGTTTTATACTGCTTACGTATGTATTTTTTTAAACAATATAAAACAAATAGTACTTTTTTTTTATTTAAGCAGTGCAAATGATTTCATTACCAACTGTTACCTATAAGTGCTGCCTCAAGTTGCTTATATTTGTGAATTTAATACCTACCTTTTTGAAAGAGTGCTGGCATATGTCCTCTTTTTTTAAGTTTTCTGTTTTTCTTTAATCGTTTGAGTCCAAACTGTGGTAGTGGCACATGGTTTTTGTGGTAGTTTAGGCACACAAAAGAGCAGGGCGCTGGGACAGAACCAGTCTGATGTCACACACACGGATACATGCTGTTCCAGCTTAAAAACTGTCCCAACCACAGAGAGAGAGGCATTCCATTTTATGAGTCACTGAGATGGAACAGTAACTTTGTAACCCAAAAGTCTCAGGTTCATGACTGGGAGGAGACCATGGAGTGAATTCCTGGGCTTAGACAGCTTTGACGGCTGCAGCGTCCCTTCAAGGCACTTGCGAAAAAACACTACCAAAGGGATGAATATGGTTATCACTTTAGAAGAGCATTACCCATTGAAATCGATTTTTGGAGCTTCAGATGCTTGCAGGGTATGGGCACAACTTCATTGCTTAATGCAGTGGTGACGTCCTGGGTTGTTTACTGTGGTAACGTTTGTTGTCCGTTTCTGAAAGAAACATTTTAGTCACTAATGCTTGGTTACCAATGTGTTGTTCACATTTGATTTTGATATCCAACAAGTCAGATATCACACAATGAAGGTGTGTGTCCCTGCAGTGAGCAGGTTAACTGTCTACTGGCACAGGCCTAATTTAGTTTGGCCCATTCATCCTGTGTCCATGTGAGCTTTTATCAGGGTGTTTTGGCTTCTTGCTGCAGTCCAAAGACATGAATACGGGGTTGATTTCTAGCTAGACTTGACATGAGTTAGGGAGTGCATAAATGTGCTCTGTGGTGGACTAGCATCCCTTCTGGTTGGTTCTTACGTTCCATCTGTTATGTTTGGGTTTGGCCCTGGTTAACTTTGTCCAGGTAATGGAAAAATCTGTCACCTGGACTTCTTATCTTTAATTATCCATCTTGATAAAAGTGTGCGTGTCTGTCCAATTGCTACAGTATGTCTCTGTCATTCCAACAGATGGGTATATCACCAACATTTTTAATATAAAGATGCATTGCATTTGTCATTTCAATAGATAGCACATCACAGACATTAGGACTGCTTTTACGAATTCCATACCCAATGCCACATAACAGAGGCATATGCATTGCATGGTGAACTGTAAATGTTAACACTGAGGTCTACCTTGATTACTTACATTTCCACCCATCTTAGATGGGTAGCACAGCTAGTAATTAAATATGAATGTGTACATTTTGTTTCTAAAGATTAGCAGCACAAAACCTTTTTGCCTTTGACACACAACAGATTAATTAAACACAGATGTTGGTTTTGAGTTAGCAATGCAGCATAACTGTGTTAGGTGAAAAAAAATGTTCTTAATTCATGTTATGTATTCACCTTAATAAAGGTTAATTTTCCCCATACTCTTGTTTCATTTGTTTTTTTTTTTATTGCTTTTGTGAAAAGAATAACATTATAATAGAAAATAAAATATATTTGTGTGTTGAACTGAAGTGTCATAAAGCTCTAGGGTGGCCATATGTGCTTTTATTTTGCATCTAAAAGTTGGGATTTTTGTGGAGACTTTGCATATCCTCCTCTTGTTGATTTCATGGAAATGGCTTTTTTCAGACAATTATATTTTCATACATTCTTGATCAGGGTACGCTAGATTTCTGAAAAAGATTAATGGATGGCACCCCTACCATATTGTCATGCCACTTTTTTTGTTTTTGGTTGCATAATCATAGAATCATGGGTCACAGGAGACACTGTTACCTTCTCAGAGGAGCTTGGTGCCCATCTTGGCTTACAATGAGGATGAGGGTAACACTCTCTGGGCACACAAGTCCTTTCTTGTTCTTGCTGATCACCTGGCTCCAGATTTATCAAGTTCACAGAGTGTTAAACCTCCATCAATGGCTTTTAATTTTTGCCTGAACTGGTCAGCTAGGCGTTGTCCACAGCACAGATCTGCCAGCCCCTTTGATGAGACTTTTAAGCTGTGTGTTAATGTAGCAGAATATTAAACATAAATACTTCATTGAATCCTTTCTTTCTTTACAGGCATCAGTGAAGGAATCGTTTAGTGGTGGGGCATTGTGGGTTTTATTTTTTCTTTCCTTTTCAGAATTGCTTTGTAATGCAGCTGAGATGGTGCTGCTTTGTAAGGTGCTGTGCTATATAAAGACTTATCGATTGTTACTATGTTAGGAGTGCATATTTCTGTCTTTAGCTGCTTCATTTCTTATGTATTATTTGTTCTTTCTAAAAATGTTAGGAATAAATCACTTTTTTTTTTTTAAGTAAACTGGTAATTGCAGAATTCTTGTCTGATAAACAGATTAATAATTACAACTTTAAAACCTTTATGCTGTGAAAGTATTCTCCATTTTCCTGTATCTGCATTGCTTCTTTTGTAATGTGGTGTAGCTGAAACAAAATCTAATAGAAGTCATTTCTTTTATTAAAGGGCACTTCACGTTTTTGTACTTGTATTGTTATGTCTTAAACAAGGCAAAAGAAATTAAAAGTGCTATGTTACTAAAATAATATGAAAGGTTGTTTTTATGTTCTGTTTTTACTGTTGATACAAAACTTATAACAAATAGAGTGAGTGATAAAATACAAATAGGAAAACAAAGGAATAAATGTTATTTAAAGTCCAAAATCAGATTTTCACCTTTTGCTTAAACATTAGAAACATTTTGATGAGGACAGGCCACTCAGTCCTAACAAGCTTGACAATCTTGTTCACCTAATTTTTCAAAAATAACGTTGATTTGAGTTTTGAAGGTTCTTGAATTCCTGCTGTCTACAACTGTATCTTGGTAATTTATTCCGTATGTCCACAGTTCTCTGTGTGAAGGAAAACTGTCTAACGTTTGTATGAAATTTGCTCTTAACAAGTTTCCAACTGTGTCCTTGTGTTTTTATTAAAAAAAAAAATAATAGCTGGGATCCACTGTACTTATTCCATTTGTAATAAAATTTTTTTAATTATGTCATCTCTAAGAATCTCCATTTGCTTAAACTGAAAAAGGTATAAATTCTTCAATCTTTTCTCATGCTCATATGTCCTGAAATCAGCTTAGTTGCTGTTTTCTGGACTTTCTTTAGTGCAAATATTTCTTTTTGTAATATGGAGATCAAAACTGCACACAATACTCTAGATGAGGCCTCACTAGTCAGTTATATAGCTTTAAAAAAAAAAGAAAGAGAGAGAGAGAAAAGGAAACCTCCCTAGACATGAGATCCAAACATCAAGCTATTTAACCTAACATCCTCCTAGCCTTCTTAATAGATGTAGACAGTGAGGGGTCCACTACAACACCCACCTAGGCCCTGTCACAATCACCCAGGGCAGCAAGGCATAGATAGGCATTTGAACTCCTAAATTATACTTTGACATTTCCAACTGATTAATCAAAGGCGGAATTATGATTTATAAGCATTCTTGTCCCCACTGAAATTAATTCCTGGCTACACCTTTACCTGCAGAAAGATCTTAAAAACTGTTGGCCATCTCCAACTCTTGGGCTGATGCTTTTGTAGAATGTGGACCCTTCATCTTACACTTATTTCTGACCATTATACGCTTGTTTCTATCTTTTTTGATATGGAGTCTACTGCACTGCCACTTTAGGGGTTCACACTATCTCACTAAAGCACATGTGCTTAAACTGTGGGTCACAGGTTGCTGCTGTTGGGTTGCATGAGTTTCCAATTCACTGTTGTATTTAATGGGAATAGGTCAGTCTCACTATGGGTTGCTGGGGGTTGTTTAAGTGATTGACGTTGCTCTGCTATAATGTCAGCAGTGATTCTCCAAGGGGGAATGCCCACTGATCTGACGGTCATCATGAACCATGTCTTGGAGACACTAAGAAGGGCAAGATTGGGTCATGTCAGGAGAGAAAAAAAAATGTAAGAAGTTCTGCCCTAAAGAGCACCTAATGCAAGATCTGCCAGTTTTATACTAAAACATAGGCTAGCTACCTCCTCAAATTCAGCAGCCCTGACCCAAGGTGTTGAATTAGTTGGCATCTCCTGTATATATAGGCCTCTTGGAGGCAGACGTAACCCAAACAAGCTTCCAATAAGTCCAATGTCAAATGTAAATGGCATTGTATTGGCCTTATTTATAGATCCTGGATTAATGTCGGAGCCCAGGCACGCAAAACCCTGCTTATGGAAGCTTTACGAATTGTTTACATTTCCCACATGAGCATTTAGCTCTTTGGAAAGCACTTATTTTATGGAGGTTCCATTATTTTATGATGGTGTGTGGGAATAATCATCCTTTGGATAAATATTTAAAGAATAAAAGGCATTCTGATCGTGGAGTTTTCCCAACTAAAGTCAAGTTTATCCCCTTTTTTAACTTGTAAGAACTACATCTGAAAACTTTACAACTCTTCTAGTTGCTGCTCAAGCATGTCGAGCTCATGACAAACTGGGAAAAAAATAAAGAAGCCAAATTGACACTGAAGTCTTGCGTAATTGATTTCGGGCTGTGTTACCATGCAGGAGATGAAACCATTATGAAAATACTGGTACCCTCTGGACCCTATTTGATTTTAATACCACTTCAGTTTGTTCAGACATAGATGAATCTACTATTTGTCCTTTTTTTTAAATGTTGCCTTTTATTTTTAAGTTCTTGTTTACTTATTTCAGAAACTTTTAAGCCCCTTTTCCTGACCCATAACTTTTGAAAGACCTCAAAACTACAATTTGCACTAACAGCAGCTTTCTCTGTGCCTTCTGTGTAGGTAAATACACAGATAATCTGGTTACTTACATTCAACATGATCAAAATAAAAGTATTGCATCCTTTGGCATTCTTGCATATAATAGAAATATTTCTGGAGCTAGTGCAGTTGGTGTGTCTGGGTGGTATTCGAAAAGCAGCACTGGGTATTTTTAGTTAAACTAAACCTAATATTATCTTTTTTTCTAAACTCTTTTTCATGTCTTGTATGTACCTCATAGCTGGAAAGGCTTGCCGCATAAAACTTTAACCAAGGCTTCCTTTGATCTTAATAACATTAACAAACCATCAGTAAAGCGGTCATTCATCTTTGCAATGTGGCATTTTAAGAGGCTTGGTGTGCTGGTAAAATTGCTTTTGAGCATAAAGGATTTGCAGATCTTATACTGAAATATGCAATATCAAGAGACGTATGTCTCACTTAAGACACCTCTGACCACTCCATAGAGAAGTTATTTTGGTAGGCCACATTGCAGTGATAAATAGCCACTTTACTGATGCTTTGTCAGTGTTATTAAGAGCGAAAGTGGGCTTTGTTAAGGTCTTCTTACATAACAGTGTATGAGTAATAGATTTGTGCTTATAGCACCTAAACGTAAGTGTGTGATCAACAGATGGAGCCCCAAACATGAATGTACTGACACAGCACTGGGTTCAAAACACAACCTTCAATTAACAGATTACTTTAGCACACTAAACCTCCCACATGAACTGTTGCCTGTCTTTTCTCCCGCCTCTGACTTGCCTGGAAAAGGCAATGAGGTTCCTTTTATTGCAGACCCAGGGGTACTTCCTGTGCCAGGGCATTGCCTGTAGGAAGCACTTCCAGGTCATAAGGAAGTCCCATAAAGTAGGAGTACAACTTCCTGCAGCATCCCTCCCACTGGACTTCAAACCCAACATACCCGGCAGGTGTCCAAATGGGTAACGAAGCCCAGCGATGCTGCCATCTACTGGGTTGGGGGAGCATACAGCCTTAATATGGAGCTTCCCTGATCTCTTCATTGGATTGGCCTCCCAGCTGGTGAATTAGAGGGACCAATCCTGGCAGGGATTTTGGCCGATATGTGTTGTCCATCACAAGTGTTCCAGATATTTTTAACTGCCATTTCTGTAGCTATGAGTCTTGGAGCCCAGTAACATTAAATGTTTGGTTGGTTAACATGATAATGTTGACAGTGTTTATATTGGGCAGCAATCTGCATTTGCACCTTTGTTTAAATGATTAAAAAATTAAATCCCTCAATATCTTCGCCTGATCTCTTTTTTCTTTTTTTAAATTAACCCTTTTTTCCTTATTTTTTCTTTCACCTATTTCAACATCTTTGAGTTAGTTTGTACCATTCTGAAGTTATGTTTGATTTTTAAATTCCCATACAATACTGCTAGCTTTAAAAGATGGCTGAGCAGAGTTTCTTTACTTTGTGGGTAATCTTGCCACTGAAAGTTCAACAAAATTGTAGATTATATGTAAAGTCAGAGAGGTCCTTGTTTGTAGAGGTGTTGGTGACCTTCAAAGAGACGCCCTCCGTGTCTATCTACTAGCTGTAAAGCCGCAGCATTATACTGCGCTATGTGTGGGGGTCTAAAAATTGATATTAGGAGATTCTTGTTTTTTTTTTTTACCCATTTGAATATCCCTTTTGTTTTTTGGGTACTTCTAGGGTATTGTTTTTTGACACTCTTGCTCCTTGATAACTTCAATCTACTAATGACGTTTAGTCTCACCTGGCATTACAGTCGCAAGTTCATAGTTGTGCTTTGAAGTATTATTCTGCATTGAAGAATCTTAAACACAATATTATAATCTTCAAAAAATCCCCAATATCAAAGGGGCTTTATCATCTTATGGCATTTCTGATTTTCACACAATGTTTTTTTTTTTTTAAAGTGAAGTATCATTTCAGGGCATTTTAAAAATTCAGCTGCCTTCAACAGCTGGTTGATTTTTCCTTTACATCAGTGCACTGTCTTGCATACCACAGAATGCACAGCCTGCCTTGTGTTATTTGGTAAGACTGTGAGCAAAGTCAGCATCTAATAAAGCAAATGACGTCCTGCTTAAGGAATTCATTAGCACACATCCACTTCTGCTTTATTATGTTCATGATCATTTCCAAGGCTGCATTAATTACCTTGTAGTTTCTCATAAAAGACTGTTCTTTGTCTCTTTTCATTTCTTCTGCATTAGCTGTACAATAAAGAATATCTGGCAGCCATTAGTTGAGATGTTCTAAATGGGTGCACGGTACTTTTTGCCCAGAGAAGATGATACCAACAAGCTCGACTTTTTACAATTGCATACAATGAAAGCAAGTGAAATTAATATGCAGAGTTGAAAATGGAGCGTTCCTTTTTTGCAGAATACATCTGATATACAGTAGTAGTAAATGATTTTGTATGTAATGTAATTGAATCACAAAAGAATGATTGCAGTCTGTCGTCGTGTATCACGTTAGTCTCCTGGCAACTGACACAAACAACGTAGTCATTTGATTCAGCCTCACAGACTGCAGATGTGCCCCGGCATTTTATAGGATATTCAAAATGGTAATTATTCACAGAATATGGTGAAGTGACTATTGTTTTAAAAAGATATGAGCAATTAAATCATGACAAACCTATTTTAAGAAATTCACTGGCTGATTCACAGAGAACAGGAGAAACACCATTGTTCCTAACATTGACCCATGCCTTCTCTTTCAGTAGGCTATTGGAAATGGATTAACTCAGTGTGGCAGGGATAAATGTAATGTAAACCTTTAGGAACTGGGCCTCTAATGACATTTGTTCAAGGAAGCGCCATCTTTGCAACAGTGGTTGTTTTCCTGGTTAAATTCATGTGGTACTCATAGCAGATGCAGTAGGTCTCCAAATACAAATTTACCACTTTTTTGTTGCTGTTGTGTCATTTGTGTGCCATCCTGTATAGTATTGTATTGTATTGTATTGTGTTGTTAGCTATGGGCAACATATGCAAAAATAAAACTTTAAGTTTGTTACTTATACAGAGTACAGTGAAATTCTCACTTGTGTGTCTAACCAATAGGCAATACGTTACCACTCTGAGCACCATAATCAGCAAGTGGTAATGATATAACACCAGATAAAATATGCAAACTCGCCTAATCACAGGGATGGCGCTGGAGCATATACTGGCAGTAGGCACATATTGCAGAATCTCACCAATATGCAAGGAGCCAGAAGAGAGATGGGATGGTTGGCCTTGGTAGTTTAAGTCGGCCATCACACTGTTAGAACTGGTGTACAGCTGAGGTGCAAAAATCTGATACACTCTTTAAGAATTTAATATCCATAATGTAGATGGCTGATTAAAGCTGTATGTTCAATTGCATCTGATTGAAAAAGTGTAATGCCCTGACTGAGGCCTTGAATCTACTGTGGAATAAACCTGAGTGAACAGACATCTTTCAGCCAAGATGGCGCCTAAACTGATGCAATGCCCAGGTTGACACCTTTAATTGTAAACAAGACTTTAAAAAAAAAAAGGCACAGTTTGTGGAACATGTGAAATAATGTGTGCATATCTTCATAACTAAATATTAAGGCTTCTGAGATTACCAGCAGATGGATATCTGTGTTTTGTAAATTTTTCTTTCAGGCTCGACATTGCCCACAAGGTTACTAGATGATGAATTTTCATTTTTGTGTTTAATTTAATGCCAATTTTGCTAACAAGGTGATGCAGTAGTTAGCTTTCTTAGTTTGAAAATAGAGAACTGTTCTAAATTACTGCTGTTGCACCTCCTTGTGGCTTCATTTGGCACTGCAATAAGGTTAACACAGCACCCAAGAAAATGGGACTCGATTCACAATTATGAGACGTAGGAAAACAACAGCTAAGTGTTTCAGGCTGCTCTCAAAAGGTCTACTTCAAAAAAACAGATCTTAGGAAATGAAGTGTCTGTTTTAAGTAACAATGGATAGTAAAGAGCAGTAGATATTAAGACCCTCTGGCTAAATCATTTAGTCTTAGCTGCAGCTGTGCTAAAATGAGATCTTTTATGCATAATTGGCAAACAAACTGCTCACTGGACAGCAGCCCATATTTTACAACAACAAAAATCAACTCATTTAGTGAGCAAATAGGAGTGTACATCAGATCTTGACTGGTAGGCACTTTCCCCTCATTCCCCCGACTCCCACCCAGAGTTTCTGATCCAGAGATGATGACACAGCTTTTCATGATTGTGTCACCCGAGTCAGGGCCACAGACAACAGTGAATGCAGGTTTGCTGCCCCTCAGTGGCTGAACTGCAGAGGTGCACAGCTCAAGTCTAAGTGATTCACATAATTTATACTGTACATTAATCAATCGGTTTATAGAGTCCTTATTCTTAACTTGCATGTACTATTCAACCTGCAACATGTGAAACTTCATTTAGTAATTTATATTCCAAAATGAATCTTTGCAATGCATGAAAATTATTGGTTTTTTTTTTTAATTTTTTGTTTACTCCAAGAGAAAAGTAGCTTGTAGCTATAAAATTTAGCATTTTCCTAGTTTTATTTTTAGGACTGACACTAACCTATTAGGATTTAACTATCTCAACGGACACGAAAAATTACACAATGCATTCATCCATTATCAAACCAGCTTATTCTAGTTTGGAGTTACAGGGGCTGAGGCTTATCCCAGGGAGACCTGGGCAAGGCGCCAGTAAAAAGCATGTAGTAAGTATTAAAATGGAGCCAATTGGGAAGTGGGTGAAAGTGTGTGTGATCTTTTTTATGGATTTCATTTTGCTTTGGCTGCAACATCTGGGTGTCCCCAGCTGGCTGTTCTTAATAAATGGCACTGAACCGAGATGTCAAGTAAGACCATGATTTAGGTGGTATCATAGGGCACAAGTCACATGAAAATAGGCATAGCAATCTTCTACATACTTATTCAGATTGCACAGAAATTGATTTTTGTTACAGTTTCTAAGAAATTCTTCTGAAGGGCTTAAGTTTTTTTTTTTTTTTTTTTTTTTTTGTAATTTACTAGGGAAAAAATGTAAAATGAGTGCCTTTAGATAAACCTGCAATCATGCATCATTCTGCTGTGAACTGTATGTGCTAATTGTCGCTAACAATGAGGACATTACTGAAAATGGTATTTTTATCTTTGCAGGAGCCTGGCTGAAAAGCAGCTTGGGCTTCGTACAGAGAGAGGGAAACCAGCTTACCTTGACCTACATCGCTCCCCATCTTGGCTACTGGGTGGCAGCAATGTCGCCCCACAGCACAGGTACGCTTTTACAATTGCTGTCTCCTGACTTTCTGTTTTGATTTTAATTCATTTTCTGATTGGGTTGCACATAAGCTTTTTAGTTAGATGAGAAGTGACTGAGCAGAAATGTAGTGGGTTTAATTAATCGTATTTGTAGTACTGGCAGTCAATAAAGAATGTGTTCCCTCCTCAACTGGCAGATGTAAACCCCAGTGGTGTTTTACATGACAGACAACTGCTTTTTAACACCAATGTTAATTATCCAAAAGTGATGTTGGTACTTTGTTCTTCAATACACTTTTGGCTGTCTATTTATTGCCTTGTATCACCTTAAAATTGACATAGTTTGATATTCACACAGTGTTTATCAATTTTAAATAAAAATTGAAAATCCTTGTTTTAAATTGCGGCATTGATTCGGAATACTGTACATCCAGCAATTTGCTTCTGTTCTCATGTTCATTTTATCTATTTAGGCATTTGTTTGGGTATTGGTTTAATTTTACATTAAGTTACAATGACAGGCTATCAAATATTAATAGATTTTTCTGGCCCATTGTTAAAGTTACTTAATGTAGCAAACAAGAAGGAAGTCTTAACAAGTATTCTCTAAAATAAGCTTTGTTGTTGGTTTCTGTGTTGTGTTCATGTTATAGGCCCAATGGTGGCAAAGGACATTAGTACTTACCACACTGTGTTCCTGTTGGCTATTCTGGGAGGGATGGCGGTTATTCTGCTGGTTCTACTCTGCTTGCTCCTCTATTACTGCCGGTGAGTACAATAAATTACGATGATCCGAACAGAAGAGTGTCATGTCAGCCTTTACAGAACAAATGAATGTAAATTAATTAAATGTAGAACAAGCAAAGTACCATTAGAAAGCAGCATTAAACAATGGAGACTGCGCAGAAGGCATTTAACAGCCTTTATTGATGGGTATTTGCAGATTATTCAGGTATTATGGCTTAGAGAAGCTTTAGAATGACAAGTAGCATTGTGAAGGTCTTGGTTATTTTGCAGATTATGCAGCTTACTTTCAAATGTCGGTGCTTTATAGGTACGTGGAAGACACCAAACATCAATAGGGTTATGTGATTATGCCATTTTGGTTAGTTTGAGTCCAGACTCCAGCAACTACTTTTAAATCCCATCATACTTGCGTAAAGGCTAAAGCACATAGTTTTGACTAAGTCTTATCCAAAGGTAATGAAGTTCTAATAAAATGGTAGATGCGGGGTGTTGGATCCATGCAGTAGTTCATAAATGATAGCATAAGGAGTGCTAATCATCAGTATTTGTAAGATTTTATGGATATAAATGCCTAAAATCATTTGTACAAAGACAAGCTATTCAACCCAACTTCTCTGGTCATTCCCTGTTCATATACCTTTACAAAATATTGTTGGGTTGACATTTGAAGGTCTCCGAAAATATTACTATTTACTACAGTGTTTGGCAACAGTCGCACCTATCTGTGGTTCTTTGAAGGACAACTTTGTAAAGTTTGTGTGAAACTGACTGTTAACTAGCTTCTACTTGCACCATCATATTCTTGTCAAACACCCTTTTAGAGTAACTGCTAATGTCTAGCCCACTAATTCTCTCATCTTAATTTTAAGTGTTAATATCTTGTCTCAAAGAAAACAAAATGAAGTATTTATTGATATAGCATCAGCTTTTTTATTTGAACAAATCAGCATGAGGAGGTTAAATGAAACAATAAGCCCATTTTTTTGTTCAATGTTATGAAATTTTTTTAAGCTCTTTAAAAGGATCCTTGTCTCTTTTATTCTATAATTACAAATGAAGTCTTCCACCTAACTCTTTCTTGGATAATACAGGATAATATTCTAGGATAATATCACTCAGTTGAATTATGTGCATTTGGAAAAAGGCACATATGTCCCAATTTCCCTTTGTCCCTTAGAACTGGAAGAGTTTCAGAGTAAATTGGTACACAAGGAGCATCAATTGGAGGAGTACATCTGCAAGACTTTTTGGTTCTTTGATACTGGCACATTAAATAACAGATTACATACAGATATAACAGTATTCGTCCTTGTGGCTAACCCAGTTGAAAAGAGCTTGGATTAATTGATGAGCTCACTAATGACGCCATTCTGAAAGTGCGTCTAGACCTGATTACATGCTTACACCCAGGGAGTAGCGATGTTGATCTCAGCCACATATTTATGCTTTCTGTAGAAGTTTAAACACCCCATATCCTTCCAGAAAAAGCTTGTGCTCTTCAGCTTTTACCTGAAATCTGTCTTAGAGCCTCAAAATTGAAAAGGTCTCTTATTGAGGAATTGTAACATAGGGGTGCTGTGATACCATCAAAAGAATATAAATGCTGTCATTTCAGGAACTGCCACCTTTTCATAGTTCCTATCAATCTGTAAAAAGAGGGCTCAGTTAGAGGTGGCAAAGGTGGTTTTAGGTATTTTCCAAAATATAATTAACTTTATTTCCCAATTAGCAAACAATTATGCATTCTGTTTACATTTCTACTCTCCATGGACTCAGGCATGAGCATAAAGTTACTCTACTAAATGTGGAGGGAGCCATGTTAGAAGTTCATCCATAGATCCTGTGGAAGTAGCATAACCTAAAGAAAAGAGTATGCTTCAGGTAGTTGGTCTCTGAGAAAACAACATAAACAAGCAAAAAATAAGACAGTACACTTACCAGTCTTCATTTTTAACAAGATTAACGCACGCATCACCACAAAAAAATGACTTGGCTGCTCCCACATCACTTTCAGTCTTTCAGGCAAGACAGACTGACCAATTTCACCTTGCCAGATGTTCTAGTTCAAATTTATTGACGTTTACACAGTACAATAAACTTCTTACTTCCTAGTACTTGATCTCCCATAAACTAGTGACATTAGTGTAACAATTTATATATCACTGTATATTAAATAGAATATCAGACAGTATATTCAAGAAACATTAAGCAGTTTTATAGCTGCAGACGAGACTTGTGACCTGGGGATAGAAACTAAGTCTAGTGTTGTGCTTGCTAATGTTTCAGCACCATTTGCCAAAAGGGAGGACGGAGCGACTGAGCTGAGCTGCCCATGCAGTGTAACAGTAAATTGGTCTGCGCTCTTCTTCCTAAAGTCTTTAGCCAATTTCGTAGTTTTGCTTAAACTAAGGTAGAGATTGTTATTGTGACACAACTGTTTTGGACAGCATACCTCCTCCTCATAAGCCGTCTCGTCATTATTTTACAAATTAAATTGTGTGTCCGGCCACACAGGTACAGGTGAAATTGTGTAGAGGAGTAATCCACACGTGCTGGTGTACTCCAGGCTGTAGCATATGGAGAAAGAAGTGGAATCAAGAGATTGTCGTAGTAACAGAAACTACCAAAGGTCAAAATCAGGAGGGCCAGAATTGAGCAACAGGGCCCAGAACAAGAGACAAAAATCATAGTATTCAAAAAAAAAAAAAAAAAGAGAGAAGCAAAACTAAGAATATACATGCAAGCCATGCCAGATGTTTACATGTAAACCATAATCATGGTCAATCAGACAGAAAAAAGTTTAAAACCAGAATTCAAACTTCTCAGGTTGCATCTACACATTTGGACAAACTTGGAAGTGTCTGATGCTGACCTTTATACCCACTGACCCATGGTGCCACACATCAGGCACTTCATGTTGACCATGCCTAGCAACTGCCTAAGAACAGAGACAACAAAGAGCACAAAATGGTGGCACCCACTGTATAATAAAAACAAAATGGCACAGCAGGATAAAGTAATTTGCCTTTAAGTACTGAAAGCAGAAAAATCCAAAATTAAATGTAACATTATATTCCTTTCCTTCAGAAACTCCCAAAACATTATCTCAAATATTTCTAGGGGTTAAAGAATTGCTATTTTGAAAATTATTTACAAAAGATAGATAAGGGTGTGCCAAGTAGGGCATCCAAAATCCACTTGCCACAAAGTGACCGTACGTTCCTAAACTAGGAACTTACTGATCAACTTGGATGGTAACTACTGGGCTAAAATGTTTAGCTGTAGTACATAAACAGGATGCTGGTGGAGTGTTTTTTTTTATTATCCAAGGTTGCCAGGGTGGTATGAAGTGTAAGGGATAGGCTTTGTGGATTGGTTGTGATGATAGGCAACTTGGAGATGGTCCAAACTGTTTGAAATATTATGTGTAATATTTTCCAACAACAGTCTCTCAAAGCATTTCTCGACTAAGTAGTTTATGTTGTATTCCACTAAATTTTCTGTTTGTTTGTTTTAGGAGGAAATGCATAAAACCTCGGCAACATCACAGGAAGTTGCAGCTGTCTTGTGCCTTGGAGGCTTCAAAGAAGGATCAGGCGACCTCTATGTCTCATTTGAATCTCATCAGCGAAGTACATATGGAGATGGTCTCTTCAAGTGGAGAAGCAGACCTTCACACACCAATGCTCAAGCCTTCCTACAATACATCCCGGGACTTCAGTTCTAGAGAGGAATTATTGTCACAACATGAAGAGCGAGATAAAAGCCGAGGTTCACTAAACAATCTTACCCGAGGTACCTTATTAAAGGAGTATCACAGAGCAATGGAGAGCTTTCCCTTAAAGACTGGCAGGTCTAATGAAGCCTCTGAAGGCTATGAATCTCCAGCTCAGGAAGAGTTTTACAGGAGCTACAACTCAGTATCTTCACAACTGCTGCTGGATAAAAAAGATAAAGAAGTTCAGGCATCTTTTACTCAGTTGTCAGGAGTAAGTACAAGAAGCATAAGAGAGTCAGGATACCCAGTGCCAGGGACATCAGTGAAAGAACCAGCAGGGGATCGAAGGGCACCAGACTACATGATGTCAAGGTCAGTTGATCATCTTGAAAGACCAACATCTTTTCCTCACCCTGGTCAGCTGATTTGTTGCAGCTCTGTTGATCAGGTGAATGAAAGCATTTACCGAAAAGTGTTGCCTACACTTGTTATTCCTGCTCACTATGTGAATCTACCCGAGGAACACCCTTATGCAGGCCAGTCCTTGATTCTGCAGACTGAACAACAGAGTGATCTTGACCAACTTCAGGCAGAGCTTACTGCAGCTCATCCACCATTGCAGCAGCCTTCACAGACCATGAAACTTTCTGCTCAGGATATATCTCATCAGGACCTCCAGGATCCACAAGCCACCGACTGGAGCTTGGAACCAGCTCCCATGCCAGAATCGATGTCAATTCCAGCATCACTTAACGAGGCAGCAGTTGTTCAGATGAACGGAGAGGTACAGCTCCTAACTGAAAAAACTCTCATGGAGCTCAGAGGTGGAAAGCCCCTACCCCACCCTAGGGCATGGTTCGTCTCACTAGATGGACGGGCCAATGCTCATGTCAGGCACTCGTACATTGACCTTCAGCGAGCAGGGAAGAATGGCAGCAATGATGCAAGTTTAGATTCTGGTGTGGATATGAATGAACCAAGACAGGGCAAGAAAATCAAAGAACGGGAAAGGAAAAGGAAGCTGCCAGTAGCCATGGCATATACTCATCTGGTGTACGTAGATGATGTAGAGCCAGGTAGTAGTGAAAATGGACCAAACATTCATAGTCCTGAGGAGAGCCCTGCAGGGCCGCAGCCACAGCTGGATCAGGTACCAGAGGAAGACAAAAGAGAGAGTTTGCCAAGGCAAAAGCAGAATGCCACAAACAGAACTGTAGAAGATGAGCCCGAGTTAAGACTGCCTACTAGCCCTGAACACACTACCCCCTGCCCAAATGATGGTGGGGAAGACCAAGACGAAAACAAAAAGAGTCCCTGGCAGAAACGTGAGGAAAGACCACTGCTGGCGTTTAACCTCAAGTGAGAGCGGACTGACAGTCTTGCGGTGGATGTACAAAACGTATTGCCAAAAAGATCATTTCGAGTTTCAGCGAATGAAGTACGCATGGGCGAGGCGAGACATATACTTCATGTGTACCTGTTATGCCTTTAAGAAAAAACAGAAAAACAGAAACGATGAATGCCATGCATTAGCCTTTTAATGCCGTTTGCTGGAAAAGCAAAGAACTTAAATAGCTTTATGTTCCTTTTAAAAGTTCGTTCCGTTAAGTGGAAGAGCACATGCCACGGCACCGTTGTACTGGGGTCATGTGTTAGTAAGATACCTTGTTGGGGTTTTTTTATGGAATTTTATCAATGTAACTGAAAACATAATATAAGAAGATGGCTATGCATTGCTAATTTGTTGTTTTGTTTTTTTTTTTTAGCAAACCGATGCCTTTGTGTAATTTTGAAAAAGATCATTTTAGTTGTAAACATTTTAATACTTTTGAGAAGTGTTTTGTTTTATTTGCTTTATATCTGGGTGCTAAATTAAAACTCAGAATTACAACAGCCTTCTATTCAAATACCAAACTAGGTTGTCTGTTTGTTGGTCCTCTACTTCCATATTTTCAAGTGCCTTTTCAGAGTTTCTTGTACATAAGAAAACATCCTAAACAATTTCTTCTTGTTTAATAAATGCCCTGCTGACAACTTTGTTTAGATTGCATGCTGTAAATTGTCAATTGAGTGTGGAGTTTTTTTCCCATTTCCATCCAGATGTTTGTTATAGATAGCAAAGCAGTACTGGAGTTTGGCTTCAGATAGATTAGAGAATGGGTGAAAATTTGTAGTCGCTCGTAATAGAGGACGCATTTGTGTGTGAGAGAGTAAGCGCGTGTGTGCGTGCGTGCGCCATATCACAAGAGGCTTCCATCTTTAAGTGCTGCTTCTTGACTTCTGGAATGGTTTTAAAGAAAGTGTCTTATGACTGAGAATGTTTCTTATGTTCTGCCTTCTCAGTAACAGAGTGACACTCCTCTGTGGTCCACTTACACTGGTTTCTTGTGTATCTGTGGCTAATTATGCAGAATAAATAAAATTTGTCAAGTTATACAGCTGTGTTTCTTTATGTCTTAAATAGGTGAAATTCATTAGCAATCAGCTGAAGAGCTTTAGAAGGTCAGAGACTTGGGTGTGGGGATGGCAGGCCAATCAAAACCCAGCCGACTGAAGACCTGCACTATTTTACAGTGGTTAATGCCACCATCATTAAGTCAACAAGAACAGAAATCTTCATTTTTTGTAAATGACAATAATCCATAGACAGAAATTTTTATTATTTTCTAACAAACAGTTATCTAATAGCAATTTAAAAACAAAACATAGAAATACAAGATCACAGTAAGAAAGAATACCTAAAGTCTTCAGTACTCGCCAATCATGAAGAGAGGAAATATAAATATACAGCATTTATAATCTTGTTAGTCACTCTACCTCCGTAATGCTCAGACTTTGCTCAGCAAATATGTTACTTCTTCTCAGGGTTTGCGAAATAAACATTTCTTCAGTGTATTTTTTAACTTGCTTGCCCTTTTTCATGGTTTATTACCATTTGGTTTTCTGTGATGGTGTGTGGAGTTAGGCAAGTGAGTTATGCCAGGCACAACATGTACCGCCATAGCAGTCAAGCGCATGTCAAGCAGTGTTCAGACTTTGTGATGATAAAGAAAAGACTGCAAAAGGACAAGTAATTCTTGGGCATTTTTCTAAATAGAAATTCCATTTGGTTACGACAAGTATCAGTTTAATGACTTAAAGTTTCATTTTTGTCCTTAAATTTATTTGACAATCCCTGCTTTAGTATTTGACCTTAGCCCATTTGACTACTCATTAAAACTACCCATAGAGGATAAATCTGGCATTTTTCAAGTCAAAAGTATTTCTTCAAAGTCATGGTATATATTACTTTGCCACATAAAATGTTCTAAAGTAAAGTTTTTTTTTTAAATAAATTTTGAAAATTCCTTGTCTGTTTTTGCAGCATACCATGGGACTAATGGGTACACAGTTCCACAGGTAAATGAAAAAGCCTTAAAACTTACTGAATATTTCCATTTTTCAAGACAAAAATGTTGACTATTGATCTGCATGGTGAGATTACATAATGTATTACAAAACAATGTATCTGTCATTTTAAGAAAGAAAAAGGCTTTTATTAAAAATACAATGCAGTGTACTTAGTTCACTTTAGATATGTTAACATTTGTACAACGAAACTCTAATGTGCTTTTTTCACTGCACTGCCACTTGGTGTGAACCTAAAATAACTCGGAATCTAACAGGCGAAAAGTCTTTGCCATTTAAGAAAAAAATAATCCTGTGATGTGAACACACATCTGTCTGTTAATACAAGCCTTTGCAGAACATAACCACTGAAAAAGTAGAACTGCAGTAGCAAAAGTAGGATAGCAAGCAGGAAAGAGCTTGGTGCTTGGGGGGCTTGTCGGGTTGTCATAACTCCACTGACAATGCTGGCTGTGAGCAGACAAGTGATGGGAATACATTCTTACCTCAAGAACAATAGGTCCAAGAATCTGTGATAAAATACTTTGTTTCTTTTCATTATTACAAGAATGGCTCATTAAACATGGAAGGCATATTTTCTTAAACTGGAACCTTTGCTGCTTCAAAGTGAATGTGTTTGCTGAGGCTTCTTCAATTCACCTATGGAGCCGTGTTTCCTTTGGTCTCATTGTAAGCTGCAAGAACAGTCCATTTTTTTTTAACTTTTATGTAGCAAATGAATACATACATTGATTGTGATGTGATTTGACTTATCCTTTAATATTACTCTCCACCTCTCTGCTTAAGATCATCAGATCAATCCTACTTATTAAATTGAAGTAAACATGACACATACAGTGGTGTGAAAAACTATTGGCCCCCTTCCTGATTTCTTATTCTTTTGCATGTTTGTCACACAAAATGTTTCTGATCATCAAACACATTTAACCATTAGTCAAATATAACACAAGTAAACACAAAATGCAGTTTTTAAATGATGGTTTTTATTATTTAGGGAGAAAAAAAAAATCCAAACCTACATGGCCCTGTGTGAAAAAGTAATTGCCCCCTGAACCTAATAACTGGTTGGGCCACCCTTAGCAGAAATAACTGCAATCAAGCGTTTGCGATAACTTGCAATGAGTCTTTTACAGCGCTCTGGAGGAATTTTGGCCCACTCATCTTTGCAGAATTGCTGTAATTCAGCTTTATCTGAGGGTTTTCTAGCATGAACCGCCTTTTTAAGGTCATGCCATAGCATCTCAATTGGATTCAGGTCAGGACTTTGACTAGGCCACTCCAAAGTCTTCATTTTGTTTTTCTTCAGCCATTCAGAGGTGGATTTGCTGGTGTGTTTTTGGTCATTGTCCTGTTGCAGCACTCAAGATCGCTTCAGCTTGAGTTGACGAACAGATGGCCAGACATTCTCCTTCAGGATTTTTTGGTAGACAGTAGAATTCATGGTTCCATCTATCACAGCAAGCCTTCCAGGTCCTGAAGCAGCAAAACAACCCCAGACCATCACACTACCACCACCATATTTTACTGTTGGTATGATGTTCTTTTTCTGAAATGCTGTGTTCCTTTTACGCCAGATGTAACGGGACATTTGCCTTCCAAAAAGTTCAACTTTTGTCTCATCAGTCCATAAGGTATTTTCCCAAAAGTCTTGGCAATCATTGAGATGTTTCTTAGCAAAATTGAGACGAGCCCTAATGTTCTTTTTGCTTAACAGTGGTTTGCGTCTTGGAAATCTGGCATGCAGGCCGTTTTTGCCCAGTCTCTTTCTTATGGTGGAGTCGTGAACACTGACCTTAATTGAGGCAAGTGAGGCCTGCAGTTCTTTAGACGTTGTCCTGGGGTCTTTTGTGACCTCTCGGATGAGTCGTCTCTGCGCTCTTGGGGTAATTTTGGTCGGCCGGCCACTCCTGGGAAGGTTCACCACTGTTCCATGTTTTTGCCATTTGTGGATAATGGCTCTCACTGTGGTTCGCTGGAGTCCCAAAGCTTTAGAAATGGCTTTATAACCTTTACCAGACTGATAGATCTCAATTACTTCTCTTCTCATTTGTTCCTGAATTTCTTTGGATCTTGGCATGATGTCTAGCTTTTGAGGTGCTTTTGGTCTACTTCTCTGTGTCAGGCAGCTCCTATTTAAGTGATTTCTTGATTGAAACAGGTGTGGCAGTAATCAGGCCTGGGGGTGGCTACGGAAATTGAACTCAGGTGTGATACACCACAGTTAGGTTATTTTTTAACAAGGGGGCAATTACTTTTTCACACAGGGCCATGTAGGTTTGGATTTTTTTTTCTCCCTAAATAATAAAATCCATCATTTAAAAACTGCATTTTGTGTTTACTTGTGTTATATTTGACTAATGGTTACATGTGTTTGATGATCAGAAACATTTTGTGTGACAAACATGCAAAAGAATAAGAAATCAGGAAGGGGGCAAATAGTTTTTCACACCACTGTACATATGGAGGATTTTAAATGATGTTCAGTGCCTGTCCTAACTGTACTTGTCACAAACAATCAACAAGCAAAAACTTGCATTGCACTCCTTTGAAATATTTATATCCTTAGAAACACGTTTGGTTAGTTACCTTCACGTTTGTGGTCTGTCTTGCCCATAATGCATTGCCACGCTAGGTGTGGTTCACCTTCCAGAGTACTCTTCTGGTGATGGTTTCCTAGCCAGTCCAGGTCTGCCTGTAATGAAGGCGCACAGGCCAGGTCTCAGTGGCTGATTCTGTTTTGCTTTCAAACTGAAACTGCTGAACGGCTAATTGCAAAATGAGCATTTGTAGCTGGTAGTCAAAAGTGTCTGCTATTTACTATTAGTTTTTTTTTGTGTGCTTAGCTACTTCTCAAGTGCAAAAATGTTAGAACATCGCGTGCTCTGCATTTATTACATGTCTCACAGTACTGAACAGATTAACACACACACACATATATACACACAACCAATAAATTGATATTGAAAATTAAATAAAATGTAGCCTTGCAAATATACAGCACATTTCATATGCATGGTGTCAGGAAGAAGAGGAAATACCAGGTGGCACCCACAAAAGTAGCCTGCAAATCATGGAACAAACTCTATGACTTTTATGCCACCTAAGTCTGTTGTAATAATTGCACTGTTCACTTTCCATACAATCTTCAATGTTGGGGGTCTCCTCTGGGGTATAGAAGGAAGGGTTTCTTGGCTTTGATGCATTTCTCACAGAATAAGTGGTGGCACGCTAAAAGTGAACGGTGACAAATGCACGTCGCTAGTAAACCCCCTCCAACGGCGGCACTTCATTTTCAAGTTCCTTAATAAGCAGGACTAGAACTCCATCTTGACATTGGTCATATCTTATTTTTTAGTGGCTAACACATTAATAGAAGCATACACCGATAACGCCAACTGTAAGTGTCATTTGGCTTAACTTTGACGGGTATAGCTTGTGAGTTTTCTACGTGGCACAAACTAAACCTTTAAATAAAGTTACGACATGAGAGAGTGCTGGTGCAGCTCCAGGGTGTGTGTATGTGATATTCACATTAGAGCTGACTAGCAAACTCTTTTCCATTCCCACTTCCTCTGATACTCTGTTGGCCCCAATCCGATGCACAGCAATTTATAACGCGAGTATAAACAATTGCAAAATGAAGATTCTTAATGTAGGCATGCGCTTTTGATGTGAACAAACATTTTTATTTATTGCAAATTCTCTCATTTGGCTTCAGATGCCGGGGTCCGCTTTGGTTTACTTTACATTGATGCAGTCACGTGCAGTAAGACATTCCTGATGAATGCACAAGTTGTACCACAGTGGCCCTCATACAGTGACATCGACACTTCAGAGCTGCTGTGGATTCAAAGAGACAAAAACAAAACGTGTTGGATGGAACGCTTTGCATTTAGCAGCATTATTCATATGAGGATATCAATTTTGCTGTATTTTGCAGAAATATCAAAGTTCAGCACAAGTTCAACACAACTTACTAGTTTTTTTTTGCTTAATGGTAGCAGGGAGCACATCTGTCCTCCCTCTGAAGCACAATTTGGTTTGGCCAGGGACCAATAAGCACAGCTTCAGATTGTTGAGCTCCTTTCCTTCTAAATGTAAAACCTGTGAAGACCTGCTGCCAAAGTCACACTTGTCTGTTTTACTGTGCGATGCTGGCCAGGTTGACTGCCCATTTGACATCTGACTGCTCCATATGCTTTGCTGGCACTCGGAAGTAACATCAAAATAACGGTATTACAGTTAGATTTTTTTTTTTATGTACTGTAAACCAGACCTTTTATAATGTAATGGTTTTTGTTCATACTTGACGTAACTGGAGTTACTGGAGTTTTAATGCACATTATAGGCAATTTGTCACCCTGCATTTCTCAGTACTGACTACTAATTCTTGTCTGCATGACTGTGAAAAGGTCCCGTACCCATGACTTTGTAGGATGAGTCCCACAAGATCTGAGACCCTCATTCACCATATATGGTAGAAGAAGAAGAAAATTAGTGAGAGAAGCCACCCAGGCACTTATGAGAAGATGTAGAGGCTCTGCAACTGTTAGCTGGTGGGTTCACCAGTCGCAGCTTTATAGAAGAGTGGCAAAGAGAAAGCCAAATAAAAGACGACATCTGGGCTAGAGTTTGTCAAGAAGGCACATTGGAGACTCTGAAGTCAGCTGGAGGAAGGTTCTGTGGACTGGTCAGACCAAAATGGAGCTTTTCAGCAACAAGTTTGAATGTCGTACTTGAGCTCTCACTGCATTATTAAAAACACTGTGAAGTATGGTGGTGGCAGCGTCATGCTGTAGGAACGCATCTCTACAGCAGGCCCTGGAAAGCTTGTGAGGGTGACATGAAGGTAGCAAAATATAAGAAAATTAAGGAGAAAGACCTAATGGAGTCTGCAAGAAACCTGCACTTTGAGAGGACATAATTTCCAGCCCAACAACGATCCCAAGCTTAAAGCGAAAGCTACACTGGAATGGGTTCAAAATAACAATATGGATGTCCTGGAGCGACTGAGAATTGTCATTGACAATTTGTGGCCGAACTTAAAAACGGCTGTTTACTTGCGACCATCACAGAAAGCATTGAGCGTTTTCTGTTAATTAAAGGGAAGTTAAGTGTCAGACATGCAAGTAAAAATGTCACTGTACTCTGTGCATGTGACAAGACTACTACCTCTATTACAATCATTACTCCACAAATTTTATTACAAAGACAAGTTGATAACTGACGTAGATCTATAACACGAGGACGTGCATCATGGTTTACGTCACTATAAATTAATAATTACTAAACAATCTGGTTGGCCTCCATGGTTTTCAAGATGGCAACCACTAAACTAAAGCTGGAGTCCGAGTCTTGAAAGTTTTCAGTCAGAGTGTCACAAGATGTTTTTCAATGATTCCACAACCCTACATATGCAGTACGCATATAAATCTAATTTTCAATTATGATACATAATCATTTCATGGATTGTGATTTTACCACTAAAAAGGCTGTTTGATTTACTTGGAAGATTTTTTTTTGATAAAAAATAATAATGAAGTAAAGAAAATGTGGCAAAACCAACCGTAACAGAAGGATAAACACAAAACGATGTAAATAAAAGGATAAGCAAATTGTACTGTGCAGTTCATAGCACCACATTGTAACTGCAGCGCTGGTCGGTGTTACCTGTAGCAGGGAGCAGTTAAGAGTGACATCTCCTCTTATCCCTTGCGTATCACTTTGAAGGAGCCCAGATGGACATGCAGCCCCACAATTCAAGTACGCCATTGGCGTCTCTTCTCTCCTGCACACACTCAAGTAAAGGAAATAAATCTTACGAAAACACTTGCACAGGATTGCCTGCTACAGTAGCTTCATCTGACTTTATCTGCCTCTGCAAACGAGGACGTGTTTCTTTACTTGGCACAGGATACCTTTTTCATGTGCCAGTCTTTATAAACTTCCAGAATTATATTTAAAGTAGATTTGCTTATTATGATCGTAGGCCACTTTGAAATTTTTTCAGATCACTATGAAGATCTTTCAGAGCTTTTCTACTCAGTAATTATGATTGTGCAATTCCATCCATCCATCATCCAACCCACTATATGCTAACTACAGGGTCACGAGGGTCTGATGGAGCCAATCCCAGCCAACACAGGGCGCAAGGTAGGAAACAAACCCCGGGCAGGGTGCCAGCCCACCGCAGGGCACACACACCAAGCACACACTAGGGACAATTTAGAATCACCAACGTACCTAACCTGCATGTCTTTGGACTGTGGGAGGAAACCCACGCAGACACGGGGAGAACATGCAAACTCCATGCAGGGTGGACCCAGGAAGCGAACCTGGGTCTCCTAACTGCGAGGCAGCAGCGCTACCCACTGCGCCACCGTGGCGCCCCGATTGTGCAATTCCTGGCTACCTAATCAACATTTCTTTATTTTTGGAACTTTCAGTCTATAAAATGAGAAAAATTATTTTAAAAAACGGGTGTAAGAGTTATATCTTTCATAGGTGGGTGTGAATGCTGGATTGGCCGGCTTCAAAATAAAAACTACAGGGAAAGGTTTTCTAGAATTTACATTTTCTGCTTCTATAGAAGTAAATATTTATGTTCCAGACTTCTTTTTTACTGCCAGTTTTGAATCAAGCACTTAGGGTTGCCCAAATTGCACAATAAAATTACTCCAAACTTTGTTTGACTTTCATAAGAAATGCTGTTTAATCGTGAGGTTTACCACTTCTACAGGGTGTTTTTGTTTCAGAGTACAACTGGTGCCCCATTGGTACCCATTGTAAACCCCTAAAAAGACACTGTGTTTAATAAAGTTTGTGAATATATTTTAATCAACAAGTCAAGTGTTTTGGCCCAATGGCAAGATGTCACTATTGTAAAAAATAAAACAAAACCTTCAAAAATTCTGAACTTGTCCTTTACTTCTTATTGCAGCACGGAAGCTGCACTTGTCAGTTGTGGTCCGAGAGCTTCAGTGCCTATAAAAAGTATTCACCCACTTGGAGGTTTTCACATTTTACTCGTATACGAGGTGTGGCAGAAAAGTAATGAGACTGGCAACACTGCAAGCGATCTGGTAACGCTGCGCTGTTGTCCTTGATAGAGCACGTGTATCAGTACCCTCCCATAGCTCAGTGCGATTTTCAACTCCTTCCGTTAACTACGTGATTTTTGTGACTGCTATTAGCGAAGTTGTGTTTTTGGTTGTGCATCACGCAAAATGGAACAGCGGAATTTGGAGCAACGTTGTGCCATTAAATTTTGTGTTAAGCTTGGAGAATCGGCAAGTGTGACGTTTGAAAAGTTAAAACAGGCCTATGGGGAACATTCTTTATCCCGAGCTCAAGTTTTTCAGGGAGGCCTTCAACTTCGAAAACCAAGGAAAACATCGAACGTGTGAACACTCTTGTGAGATCAGACCGTCGTTTAACATTAAGAATGTTGAGTGAACAATTAAATTTGAACAGATTTACCGTTCATCAAATTTTGACTGAACATTTGCACATGCGAAAGGTCTGTGCCAAAATGGTGCCGAAAAACCTCACAATTGAGCAGAAGGACAATCGAAAAAACGCATTCCTGTGGTTCCCCAGCCCCCTTATTCACCTGACCTCAGTCCGTGTGACTTTTTCCTTTTTCCTAAACTGAAAAATGTCCTCAAAGGATGTCATTTCGGGACTTTAGAAAACATCCAAAAGAGTGTAACGGACATGCTGAAGACCATACCGGTTGAAGACTTCCAGCGCTGCTACCAACAGTGGGAACAACGTCTCCATCGGTGTGTAGCTGCCCAAGGGAACTACTTTGAACGGGATAACATTGATGTTTGAAAAAAATAAAAACTTTGGTAAATAAAAAATTAGTCTCATTACTTTTCTGCCACACCTCGTACAGCACTACATTGAAATACAGTGGATTTAATTTGGCTTTTTCGATGCTGATCAACAGAAAAGCATTCCTTTATATCAAAGTGAAAACAAATTTCTGGCAAGTGGTCTAAATTCATTACAAATATAAAGCCTACAGTAATTGATTAGCCAAGTATTCCCCCCTTTAATATGACCCACCTAAATCATCACTGGTGCAGTCCTTTGGCTTTACAGGCTGCAGGATTAGTTTAAAGGAGCTCACCTGCCTGGGGTTTCCGCTGATTGTGGTATCAATGCACCTTATCTGGGAGGTCCAGCTTGTCGTGAGTCAATATGGTGCCCCCAATCCTGCACAATGAAGACAAAAGCAAACATCAAGTAACTTCATAGAAAGGTGACTGAAAAGCAAAACAAAAGAAAATATCCAAGGCACTGAATATCCTTTGGATTACACTTAAATCAGTCATTAAGAAATGGAAAGAGTACAGTACAGCTGTAAATCAGCCTAGAGCAGGCTGTCCACAAAAAATGAATGACCGTGCAAGAAAAAAAAATAAGCGAGAGAGGCCATCGAGAGACCTACAAGGACTCTGAAGCAGTTACAAGCTACACAGGCTGAGATTAGAGAGACTCTGCATACAAAAACTGTTGCCCAGGTGCTTCACGAGAGAGCAGCAAAGAGAAAGGCACTGCCAAAAAAAAACAAAAAAAAAAACCACGCACATGACATCTCAGCTAATGTGACAAGGCACAAGGGAGACTGGGAAGTTAGCTAGGAGGAAGTTCTCTGGTCTGACGAAACCAAAAGTGAGCTTTTTTGGTCTTCAGGCAGAATACCATATTTGAACACACTACATTGTTATTATTATTATACAAAATCCACTGAACAGGATCATCTCCAGACAGAGGAGAAGCTTTGGTGACAGACTGCTGTCACTGTCCTGCTCCACTGACAGACTGAGGACATCGTTCCTCCCCCACACTATGCGACTCTTCAATTCCACCCGGGGGGGTAAACGTTAATATTATACAAAATTATTGTCTGTCTATTATACCTTCATTGTTATCACTCTTTAATTTAATATTGTTCTTTATCAGTATGCTGCTGCTGGAGTATGTGAATTTCCCCTTGGGATTAATAAAGTATCTATCTGTCTGTCTATCTATCTATCTTATTAAAAGCACACTCCATGCTGGTGACAGCATTATGCCCTGGGGATGCTTCTCTGCAGCAGGACTTGGAAGGCTTGTGAGGGTGAAGGGTACGATGAATGCCGAGAAATACAAGAGATTCCTGCAGAAAAACCTGATGCATTCTTTAAGAAACCTGCGCCTTCGAAGATTTGTTTTCCAGCAAGACCATAACCTAAAGGCTACATCCTTACCAGTGCACTTTAAAATTCTTTTCATCTACACTAGTAATTTTACATAATTTATGAAAGTCTTTTCATTTACATTAAAACGACCAAAAACACAAATGATGTAATCATCCATCTACACTGGGCATGCACGGACACGATATTAAGCCCAATTTGCAGTCACCAGGGGCCTCACGCATCACGCCGTGCGTAGAATTCGCACTATAACATGACATAAGCACAAAAGCCGAAATGTGCTTACGCACAGAAAAATCCAGATGCAGGAATCTGTGTGTACTCCAACTTCCGCGTTCTTCCGCTACATAAATCCCGATCAGCGTGAAAAATAACGCTCATGCACGTGCCTTCTGTCCCCGCCCCCAACTCCTCCCAGAATTACGCCTCTATGAATATGCAAATCAATATAAATCACCCTTACGCTCAACCTTCTGTGAAAAGACAATGGTAAAAGCACAGGGGATAAGTGGAGGCAAAGGAAAAACATACTATTTGTTGATTTAAACAGTGGAATAAACAACAAAAGGAAGTTGATTGAGTGACATAGCGTGTTGGAGAAACTCGAAAGTTCAAATTCACAAAGTCTCACAGTGCCAAAATAAAAAAGAAGTTGTCAGATATCAAAGTCGTGGTGAAAAGGCGAGCCGTAGCCCACTGTCTGAGTGTCATATGAAAGCTTATTAGGGTACAGAGAAAAAAAAAGGCACACAGTGGGGAAAAAGCACGAAATGTCAACTTTAATCTCTAAATTTCCACTTTAATCACGTAGTTTATTTTGTCATTAAGGTAGAACATTGTTAACTTCATCTTAAATTCATTTAATTTACTAGTTTCTCAAATCCCATCGTAATCAAAGTAGCACGTTAAATGCTTTGTTTTGTATTTGATCTTCTATGTGCTCTATGTGTGTGAATCATTACGTGCTTCTTAAACGGGCTTTCTCTTCCTCCGACAGGACACAGAATCCATGACATTCGTGATATTACAGCTCTCTGAATAATTAAAATACTGAGATGTATACGTGATATCATTTTCATGATGATTGGAATGAAAGCATGTTATTAAACATGGGAACACGATGGTGCAGCAGTGATTGTTCATGTCTCACACAAGATGCTGCTGCGCCATGCGTGACCTTCGATGAAATAATTTATTGTAGCAGTCCTGTCTCTTTCAAATGTACTAACCTGCAATTCCTGTCCTTACTTTTCTTTCCCCAAATACCCAATCGCCACACAATCAGCTCTGTGATAGACGTTAAGCCATCTGTAAGCTTACAACGACGATTCTTCAAAACTTTTAAGGAACATTGAAATATCTTCATAGTATGTGTTTAATTATTCTATCCGTCTATCCTTCTAGTGTCGCGCCAGCCTCAGTAAATATGCGGTGCAAGGCATGGACAATATGTGAACTTGCTAGCGCTGCGGCACCGTGTCCTCACATGTTTAATTATTAACAATACAGATTATTTAAATGAAGTTAAAGTTTTATCTGTATAATATAATCAACATATTTTGCTGCATTTCATCTTAAAAATGATATCGTCATCATATGTAAATACGCGCTTTATAAAGTGGCGCAGGTTGTGCAATATTATAACTGTATCACAAGTTTACAGTGAGGTAATTGTACTTATAAGTACAAACATTTCTACAAGGAGCACTTGATGGACTGATTGACTTGGGATGAAACTGTTTCTGAACCACCTACAGGAAAGGCTCTAAAACGTTTTGCCGTGGCTGAGGCAGCGTGTGCTTCATGCTGTATACTGATAATTCTCTTTCCGATCAGCTGCTGCTGTGATTCACACTCAGATACAGTGATATAAATACTCCGAGTGGTGCAGTGAGAGTAATATGGAAAAAGATGATCCGCTGTGGCAACTCCTAACGGGAGCAGCTGAAAGAAGAAAAAGAAGAAAAAGAAGAAGAAGAAGAAGAAAAAGATGGTTCAGTGAGAGTAACAACTCTAAAGCAGTTATGGTATTTGGAATACTATGGCTATTCCCTGGGCCATTATATTGTTACAGGTAATCTACAATCAGATGCATTACACTAATAAACAATATGCAGTTAGTTTCAGTTTATTTATAAAGCCGTGTCAGAAATGTGGTTCTAAGAAATAAAGGGTAACCACACAGGAACAGTAGCAATGCTTTGACGCTGGATGCCGCCGGTCTGCAAAACCGAGCGGAGAACTTGCATACAACAAGGTATGAGGTACCATGGAAAATTGCATGGCTTTACGCCAAGTGTAGGTTTTATACATCGCGATTTGAACATGGAAACGTTCTTACACAACATTTCTGTGCGTACGCACCGTTTATGCATGAGGCCCCAGCTGATTTTCTGACATCCGTTGTTTCACGTGCACTATGAGATGGGTTGGGATTCCAGATTGTGTCTTACGCTTGGGCTGTTTTACAATCGTAAGAATTTGTGTAACTTTCGAAAACTTGAGTCATCTGCTTTGTAATGTCAGCAGCTGATTTTCTGATGACGCCTTAAAATTTCCCAAAATTTATTGGGGAGCAACTGCAGTGAGTGTGCATTGTACATATACTGTCTGAGTACCCACGTTGTGGGACGTCAATCAGACCAAATGTGCTTGTGCAGTTTGAGCACATATACGACAGGCAGCTTTATCATGCAGTGTGAGTTGTCGCTTGATCACAATTTCTAAAAATGCACAGTGTACGCAAGGCACTACCCAAAACTGTTTTTGCCCATTCACTATAACGCTGCATCTGCATTTTCAGAAGTATTTGTCATAGTGGGTTGAAAACATGGGTCCAGTGTGGATGACAGGCAAAATGAGACAAATGTCCATGTTTTTAGTCGAAAACATAGTAATGTGGATGGGGCTACAACCCAAGAGGTAAAAATGTACTCAATCAGTCCATCAAGTGCTTCCGGTAGAACTGTTTGTACTTAGAATTACAATTACCTCACTGTAAACTTGCACTACAGTTGTAATATTGTACAACCTGAGCCACTTTATGAACCATTTGCACTCCCTGCACTATATGTACATGTATATTGTACTTATACTTTCATACTGTACATTTGTCATTGTTTTTTTATCGTATTATTATTATTATTGTTTTATCATTTTATAGGAAAATAAGTTTATGGAGGATTTGCATATTGAATCTCATTGTGCCATACAATAACAATAAAGGAATTCAATTCAAATCAATAGACGAGAGCGCATATTTACAGATGATGATGACTGGCTTCTTAGTCAATTTTAATTTCCAAGAGCTATCTTCTTGGAGTTCTTGATATCATTTTTAAGGTGAAATGTATTAAAAGTATGTATATTACATTATACCAATAAAATTTTAACTTCATTTAAATAATATATACTACTAATAAACTAGTGGGCATGGTGGCATAGTGGGAGCAATGAGCTGGTGCCCCATCCAGGGATTGTTCCTGCTTCTTGCTGTATGCCTGCTGGGACTGGCGCGACCCTGGATGTATAGATGGATGGAATAATTAAAAATGTGCTACAAAGATATTTCAATGTTCCTTAAAATTTTTGAAGAACGGTCGTTTAAAGCTTACAGATTGCTTGACATTTTTTACAGAGCTTATTGTGTGGCGATTGGTTTTGTGGAGAAAGAAAAGGAAGGACAGGAATTGGGGGTTGGTATTTTGAAAGAGACAGTATTGCTGCATTAAATTATTTCATTGAGGGTCATGCATGGCGCAGCAAGCATCTTGCGGGAGGCAGGATCAAGCTCTGGGCAGGGCGCCAGCTCGTCGCTGCCACTGTGCCACCGTGCCCCCATGTTTAATACATGCTTTAATTCCTATCATCATGAAAATGATATGAAGTATACATCTTAGTATTTAAATTGTTCAGAGAGCTTTAATATCATGAATGTAATGTATTCTGTGTCCTGTTGGCATAAGAGAAAGCCCATTTAAGAAGAACACAATGATTCACACACATAGAGTACATAAAAGAACACATACAATACGCAGTATTTACTTTAGTTACAATGGGATCCGAGACATTCTAGTAAACTTAACATTGATTTTAAGATTAAGTTTATGATGTTCTACTTTAATAACAAAATAAACTACAAGATTAAAGAGGACATTTCAACCTTTTTTTTTCACTGTGTCCCTATTTTTACTTTCTCATATACGAAGAGTAAGGAAACTATTGTAATTGTCCAAAGATTTGATGTTGAGATTTTGATGAATCTCGATGTTTTAGAACTCCCTGACTTTCTCGTATACCTAGTATAGGGAAGGTATCGGAATCCTCCAAAAATGGAGACCTACTGGGAACAGGGACCTGGATTGTCCATCACAGGGGCCCACTCGTGCACACAATCACATTCAGACTTACGATCGGGTCACCAGTTAACCTAATACACACATGTCCATCACAGAGTACACTCTCTCCACCAGGCCTGTTTTAATATTAGCTTAACATGCACACTCCCCCTAAAGAAGGAAGTGTATACTATTGGTTCCAAACTGTAACATCTCCCAAGGATATGGTGTAAATTACCTAAAACTATAACATTTAGTTTGTAAAAGCACATTGATTTCAAGTAGCACAAAGTGAAACGCCAGTGAAGATGTCTAACATTCATCTGATTTTAAACCTTATGTCACTCCAGTAGACATCAAACAAAGGTCATCTAAAAGGAAAAAGTACAAATCTCACAAAATGTAAAGCAAATGGGAGCCACACTCTCAACAATGAATTGTGTTTAAGGTAATGTTATAGAAAACCCAAATGTCCATGTTAGATGCAAATTGAAGTCATGCTGCTATATGTTAAAGTAGATTTTTTTATTGATTATATTTTGTTTTCTATATGTAGTTACTGAGAAAGAAAATAGTAATAAAATATTTATGCATTTCTGTCCTTGGCCCCAAGTCAAAAGCTGACAACTTTATGCATTAGTATTATAACATATTGAAACTGAGTTGATACATTTCCTAATGAGAAATTTTCTGATGGTAAAAAAGTTTTTTATTATCTTATTTTAAATGATGCCATAATAACTTGACTTCCCTCTTTCAAAAAATACAGTGGAAGTCTGGGACTGATGCTTCACCCTTACACAAAGGAGGAGAGGTTGTTTTTTTCCAAGTATTCAGTTAATTGACCTACATTGATTACATTTCTTCACAAGGATAACACAACGTGGAAGCAGACCTACTCTGCTGGGTCTTTTACCTTGTTTTCAGAAGAGCTCCTTGGACCCCCTATGATTGTGTTATGGAAAATGTGGACTTAAGATTTACTGCCTGCACTGACCCTGCAGCCTCTGACAACATGAACATTTATTACTCTGTGTGACTTTGGTGGCACAGTGCTTAGTGATTCTGCCTCACAACTTCAGAACACTCCATTCTAGTCCCAGCTTTTCAATGTCTTTGAAGAATGCACATTCTCTCTGACAGCCTTTCTCCCAGACGCAAAAGATGTGCATGTTTAGGTTATTGGCCAGTGTAAATTAACATGTATGATGGACTGGCGCCTCACCCAGGGTTGGTTCATACAATGTCCCGAATGCTGCCTTGTTAGGCTCCATCACCCTCATCCCTAAATTGGACAAAGTGGGTATAGAAAATGGAAGAAGGAGTACATTTCAAAAGCAGAGGAGGTATGAACGAAAGACATATAGAAATGCGACTGGATAATTGGCTGTGCTGATATTTGATTTTGGACAAAGGACGCCATTACATCTAATACAGAAAGGAAGAAATAGTTCATTATTGCAGTAACAATTTCAATAAAAACATCACAGAATGTATCAAATCAGTGCTCATAATACTACCAATCGATATGTAAAATGCGGCACTCACAAATATTTTTCTTGTATCTGTGTAAGGTCCCCCTTCTCCCCACCGAGGTATTCCGCTTTTCTACCCTTATACCATTGTGAGTGTGTATGCCAAAGTAAGCTATTTTAATAAAAAAAAAAAAACATACAGAGCTGTTCAGGAGTGGTTTGAATAAGATTTTCAATTTTTGCCAAGTGATGACCTAAGAGACCCTAAGTCTGTCTTTTTTTTACTACATGTTACCCCTGTAGACCAGTCACAGAACGGCAGCCAGGTGACACACCACATCATTCACATTTATTAACTTTGATCTGAACTGCTAATTACTTCAAAAGCGGCCCATTACTTAATACATTACTTTTTTTAATAGGGAAAGAAAAGAAAAATCTCTGTAACATTTAATTTTTTGTAAAATTAATGCTTGGAAATCTAAAATGTGCTCTTTACTACTGACACAGTAATGCAGAAGACAAAATGTATGTAAAGGGTTTAAGGTGCTAAGACTTTTTCAGAGCATAGATAAAGATTGTGTGCAATGACACTCACAAACCAGAACCTGGTTAATTAAATAATAATTAAATAATTAAATAACTAAATAATATTTCTATATGCTCACTAAAGGGAAACTGATTATTCAGTAAGATTATCATTTTTTTTTTGATAGGGATCTAGATTGCTCAGCAGCAGCTTTGTAAAGCTAAGTCTGACAGTACAGAGCAACACTCACAAACATACATGTGTGTCAAATTAACAAGAATAAAAATCAATGTTTCTATAGTCACTTTGCACAGAATCAGATAATGCTGTGAACCAAATAAAGCACTGTTTTCTTTGTATCTATGAGAAATGTACCAAATACTGTAGAAATAACCTATTGATTAACTAATTAAAAAAAACACGGTTCATTCATGATAATTAATCAATAACCCTGTGTAATCTTGGGGAGTGCAGACACTGAGTAAATGGAGACTCTAAACTGACCCAATGTACATGTGCATGTCTGCATGAGGGAGCCTTGCGAGAGGGCGGAAAGTGTTACTTGGATAGACTGTAGTGACCTGTGATCTTGAATTGAACTACACAGGCTTGAGAATGTTATGTGTTATTTATAATAAAAATGCAGAGTTAGTGTGTAATATTTGTGGCATAACTCCATCACTTCAATACAGTATAACAGCACTGCAGTTTCAATTGAATAATAAAGTATGAAACTGACATGTTTGGAGGATACTAGCCCTTTTTGTTTTTATTCTCCACTTTTAATAGTGGTTAATGGGCTTTTACTGTGTTTATTCCCTCTAGTGAACATTTCTGAAGATTGTTGGGAAAGAAAAAACATTCTAAAGGTTGAAGTCTGGTGCTCAAGCTAATGTCTAGTCATCTCATTAATAATAAAGTATCAGCATTAGGAGAATGACCACTGGGACTCCAAATGGACATGAATATTAATACAACAGGATCAGGAAAACCAATTTTATAAATATACAGGGAAGTCAATTGAAAATAAACTGGTAATTTTTTGGTTCATTTGAGAAAAGCCTGCATTTTAACATAAAGTTTAATACATTTTTAAACATTTGCAAGAAGTCAGTCAGTCAGTCAATCATTTTCTAACCTGCTTAGTCCTAAACAGAGTTGCAGGGATCTGCTGGAGTCTAGCCTGGCTAGTATAAGGGCGCAAGGCAGAAACAGACGCTGGACAGAACACACACACACACACACACCCCAAACACACAAGGGCCAATTTAGTGTTGCCAATTCACCTAACCTGCATGTCTTTGGACTGTAGGAGGAAACCGGAGCACCCAGAAGAAACCCACGGACACATGGGGAGAACATGCAAATTCCACAAAGGAAGGATCCAGTACGTGAACCCTGGTCTCCTTACTGCAGCACTACCACTGCGCCCTTCCAGAAGTCTAATTTGTAATATTTTCTTAAACTCAATTCCTTTGGTATTTTATTTTGCATATGGTAGGATGTTATAAAGATCTAATGTTTACTGAATATGTGTACTACACAATGGACTTACCTGTTCCAAGGAGGTACTTGAATATCACAGAGTAATGTCTAGCCCTAACAAGGAAGTAGGAAAGTATTATCAAGACAATTAAATTAACAGTCTCAAGGAAGTGGCACTAAAGTACAAACTCCAGCATAATGCTGTGTCACATTTGGGTATTAGTGCTGTAATTTGTCAGTTTTCTCCAGGAGATATTGTTAACTCTTATGCATAGGACTTTCATGGTGATTCAAATATATGGAAACAACTCCAACATAAATTAATTTATTCCATTTCAAGTTTAGCTGGAACTAGAACCTATCCTGACAGTACTTAGTGCAAGGCATGAAGCAGTCCCCTTACTCAAGTCCAATTTACAGTTGCCTAGCAACCTAAAAAGCACATCTTTGAGATGTCAAAAACAATTAGAGGAAAACCCAAACTTCAGACAGTGACTAGTCTGGAAACCAAATGGAGGTTCCTAAAGCAGTGAGGTAACATTACCAGCCACTATACCACTGCGCCACCAGCAGGTTGAAAGTAAGTTATATATAATATTCATAAGACAGATGCAAGCAAGACAACACAGCATAATATATTGCAGACCGATGGAATTAACTAAATCATAAAGCTTAGGAGACACTGCAGAGTTTTACAGAAATATTGTGTTCTGTGCTGCAGATGATTAAAATGGCAATAACAGTATGCTTCTGACTGCAATGTGGTCTGAATTCTAGCTTATCCAGTAAGTTGTATAAATAAGCAAAAACCTTTCACAGTGTCAAAAATTCTGAAATAAACCAAAAGCCATTTATTAACCCTCAATTAGCATTCATGTAAACAAACATGTGAGTGGCACGCTGTCCGTGCCTCAAATGTATGGGTCTGCTTTTGATTCCCTAACCCCATTAGGGCCCATGTAGAGATTCATATTTCTCCACTGATGAGGTTTTAGGGAGTTTAGCTTCTCTCAGTATAATTGAACAAGAGTGTTCTTTGTAATGAAGTCCCATATGAAGTTTGTTCCAAACGTGTACCCTTTGGTGTGCCAATAGGCTTCAGGAGCCAGAAACTATGTAGTACAGTAAGTGAGTGCAGAAAACGTGATATAAAAAATTATTTTTGTTAAGTGCACGTCCACTTAAGCTCAATGTGTTACAGAAACATTTCTAAATAGTAAGAATAAAGGACATCCAACATGAACACATAACAAAATGTTGAAACTTAAATAGAGGACCATTACACAATGTGAATGTAAAATACCTGAAAACAGGCTAGCATATATTATGATTATTATGATGCAACAGTCCAAGGCAGGCCAAATGTGAACAAATACAATTAATTAAATTACAATTAATTAAAAATCAATATGAAAAAGCCAAGAGAAACAACCTGAGCACCAGTTGTAACTAATGTTACAGTGCCCTTTTTTCCATGTTCCTTGGTTATGATTCACTTTTTTTTCTTCCATTAAAGTCTCTTAAAATTAAAGAAAGCTGAATAAAACTCAGTTACCATAAACCTTATTTGTTTAAAGACATCTTCTTTATCGGCTTACCTACTTCTTTCTGCTCTATCCTTATTTTCAACCCATTTTCAGATTCTCCTTTTAATATTTTCCTTTTAATATTTCTTCCTTTTTTCTTTCCCCCCCATTTCCTTCCTTCTTTAGTTTTGTATAAAATGTCCTTGGTATCTTTTTTTTTCAAATTGTTCCTTACTGCCTTCATGTTTTTGACTTTTTGTATCACTTCTCCTCCTTCATGTTTTAAAGTAGTACATACATTTAACATTTTCTTAGATTTCTTGTACTCTACTAAGTTATACTAGTCAAGTCAAGTGGTTTAATTGTCATACCATTCATTCACAGTATTGCAGCATACAGTGGCACAAAATAACATTCCCTAGGGCTGCAATGCAACATATACATAAACACAGGATAACTGCAAGACAAGTAACAAACTATACCATAATGGATAACAGATAAATAAGCAATTAATTGGTGAATAAATATACAGTATTACATTGAAATAGATAGTAATAAATAAAGGATAACCAATAATAAAAATAACTGTTGTGACAAACATGACAAAAATTACTGTACATAAATATAATACCAGGAGCAGAGCTGAGGGGAGTGTGGGCAACACAGAATTTAGAGTCGGGACAGCCAAAGAGTAGAAGCTGTTGCAGAACCTGGCAGAATGCTGGATGCTATTAGAACCATCTGTGGGATTGATCCCGCAAAGAATCCATGGGAAGGGTGGGAGCAGTTCTCCATAATGTAGGGCCTTACAGATGCAACGCTTTATAAAGATGTCTTTAATCTTTTCTGCTGTATAAATTATCTGCTCTTGGAACTTGCACTCAGAGTACTACAGTTCCTTAACCAGACAGTGATTCAGCTGGTCAGAGAACACTCAATGTTGCCCCTGTAGAATGTAGTGAAAATGAGGAGGTGGGCTTGCCTTTCTCAGCTACCAAAGGAAGCAAAGATGCTACAAGTATGGTCAGCTGCCAGGTGTATACAAAGGAATTTTTTGCTCTTGTTTAATTCCACCACAGAGACCTTGATGAGCAGTGAGGTGTGGACAGCATGGGCTTTCCTGAAGTCAACAATTATCTCTTTTGTCTTGTCCACATTAAGAAACAGATCGCTGCACTTATACCAGTACACCATTCGACGTATCTCCATTCTGTAAGCTGACTCATCCCCACCTCCCACTGTTGTGTTTTCAGCAAACTTAATGATGATGTTAGAGCCGTACATAGCCGCACATTTGTGGCTCAGCAAAGGAAACAGGAGTGGGCTGAATACACAGCCCTGGGGGTGCCAGTGCTCAGCATGAATATGCAGGAGCTGGGGCCTCATGTATGAACGGTGCATACACACAGAAATGTTGCGTAAGAACCTTTCCACGTTCAAATCGCGATGTATAAAGCCTACACTTGGTGTAAAGCCACGCACTTTTCCACGGTACCTCATACCTTGTCGTACGCAAGTTCTCCACTCGGTTTTGCAGAGTGGCGGCACCCAGCGTCAAAGCAGTGCTACCCCGGCCGGGACGCCCAGGAGGACCAGAGGAGGGCTTGTGCCTCCTCCAGACCGTGAGGGGGCGTCCGTCCTGGTTATGT
>JANRMT010062842.1:8037492-8099951 GCA_026402145.1 Polypterus bichir lapradei | reverse complement strand
TGTGATTAAATGCGTTATTTTTTGTTATGGAGTACATGCATCGAAGCTTCTCAGCTGTGCTTGTGCTAAGAAAAGGAAAGATTTTAAAAATAACGTAACATGATTCTGCGTTAACCGCATATTTTTTCATACGTCCCAAACCAAGGAGATGCGAGGTTAAAATGAATCGAGAAGCGCACGTACATACTCAGTACATCCCCTCCCGGGAATTGAACTTCGGATGTCAGCGCTAGAGGCGAAGCCTCTACAATTGCGCCACGGCGTGTGGCTTATCTATTTGAGAGTATGTAGATCGGGGTATATATATATATTCGCAGTGGGGAAGTAGTGTGTTAAAGAAGTTATGAAAAAGAAAAGGGAACATTTTAAAAATAACGTAACATGATTGTCAATATACAGTAATTGTTTTGTGAGTGTTATTGAGTGTTGCTGTCATCAAGGATTTGATTATCATTATTTGTTTCAATCAGGGTCGTATTTGTACGATGTGTTGTGTTCAAGTTACATTCCGTGTTTGTCAATCGTTGTAAAGATAACAGGTTTCATTCATCGATTCGTTTCTTACTGCATCAATAAACAGCTCGTCTTCCTCTTTATTTGAGACATCACACACTGCATGCACGGGTTTTTTTTTTTTTACACTGTCTTCCTTTAGCGGGACATTCACTTTTTGCACCGTGTGCTTTGTTTCCGCAGTAGATGCACTTATGAATATGCTTGTATTTATCAGACGCTTCATATTTTTTTGCTGCCTTCTCAATTGTGTAATTCGGTTTTTGTTCAGCACTTTTTGGAACTGTTGCTTTTTGTCTGTGCACTGCGTCAGTTCACGTGAGCCGCTTGGTGTTCTTGCATCGAAGGTTCCCAGCTGTGCTGGTGCCATCTCATGTGATGTCCACGGCTGTATGTAATGTCAGCTAAGACCCGGCACTTAAAAGTTTCTCTCGCAGTTTCGCTGAGTTTGTGCCAGACACCACCCTGACCATCTCATCTTCCTCTGCATAAGCACTGTCCTTCACCCGTGAATATTTAGCGGCAGTGTTTCTATTGGGTTGCCGCTGACGGACGGCCTTATATGGGCAGGCACTAAATTACAAACACCAGCGGCAGCCTGTCTATGGACTTAATTTAAACTTTAGGATTCCACCGTGCTTTGTTTCCGAAGTAGCAGCACTCATGAATATGGTAGTATATGTCAGTCGCTCGCTTCTTATTGTTTCGCTGCCTTCTCAATTATATAATGCATGTTTTCTTCAGCGCTTTTTGGAGGTCTTCCTGGTTTTCTACGTACTGCGTTGACAGTCAGTTCACGTGATTACGTGGGAGGCGTGATGATGTCACACGAAACTCCGCCCCCACGGCTTTCGAGCTCAACTCCATTACAGTATATGCAGAAAAATAGCTTCCAGTTATGACCATTAAGCGTAGAATTTCGAAATGAAACCTGCCCAACTTTTTTAAGTAAGCTGTAAGGAATGAGCCTGCCAAATTTCAGCCTTCTACCTACACGGGAACTTGGAGAATTAGTGATGAGTGAGTGAGTGAGTGAGTGAGTGAGTGAGTGAGTGAGTCAGTCAGTCAGTCAGTCAGTCAGTCAGTCAGTCAGTGAGGGCTTTGCCTTTTATTAGTATAGATACCACGGTTTAAATAAACAAATAGTACTGTATGTTTTTCCTTTGCCTCCACTTGGTATTCGCTGAAATTCTTATATTTTCCCCCGTGCTTTTCCCATTGCCTTTTCACAGAAGGCTGAGCTTAAGGGCGATTTATATTGATTTGCATATTCATAGAGGTGTAATTCTGGGAGAAGTTGGGGCGGGACAGAAGGTGTGTGCACGAGTGTTACTTTTCACGCTGACCGAGATTTATGGAGCGGAAGAATGCGGAAGTTGGAGTACGCACAGATTCCTGCATCTCCATTTTTCTGTGCGCAAGCACATTTCGGCTTTTGTGCTTTCGTCATGTTATAGTACGAATTCTACGCACGGTGTTATACATGAGGCCCCTGGTGTTTCTGACACAGACTTTCTGGGGTCTCTCTGTCAAAGTCTCCAGTCCAGTTGGAAATGTAAGTGCTGTAGCTCAGCAGATTCAACTTCCCATGAACTTCTGAGGGACGACAGTGTGTGGTATAGTGGGTCCACAGCTCGTTGAGCAAAGGCCATTTTAAATAAATAATCACCGCACCCGAAGCGGCTTCGTGAGTGGGCGTTGCACCGTAGCAGGCCGCGGGACGATCCGTAGTGTGGGCGTTTCTCACCGAGTGCACAGGTGAGGAACTGCCCACATCCGTGATTGCTCCCGTGGCTAATGCTACGGCTGTGATGGCCCCTCGCGTTATAAAAAAAGAAGCGCGAGTCGGTTTTGGGGTTCGAACAAAAGGAGAGAGGACGGAGGTTATCGGGAGCAGGAGAGGAAGCAGGTCGGTGAGAGAGAGAGAACCGAGAATGAGCGCTCACGGGCAGCTGCGAGAGTCTGTGGTGTTAGGCCGACACCCAGGTGTTTGAGTTGTTGTTGCTCCCGCTGAGCGACCAGGTAGCGGGAGTAACAAGAGAAAGATGGCTGGCCGCGTAAGGCCGAGAAGGCTGCGGGAGTCGGGAGGCTTAGGCGGTAAATTCCCTGGCATGAGCGTCCTGGTTGTCAGGGAAGCCAAGTAGCCGAGGCTGGGATGAGTGCCAGACCGAAGCCAGGGATCGGGAGGTCTCCAGTCTCGCGAAAGTGCAGGAGTTGAAGAGGGCAGCTGCAGAGAGCGTCTCACCTGCTGCTAAGCCCTAACGGGATAAGCAGGTGAGACGCTACCAGAAAAGCACCGGACTTCTTGTTGTTGTTTTAAAGACTGCTTCCACAGAAACATTTTAACCTCTGGTTTTTAAGGATTGTTTTTCTTATTGATTTTAACCTCCACGTTTTTTTTAATGGATTATTTATTTATTGAAAGAACTTTGGAACAGCACTGCACTATATGGACACTTTGTTTTTGATTGTTTTAATAAAAGCACTGTTGCACTTTTTTCAACCATTCTCTTGCTTAGATGTTATTGCCTCCACTGACTAGCTCACTCAGTAACATTACTGACGATGTTGGGTTCAAGGGTTCCCAAACAGCAGATGGGAGTGTGGAGCCAGAACCCACATCGTCACACAGTGGCAAATGCTGAAATGAAGTCTATGAATAGCAATCTAGCATAAGTGTTTCTTTTGTCCAGATGGGATATGGCAAGATAAATAGTAGATGATATGGCATCCTCTAATTGTGTACCAACTTTCTATTTGTTCTTGTTTCACGTTTACAAGAAAAGGAACTGGATTTAGGGTGCTCCCTGCAAGCGACTTCATTCTTTCCCAATGTCAGTGTGTGGTTCCCCTGTGTGCTTTGGTTTCCTACCACAGTTCAATGAAATGCAGGTTAGGTGAATTAGCAATGCTAAATTGGCTCTAGTTTGTGCATGTATTTGTTCTGTCACCCTGCGAGGAACTGGCACACTGTCCTGGTGTTGTTTCTGCCATGCACTGGATGAGAAACAACAGTGCTGCCTTGCACTTTGGACAAGAAGGTTGAGAAGATGATGGATGAATGGAAGCAGATTTGTACCCACTAAACCACTGAAAGAAGACAAGTAGCAAAAAAAATCTATAAAAACTAATAGTTTTATATATTCACATCAATGTATAAGTTACTAAAACCACACACAAACACAACTCTAAACTTAGGGTCATACATGGAATCACAGATTAAGCACAACACAGACACAAATATAATAAAGTCAAACAGATGAGACGTGAGGTATAACATATACTGAGACAGTATTATTCAATCAGCTAGTCAAATGCCATGTACACTGGACTATAAAATGATTGAGACAAAAAAATGGCTTTATTCATTTAGTGCAAAGCAGAGTTTATACATATGCAATAGTAATAAGCAATGTAAACAAAATACACCAGTAATAACTAAACAAACAACCAGTTTTCATCACTGGACAGTATTCAATTGGTTACTGAAGCAAACTGGATGATGTGTTTTAAGACCAAAGTCTCCAATATGTCTTTACATTGCTACTAAAACAATAAATGTTTATAAAAATATATTTTTACCACAGCACAGGCACACATTAATGATTCTGGTGAAATAAGACAAAAGTCTGACAGTGGTTCCATCCTCTGCAAAAAGAACCCAGAAACATAATCTGATCATAATAAAACTTACCTCTAAAGCAACATTATAGTATATAGAGAAAATAAAGAGAATAAAATAAAGACTTTGCAGCACTCAATCACATTATTCGTGACCTCTCTGGATTTCCCCCTGTGAGAATACCATTGTTAAAGCCTACACCACCACTTCCCTTCATAGACTGATCAAGTGAGATGAGAGATAGAAAAGATGTGTACAGTACTGCAGATCATTAGCTTTTGCATCACACAAACTCCTTTGAGAGGCTGGTTCTAAAACAGACGTGACTCCTACACATACAGGAGTAGATGATGCTCTGATCTACATGCTTCACATAGAAGTATTCCCACAAAGTTGTGTAAATCTGATTTAAGAAAGAGATTTAATGAGTCTAAAGTTGTAAGCAGAGTTAAGAACAACGTCATAAAATAGAGATGGATGGGTGACTAGATGGGAAAGGTGGAGAATATGGGAGATAGGCAAGGAAGTATCCCACCCCGGAAACAAGGACATGGAGGCCTGAGGAAACGATACATACATGTTCTACGCTTTTGTTTCTATTTCATGATTTTCTGTATTGTCTCTCCTATGTTCACTATTAAATAAATCACTTTGAGAGTACCCTGGTTGTATGAAAATAGTTAGGGTATGAAAATACTATATTTCAGGACTGTTTTTACTTGTTACAGTGGACTACGAAAAATGTTACAAAGTGTCAATGCTAAATGAAAATTGTAAAATAAAATTACTTGGACAGTTAGGCCAATGAGAATTGCCAAGGATTAAACATTCTCTTAGGCTAGATGACAATGGTAAAAGCAATATGGCCCCAGCTCATGTAGTATTCTTATGTTTATAACAGTTAAATATCCAGGAAAAAGACAGTGTGTGGACTTTGCAATTCAAAATGCAGAAAAGGTATACCCTGTATTTATATAAGTCATGATGTACAGAAAATTACTGCTCAGATCAAGTTTACAGCTGATGTAACATGCGAGACTTTCATTTACAACTGGTTAGCATTTTAATCCAAAGGAAAATATAAGTCTGGCCGCAAAGATGAAACTAAAGATTGGAGAACTGTACAAGGCACAGATTTCTTTTTTGATTTCTGTCACAGTTACACTAGTAATCTGAATTCCAAAAGTTTATATTGAGTGAATTAACAAACATTAAGCTGTTGGAAGCTGATAATGATTTAGTGATGTGTGAAGACTGGCCCGGCCACAGACAGGCAGACACGTTGGTTTCACCACACAAATGTTTATTACACATTATTTACAATTATTAAAGTGCACACAACCCAAAAGTCCCCACAAAGTCCTGGCCACAACAATGCCTCACTTTCTCTTCAGACCGCCTCCTCTCCCTTCTGCTGCTTAATCCACTGCACTCCCGACTCTCACCCTTGTCTGAAGGGAGGCGGCCCTTTTTATAGCACCCGGATGTGCTCCAGGTGGGTTCCGGCAATCTTCCACAGACACGCCCCCATGTGGCGGAAGTGCCGGCTGCATCCCCGGAAGCACTCCGGGTGTCCCCGCTCTTCTTCCTCCCAGCACTTCCAGGTGTGGCGGAAGTGCTGAGGTCCAGGGCTCCAAAGGCATGGGGGCGCCCCCTGGTGGTGACCACGGGCCCCTACAGGGTGGAGCTTCAAAGCTCTGTACCCGTGGCCCCCAAAGGAACCAGGGCGATCGCCCCCAAATGGTCTAGGGAAGGCGTAAGCCCTCCTTCGGTCTTCCTAGGCGTCCCGGCCAGGTCGCCACCCCAGCCATCTCTGAGAGATGGCTAATAATTTTCTTTCTTAGGTGTTCTTCTAGATGGGTCTTTTGAATGCTGCTTTTGGAAATGATCTAAAATGGATGAGCTGATATTGCCTTTTGTTTACTTGTATTTGTTTTCTTGCTTTTTAGCTCTTTTTCTACTGAAAGCATTTATCATTTTCAGGTGGTATGTCTTAGATAAGAGTACTGTAAGCCCTTCAGATATGCCCATCACAACATCTGGCCACATCCCTTATTTTTCAGTGAAACATTCAATTAATTGATGGTCACTTAATGCTACTTTGACTACCAGCCATTGTACTGACTTTGTATATTCCATCCGTAAAGCGGGAATTTATTAATTGAAATTTTTTTGATCTGAATTACCAACAAACAAGAATTGGGAAAAAAAAAAAAAAAAATGTTTTTGTATCTTGATACTGTGTGAGGGTGCTCAGCCGGCAAGAAGATGCCAGGGGAAAGGACACTACTAGGGTTGTACATGTCTGTTTTACTAGCATTCATGGAAAAGAGAAGCAGAACAGGGAGAGTTATGCAATGATGTCCCAGGATGCTGCCCGGGTTTTGTGATCTTCTTCCAGTGGAGCGAGAAGAGACAAACGCCAAGGACAGAATGTCAAATATGACAGATTCCTAAAAAGACACAGTCACTCAAATAATGTATAGAGCTAAGGCACTGCCTTTGGAAACTGTCCCTTTATACACAACTAAAGGTTCATGAGTAAATTAACTCAAGGGGCAACTAAAGAATATTTTAGCCTGGTGTCTCTGGACTAACTGGAAGACTACCCTTGTGGATGATCACAAGTGAACCTGAGATAGGGTCTAAAGTTTCATTCGTGCCACAGACTTATTAAGTGTGAAGTCAGAAGGGGAAATGAAACAAACACTCATTTTTTGGTAGGTAGATAGGCTACAGATTAAAGAGAATGGAAGTGTTTTAAAGTGGAACTATAGTCAGAATATGGGATACCCACAGAACCAGTCAGACACGGAAGCCAGACCTGTATCATTATGCCCACAGGGGCAGAAGAGTTCTTGTTTTGGTTCAAAACAATTACAAAAAGTAAATAAGATGGCATCCTATCGTGCACATGTACAGTATGTATTATTTTGTAAAAAAAAATCATTAAAATATTTTGTGGAAGAGTGAATTAACAACACTCCCCACACAACTTTATCTTATTTCTTTCTAAATATTCTGCCTAAACCATTAATTCATCATGATTACAGTAATGTGCAAATAGTATAACACCATCCCCCAACCTTGCTTTATTATTCATTGTTAATTGCCAATATATTAGGAAATAAGGAAGTAAAGGATCATAACCAGTAAGTAAACTAAAATAAAAAAAAACACTGTTCTCATGTGCATGAAAAACTATGACTGCACTATGTATGTTTGTAAGTTTTCTACAGTACCATATTGACTATTGATTACTTCTGAGAATGTAGACATACAACTAAAGTAATTTCTAATTATATGACATGTTCACTAGTAGAAAGAATTGGTTTCAAATTAGGAAAGTGGTTGGAATGAAAGACTTCAGGCACAGTGGTCCATCCAGGACTGATACTTGGGGCTTCTGGGCTAACATATGTGCCAAATCATCCTGCTACTCTCCATTCATTTTCCCCATGAGTTTTTTTCACTACTGTAATTGTTCAGTTTATAAAACCATTTGTTATAAACAACTTTAAGCAGTCCAAGCTAAACTGTACTGTATGCTGAACAAAATAAACTAAATTTGCAAGCATATGATGTAGAGGTCCTTCCTGCTATTACCTTAGTTCAATTTTTATTTGAATCCACTTCTGTATGATGTTTACCTGATCTAGACAGGTTCATGTGAGCATATCTGGGAATACTAATTTCTTCTTACAATCCAAACATATGTTGAGAGAATGGCTAATGACATGAAATGGGCCAACCAACCATACGAGTGTGCATGTGTGCTTTGGAAATGATTGGTATCCCATCCAAACCTGGCCCCTGTCTTGTACCTGTTACTGACAAAATTGGCTCCAGTTGTCAATCATCTTGAAAATCAAGTTGGGGAAAAAATAAATAAAAGAAAAAAAAAATACATGATGAATAAATTGAATAAGCAAAGTATCCTAAGTTATCTCTGGCATACAGTTACAGGTACTCTACAAAATAACATTTAACTGTTTTTGTACAATGCACTGGCCACAACAGGTACAGAAAACACATTGTTGTGTCTAATGGAGGTACATTAAAACATGTACATTACTGTTACGACTGGAAGAACAATTCTACTCAGAATTTTGACTTGAATGTGAACCATTAAAAAATTGGAAGCAGCTTTCTTCCATATTTAAGAGGCAATTTTATTTACCTTCTTTGCTTTAAAGAGGAAAAATTAGTGCAATGGCATTATCATACATCACTGTACTTAAGTAGCAGACCTCTTCTGCTCTGTTACTCTGTGGACTGTATATCACCAAATATTACATCCATAATTGGTATAATGTTCATATACTTAACTGATTTCTTAAACTTTGTATATCATAGCAGACAGATAGACAAACAGATAGTGTTAGCTTCAAGTATAGTTGTCATTTAACCCATAATTAATGCTTTTCAGATGTAGGAGGAAAACTCATCACAGACATAGACACCTTTTCTTAGCGCTGTAAGGGAGAAATACTAAACACCTGTCACTATGCTGCCCTTTCACTGATCATTTAATTTCAAAACTGTCCTACCCACTTCACTGTTGCCAGTCCTGATATGAGTGCGCCTGTCTGAATGAGAGTGCACTGTGATAGACTGGCATCTGGTCCAAGGTTGGTGCCTACCTTGCAAATGATTGATCTGTCAAATAAAATTATAATTGGAGCACAAAACAATTGAATCAGAAGGATTAATGATCAAGCCTCACTTAGTAAAACTTTTCCCACAGGCTGGAATCTATAGGATCAGACTCCTCAGGTACTTGCAGATTGCATAGTACTGGAACTGCCCTTACCTGTCGATGAGCTGGAGGAGAGAAAAATTCAAGAGGATATGAACCAAGTGGTGTATGTATTACAAATACCATCTCTGACAAAAAAATGCTGTACTACGACTCCTCAGTTTATGATAAAATTTAAGTACTGTTTGCATAAACGTGCATGTAATTGTTGAGGACATGGCCGTTTCTGGGTATACATGATCTAGGCAAGTGCCGCTGCCCTCTAGTGGTCAGGGCATATTTTTGCAGCCCCGTGTAGAGATTCCTATCTTTATTTTGTTTAGAAAAATATGTGCAGATTGAAATGAAACACAAAGAAATGTTTATGTTGTATGTGACATTTTTTTAAACAAAACAGACCTATGAACACACAGACTCAAAATGAATGCACATTTATATTGTTTTATATTATTTTCACACACTAGTGTTGCTGGGTCTTAACGTCCAACAACCTACACAGTCCAACAATATTACGAACAACAACAACGACAATGATGTTGCCAGTAATAATAATCCTTAAACTGTAGAATAGAACATACAGACATGGCAAAATAAAATAAAACTATCAAAATGGCAACAGGACTGTAGCTCTTGAGTGAATTGCTAAAAGTTGATTTAACCCAAACAATGATCGTCTCCCAAATGGACATACATTAAATCTTGTGTTAAAACTTAGCAAATATCATCCACTGTTGTTCACCACCATTTGTGTGATTCACTCTGGGAACATAGTGTGTTGTAGGTAAATTGCATTATTTGCATGCATGAGCATACAGTAAATAGGATTTGGGGGGTAAAGATTCCTTTTTAAAGATAATTATTCTATTCTCAGTTTCACTGAATGTTGTAATGATACTAAGTTTAATTAATTTTATTAGTTTAAACATCATGTATATGTTATGGTGATGTCTTACAAAAAGAATATTTAGAAAGTCACCATCATCAAAACGCATATGTTTAGCTGGTGGTTTAAATAGATAACTATAGAAACTAAAAGGAGTGTTAGCAATGTAAGTGTTTCTTAATTTTCTTTACAGAAACCTTAAAAGCAATAAGTAAAGACTACTAATACAGCCGGATTCCAAGTTATTTTCTGAAATGGCACGCCTCAAGATTATATTTATCTGAGACAGTTCTTATAACACGACATTCTCAAATTGTGAATCTGAGGTCCTAAAGGCTTCGCTGACTCCAGTCCTCTCCACAGGTTTCAATGTCCAGATCTGGCAGTGGTGATTCCTCTCAAAGCAAAGGGGGTGACCGGGGGAAATGGGAAGAGGGGGGCATTTACAACTTCGCCTAGGGCAGCAAAAATCCTACAACCGACTCTGGCAGAAGGCACCAAGCACCACAATTAAAGTCCGCCGTCAACATCATTCACTGCAAGCTCATATTAAACTATAGGATGGTAAATTGATAAAGATAACGTAAATGTGCATAAATCTCCGGGCCCACACGCTACTACGTACCTTACGGAGTGGATCCCAAGCACTATTGAAGCGGTTTTTCTGTGCATTTTGCGACGTCACCGTACCTTTTCTGTCAAGCCGCTATATTCGTTAGTTACTGAGAGCACGCAGCCCCTTCCTATTTTATATTATTATTTTGCAGTTTAAATGTTTAAAAAAAATGCTTACTAATCCAACACTTTATTTAATTTGGGAGCGATAACGCTGCGTGCTCGCCGACTGTCTCGCAGTGCCACCGCCCAGCAGACTCGCTGATCCACGCGGAGTCGAGTGCCGCGCGCGCGCCTGCCTCTTCATTCCAACAGTGCCGAGAAGCCCCGTGCGATGCTCCACCGGCGCGCTCAAAGGCCGTCGCGGTGACACGCAGCTCCGTTTTACCGTGGCGACGATGCAGAGTGCTGCTCGTGTGCTGCATTCCCAGGGACACAACCCCTACCCAATTCCTGCAGGTTGCACCTTTAAACAGGTGGCCAGTGCTTTACTGGGAGGCTGACACCGTTTTGTTTGTAAGCCTTCTTTCTCAAGCGGAGGACAGCAGGTAGAGGGAGCTGTGCCTGCTGTCAATATCTCCTTTGCGCGCTTTTCTATTCCTCTCTGTCTGTGTTATTAGTGGTTTTATCGGCATTTTTTTCTCCATCATGGCGGAGGACAGCGAGTCTGCAGCCAGCCAGCAGAGTCTGGAACTGGATGACCAGGATACCTGCGGAATAGATGGGGACAACGAAGAAGAAAACGAGCACATGCAAGGGTAGGCAGCGCGCACATGGCGGAGAGGCCGCCCTCCTGTCGGTGCATCTCGGCTACAGGAGCAATGCTGGCAATGAGTTCTCGGCCCCTGGTTGCTGGTTCGCAGTGATGCCCTGATAAAAATGCGACCCGCTAAACGAGTGGGACTGGCTTCGGGGTGACAGGCTACAAGGTCAGAGAGACTGAAGGAGAAGAAATGTGCAAAGTGGAAGGCGGCTGATAGATACGGCATTTCGTATCGGCATGAAGGGCGACGCTTTATCACAAAGGGAGCTCTCACTGAGCCAGCCACAGCATCACTAATAACCTATTATTGGCATCCTTGTGCGTACTTACCTGTGACGGTGTGTAGAGTCCGTTTAGCCTGCTCAGGTTCCTTGGTATGTGTTTAAAATCGTCCCTTAAATAATCCTGACGGAGCTCCTGTCTCAGGTGTTCATTTCTGAAACGGGACCAGGCAGTCCTACTACAGAAAATAACGAACGGGCAGTTATTCTTTCGTTTTATCTCGTATCGTTTTAGAATTCAAGGAAATATGGAAAACGTATTTCATACTCCAAGCGTTATACAAAAATAAACAATCGAGTGTTGACTTTGGTTCTCGGGTCAGCAACTGGCAGGTTTGCGGTGCTTGTGCTAAAAACTTGATATAATATCAGTCGTGTGTTGGATTAAGTGGGTTTGAGGCATGAGTGTAAGTTTAGTAAGTACACATTTACGGTATTTGAAAATGCACATTAAACATCCCATTTTTCATTCATTTGTTTTACATACAAGCTTGATCCTGTGCAAGATCACTGCCAACCAGTCTGTTTACTTTATAGGTTTTCTCAGCTTTTTATATCGTCTCTTACATAGGTTGAAGCAATGTAACATCACTTAAAATCAGTGTTGTTTTGGAGACCACATTTTTGCAGAGTATACTGTATAAATTAATTTGCGAAAGAGGTATCAAATTACAAGTGTGTTTTGTGAGGTTTTCAAGTGATGCCAGGGTGTTACAGACGATGGCAGGAATCTTCACTCATAGTCTTGGAGGGCCGCAGTGGCTGCAGGTTTTTGGTCATACTAGTTTCCTAATTGGAAGACAGTCTTTGCTGATAATGTAACTTGGTATTTAACCATATTGTTTGTTAGTGCTGTCATTCATCCAAGACAAGTTTTAGTTACATTATAGTTTCCTTTTCTAAGAGCATCATTCTTATATTTTGTGGTCTGGAGCAGGTTTGCACTTCATGATCCCCCCCTTTTCACACGTTTATTAACACAGATATTTCATAATGCACATTCAACATTGCAAATGGAAACATGTCTAACTAGAGAGTTGTTTTTTTATTTGCATTTTCGTTGCATTTTCGTAGCTGAGAAGGAAAACAGAAAGCAGTTAAAAACTAAATGCCGCTGCCTAAATCTAAAATAGGTAATTTTGAGTTCTGAATCTTAATAAGTGAGTTAACTAAAATTAAGACTGAAAACACGTTACTTTAGTAGCAAATATATGAGTTCTAATTAAGACATTGGTTGAATTGAAAACCTGAAGCCATTTTGGTAAATGGTGGGCACCACATAGAAAGTTGGGACTCTGCTGCCCTTTTAAGGTTGTGATTGGGGAAAAGCAACAGGAGGCCAGCCATTTCCTTCTGTCTGATTAGTTGGTGACATAAATGTCTAGAGGGGAGTAGAGGCCTGTAAGGTCTGGCAGTAGGAAAGCAGCCTTTGATTTTTTTTTTTTAATTTTTTTTTTTTTTTTAAAGCTAAAGAGAAACTGCCACTGCAGGGAATGCAAAGGCCTTGAAGAGTGAGTGGGGTCTAGCTTGGTATTCCTGGCACCATAGTGGGCATCTTGGACTTAATCCACACTAATAATACATTTTATTTTTATAGCACCTTTCCCATGCTCAAGGTGCTTAAAACAAAATGATACAAATAGTTACTGCATCAAATAATAAACAAATAAACACAGGATATACAAAAGCATTAAATAGAATAAAAGAAAGAATAAACCAGAGTGTAATGCTAAATTCAATACTTAAATGCCTGAACAAAGCATAATTTATTATATAGCACACACACAAATTATCCTGAACATCTGGAGAAAGAGGTAAACTAAAAGAAGGAGCAGAGAGTTAGGTTAAGATAAAAACCTTCCAAACAGATGCATTTTAAGTTGTTTTTTTAAAAGAATAAATGGAGCCAGCTGAGCTAATAGGCACTATAAGGCTGAAGGCCATGTCATCCATAGAGTTAAGGTTAGTGTAGGGCACAACAAGATTGCCAGAATCATAGGACCTTAGGTTGTGAACAAGAGCATAGCGATGGAGAAAGTCATTGATGTAGTCAGGTGCAAGGCTATTTAAAGCTTTGTAAGTTATGAATAGAATTTTTAGACTCAATCCTGTGAGACACGGGGAGCCAGTGAAGGTGAAGCAGGATGGGTGTGATGTGCTCGCTGTTGCTGGTTCATGTAAGGACTGTTGAAGGAGAGTTTTGAAGAATTAACTGGAGATATGATATGAGATTTGAAGGGGTATCTGCCAGTATGGAGTTAAAGCAATTAATATGGAATGTTATTTAAAAAAAAAAAAAAAAAACACTAACACTGTTAAATATAAAAATTCTGTCTTTGTTTCCAAAGTTTTCCATCCATGCATTTTAGCTCACTAAACATCAAAAACTTTACTAAACACTAAAACATCAAAAGTCACAGTTCAGGCCAGCTTGTGCAGAGGATTTAAGAAAGAGACATCCCTACAGTAAATATGAGATCATAAAGGGCATTGTAATAAAACTGTAGTTCATACCTGATTACATAACAGTCATACATCAACATTTTTGAAAAGCTATGTTTTACCTATGCTATGCAGTTTCACGAGACACTTTGGAGAGCATTTTAAAAAAGATACTTTTTTTTGGAGTGTTAAACATTTTCAGTGTAGATAAAAAACCAAATTGAATAAATAAACACACACATTTTCAAATTTATCCATGTTAGTGTGGACAAAGCCTTGCACTCAGGAACTACCTCTGATTAGTGTAAGGCAGGAAACAATCCTATACAGGGTACCGGTACACGGCAGGGCCAACTTTCATACTCTCACATCCCTTGCATTTTCACTTGGCTAATTTGGAAAGTCTAGTTTACTTAACAAACATGACTTTAGGGATATAGGAGAAAAATCCACACATAAACAAGGAGAACATACAAATTCCACACAGGTAGATACAGAGTATTTGATTAAAAAACAGGATACTGAACAAAATATTTATACTTTAGAGTATACAGTATGTGTGTGCTTGTATTAATGAATTATTTTACATAAACATATGTTTAGATCCTAACATAAAAACAATTAATATTTTTAAAATTTGTGTGATTATTATACATGGTTTTCAGAAACACAAGCATATAAATATAGAATTAGAGATGTCAGTTTTTACAAATTGGAAAACAAGACACACAAGCATTTACCTTAATTAATGCTTGATTTGATTTGAACCAAGTTTTGTAAAATTGGACTTGCTTTTATGGAATGTTATTTGATTTTAAAAAATTCAATGAAATGTTTAAACAAATAATAATAATTAATGCTTTATGATCCCTCAAGGCCCATATAGTACAAAGGGCAGAATTGTGAGATGTCTCTTAATTCCATAATACTAACATGCTGTCTCTGGTTCTGCTACAGTTCTTTGTGTTATTAATGGCCTTTGCCTAAAATGATAGTTGGCTTCTTCCATGTGCCACCAGTACATAGACCTACAGAGTTTCCTGAAATGAGTGCAAAACTTTTTTATTATAGGGTGTAATATACAGTGGCAGTTGAAAAGAACTTAATATAGGGGTAATTTCTAGCAGCCTGCATACGACAAAGGCTTTGCATCTACTTGGATTGTCAGGCACTTCAGACTATTGGGAAAAGGGCATATCTTTATTCTGTAAAGTAATATAAGCTAACAAATAAGAAAGGCATAATTCAAAAAAGATACTAAACAAGCATTAGAATTCCACATTGCAATGCACTGCAGCTTCAACTTCCTATGTCTGTTGTGTTTTAGTTTTCTTTAGCTTCTTTCAACAATATTTTCATTACATGCAACATTAACATAACTTGGAAGATTGTCTGTATGACATAGTACAAAATACCTAGACATTGTTACACAAAGTCTAAGAGATGTAGATGTGGAATAGGAGAAGAAAATAAAGACATAACAAAGGACATGTACAAATTCAATTTAATTTATATAATATGAACTAGTTTATAATCCAGATTTTGAGAGTATTGGTGCTGAGAAAGTTTAATGCATTTCTATTGTTTTCTTTATTTTGAAAGCAAATGTGGTGTTTTCACAAGTAGGACCTCTGGGAACATAAACCTTGAATGGAGTGTCGCAAAAAAAGAATCATTCTATGATGTTATGGCCCTGTCTGTAGTAAATGTAAAATGGTAATCCTTACATGATTTTGCAAAAAAAGGAATATGAAACATTTTCAATTGTATTGGAACTTGGTGGACATCAAGACCATGCTTTGTTTCTCTACATGTCCTTTCAGGAATGTCTGGTATTAGGACACATCATGTCCTAATATTTTTTCCATTATGGACAATATTTTTAAATAGCCTCACATGAAGAAATCCATTGGTATCTGAGTGGTTATCTTTTAAGATGCTAGAGACAATTAAACAACATAATAGGTTTTCTGGCATATGTGAATCCATAGGTACTGGTGACATCATCTAATGTGTTAAGATTATCTTTGTTCTACTGTATTAGTTGTTTTGGGTATTTATTGAGCTAAAATATTTTTAAAAGGCATAAACCCTGTATATTTATCTTATAGTGTATAGAATATTTTTTAAATGCTGTAACATTCTCATATCTGCTTTATTCATTTTAATGTTGAGGGAGCCAAAGACAACCAACTTTGCCAAGACCAACAGTCCATTGCCTGTTCATACAGACATTCACCCACACAGGGCCAGTTTGAAATTGCAAGTAAATGTTACCTCAAGAATCAAAACCAAAATGTTTATGTTGTAAGATAAAAAGTCAGTTTGGTGTATTGGTTTACTTCGTACATTTTTCAAGTACCTAGTTTATCAATCTAAACAAACTAAGAAAATGAAATGAACATTACTTCACAGATGTAAAACCTGAAACAATATGTAGTCATTTTTGGAAAGATTTTATTTCCTATTCCTATTTCTAAGTCTTTTAATATTATTTAAGTTAGTCTTAGTAACAAGACATAAAATACAAAGGCCAAAAAAGAAATTTTACAAGTAGAATTCATTTTAAAATGTGAGTTAACCCTTTTTGACACAGTGGTACATTATAGTGTGTAAGTCTTGTATCAGTACCCCTAGCAATTTTTATATAATTTACTTGGATTATCATTTGTTTTTCCTGCTTTGATTTTATTATGCTTTCAACAATGTCTCAAAAGTTTCTAACTTCCTATTAGCTCATTTAAGCATATTTTATGCAAGCAACAGTCTGAGGTATGAACCCAGATCACGATAAATACTGCAATGGGCTAATAGGTCAAAAATAATCTTTAGTTTGCGCAACAGACCATTTAATATATGGTTTCCTTAGGAACTGTTGGAATAATTAATTGAATTTTGTTCTCTGTTAGATTGTAATTGATTTAGAACTTTAACTTTCAATTGTAGAAGTCCTGGAGGAGATGTTGGAGCCAAAAAGAAAAAGAAAAAGCAGAAGAGAAAGAAGGAGAAACCAAGTTCCGGAGGAACCAAGTCTGATTCTGCTTCTGACTCTCAAGACATAAAGGCACAACAGCCCCCAAAGGTGAGAATGTGTAATTTTCTGCATTTCCTGCTAAAAATATTAATGTAGTCCAAAAAACTACTATATTACGTATAGAATATCACATTCTAAGTAATGAAGAAGTCTTTCCTCTGTTGATATCCAGTAAAAGAGCACATAATATTTCATTCCATACCACAATATCACAATTTCAGCTTTATCTTATAATTTCATTGTTTGAAATTATGTAATCATAGATAATAATTTAAGGTGTATTATGTAACCTGAGACAAATCAAAAATTTAATTTATTGCTCTCTCATTAAAATGTGTAATATGCTGAGGTGAGATAAAAATCACGTTGAGTAAATGCCTCTTGCTTGTGCTGTTTTATTCTATTGTACCAATTGCGTAATATTGCTGGGATTGGCTCCAGCAGACCCCCGCGACCTTGTGTTAGGATATAGCAGGTTGGATAATGGATGGATGGATGTATTAAAATTACAGATACGGTATGGAGTTTTTCATGGTTTACACCCGAAATATTGAAATATCAATTTTTTTCTGGCATTAGCTGTGTAAAGCATGGATATTGTCAGAATAGTCATTGGATATTATGTCATTCTCCTGTCCTTTATTAATCCTTCATAATGGGGATCTTTTGGAGCTATTTGTAACTGAAATAACAAGCAATGGTATTTCTGTAGAAATGCATTTTAAAATAAAAGGCATATTAGCGTAAGCTTATGAATGATAATATTGTGCCTTATGAAATTTCTGTTTTAAAACACTTATACCTTGTGGCAAATCATTTAGAATGTAAGCAAAATGACTGTTCAGTTTCTGTGTTTATTTTTTTCACACCAAAACGTTTTTGTCATATCCCATTTTGTTATTGTTAAGTGTGGCTTGTAGAACTCTTACTGAAAAACTCTTTAAGTAGCTCTGATTTTTAGGGAAATATCCTGGGTATATTTGAGTTGTTAACTGTCTACAGTGATACTTAGATTTATATCCTGGCACACCTGTTTCAATTTAAGCCAATAACCATTTTAGAGTGACCAGATGACCCCTGTACACTGTAGCCAAGTAAGGCATTTCTAACTTGCCCTGAGCTACTTTGCTGTAATTAACAAATACCTCCATATGTATAAAGACCTTCCTGTTGTAGGGTTTTTCATTTCAGTCATTTTTAAAGTGCTTTTACCCATTTGTTCACTGTGAAGAAATTCATATCCAAGAATTACTGTACTGCTAACCAGGTTCAAATACAAAAGATTGCAAACAAAAAGGTTTTTAATATTGTCATTTTAATCCTTGCAAACTCCACTTAGGACTTATTTAATGCACACTTATTTCTCTTCATAGTGAAAAGAATTGAATAAATCATCATATGCCATCGTTCTGATGGCAAGAGGCTGTCAAAAGCAGTATGAGTGTACCTTACAGGGTGGGTGCTTCTCATATCCTGTACACTCAGCTGAACATTAATCATCCAGAAATAGTTGCATTTTCTTATTTTTAAATTAACTTGCATTCATTTTAATTGAATAATTTAATGTTTTAATGTGTCATCACACGATTTTTTCCAACATTCAGATTCACTTAAAACCTTTTACCTTTTGCTTCAGATACAATATCATCTTACTGTTAAAACTGCATCCATTGAAATAGCATCTTATTTCAGTTATATTTTATCATCTGTTAGGAAGGATTGAAGGTATTTTGTCATATTTTCTTGCTAACGAATTACCAATTAATTGGATGTAGTTCAACTTTGCATAGTATGTTGACTTTGACCAGAATTTTGACACTGTATTCCGTTCTGTTGCCAGATGTTCCAGTATTATTATTATTTTTTATTATTATAGTGAATGTCATAGTTTTGTGGCACAAATTGCAAAAAATAAAAATTCAGGTGTGATACTTATGGACAGGAGGACAATGTATTGTACAGATTACTTTTCATTGTGTTGTATTTGTTTCCGTTTGTACAAAGCAGAATCCTGCTGTCCCAATGCAGAAGCTGCAAGATATACAGAGGGCAATGGAACTGCTCTCTGCCTGTCAGGGTCCAGCAAAGAATATAGATGAAGCCACTAAGCACAAATATCAATTCTGGGATACTCAACCAGTTCCAAAGCTAAGTATGTTTGTTCATCATTGATAAAGAAACAAAACTTCTTAACCTAGTTAACTTACGCAGTAGCCTGCTTTATATTTATGTTTACCTTTTACTTTATGAGGAGGTACTACAGTATTGTTGTTATTATTACTCTGATAGACAGTAATTATTAATTATATGAAAAATAAGGTGACCTAAGAGATTGAAACACATTTTTCTCCATATATTTTTTACATTTGAAGCACAAGCAGGAACTGAGCCAGCAAGGGAAAAAATACAGGGTCCTAGGGTATTCCTAGAATTATGGCTATACCGCACTGCCTAACAGTCTTTGCTAGATTAAAAAAAGTTTTTTGAAGACTTCTAGGATCAGGTGTATGTTTATAATGTGTACAGTTTAAAATCTTTCAAGATTAAAACATTCTAACCAAGATAGTGTTTTCTATATTGTGGATTTACTCATTGCCAGCTGATCTTTTTAAACAAACTCCCTAAGTTGGTATAACAATAAACGCACAGTTTCTTTAGCATGTCTTATCTTGCATTTTCTTGGTTACAGAATGAACAGTGAAACAAAACCAAAGTGACAGAAACATAAAATATAAAAGAGTGAATGATATACATGTTTTAAAATGTAAATATTTATATCACAATTTGTGTTCATAAAATAATATGGTCAGTATTGTTGGCACCCTAGCCTTTTAGATGCATCATGTACAGTGTCTCCTGAAATAGGTAGTAGTTCAGTATATATTTCTTTGTTTGACACAAAGCAGCACAGGATCAAACAATAACAGTAAAAAAAGGTGTGAAAATATAATAAAAATTGAACATTTGCCCTTTCCATTTCAAAAATGGAATTATTGGTGCCATTTTGAATCCTTTAGATCAGTTTAGCTACAAGAGCTATGTTTTTATTTGCAGTTAAATTAGACTCACCTGGGATAAACTGCCAGTACTTGCATCACATTAATGAATCAATGAGTGATAACTTTAATGATTAAAAATTCAGTTTCATTCCCTGTTCTTTACTCTCTATCACAAAAGTAGAAGAGCTGTTTGAGACCACCATAAAAACTATTATCACTAAACATAAAAATCACTAAGGGTAAATCACTTTCTCGGGTGTCCATGGTATTCCTTTCTCCATGGGTGTTATGAAGATGTTTTCTGCTCATTTAGCTGTCAAGTACCTCCTAGGACATGTTGGTAAGAGGTAAATTGATTAAAGAAGTTAAACATTCCAAACTATTAAAAACGCAATGTAAAATAATCAAAAAGCTTAAAGCTGGCCTGTATCAATCTGGAGCGTTGGATTCAACCCACACCATATGACACACATAAAAAGGCAAAGAGCTTTATTGGCAATAGCCAAGGAAGATCCCACTGTTGATAAACAAACATAAACAGATACAACTGATCTTTGACCAAACCTACCTAGAGAACTCAAGTTCTGTCTGGGAAAATTACTCTATGGACTCAAAATAGAAAATCATGGAATCAGAAGAGCAATAGGGCATTTTAGAGCATATTGTGTTACCCTGTGTCAGAAAACTAAATGTCTGTCGAAGATCATGGGTTCTTCATCAGAACAGTTACCCAAAATACACCTCCGAAAATACAAAAGATTTGTCAATAGGAAAAAAATGCATTGTTAGATTTTAGAAAGCTGAAATCTGCAATTGGTAAAGTGAATATTACTAACATTCAAGAGCTGTAACAAACTGCAATTGAAGTGCGGAGAAAACCTACATTCAGAAAGGTAAGGGAAGGTTTTAAATGACTAATATATGCAAAATGTTTCTTTCAATGAAGGGTGCCTTTTATGCTGTTCAATTCTACTGTCATTTTCTTCTGTGAGAATCACTACAATGCAGCATGAAAAGAAATTACTTTTGTTGTATAACTTCGGACATTAAAATATTTTGATGATCAAATTTAGTTTAATTTCCAGTTATTTCTGAAGATATTATACATGACATAACTAAATGCAAGGGTGCCAAAAATGTTGACCAAAGCTGTATATATAATACAAACACTCTAGAAATATAGTTCTGACAGTTTTTTTTTTTTAATCCCATAATAATACCTTTAAAATGCTTGCTTTGTATATAGATGAAGTTGTTACAACTCATGGTCCCATTGAACCAGATAAAGAGAACATACGTCAGGAACCTTACTCTCTGCCTCAGGGTTTCATGTGGGATACATTGGACCTGGGCAATGCAGAAGTGGTATGTCTTGGCTGTTGTAATTGCTTTGTATTGATTTGCTGATAACTTGTTCCTCCTCCTTTTTTTCGTATCTGTCCAAAACAAAACAAGCTTACCTGTAGTGTACATTTGATCTATTTTAAGGGACAAATCATATGCCTTGTTTTTGATGAAATTCTCAGCTGCCTCTTTCCATGCTTGTTATAGTATAATCCCTACAATTTGTTGTGGCTTATCTCCCATTGGTCTGTAATTGATAAACCCACTATGGGAGATGCCAAAAGCACCCAAACTACCTTATCAGGTTCCTCTCACTCTGTTGAAGACAGTTGTACAACTGTAGGGTCATATTAGTTTACTCAGCTCCTCATCACAGCAAATGGACCCAGCAACCTTGTAAAAAAAACTTATTTCAGCTACTAGTACTCATAGTCTCTTTCTTTCAATTATTACCTAGAGCTCTTGAGGATGGGAGTGTAGACTAACTAGTAAATCAAAAGTTTCTTTGAGGACTCTTCTTCAGTGTCTACAAAACTGCTGCATCTGTACCAGTTCTTTGGTCAATCTCACACTCGCCTCTACCTTTACTCTTAAACAGGACCACAATGTACTTGAACGGCTCCAGCTGGAGCAGCTGCCTGCTCCTTAACTTTAGGAAGCAGGCCGAATTTTTCCCCCAATCCCTTTTAAGAGAGGTCTGCAACCTCCAAACTGGGGGATCCAATTTTTACCACACTCGCCTCACTTTCAGCTACATGTTGTTCCAATTCATGCTAAAGATCACAGTCTGGCATGTAGTAGTGGTGTTTTAATGTGTGCAGAGTACAGTGAAATTTTTATTTGCATATCCAACCAACATGCAACATGTTGATCGTCTCTGGTGCCATGATAAATAAGAATAAATTAAAATATAGAAATTCATGTGAACAATAGTATGGCAAGGCATCAGCTAGGTCCTATTATTATTATTACTACAATGACTTTTACTAAACAATGTCAATCCATTAAATCATCTATTGGCCTAAATTACTGCATCCAAACAACTGTTGGAAGCAAGCTACTTGGAATGCTGTGAACTTTCTTTGGGTCATCAACAGTGATAAGGTCTCCATCAACCCTTAAACACGAAAAACATTGCATGTGCACATGGAAGCAGTGTAGGCACTAATAGAATCTTGACAATATTCTCAGCAGCAGATGATCAGAATAAGGTGTTGATGACATTGCTTTTGACAGTGGGTCACTCCTGCTGTTTGTTTGAACACTTTCACCATGCAGTAGTATGTGTCATGATGTCATTTGTCATATTGCCTTTTATGTGGTAAACCTACATGGTGACATGTTTTAATATGACAAAGCTCAACCAAACATGATTGGCCTTTCCCATGAATTCTGGAGTAGTGTTATCATGCTTTCTTGTTCTGAAAGAAGCCTCCACAAGTTATTGGTTTTCTGTAGGTGCGCTAACAAAATGCTTAGTTGAATTTGGCCACAGGAGTGTGACATAGGTATCACTCCAGGCCATTGATGAATCCCACATCTAGCCCTATTTAAGACCATAATTTCTACTTAGAAATGATTCTAAAACTAGTTTAACTCAAATACTATTGGTTTCATATACCACTTTTTGTTAATTGGACCACTGTTAATCTAAAAACTAATCTGACCAGGAAGGACTTGTATAGATCTAAGTGCCACATAAAGTCTGTTTCGGCGATGTCCTACTGCATATACATCCATGGTCCTATAAGGTTATAACAGAGTTCAGCAATCACAATTTTCATAATGGAACTTGGCGAACGAAACAGATTCCCGCACGCAACACATGTATATATACAAAAAGATTGTGCTGCCAGTACTGTACATTCTGTATAACAGTGTGTACTTTGAGTCATAGGCAGCAGCACCAAATCTCGCTAATTGTGCGTCTCTGTAGCATTATCTCTCTCTATGTAGACAAAACAGGTACACTACAGTATCCCATATAGCTTTGTTAAGTATTGTATATAATGTGGTGTTCTCACAACATGCAAATCACATCAAATTCTATATCACAGAAAGTATCATGGACGTTAAGAGGCATATACCTCTATCTGTCTATCTATCTAGACTGCATATATACATACTCTACTACATGTAGCATGCAAATATAATTGTGTGTGTATGTAAGCATATCTTGTGTGACTGTTATGATGATGACTGATACTCTAACTCCAAATTAAACTCTAATAGACTACGTGATTCAGTAGCTCTTATGGACAATAACAGTGGAAAAGCCCTTCAACAATGTTGTTTCAGGGTATTTGGAAAATTCAGTCTCTAGCAGTGGTCTTGGAACTCCATACTCTATTAGCACTTTTCACAAAGATACCAAGCTTTTTCTAAGATCCCAAATCACTTGAGGACAGAACAGACAAACTATGTCTGTATTTTATAATAATCAGAATAGTATTTTGTAATAATCAGGATAGAATTGAGGGTGTAGAGGTGATTGAACCACTAGGGTCAAGTGACCATAATGTAATACAGTTCTCAGTATTTTGTAAGAGTGCAGATGCAAAGACTAAAATTGTTAAGTTGAACTTTGATAGGGCTAATTTTGAGCAGATGCAACAAAGTCTAAGTAGGATAGACTGGGATAAGCTTTTATGTGTGGAGATAGTCGAGGAGCAGTAAAAAACAGGTTTAAAAATGTTTTACATGTAATGCAGGACAGATGCATACCTACATTTGTAATTAATAGGAAACTAAAAAAGATACACGGTGGATTAATAAAGATGTTGCAAAGGAAAAAACTGCTTTATAAGGCATATAAGACTAATGACTGCAAAGTGAATCGTAAAGCATATGAGAACATGAGGGCAACCATTAATAAGAATATCAGGGAGGCTAAAAGACAGTTGGAGAGGAATATAGCAGATAAGGTGAAAGAAGACCCTAACAGGTTCTTTCAGTATTTTAGTAGTAAAAGAACAGTCAACGAGGAGGTCAAGTGCATCAGAAATAGTAAAAGGGAATTAAAAGATACAGAGAGTGAAATAGCAGATGCCCTAAACTTACATTTTTCTGAGGTGTTTACAAATGAGCAAGTGGACAACCTCCCAGAGGGAAACGCGACTACTAAGGAGGTACTGAGGGATTTGGAAATTGTAGAGGGAGAAGTGGTGCTCAGATTAAATAAGATGAAATCAAACAAATCACCAGGAACAGATAATATTTATCCTCGTGTTCTTAAGGAGGTTAGTGAGTATATATATATAAACCCTTGACACATATTTTTAGGAAGACACTGAGCACTGGAGAGATTCCGAAGGACTGGAAAATGGCAAATATCATCCCATTATATCTTAACATGCATAACAGGAAAATTAATGGAAGGAATTATTAAGGAAAAGATTGAGCAATATCTGGCAAGGACAGGAGTTTTTCTGAATAGTCAGCATGGGTTCAGAAGAGGGAGATCGTGTTTTACTAACATGCTGGAATTCTATGAGGAGGCAACAAAAGGATACGATCAAAGTGGAGCTTATGATATTTGTATCTGGACTTCCAGAAAGCATTTGATAAGGTGCCACATAAGAGGTTGGGCATCAAACTAAAAGAAGTGGGAGTTCAGAGTGATGTTTTTAGATGGGTTCAGAATTGGCTCAGACACAAGAAGCAGAGGGTGATGGTACGAGGAACCTCATCAGAACTGGCCGATGTTAAGAGTGGTGTTCCACAGGGGTCAGTGCTAGGGCCGCTGCTATTTTTAATATATATAAATGATTTAGATAGGAATATAAGTAACAAGCTGGTTAAGTTTGCAGATGATACGAAGGTAGGTGGATTAGCAGATAATTTGGAGTCCGTTATATCATTACAGAAGGACTTGGATAGCATACAGAATTGTGGCAAATGAAATTTAATGTCAGTAAATGTAAAGTATTACACATAGGAAGTAAAAATGTTAGGTTTGAATACATGGCGGTCGGAAAATCGAGAGTACACCTTATGAGAAGGATTTAGGAGTTATAGTGGACTCTAAGCTATTGACTTCCCGACAGTGTTCAGAAGCCATTAAGAAGGCTAACAGAATGTTAGGATATATAGCACGATGTGTGGAGTACAAGTCCAAGGAGGTTATGCTCAACCTTTATAATGCACTGGTGTGGCCTCATCTTGTGAACTTTGCACAGTTTTTTAGGTTTCCAGGCTACATAAAGGACATAGCAGCGCTAGAAAAGGTCCAGAGAAGAGCGACTAGGCTGATTCCAGGGCTACAGGGGTTGAATTATGAGGAAAGATTAAAAGAGCTGAGCCTATACAGTTTAAGCAAAAGAAGAATAACAGGTGACATGATTGAAGTGTTTAAAATTATGAAGGAAATTAGTACAGTGGATCAAGACTGTTATTTTAAAATGATTTAATCAAGAACACGGGGACACAGTTGGAAACTTGTTAAGGGTAAATTTCGCACAAACATTAGGAAGTTTTTCTTTACACAAAGAACAATAGACACTTGGAATAAGCTACCAAGTAGTGTGGTAGACAGTAAGACGTTAGGGACTTTCAAAACTCGACTTGATGTTTTCTTGGAAGAAATAAGTGTATAGGACTGGCGAGCTTTGTTGGGCTGAATGGCCTGTTCTTGTCTAGAGTGTTCTAATGTTGGCCCTTCAAATACTGTATATGTGCAAGGACAAAGACTTAGTTCACTATTCCATGGTAAGAATGCAATCCACATTATTTCTCTTGGATCTGAAATTCAATTATTAGTTTCAGGTCCACAAAATGAGCTTTCTCTGAGAGATGGTACGCTGTAATCCATTGGCAGCTGACATGGTCCATTTTAAAATGACTTCCACTCTAGTCTGCCAGTCTTGTAACAGTGACCTGCCTTCAACAACTGAATAAGTACATTCACCTGACAAAATTCCCCAACCCCACCCAGTATTTTATTCAATCTCCCTCTTTTGAGCTGCTTGCCCCCACTGCAGACTGCCACTAAAGGGCTTTTTATTTATTACAGTGACATAAACCACAGGAATAGGCTAAACCCCAATCGGTGTTTATGGCATCACCGTCTTCATGAAGATTTTATCCACTGGCTTTAGGAGTTCTTAAAATCCTCCTTCCACCTCTTGATGTAATATCTAGTTGATGTCAGCAGTTTTACACCTTTGTTGTGAACAGCCTGCACATTGTCCCACCTCCCCTAAATTCTTTAATGTTTTTTCCTAAAATTCTGTGAAGATCATTCCGCATGGCCTTCCCCCACTCACAGACCTTCACTTTGGTCAGTGTTTAAAGTTTTGACCTACTATGTAAATCTGGAGATACTACTGCAGAGAAGGCCATATTGAACTTGATGTCTTTTGTTGTGTTGTACTGCATAATAGACGCACATTTACTGCATAGAGAGATACCAACAACATTTAGGCCACAGCTCCTTGTAGCTGTTCTCACCTCTGTGGACTTGAACAAGGTTTACTCAGATTCCATATCCCTGAATTCTTCTGAGACATAGCACACCTTCACTTACCATTTAGCAGTTTTAGGTCTCTTTGGTAGGCACTCAGTGCATATGAGCCAAATTCTGTTCATTTGACAAGAATATGCTCATTTGAGCATCTCCCATTATCTGAGTGTCCAGAACATACAGCCTCAGATTAGATGACACAAATACAAACTCAGTTGTTAACACTAACAAGAACATTAAGAGAGAAAAGTTCTTACTTGGCTGTCACAGTCACAGTGAGACATTATGCAGATATATTGTTTTTGGTATAAAGGAGTCTCATTAGCATTTCTTGACACACTTTTGCTGTATAATTCTTTGGCTGAAAGTACTTGGTGTTATTGTGTTAGAGAGAGGACTGTGCAGCATTTTTCATAATGGCATTCAGTTTTGTTTTAATCCTTTCCTTTGCTACAACCTCCAGGGGTCCAGAGTTTGTCCTATAATTGAGCTTGCCCTGTTAATTAGCTTGTTGATATGGTGGGTTACTCTTGAAATGATGTTACAAGCCCAGCACACCACAGTGCAGAAAATCACACTGGCCATCACAGAGTTATAGATAAGGGTGTCACTGCCTACATTAAAGGAACACAGTCTCCTAAGGAAAAAGAGCCTGCTCTACCCTTTTTTATTTAATTCTCCTGTGTTCAAAGATCAGTCCAACCTTCATTAATGTGAACCCACAAGTACTTGTAAGGGTGGACCACCTCAACATCCACTTCTTGAATAGGGGCTGGACATAGAGGCAGTTTGGTGAATCGAAAGTCAGTAAGCAGTTCCTTGGTTTTGCTGATGTTAAGATGTAGACAGTTCTCTTTGCACCAAATAACAAACTTCTCCACCTGACTATTATACTCTGTCTCTTCCCTATTATCAGTACACCCCATAAGTGCAGAATCATTTGAGAATTTGCAAATGACATGACCTGGTGTTATATTTGTAGTCAGAGGTGTCGAGAGTGAAGAGAAAAGAAGACAGGACTGTACCTTGTGGTGCTCCAGTGTTGCTCATCCATATCAGAAACATGGTCCTTTAGTCTCACAAACTGCAGTCTGCCTGACAGATACTCCATTATCCAGGATGCCATATGCTCTTCCACCATCAGATTTCTTAGTTTACTTACCTCTTAGCAGGAATGACTGGATGGTTTTGGAGGTGCCAAAGAAATTAAAAAATATATAATGCTGACAGTGCTGCCCGCTTTGTTTAGGAGAGAATAAGCCTTGTGGAGCAGATAGATAATTGTATCTTCCATTCCTTGTCCGATCGACAAACTACAGTGGGTCCAGGTAGTCCCATATAGTCCAGGACCAGTCTCTCAAAGGTCTTCGTGATATGAGACGCATACTCCATTTGGTCCTGCTGCTTTTTCCTGTGTGATAGAGACTTCCCTTTTTTGAGATGTTTGGTTTCAGAGCCATCTTTGGGCATAAAGGCGAGTGCAACTGTTTAGGTATTTTTCAATCTTCTTGCACAAGCTCTAGCTTTTTTATAACCAGTTAAGAGATGGTTCACATTCCAAGAACCAAACCTTGGACCATTTTGACATGAGCATCTGTAGTCAAGGGCACACATATCTCCATAAAAAATAGCTGTAAAGATCATTGAGGCATATACACCCATGCATTTGTCACAACCCTTTTTCAAAGATGTTAACACAAAACTAAATTATGAGTAGATATCATTATAAATGTGGTCAAGAATACTATGTTTTGTTTAGTTAACTGTAAGAAAGAAGGGTTTTATGATCAGTCTGTAGTGTGCACATTACTGCCTTTCGCTTCCATCCAGCAGTTACATACCTGTCTCCACTGGTTTACAGTAAATCTGGCTGCATGCATTTACCACCATTAACCACAGAATGATAGGTAACAGTATTGCCATACTGGATAACACACAGCTCTACTATGCATTTCTTATTGGATTTCTTCATTCATTAAGATGGTGGCAAGATCAGCAACACTTGAGACATCATTTTTCACACATTTATTGTGTACTATTGATCTCATAGAAGCTAGCCTTTTATTTCAACATTGGGTGGGATAATAGTGACATAATTGGGGACATTTAGTAGGAGTGAGTTTGTTGAAACCAAAATGTGAAAAAATAAAAAAAATTAGCTTAACCCAGTATATTCTCCTTTTCTTTTAGCTAAAAGAATTGTACACCCTGCTAAATGAAAATTATGTAGAAGATGATGATAACATGTTCAGGTTTGACTACTCTCCAAATTTCCTAAAATGGTGAGTATATGGTGGTCTGTGCTTATTTTTTGTATACTGCATATTTGGCCTTCCCTGAATGTTTAAAATGTAGCATCATTTTGAATTTCAGAGGTACAATTATACAGTATGTTGTTGTTAACCTATTTTAGCTGTGAAATAAGAAGAATAAATTACTAAATACCTGTCCACCTCTTTTGAGCCTACTTAATGTAGTAAATTGTTATTTGGGGCTGGAGCCTATGGGAAATCATTGGGCACAAGTCAGGAACTACCCCAGTCAATGGTAGACCATAACTCATACACACATCCACACTTTATCACATGGGGTGACTTTAAACTTTTCACTTAAATTTTCAGAGGCTGTTTGACAAGTGATACTTGCAGATCTGATGTCAGAGCGTGGGAACATGTTGTTAAGTGCTGATCAGTTACTGTGTTCAAGGAAAACAGTTGACTGTACTCTGTACGGTATATGCAACAATAAATCTGCACTTGAAGTTTCATGGCTTTGGGGTATTTGAGAGGGAAATAATACCCAGTTAAAAAACCTGTTTAGACAAGTACTAAAGTGTGCGGTTTTTCATTCAAAAGACATTGGTGTGACAGATATTCTAAGCTAAACGTTTGGAGCTGCAGGGTAGTAACATTAGCAACTGTGTTGTAATGCCTCCTTCAGTAAATGTTTGTATTTTAATTCATTAGGAATTAATTTGTGAGTAAAAAGGAATTTCCCACCCAACCTTTTTTTTGTTTTTTTTAATGACTGGAAAAATATCTCACATTTTCATGCAGAACAATGAACTATAGCAAAATTTATTTAAAAAATTTCATGTTATTCTCAAATTACTTGTGTTGTATAACCTACATCTCATGTCAATAGTATTAAGCACATGTATTTTTATTAAAATATTGTTAAATATACCACTTGCTAAAAATGTTCATGGACAAAAATTGAACACGCATAATGTAACTGAGCTTTTGTACTGTACACCCAAATGTAATGGTATTTAAAAATTGGAGTTTTTTAGTTTATTAAATAAGACTTGTAATATCTAAAATAAAAACACGCAAATGAAATAAGATGTAGCTTTTACGTGAATAAACAGTAACCATGACTACAAAAATATTATAGGGCATATAAGGCAACACTAACATTGCTTTTAGTTGTGTGCATTTAACGAAGAGTTTAGCAAAAAAAGGTATGTAGAAAGTTAAATGCAGCCAGTGGGCAAGAGCATAGGACAAGAAGTGCATTACAAGCAGGCAATTTAGCTCAAAGATGACATCATACTGTCCAGGACATCTGTAGGAGTGGGGAGTAGATAAAGGCGAATAAAGAGAGAGGCTAGTGAGAAAGATAAAAGTTTCAGAAGAACTGTGTAGGCAAAGTGTGAAATAGCTTTAGAAAAGAGATGCAGTAGATCTGTTATTCTTCTGAACCTTCAGTTAAACAAATTGAAGGGAATAAAAATGTATGTCAAAATTGCATTGCATTCTGGGATACAAATATACAGTACATGCCAATACAAAGAACTCTATAAGAAATGTGCAGATGTACAACAAACATTAGGAAGAAGTGTTACCTTTTATGTTTAAGCTAAGATAAGCTAACCAGTGTGTATATGCCTGTAACAAAACGGGGGCATTGTTTTTTAAATTGTACTTCATAATTACCTTAAGGTAACTTCAGGTTGACAGAAGAGCAGGACCAAGGGTAAATTCTCAATTGTCAGATTTGTTTTGGCTAGTGTCAGTTAGATAGCTATCAAGTCATGGTATAAAACAAAGCATCTATTGGTGTGATGCAGATGTATATTTAGCTTGGGAGAGAGATGAATGTGAGGCAGACAACATACCTGTTTTCAAAATGGAGGTACGACTCGGGTTCTTAATTTGAGAACACCATGCCTGCTCTGAAAAAGTGAGTTATGAAGACACACAGAAAACAACTGGCTGCCTAAGGACAAAAGTACAGCACAAGTTACGAAATGAAAATGCAAGTGAACCATGCCTGTTTGATTATGGTGTAACTTTTTAAGTAATGTCTTAGTTGGATTAAGAAGTCAATGGTTGTTGTTTTGGACACTGATTTGAATTGTTCAGTTTGCATCTTTTCATCTACTTTTTATTTCTAGTATTTAATGTCTGGTTTCTATGCACATAAACATAAGTAATCATTAAAGTTCGTATATTTTGCCACTGGAGCTTGCTTTGTTTATTGATATCATCTGCCCCTAGTGTGTTTGTTTCAGCTATTCGTAATTTTTTTGGGTCTTTCAAAGGTAGATATCTGACCTTGTTGGAGTATGCCTTTCATGTTTATTCAGGTGCAAGCTATACTCGCTCTATTAGAATAGAGCCCGTTCAGGAGTAATTATGAGAAAGCTGAAGGATATAGGTATCTCTCTGGACCCTGCTAAGGTATTTTGAAACTGACGTTGCTAGCCTCTTGCTCTCTTTGGTTTGTATAGCCCTCACAAAGATTATCTGGTAAGTCCCAGCAGGAGCGCAGCTCTTTAAATTTCTCAGTTTTTTTACTAAGGTCCTTTCAAGGGAAGCACATAGGGGCAGCAATGAGCCCTTGGCCACTGTAATATCGCTTGATTTGGTTTGTGTGCTAGAGATATGAGTTGATGGGTGGATGACATGGGGGTATATTTAAATCAAGGGTAATAATTCAGGCATTTCCAGTATTAACTTTTCCACCAATATAAAAAGAAGCTTAGAGGACATTTTTACACTGCAAAACACTGCCTTCTGTTGTTACATTTCTATTAATACAGGTGAGCTACAATTGGAGTGCCTCAGAAATATTTAGTGGCAGTCCGTGAAACTGCACAGATGAAATTGACTGTATACTTGCTGCATTTGAGCACATTCCATTTTATTTTATTAGAGCATTTGCAGGGGTTGGTTGTTTAAAAATATTTTAGTAAAAATACATGTGTTTGGGATTTTGGGAGCACATGATTGAATGACTTGACAGACTATGCAACATTAGTAATATGAGATTTTTTCATGGACATTTTTTGATATGGTTTGCTTTTAGCCAGCACTGCTCACCATAGATGCCTATTCTATTAAAAAAAAAAAACTACGTCTGCTCTGCATTTAAATGTGAGGTTAAATTTTTTTTCTTGGCTGTCAATGCAAACTGCATGGAGTAAGAAACTTTAAAAATTGTTTTTGGGTGGAGTATCCCTTTAAGTGAATGTCTGACTAACCGTTTTAAAATGTATTTGCCTAAATATATTTAAAATTTCAGCTACTTCTGCTCGCTTCATATTCCTGGCTTAAGGTTACATCTGTTTATTTAAAAGTATATGATGATACTTGTTTTCAACATTTTATTTTATTACAGGTAACTGCTTTGCAAGTCTTTATTTAAAGTAATTTCACTGGTGCTGTTTTTAATATAGACTCCATAGTGCATTTTTCCTTGTTTTCATCTCTTAGAAAACTTACATGAACATTTATATTTCAAATCTTTTATCATGCTTTTCTAAATAAATCTGATCACTAATAACACACTAATGCACATCACTAATATTAATGACAGAGATGTATGATCAGTACGACAGATAAGAACCGGTTAAATATTATCAATATTTCTTATGGACCGATCCAAAGGTTTAGACCGATATCCCTTCTCAGATCCCTGAAGTAAGTGATTTAAGTTCTGCTGCACAGGTACAAACAAAAGTAATGTGTCAGAGTTATATAACTAGTGGGGTGTGATCATGATTAACCATAACTACATTTTATTCTAGAAAATAAATGAAAAAGCTCAACCTGTCCTGACGTATGTAGGCATAAGCCACACAAAGCAATGATTTCCAGTGTTGATCGAGCTGCTTTGCTATTTTGCATTCACTTGATTGAATGTTTGAACTGATTGAAATGCTTTCTGTTTTATGCCATCATTACCCTAAAGATAAGCTTATCTTTAAATTAGGTTGTTGTTGTCTATTTTAGGGCCCTTCGTCCTCCAGGCTGGTTACCACACTGGCATTGTGGAGTCCGAGTCTCCTCAAACAAGAAATTAGTAGGGTTTATTAGTGCTATTCCTGCCAACATTCGCATCTATGACACGTAAGTAATGGACATTTTGATTATGTAAGATAAACTGATATAAATAAAGAACATCTCAAATTTTAATTCAAATAATAAAACATAAAAATTGTGTTCTAAGAATTGCAAATATGCTTTAAAAATATTTTTTTTAAAACAGCGCTTCAATGTAAAAGTGTGCATTTTAGCCGATTTTAACCCTCAATGCACATGGTGAAATTATTATTGAAGCTAATTTTTCATGTTAATTTTTTTTCTAATATAACAAAAAAATAATTCAATATTATTTCTGACTTCTAGTGTGAAGAAGATGGTAGAAATAAATTTTCTCTGTGTGCATAAAAAGCTACGGTCTAAACGTGTTGCACCAGTGCTGATTCGGGAGATAACTCGCAGGGTGAATCTGGAAGGCATTTTTCAGGCTGTTTACACTGCTGGGGTAGTGCTACCAAAACCAGTTTCTACTTGCAGGTAAGTTTAAGTGCAACTGTCTTTTTGCATTGTTAGTTTTCAGATTTTAAAATTGGTGGTTTTCCATGCTGGAAATTTTTTATTCTTGATTTTTGAAGTGTGTTCAAAATTGTTGGTTTTTGACCAAGGTGTAGGTTTCTGACAGGTAAAATTCTGTGGAGCGAATATATATACTTAGTAGAATTAATGCAGATAATTGACTTTAAGAAAAGGCCCTGGGTCAGTTTCACCAAAACAGCTTTAGCAATTCACCACCATATTTCACAGTTTGTATAAATTTTATTTGTTTGTCTTCAGACAGAGAAATTCATACAGATAGGCAATAGTTCCCACCCTTGAGTCACGGTGGAATTGCCATTAGCTGAGCCCTGAAATTGACTCCTACGGACACGGTTGTAACACTTCATTGAACAAAGAATAAATCCAGATGTGGGAAACCTGGGCATCACATGGACATTTTGACAAAATCTCACCCTTCAAAGCCAAGTTATTCATCAAAACAAACCCATGGAAAAATCCTAGGAAATAGTCTTTTTTTATTTTTGACATGAATTTTGAACTTGATATTGCTTGAATGTTAAGGAAATTTGCTTCACACTTTAGGAAAGAGTGGTTCAATTTCATGTTGATATGCTATTATAAGATAATAAATTTTTCTTTGCCAAATAGAGCAAATTTTCATATAAGGGAAGATATGTTGATGTAGATTTTTTCAGATAGATTTAAAAATAATTACTGTTCTAGTAATGTTAATTCTATGTAATACCCCTGTAATCCACCTTTGGGAAAATATTTATTTGCCATGTTTTATGGGCTTTGATTAGTGCCTGTGAGGAAGGATTGAAGAGGTTGACACTTTATAGTTTAAGCAAACATAGCCTAGGAGATGTATAGGGACAGTGAAGATAAATAATAAACAGTGGACATTTCTGAAGTAATGTCTGTTAGATAAGGCCTTCAAAAGCTGAAACCACTAAGTTTATAGGCTCATTGTTGTCACATGTACAGAGTACAGTGAAATTCTTACTTGCATGTCCTAATCAACATGCAAGCTCCAGCACCATGATTAGTGAGTATAACTATCTTACCTTAAAATTTCTGCCTTCCTTACCTGAAAAATCTCAGAACACAGTTTACAACACTATCTGCCATATTGGATATAATTAAGAAAGCATTGAATTTACTTCTTAGAAAATAAACACATAGTTCAGTGCACCACAATTCAGTTTCATCTCCTCTGAAGTCCTGAATACCAGTCTGGTTTGACTATAATATATTTGATACATTGTTGTTGCCAGAAACACAATGGTCTAGTTGGAGTGAAAGTCAATATGAGAGATTTGCATGATTTGGTATTTTAATGTTTACATTTGCATGCATGTTCAGCTTATGTTTTTGGTGGTGTGCACATCAAGTAAGCCATAAAAAGCACTATTGAAATAGAGTTGAATAATATTGGGACATTTACTGCTAAAGCAGCATACAAAGAATGCCCCTGCATTCTATTTGTTCCTTTTGGTCAGAGTATACTGTGTGGTCTTGGTGTCCCTAAAATGTAATTTTCCCCTGCTACCATATATCTTTCTTTTATTAGGTACAGTGCACTCCCAAACTGTTTATCCCCAGTACTGGATAATTTCATTTTATAATGAAAACCATTTAGAGGTGTCATGAGCATGCAATAATAAAATGTCTTTATCTTGTTTTCACTCTCTCTCTCTCTGTCTTTCTCTGGCACTTGCACCTACTCCTCTGACAGGCCTAAACAGCCATTTACTGCCATCTTTTGATTACTTTTGGAGGGCTCAACTGGAGTTGGTGCAGGCGAATTGGGGATTTATTGGTCATAGATTGGGCAATTTGGTGATTCATTTTTGTTTAAATTAGTTTAACTTGTTTTGTGGTTTTTTTCAACACTTCATCTCATTTAAGATAAGATGATAAGGACTTTACTAGCTAGTAGGCCATGACCTGGCACTAGGCTAGGAAAACGTATTTTTCTTTTTAAATTCTTGCAGGAAATTCATAATCAGTATGGAGATCTTATAGATAGACAAATTCAAGGTAGAAACCAGAAAATTACTGCGTGTTTGATAGGTATCTAATATTTAAGCAGTGATTGGTTAAATTAAAACTGGAATAAGAATAAAGTCCTACACAGTGAACATCTACTTATCCGTTATTAGCATTAGGTTGCTTGTGTTTCTTAAAAAAAAAAAAAAAAAAAAAAAAAAAAGTAATTATTTATAGTGTGCTGAATTGATGTATATGAAAATACTATCTGAGGATAACACATAATGCATAATGAAATTGGTTAGACATTGCATACTGATTACAGGTCATTGAATTTTGTCACATTACTTTTTCACTGAAATATTACAAAACAAATTATGTGCTCTTTTTGTAGGTATTGGCATAGATCTTTGAACCCAAGAAAATTAGTGGAAGTGAAATTTTCCCATTTGAGCAGAAATATGACCTTGCAGAGGACAATGAAGCTGTACAGATTACCAGATGTAAGCATTGCTGGTTTATTAAAACCTCCAGTTTAAAAGAAGTTCGAACTGTCATAGACTATGTCTGCTTGTATCAACAGTGTAACAAAAAAGTTCTGCTAAATTACTATTTGGTAAAAAATACAAAATATTCTAAAATATCAATTACATATTCATTTATGAATATGTTTTTATGTAAATTCAGCAATATTTGCGTTTTAATTGAACAAATACAGTATATACATTGTTGGGCATTGTAGGTAAAGAAATATCACTTCAAAATAAGATTTAGAGTATTACTGTATATAAAAATGTTAATTAAAACATTTATTACTGTAGATTACTTATCTGATAATTATTTTAAACTGAAAAAATGAATTATGCTTACTGTTTTCCAAGGCCACTAAAACAAATGGTATGCGAGCTATGGAGAAGAGGGATGTTAAGCAAGTTAAAGAGCTGCTTGAAAATTATCTGAAGCAGTTTCATTTAGGACCAGTGATGAATGATGATGAAGTAGCTCACTGGTTCCTTCCTCAAGAAAATATTATTGATACATATGTGGTAGAGGTAATAACTTAACTATTTCACAATGTAAATTACCATGTTCATTATTCTGCTACAGTAATTTTGCATATGTAATCATTCAGATATCTGAAAACAAATGCTGTTTTATGCTTTTTGATAAGTACCATAAAATTGTAAAATTTGTAACAGTATAAATTAGACGTTAGAGCATTACCTACCTTGTTAAGAAATCAGATGACTCTCAAGCATATTACAAACATTACTTCTTCTTCTTTTGGCTGTTCCCATTAGGGGTTGTCACTGTGGATCATCATTTTCCATATCTTCCTATCCTCTGCATCTTGCTGTGTTACACCCATCACCTGCATGTCCTCTCTCACCACATCCATAAACCTTCTCTTAGGCCTTTCTGTTTTCCTCTTGCCTGGCTGCTCTATCCTTATAGCATCCTTTTCCCAATATATCCAGCACCTCTCCTCTGCACATCTCCAAAGCAACGCAATCTTGCCTTTGTCACTTTGTCTCCAAACTGTCCAACCTGAGCTGTCCCTCTAATGTACTAATTTCTAATCCTGTCCATCCTTGTCACACCCAATGCAAATCTTAACATCTTCAAGATCTCCAACTCTGTCTCCTGTTTTTTTAGTCCGTGCCACAGTCTCCAACCCATTTAACATAGCTGTTCTCACTACCGTCCTGTAGACCTTCCCTTTCGCTCTTGTTGATGCCCGTCTATCACAAATTACTCCTGACACTCTTCTCCACCCATTTTACCACACCTGCACTCTCTTTTCACCTCTCTATCACAATCTCCGTTACTCTGTACTGTCCTCACCCTCCTCCTCTTCTTGATATCCAACGTCATCCTACAGACCACCATCCTATGCTGCCTAACTACGCTTTCCCCTGCCTTCACTTTGTAGTTTTCAATCTCCTTTGGATTGACCCTCCTGCGTAGGATTTAATCTACCTGTATGCATCTTCCTCCACTCTGTGTCATCCTATGTTCCTCCCTCTTCCTAAAATATGTATTCACCAACATGTCCATTGAAATCCTCTCCAATCACCACTCTCTGTCTCTTGGGTACACTGTATGTGCCTTTGTCACCTTAAGAAGAGTTTAAAATTCTTTGAGCTGAATAAAACAAAATGCCATGCTAGCAGTTAGTGTAAGGATATACAGTATTAGATTAAATGGTCACTATCATCCCATGTACATACTGTATTACATTGAAATTCTGCTTGCATGAGCTCATCAACATACAACACTTCACACCTCAAACATTGGTGTAGCTTGGACATATACCTTGCTTTTACACTAATCTTGAGGAAATATTAGAAAAGTTAACTAGCTTTCTTTTTAACAATGTTTCACACGTGCAAATAGTAAAAGTAATGTTTGATGAAAAGTTAAATTTCAGTCACAGCAGTTGAAACGATGCAATAGGTTTTTTGTGCTGTTTTAGGTTTTAAGCCTAAAAGATGATAAAAATGTAAGAGGTAAATATTGTATTAAACTTAGAAAGACAGTTTGTCATTGTATGACCAATTTTGTTTTGCAGAACCCTGGGGGAGTTTTGACTGACTTCACAAGTTTTTACACCCTTCCATCAACAGTTATGCATCATCCTGTTCACAAGAGTCTGAAAGCTGCCTATTCTTTCTATAATGTGCACACTGAAACCCCTCTCTTGGACCTTATAAATGATGCACTCATCCTTGCTAAACTGGTACTTTTTTTTTTTTTAATTAATTTGTTTTTACTGAAGATAGGATATCTCAAGAGAGAGGCTAATAAAATCTCCCCACAAAAGTCATTGGAAATGTGTTGGTTGAGGTATAACAATTTTAAGAACATTTCTCCATTTTTTGAGACACATACAGTCAGGTCCAGAAGTATTTAGAAAGTGACACAGTTTTCATAATTTTGGGTCTATGCACCACCACAATGTATTTGAAACAAAGCAATCAAATTGTGATTGAAGTATAGACATTCAGCTTTCATTCTTGGGGTTTAACAAAAGTATAGTATGAGCTGTTTACAAAAAAAATGACATTATTATACACGGTTGCCCTATTTTCACAAGCTCAAAAGTATTTCGACAGACAAACATAATTATAAATATAATGCACATTTTCAAAATTTAGTTGAAAATATTTTGCCGTCAATGACTTTCTGAAGTCCATGGAATCCATGGTCATCTCCAAGTGTTGGTTTCCACCCTAGTGATACTTTGCCAGGCATTTACTGCAGCTGTGTTCAGTTGTTGATTGTTGGTTGGAGTTTCTGCCTTCAGTTTTGTCTTCAGCAAGTGAAGTGCATGTCCATTTGGGTTGAGGTCAGTTGATTGATTTGGTCTTTGAAGAATATTCCACTGCTTTGCGTAGAAAAGCACTTGGTTTGCTTTCATAGTATATTTTGGCCCATTTTCAATCTGTACTGCGAAGTGTTGTCCCATCAGTTTTGCAGCATTTAGCTGAATCTGAGCAAATAATATTGTCCTATACACTTCAGAATTCATCTTGCTATTTCTGCCAGTAGTCATATCATCAATAAACACTAGTGACTGATTTATATTCACAGCCATGCATGATCATGCCATAAAACTGCCACCACCATGTTTCAAAGGTGATGTGGTATGCTATAGGTCATGAGCTATTTTTTCTCTTCTCCATACTGTCTTTCCAACATTGTGTTATATATTGATCTTAGTTTCCTTTGTCCAAGGAAAATAGTTTCAGAATTGGACAGGCTTTTAAAAAATGTATTCTGGCAAAGTCTAATCTATCCGTCCTGTGCTTGAGGTTTACCAGTGTTTTGCACCTTGTGGTAAACCCTCTGTTTTTACTTTCATGAAGTCTTCTCTTGATTGTAGACTTTGGCAATGATAGGTCTACGTCCCGAAGAGTGTTCTTGGTTTGGCTACATTTTGTTAAGGGATTCTTCTTGAAATGACAAAATAAAAGAAACACAAAATATAATATTTGAAAGGTCAACACTCTTTTATGATTGTTCAGAGAGCTACTGAGAAAAATGTTTGTTTGCTATTTATTGACCCCATGTTGAACCAAAGAGATTAAGAAAGCAGGCAATTTGTATGCAGTGCATTAGATGGTCTTATGTGACATTGTTAGTGGTGTAGCTCTTGACTAAGTGTGTAGTAGAAAATCCAGACTCATACATTTTGGTTAATCCAAACACAGTCATCACAAAAAAGGGCAAACCTGCAAGCCTGGCATTGGTGTTACTGTAGAGTTCAGGCTGCATCAAACTACAGGTATGGTTGACAGAATTCCATGGATAAGCAGTTTTCTGCTCTTTGTAGATCAAAAGCAGTAGTCATTTACATAGACTGAGTGCAGTTTTCAAACTGGCATTGTTTGGTGGATGATTAGGTGTCAATGATTAATGATTAGTAGCCCTTGTTGGTTGCTAGCCATCACACCTATATGATAAATCAATCTGGTTGTCAGTATCTGAGTTAGCATTAGATGGAAACAGCAGCAAAAACATGGAGAAATGAAGGCTAAAGAATAATGGTGAAGGCAATTTTAAATAAAGGTAGTGTGTGTTTAAATAATATTGATAGTGGAATAGAAAACACATTTTTTTGGAACTGGTTAGACAAGTAAAAAAATGTTTCATTGAACAGGAGAACACCAAAAAAGTGACAGTGAGTGATTGTTACTGATAGTTTGACAAGTCTGCTTAAATACTCACCATATTTTGTTTAGAAGTGATCTATTATACCTTGAGGGAATTTAACACTGCGGAAGATCACATACTTAGCCAAAAAAAAAGAAAAAAACGCCAGGAAAAAAACTTTTAATTCATTGTACAAGTTACATTTTATCCTCTGCTTTTTCCTAACAACTAATACACTATCATCATGTTAAGCCTTACAGATCATCCTAATTCAGTGATTTTTCTAAGCAGTGTAGCCTGTTACACAAGTCTTTATTGTGATCAACAAAAAATATATATAAAATCGTTCACCGATAATTAGAAAGTACTCTAGAGGAAACATGGTTTAGTGCATAGGTTTACATTGAAGGCTTTAAAGAGTATTTAGAAAACACCATTTTCACTCTACTACAGATGAGGCAGCAAGCAACAATTTAAGTTGTCCTGCGCTACTTTTCTGATGAATGTGGCTAAGTCACTGTACAGCACTTTCCTTCACTTAGTATCACTACAGGTGATGGAAAGTCTTGTTTAATAGAGCTCATGATTTCTTTGAGGAAAATAACATTACTTGGAAAAATTTGGTGTCCTTGGAAAAACTTACATTAGTATTACATTAATAAAAATAAAAGAAATATATATATATATATATATATATATATATAAAATGTAAAAAAAAATGTACTCATTATTTTGGAACAGGAATAAATTATTTTTTTCTGGTGTTAGATATTAACCTTTTGTAAGAAGGTTATAGAAAGGAAGGCTAAATGCATAATAAAAGTAAGACAAATGTAAATGAACGAGGCTGAAGCTAAACAAATTCTGCAGTCTTGCAGCATGGGTAAGTGTTAATGTATTAAGTTACATATTCTAAAGAAACTAAAACTTCCTAGAGGCTGTTTTCCAGGCACAGCATTACAAGCTTCTACTAAGTTTTAACTGTGAGTCTGATCCAACTTTGCCCCCAGTAGGCTTAATTTTTGTCCATAAAACTACATTATAAACACCACTGTCTGCACATAGACTTTCATGTCTTGTTCCACCTGACAACCTTTAATCTCTTATCATATACTGTGTTTGTGGGTTTATCTTAAATCACATCTGAGTTTTGGATCTCTTTCATGCCACAGTTGTAATTCAGCTTCATAAACTAGAGACAGCAGTCTTCTGAAATATTATTAATAGTAACTGAAAAATAAATCCTGAAAATCACATCCTTTTAAATTTTGAATATGTTGAGTTTGTTGTGGAAATATCAAGAGTTTTATCAGAAAGACGTTGGCAGGGCAGTGACCACACAGACTTAAGCATAGTGTTTGCTCTATAGATTTTGGCAGTCACAAGCTGAGCATTATTGAAATGCATCATCTTTTTCACCAAAACACTGCTAATACTAGAACCATAGTAAAACTGTTTAGTAGACTGGTAATGTCAATCAGATTAGCGACTGGTGTAATTGATTCAGGGGATTTCACAATATCTAACAAAACCTCAGATTAGCTGTTTAGTGATATGACAAAGATCTTTCACGGGGTTGAAGAAGCACTGAAGCACATAACCCCTGACTAGGTAGCAATCATATTTATGTTGCAAGAAGTCCACATACTGTGCATTTTGATTTCTTTGCAGAAATTCGAAAATGCAATGTTGAAGTAAATAAAGGCTTTCAATGATTACAGTCTCTCTTGCATGTTTCAGGTAATTTTGCATCTGTTACATCTTAGTAAATTATAAGGTGCATCAGATTGATTTTTGGTTGATTAACAGTAAGTTGCAAGACAAAGACTTTGTCTTTTCTAAGCATAGGGGTCCTCTTTCTGCAACTAAGAGGTCAACCTTGCTCACATGCAATCTATTTTTTCAAAAAATGCTTTTACAACTATAATGGTCTCTGCTAATTGTGCAATAATTTCCTCTGAAAACATTTTCTTATTACTGGCACAGATTTGGGGATAAGCTGAGTGGATGTCCCACTATTAAACACAGTAGTTTAATTTTTGCACAGTTTACTAAAACCAAAGGCAAAATGCACTTCTGCCTCTAATTGAATAATGGATTTTTAATGCCTTTTATTTAACCCTTGCACCTGGACAGTGCTATTTATCAGCAGATTTTGAAATATCTCTGTAAAAGCAACAGACTTTTTGTGCCCAGTAGATGGTACTGTTATACTTCTGTTACTGACAAAGTATGTTAAAAGATTGTAAATGAGATGGCTTTTGGTTTTCTAAGTAGTATTGTAAGAATTGAGAACCATGTAGCAGGCCAGTTCAGTAAAAGCCATGATCCAGTTTGTACAGCAGCTAGCAGCCTGTTGAGTATTGCTGTTTTTCAATAAATGCTATTTTCTCTAGAGTGAATATTTTTTTTCCTGGTTAACCTGCTTTCAGCATCAAACTTTCTTTGTGCTGGTGTGAGCACATACATCAGATACTACAGGAGAAGTGTACAGATGCTTGGATAAAATTTTATAGTTCACGGGTTTTATTGTTGCTCTTTGGGGTAATTTGGAAGGAAGTCCACTACTAGAAAAAGTCATCCTGTTTTTACACTTAGTGCATTTTATAAAGAATTTGTCATATAGTAAGCTAAAGATACCAGAAAAGTTTGGTAAAGTTTTAAATCCCTCTCCATGCTTAATGATCAATTGTAACACTTCCTGAGGTCAGATTATGGATAAACTAATCTATGTGAGTTAAAACAAAATGACCAGAGGGCCTCAAGTATAAACGATGTTCATGCACAAAAATATTGCATGCGCCCGTTTCCATACACACTTCAAGATGTATAAAAACTAAACCTGGCGTAAAGCCATGCACATTTTCACGGCAGGGTTCCCCCTTGTGTACACACTTTTCTGCTTGATTTTGCAAACTGGCGGCACCCAGCATCAAAGCAGTGCTACTGTTTCTGTGTTGTTTCCGTCTTTTTCATATTAGCATCCATAACGTGGGAGTTGTCAAATACACCAAAATTAATTGCATGTCCTTTACAAATTTAATTCACTTGATTGTAATAATTCTGTAACAATATAATGGTACACAGAATACCCAAACTATTCCAACTACCATGGCTGCTTTAGTGTTGTTAGAAAACATCGCAAATGGAAAAATTAGAAGAGAGTACGTATTTATAGATGATGATGATGATGACTGGCTTCTAAGTCAGTTTCCAAGAGCTATCCTTTTGGATTTGTGTGCTAAATTGGTGCCAGCTTTAGAAAGGCAGTATTTGAGGAATCGTGTTCTACCTGCTCCTTTGCAAGTTCTGTCCACACTCTGGTTTTTAGCCACAGGAGCTTTTAAATATGAACTAGCTGACCGATTGGGCATTTCACAATAACCACTGAGTCATGACATGTCAGCTGTATAAGATGGTATTATCTGCTTGTCGTCCAGATATATATGATTTTCTTACACTGTGGTTGAACTGGAAAGCATCAAAGTATAATTCGCAGCAACGTCCAGTTTTGCAAATGAAATCAGAGTGGTCAACTGCATGCACATTGCTATTGCTGGATGTGCTATATCAGCCAGGGATGAATTACCAAAAGAATGAGCTAGCATTACATCATCTCTAACAGGAGAGCCTATAAAAACAGTAACTCCGCACACAGTCACAGGCGCTTTTTCCAAATAGTGCGGCAAAAGGCAAGCAGTCACTTTAAGGATAGCAATTCATCTCAAAGAGCCATGTAAAGAGCAGAGAATCTATCCATTGTGGCGCTTGTCGACAACCTTACACTATAAAGGCGCCTTCAAAGAATGTATTTGCTTATGTAAATAGAAAGCATTTCCAGTCTATTAATGTGTTGCTCTCTAGTCCGCAGAAAGTGTCGCATTTTGTAAACATGTAGCGTGCTGTATAATGTGGCACACAATCATGGCTTGCCTGTACCTGAAGAGATGTGGTATGATAACCCTGACCCACAAAAAGATCATCCTCATTGGACAACATTACAACTTCATTTAAATGTAATTAGCAGAATGTAAAAACAGGTAATCAGATGAAAAATGTATTTTGTAACCAGTTCATTTAATTTGTGATCAATATCACATAGTACAGCCCTTCTATTCCTTAGTTCATTGGCCACATCTCTTACACCATCCACTACTGCATTTTGTGACTCCAAAACAGTGTCCGTCAACACACAGCCAGATGGTTGCTCAGTGGTTTCCGAAGCAGAGGTGTGTGTGCAGCCAGCACCTATGGGTGTTGCGTCCTCGGCACGGGGGTCGACTTTTGTAATATTGTCTGAAACAGAATAAACAGACGGTGGGCTGTGACTCGCCTTTGCACTGCAACTTCGGTATCTGCACACTTTTTTTATTTCGGGCATTGTGCCACTTTCTGAACTTTAAACTGTCTCCACCATGCTGTATCACTTGGATCAACTTCCTTTTGTTGCTTATACCACTGCTTAAGCCAACAAATACATTGGAACATTGGCTTGCGAGTGTTCTGCAAGAAGAGCTGAATTTTTAATAAATTTTGACTTGATAAATGAGCGATGTCTTGCAATACGAGTAGTACATATACGCTTTGTCTGCCAAGTGCCACGTAATCACAACTGAGCTGATGGTGGTTCTCTCTTTCGCTACGGGATTGTGGGTAATTGTCAGCCATTCTCCGTCTGAGTCGGCGTGCTTCACTCTTATGGTCGACATCCGTACGAGCGTATACTGTTTACTATAGCATGGTGACCACGTGTGTGTGTGTTATAATTGTGAGTCCCTGTCTTGCACCCCAAAACACGAAGCTGAGTCTCAGTACTTTAGCGAGACCAGCTTTATTCAGCTTGAAATAGGAACAGCACGGCTATTTATTGTAGTGGGATCTTCTACTAACTGTACACAGACACAGCAGTCAGGCAGGGCTGGGGCCAAGTAATACTGTGTCCTGTGCATTTATAATGTTCCTGTATTACCCATCAACTGCAGACGCTTATAGCATGTCCACGATCTTTTCGGATTCGCTTTTACGGCGAACTGCAACAGTGCTTGGAGCCTGCGGTTGCTTCGGAATACTCTTCCGCGTGTCGTCCCGTTGGGTGGAATCCCAAAAGAGTTTAGAAACTCATTCACACCAGCCATGATTCTTTTCAAAGGTAAAGTGCAGGTTAATTTGTTTTATGTATTTTTACTTTATATTTTGTATCAATCATTTTTATATTAATAGTTTTGGGTTGTGGAACGAATCATATGAGTTTCCATTATTTCTTATGAGGAAATTCGCTTTGATGTAGAGTGCTTTGGATTGTGAGCATGTTTCCGGAATGAATCATGCTCGCAAACCGAGGTTCCACTGTAGTATGTTTTTCCTTGCCTCCACTTTTCATTCACTGAAATTCTCTTTTTTTTCCATATGATTTTGCCATTGTGTCTTAAAACACTGAATAGAAGGGGTTTATTTATATTTATTTGCATATTCAGATATGCAAAATTTTGGAAGGAGTCGGGGTTGGGCTGTAGGTATGTGCACGTGTGTTAAATTTCACGTTCATTAGGATTTATAATGCAGAAGTGCATGGAACTTGGCGTACGCACAGTTTTATGCAACTGGATATTTTTGTGCTTATGCACATTTCCAGTTTTGTCAGTACACGATGTTTTACTGTAAATTCTACACACAAAGTTGTACATGAGGCCCTAGGTCTTTACCTTTTATAAAGGCAGAAGGCTTCTTGAGGTTTGTGCTAGTGTTTTGTTCCCTGTTTGGTTATCCTTCTACCCAATTGTTTTATTACCTAATTATGCTTGTATATACTTCGTATTTGTCTGCTTATTTATTCTATTACAAGCACCACTTCTCTAAACAATGCATATAATTTATAGACATGTCTCGCTTAATTTTTTTCTGAAAATGTAAGAGCTATGTAAGAGTTTTAATTCTACTATACAAATGTAACATTCAATCAGCTACAATAGGGGTTTACAAAGCCCAGTGAGATGAGTTACAGTGGAATAAAGTGTGGCACACCCCAGATTTTAAGGTATTAAGAAATGTTTGTTTTTATATAATTTGTTCAGTTATCAAAGCTGTGTGTGCTGAGTGTAAGTAATAATCTGTTTCATTTGGTAATAATTTATTCACGATAATGTACTGTTTATTTGTTTGATTACAGAGTACACTTGTTAGATTGATGATAGTAGTGAAGATTATTTTGGTTTTTATTGTTACATGTTGCAAATATTTAATTCCAGTTGTTGCTATATATTAAATGCTATTTCTGTTGTGTATTGTAATGTAGTGACCATTGCCTGCGCAGTATGCACCCGTTATTGGAACTTTTTAGTGTTTTAAGGGTTGTATACCTTATATGTGTTGCTGTTAGAATTAAGTAATTAATGTATCATTACCATGCAAACATACACACACACTCTCGTACAGAGATCAACTGTGGTCATGCTGGCCTTACTAAAAGTTTGTGAGTGAGTTCAAATGTAAGAAGATCCTGGTCCAGTGTTCTGATTGCCAAGCAGTACAAGCAAACCTATTAAATTTTATATTATATACAGGCAACTTTCTCAGCAATAAAGTTAAAGAATGCCCAGCTGCTGTTTTCCCACAGCACAGTTGTAACACAGCATCCTCCTGGATTGGGGCATGTTTCAAAATAAATAGCACATAATTAAATGGCCAGTCTTTCAACAGTAGATAATAATTTAGAACAGAATTGTGACAATATACATTAAAGTTCATATGGAGAGTTGAAATTATTCTGTTGTCTAATCAGCTTTGGAAACTGTGTGTTTTGACCAGCACACAGTGATGCCAAGATAGGCTTCAGCTCCCTAGGACTATGTACTTGAACAAAATGGAACAACTGATATTGATTGTGCATATTTGCAATTGAAACAAAAAAATTTAAAATGTTTGTAAGTTTAGCCATACTCCTAATGAATAGCTCCTACAATAATCTGATCATCCTTTGTTACAACAGTAAAAGACAGTGCAAACTAATACTGCTCTAATTGATCAGCTGCTGATCTAAATCAGCTTATTTTCATTCAAAATAACTTGATCAGTGATTGGAACGTTGGCAGCTCTCAATAAACTTTGTTCACTATGTTTTTCTAAATTTTATGGTAATTTGATTTTAATGTTCCTTAATGCAAAGTAGTTTCTGCCAGGCAGACTTTATCGGAGAGAGATGACTGTAATAATTGGTTTTTACATTGAAGAAAGTGGAGTAATAAACAGAGAGAAAGGAGTATGAGGAGTCATCCTGTTCTTGGAGAAGAACAGCAGACACACAATATATGTTGTCCAGCTGAACTTCGAGCAGAAGAAAAGAGAGGTGTGTAGAAATTAAAAGAAGCTGAATTCCAAATTTTTAATTTTGTCCTTTAATGAAAACAGACAGTCCTTGTCTGAGTGTGGACAAAAGCTGCTCACATTTTTTTATTTAGAAAAAGAACGCCCATTAATCCTTTTTGTAAATCTGCTGAGGGCGCAAAGCAGGAGCAAACTGTGGACAGGGTTGCCAGTTAGACAAACAACAGATAAAAAAAAACTTTGCCCATATTGATTAGTGTACAATAGGTTTATTAACACAAAAGGCAAACTTTTATCTGTTTTATGTGTAAATGTGTTAATCATGTTAGGCTTGTAAATTCTTGATAAACATCTTAACATTTTGTTAGAACTGAGGCTTATAATTATGATATGTATTTATTGTATGCCATATGTGTTATACAGTCAAAGTAAAAAGTATGTGAACCCTTTGGAATTATCTGGTTTACTGCAAGAATTGGTCATAAAAAGTGATCTGATCTTCATCTAAGTCACAGGTAGGGAATCCATCCCCGGATGGGTTTATCCATTCCCTGGAATTCGGGAATCCCACATGTCATTCCCGGGCTCCCGGGGATGACACAGTGGACGGGCATCTCGCATCTGAATGGTTTTAAAACGACCGACACTTATTTTTAATAAAACTACTGCAATAAAAGACTAACCTCATCTACAAGCAGTTCATGCTGTCATATAAGTACATGTACCTAGTTCAGGGGTGCCCACACTTTTTCGGCTTGCGAGCTACTTTTAAAATGACCAGGTCAAAATGATCTACCTACATTAAAAATGCTCTATATATATATATATATATATATATATATATATATATATATATATATATATATGTGTGTGTGGGTGTGTGTGTGTGTGTGCATAGTTTTACTGTCAAATAATGCAAAAAGTATGCGACACGGCGAACACACTCACTGCACCCCCTCTCATGGATCGAACCTCGGACGTCAGTGTCGAAGCCTCTTTACGTTGCGCCACGGCGTGTGGTTCGTTTATTTGACAGCATGTAGATCGGGGTAATTACATTCATGGCATTCGTAGTCTGAATCACAATTAGATTGTATGGGTGCATGCGGGATGTAAGAAGAAAAGAGATCTCAGACTGGCAGCCCTGTATGTCAATCGAGTGGCAAATGCCATAGGGAGGATATATGATAGACTAACATTTTAAAAAAAAATTTTTTTTTGAATGCAACGCGATCTACCTGCACTACCTTTCCGATCTACCGGTTGATCACGATTGACATATTGGGCACCCCTGATCTAGTTAGTTGCGGTAATAAGAGCGTAGAAGGCACAACGTGTCCAGCATGCGGTCGTCCAGGCGAGAGCGCACATTCGTGCAGTGTAAGCCAGCCACTGAGAAAGCACGCTCTGCCTCCACTGAAGTAAGCGACACAGTCATCAGATACTGATAAACTTCCCCGCCCGCCCTTGCCGTTGCTCCGAAACACCGCCATTTCAGCTTTTACTGATGCATCCAGTTTCTTGTCATCATTCTGTGATGGCAAGTTTCTTGGCACAGATAATGTGGATGCAACAGACTGATGCATTGCAATTTCAAGTTGGTGTTCAAAGTGGTTGTGTGACAGACGTCAATGAAGTCTGCCCTGTCCTAGCATTCATGAGCTGCACAGTGCAGACTCCTCCTAGTCCACTGTGCTCAGTCTTAGTGGAAGCTGGGAAACTGACTGCTGCTGGTCTGTTGTTGACTTAATCGGCAACACACTACACCGTGGGCCAAAAAACCGTGCCACTTAATTATATTCAACTATAACTCTGTTATTTCTTAATTTATTCTTAAACTTTTACATGCTATATATGCAAGCTTGGCCATTCCCGGTTTCCCGGGAATTAAAGCAGTTTCATTCCCGGGTCACAGGTACTGATATACACAATGAGATTAAGCCAGGGACACACAAAAAATTTTACTCTTTCATGCCTTTATTTTACAAACGCATTCAGCGTTCACAGTGGTAGTGGAAAAAGGTAAGTGAACCTTGGGATTTAATAATTGGTTGACCCTCTTTTGGCAGCAATGACCTCAACCAGGCGCTTCCTGTAACTGTAGATCAGACCTGCACATCGTGCGGGGGGAATTTTAGCCCATTCTTCCCTGCAGAACTGCCTTAACTCTTCCATGTTGTTTGGCTCTCTTCAAGTCATTCCACAGCATCTCAATAGGATTGAGATCTGGGCTTTGACTGGGCCACTCCAAAAGGCGGAATTTGTTCTTCTGAGGGCATTGTGCTGTGGATTTTCTGCGATTGTCCTGGTGCATCACCCAGCCTCTTCTGAGCTAAAGTTGATGGACAGACACCCTCACATTATCCTGGAGAATTTGTTGATAAACTTGTGAATTCATTTTCCCCTCAATGATGGCAAGCTGTCCAGGCCCTAATGCAGCAAAGCAGGCCCAAATCATGATGTTCCCTCCACCATACTGTACTGTAGGGATGATGTTTTGATGTTGATATGCAGTGTCCTTTTTACACCAAATGAAATTCTGCTTGTTCCTCCCAAATAGTTCAATTTTGGCTTCATCAGTCCACAAAACATTTTCCCAGTACTGTTGTGGAGTGTCCAATTGCTCTTTTGCAAACTTCAGGCATTCAGCAATGTTCTTTTTTGATAACAGTGGTTTCCTTCTTGGTGTCCTGCCATGGACTTCTTTCTTGTTCAGTGTTTTGCGTATCTATCGTATTTGCATTCTAATGACTTCTTCAAGTACTTTGCTGTCACTCTAGGGTTCTTCTTTACCTCATTGCTGATTTTGCGTTGTGCTCTTGGGGTCATCTTGGCAGGGCACCCACTTCTAGGCAGAGTAGCCACAATACCAAATATTCTCCATTTATAGACAACTTGCCTAACAGTAGACTGATGAATATCTAAAATCTTTGAGATGACTTTGTAACCCTTTCCAGCCTTATGTAGATTAACAATTCTCGATCGTAGCTGTTCAGACAGCTCTTTTGTGCAAGGCATGATTCCCATCTGGATATGATCCTTGTCAAAAGCTCAAACTCAAACTCTATAGTGTTTTTTATCAATCAAAGTAATTCTAGGCCACACCTCTGAACTCGTTTCATTAAATAGACATTGAATGGTATGCTAAATTCTGACTGCAATGAGCTTTTTAAAAGTCATTAGTTTAGGGTTCACCTTTTCCAACCTTTGGTTTCACAGTTTGAATGATTTATTCAACATGGTCAAAACTTCTCTGAAAATCTGTGTATCTTTAGTTATAGGAGACTGTGTTTGTTCATCATTGTGACTGACATGAAGATACGACCATGTTTTATATGGGATTTAGACATAAACATAGATCATTCCTAGGTGTTCACATACTTTTTACTTTGACTGTAGATAAATATTTTTGTACATGTTTTATTATTTAAAGTATGCCTTTTAAGGGGATTTTATTTATTGTAGTATTTTTATGGTTACTCAACAGTAACCTGTAGAATTTAATTTTATTAATACAAAATTAACAAGTAAAATCTAGGGTAAACAGTGTAACTATAAAAATAGCAAGGTTAACACTTTAGTGTAGAACATAAGGATTCTATACATCTCGCTTTGCAGGAGCTTATTGTTAAAAATAATAATAATAAAAGGATAAAGAAAACAAATTGGTACTGGAGTCAACCAGTTCTAGTAACATGCAGCTGGTCACTGATATCGGCCCTAAAGACCAGACCAAAGCATCCCAGCTACACACACACATAAGTTGCTGAACATATTGTTTAGACAGAGGAGGGAGGTGACTTTAGGGAATCTGTGAATCCACCTCCTTTACTGACTTCTAAGGATGTAATTAGCTTGTTTTCAAATAATTTGTATAAGCTAAAACAATATGCACCCATTGCACCAACTTCTGTGGAAGCTTAGTTATGACCTCAGCTAATCTTACAATATTATAACTACAATTTGCATACTTGTATGATCACCATTGACTGAATATGTTTGTAAAGTTACTTGGAAAGAGTGCAAATGCAAAGTTATTAAGACGTGTCAAATGGTTCATTTCTTTAACACATTTTTTTTGTATTCACAGAAAGGTTTTGATGTCTTTAATGCACTGGATTTAATGGAAAACAAAACATTTCTTGAAAAGCTGAAATTTGGTATAGGCGATGGAAATTTGCAGTATTATTTGTACAACTGGAAGTGTCCTGCAATGGAGCCAGAAAAGGTGAAGCTCTTTTAAGAAAAGTAACAATTACACATCACGTTGGTTAAAGGAATTTGTGGCTTACGGCGAAATAGACTTGTTTGGGAAGATTATTTTTACAGTGATTAACTGAAACAAACACAAAGATATTAACATTTGAATTTTAACACCGGAGACCTTAGGACATCGTAAACCCAAATCTGACTTATAAGCTGCTTAATTTCTGTCTTTCAGATTCACACAGAATGACAGAACATGCAGTTGTGTTTTGAGTGAGGTGTACACATCCATTCCTTAAACAGACAGATTGTTGTTGACATGATGTCCGCAGTCTGTCATATCCTGTCCCTTCTGCATGTCCAGTTAGTTTTTTTTGTATCATAGAGATATTGGAGGTCCTACATACTGGTTGTGAGACAGTTTTACATGTAGGTGGGTTGGCACTAGATCCTGACATGCCAAAAAACATGTCTGTCCACCCATCATTTCCAAGTGAAAGCTGATAACTTCTGTTTCTGTCTTCCAGATCGGGTTGGTTTTACAGTAGAGACCTGAGGAACTGAATGCCATATTGAGCCAGAGTTGCACTTTGTCAAACTCTGGACATGCTTTACCCTTCAATCCACTTCAAAAGAAGGAATGCACAACCTCAACACAATCATGTGAACAGAGACCACAACGTCAGTTTCTCTTCTAAGGCTTGTCGATTTAACACATGAGAACATTGCAAGTGCAGATTTGAAGAAATGATGTCTCTTTTTAACCATTTACATCCTGAATGTGAACCATACAGACTGCTTGAGACAGAATTTCACCAATAAATTTTGATCATCTGATAAGAAAATGAAGTTACTTTCATTGTCTTAAAGATATACACCTGCCTAAATGGCTCCTAATGCTATAAGGGGCTTGGAGGGGTAGAACAAGATTCATTGAGATGCAATTCATTTCTTTTTTGCACAAAGATACAAAATAAGTATTTGTATTGAAGATAAATTATTGCTCCTGTCATTGTTCAATTTGATATTTATTATTTGTTTTTGTGCTGGAAGGTTAAGAAGATGCCAAAGTGCCCATATTGTTTCCACCTGTTAAGTGCATGACTTTGGAGCAAAGAAAATATATACTGTACATAGCAGCGGTTCTAGTTTTGCACACCAGGATATTTTTGTTTTTTTATTTTATTTAAAGAACAAATGTAACAGCACATTATTGATGCTGCTAAGCCATACATTTATCCATGTCTGAGCACAGAGTAGTCTATTCTCCAAATGCTTGTATTTCTTGTATAGGTATCTGGGAACAGGAGCAGCACTTTTTGTTTACAGATTGTATTTGCAAGCTTCTACACATCTTTTAAATCTGCAGAAGAAAAAACAAGGTAAATGACAATACCAGCCGATACTGTGATAGGTGTTACAAATGCACACACAGTACTGAAAGCTTTTTGAAGTGCATAATTTTATTTTGTATATATGTGAAAGCATGTCTGCTTATTGCAGCTAGAGAGCATTTGTTTATCAGCTTTGTACTTTCTTTCTTGAAAGGCTTTTAATGACAGCTTTATACTTGTGGGAGAGATTTGTTCCTTTGTGGTATGATATGTTTCTGATGCTGTGGTCATATTCTTCTGGTAAGAATATATAATTGTTTTCCATACTTTAGGTGTGATAATGTGTCTGGTGCAGTTTTGTGTGAAGCGCTGACAAAAATGAAGAGTCATAAAGCAGATGAGCAGAATGCCAAGCTTGTTCAAAAAGATTTCAGCAAAGGCTTTTTTTTTTTTTTTTTTTTTTTTTGTGTGTGTGAACATGCTCAAAATTGATACTTGAACAAATACTTTAACTGGGTTTTGTAAATGTTTTTGGTGTAACATTGTGAACGTGATAAGTTCCTGGAACTATGTAAGTTACCCAGGTCTAAAGCCATGTTCCCAATAAGGCCTGAAAAAGTCATGTTTTTATATTTGTGGGGGCTTCCTTTAGGATTTTACTCCATACTTAGACCTTTTTAAAATTCCTCATACATCTGAAAATCAAGAAGGTGGATTGACAAGATTTGTAAAAGAAGCCTTTTGTAAGAGTCATTTGTTCATCATTTTTAAGTAAAATATCTAATAGGCACAAGGATCAACTGAATGAGTGACCATTTTGGACTCCTGATTTTCAGTCATTGATTCAGTTTTATACTCTAGTTTTATTTTGTTTGTAGATGGTAGAAGAGCCTTAAGGACAAACTGAAGAACAAATGAGAAAAACCAGCACTTTTAACTGGCCATTAATTAACTCCCTTCTTGTCTGAAACAAATTTGAGGTCTACCAGCATGGATATTCAGTCAAATAAAATTCTCCCAACTTTGAATTTCCTCTTTGTATATCTTATTTCATTGAGATGCATAACTGCAAGTGGGTGCAAGGTACTGCTAGTGAAATTAATAACCGTCCATGTATGCCAGTGAAGGCCTAAATCAGTGAAGCAATAATAGTACAGAGTGGACAGTGATTATGGGTTTAAACTGGGATATTTAAATTTACTGGACCTTGATCATTTGTGCTGTGAAACCATTGCCTTTCCAAGTTATCATGCTGACATATTAAATAAATAATGCTAAAATTATTTAATATTACTAATATGAATGGGCAGATATTGTTTTACCTGAGGAAGTTAGTTTCTTTCGGAAAAAGTCAATCCTGTCAATCGGTATTGGATCTCTGCTTCCCTATACTAGTTGATGTTCAAACGTTCTGCATTTATTGAAGTTATCACTTACCTCTCCATATTTGCTCTAGTGTTACAATGAAAAATTAGAAGGGAAATCTGACCCAAAACAGAATCCCATAAGCTTAGCGATTTTATGTTTCCTAAACAATACACTCTAGCTCAAACCGTCAAGCCACTGATGGAACAATGGGTCCCCAGCACTGCCTTTAATTAACCTTGTCTTGATCCAGTAACCACCCAAGATAGCTTTTGTGTTCCACCCTTTGTATTATGAAAACTGGGGTAAGTCATACATTTATTCATATTTCAGTTATTATATCAAAAGATTTTTGTGACCTGATGACAGTGACTTTTCATGTGGAGATACTATTTTATATATGAAGCAATGAGTAAGTACCGTAGCTTAGTGAGTGAGGATACAAAGCCAGCAAAATCTGTTCATGATGTGCATCACAATCAGATAAACACTGCCAAGTGTGGCCTAAGATTTTTGCACAGTAAATTATATGTAATGTCTAGCTGAGAATAAGATTGTTATGACACCCTTCTTCAAATTGATGATGTAGTAATGTAAATTTCAATGAAATTTGTACAATTGGACATTACAGTTTTTGCTACTTTTTATCACATTATGAAGGATGGGGAACAGAAAACAACCCGTCAATTGGTCACACAGCTTCCTTCTTTATGTCTTGCTGAAAAGAAGTGTCAAAGGTGCAAGGGGCAATCGGAGGGGTGCCTCAAGGATTGGTGCTGGGTCCTCTTCTTTTCTCTTTATACCAGCCTCATTAGGCCCTCATATCCTGCCCCATTGATTCTCTTAACAGTGTTATGCTGATGGTAGTCAGCTGTACCTGTTCCCTTCCAGAGGACCACACCGTATTAGTTAAAATCTTGCCACGTGTCAATAATATCTCATCCTGGATGAAGGAACATCACCTCAAGCTCAACCTGGCAAAGACAGACTTCCTTGAGGTCCCAGGTCGTATTCAACACCCCACCTCTGTTAAGCTCAGTTTATTGTAGCTATTAACCATTTCAAGGTTGTGTACAGAGTTGGTGGGCATCAATGACCAGCCATCCTTCACTGCCCAAACTGGAACTATCTTTCATTCATGCAGATTCAAGCTGTGTAACATCCTCAAGGTCCAGGCTTAACTGATGGAGCATACAGCACAACTCCTGCACTATCCTTTGGTCATGTCACATCTGGACTACTGTAACTCTCTACTGGCAGAAATACCTGCATATGCTGTCAAGCTCCTTCAAGCGATTCAATGAGCTGTGACGCATGCATGTCACTCCACTCTTCAGGTTTATCTAGTCTCATGTTGTTCTGTTTGATTTAAAGCTCTTCATTTATGATCATTAGTTTTGTTATCTTGTTTTTCATCACTTGCTTCAAAGCCTTTCCCCCTGACCAATGTTTACTCGATTACGTGGACTTCTTGTACGTCATTCTGGATAAAAGCAAAATCAATGTAAAAGATTAGCAATGAAGCCAAAATGCACAGCTTCGTCTTAATACACCACTAAATTATCACGCTGGTCCCCTGCTTGTCTTTAGGCCAAGAATTGTTAAGCATTCAGGACAGAATGTGCACTCCACTGGGAACTCTCATCTCATCCACAGTTGACCAATACTCAGTTTTGGCGGATGCTCTACTGTGCACATTTTGATGGACTGATCTTCACAACATAAATGATTTTGCTTTGGGGACATATGAATGCCTTGAAGATATGTCTTATTGCTCACCCCATCCTAAAATGACATTACACTCTTTTGTCCACATGTCATTTGTGTTAGATGTAAAACCCGATGTTTGTGTTGTCAATCAGATGGACATATTTAACTGGAATTCATGAGGAATAACCCAACTACATGAAGCTTAACAGTCAAATGTTAGCAATGAAACGAACAGAACAAATTATCTTCTCATTCTTCAAACTACAAAATTTATTTTACTTTTGACTGTTTTTCACATTGGAATAAAAAAAAAAAAAAATATGAAGAAACACATTAAGATTAAATAAAATTCTCAAAACAGAAAAAAGTAACACTTGACAACTGCAGTACTGCCATCTTGTAAAATTATAAAAACTTCAATAGTCACGCTCTCCCTTTTGTGCCATTTTTGTTATAGCAATAAGTGCAAATTTTCGATAATAAAAGGTTGTTAGTTGTTCACAGAACTCGTCTTTACAAACTGAGTAACTTTTGAGATACACGTTTGAGACAAAAAGACAGCTGGTTCTCTTTATGGAGAGGTCCATTATAAGCACCACTTTGTAACAAATGTGTTGGACTTTTTGAGGTCAGTATGCTGCAGTGGGAAAAACAGAATGAAAAACATCTTTTCACGTAGCAAAGTCATGACTGTCAGATTGGGAGACAGCCCTGCTATCAAGTTAAACACATGTGAAGTAAGTTCATGGTGGAAAAGACACCTGAAAATGGGCCAAACAGCCGTTCCTTTTCAGCATCCTTGAACTTAAACAAGGAGTGGACGATAATTTGTCTGATGAAATTCTTCACAGTGTGGATTTAAAGAAAAAAAGTGTTAACATTATGCTAAAAATGTGTGGAAAACCTACAAATTAAACAAAAATTACTGTATTACAACTAGTGCGACTAATAAGCAACTACGCAAAGCACGAGTGAAACGGTATCCATAGTATAGTGTGCAGTTCTGGTCACCGCACTACTAAATAAATAAATAAGCCATGGCAGTGACTGAGGCTGTGCAAATGAGAGCAACAAAGAGCATCCCAGGACTTACAGGCACGTTCAACGTGGACAGCCTCAGAGAATTAAAGCAGCTTAGCCTCGAGCAGAGGAGGCTGCGTGGGGTCCTCATACAGCTCTCCCAACTTCTCTAAACCACTGATTCAGTAGATCCAGCCAAACTGCAAACTTGAGCACACCAGTGGAAATTGGGGTAAACTGCATTTACGAGAGAAGTCCGGAATCGCTCCTTTACACAACAAATTATGAAAATCTAGAATTAAACTACCAAGCCATGTGGTTGAAGCAGAAACCTTGACAATCTTTAGCAAGCATCTGGATGGGATTCTGGAAATCTTAGCTATTAGCTAAACAAACAAGCTTAATGTACTGAATTCCTCATTTTTGTCAACATTCTTAAGCGGGCTTACCTCTTTAAGGCCATCATCCATGTTAAGTGCTCTACAACTTGATTGTCAAGCCTCCTGATGACAAAGAATTGAGTGAGCGACTGAGTAAGAAAGACGACGCACTTTTGTTGGTCTGAGAGGTGAAACCTGCTATAAAATCCACTTGAGTAGCTGTGTGTTAAGCATTTCAAATGATAAGAGGTTTGTCTGTGGACGTATTTAATCAGTAAAACATTTGTTATTAGTTTAAAAAAAAGTTTCAGTCTGAAAAGTATACGATAATACATTACACTGGTTTCTATCAAAACTGTCGGCAAATTTAATTATACTATGATGTGGAATTTTAGGCCATACCCGTCACTCCTACCATAAAGGTGTCAAGTTATTGTCATTTGTGACCACTGGTCATGAAAGATCAAATCTCACCATTACAGGTGCATGCACAGATGACAGGAGACCAACAATTTAGTCACAACACAAATGGGGAGTACGGACAGAACTAGGTATTCTCTGTTTTGCTGCCTTTTAAAGAATACTGGCAGATAATAAAACATATTTGTTAAGACAACAAAACGACTAGATGAGGTCTTCAAAATAAAAATTTAATTCAATTCAATTATACCATTAAAATTGAAGCACAAGCTGCAAGTAATGACAAGATTAAATACCATGCTATTTCTTTTTTTTGTTGCCTTTCTGTTTGCGAATCTTCGCAGGGTTTGGCACCACCCTCTTTATTTTAAGGGGGTGTAAAGTTACTTGGCTAATGTCTGAATCCTCCTTTGTGTCCGTTACTTCGTCACTCTTCCGTTTTTGACTGCCACGCACCTTCACATCTCTATCCGGTGCCACACACTGGACCGTTTCCTTTGCCGGTGTCTCAGGATCTTTCTGCACGACATCTTGCTGCGGTGTTGTTTGGTCAAGCCAGGGGACCTTTAATGAAGGCACTTTAGGTATTATAGCATTGATTTCGTCAACAAAACTTTCAGAATCCCTCTTAAAACCAAGTGCCAAAACACTCTTTAGACTCAGAAAGGCCGACACATTCTCACTAAGACGGGGAACCTGACAAGCTGGCACTGCCCGGCTGCAGCTTAGCTGAATTAAGTGGTTTGTCATATGAACAGGCTTCACAGATTTGCACACCAGTACTAAGCCAACCTCATCTTTCTCCAAAGCTCTAGTTACTTCATTTATTCCTATAGCCAGCTGCTTTCGCACCTCCAAATTACTCCATCCTTGATGCTGTTCCACTTCTGCACTCTCCACTGGCACTTCTTTCATTACATCCCGAGAAGCCTCTTCAGAGTCCTTATTATCACCTTTCTGACCTTTAGTACGAATCCTTGGTCTCCTTTTTCTTGTGGGGGGTTCCTTCTTCTGCAGCCCTAGTTCTTTAAACCTTTTTTGCAGGATCTCCAAGATGTAATGCATGTTCTCCATTTCAAGGGGACTCCAGCATATATTATAAGGGTTGTTAAAAGACGTCTTTGTCTGCACAGGCTTTGCTTTGCCCGACGTTTTCCCCACACTGCTGGGCGTCTTTGTGGACATTGTGTTCAGGGTTTTTCAAACAGATTTCTGAAATGACACTGGGAATGCAAAAGCAAAGACAATAATCATTATAATAATCTGTAGTGGTACTAGGTTCAACATAATTTAAAAGTAAACAGTTGCTGCTTCACAGAGATCACGTAAGCCGGATCAGAGTTACCCAAGTGTAGCAGTAAACATGATGTGCTGCCATCATCATAAAAACAAGTCTGTCTGCATTAATATATTACAAATTACATGTCAAGACTAGAACTTATAGATTTTTCAGATAAAAAAAATTTAATCTTCCGGTAAACAGCCAAGAACAGTAACTTAAGGGACTCATTATGGGAATTCAGTGTGTGAATGGCATGTACGATACTTTTACAAGTCATAATAGAATTCTACCAGATACATATTTAAAATTCCTTATAATGCCTTGAAAAAGAACCCAAACTATTGTCACATTTTATTGTCTCAGATTCTCAGTTTAAAATATCGTAAAGTAAGAATTTTTAGCTGATGTACCAAAATACTGTACATTATGCCAAAACAAGACAAATAATTTCAAAAACTTTTCAGCAAATTGCTAAAAAGGAAAAACTATTGTGAAACTTTAAGAAGTAAACCTACCCTTTGTAAATATAAGGCTAACTGCTCTCGTGCAGTGCATTACGTTACAACACAATATGGCGATGGTCTCCACCTGTGCAGCAAGTGAATGGTCAAACACAACCCTCTCATGCCAAGGTCCAACAGTGTGGTGTTGTAGGACTTTCCAAAACGCAAATCAACAGAACGAGAAAAAAAAGGAACATTGAAAAGTCAAGGATATAAATTACAGAGATGCACAATTCTGTGGAAGTGTACAAGATCTGAAAGGCACACCTCACAGTTCAGTGCAGTCCATCATATGGCAGCAGAACAAAATACTGTATGAAACTAGAGCCTAGGCCAGAGCGCCCCTCGACTCTTAGTCGTTAACTAAGACTGGCATTCATCCGAGAAGATACTGTAATATATACAGTCACTTTGACGGAGTTGCAGAAGTAAGTGACTGTGATTGGAGCAGATTTTCACAGTTCAACAGTCTTCACGGCATTCCGTAAAAGGGTCTTTAATGGAGGAGTGGCAAGGAAATTGTCCTGGGTGGGAGGGAAAACACATATTGCCATGCCCCTAAGGAATCTGAAAAACAACTCCAAAGATAATGCAAAAATAGATGTTATGATGGAAAGTCTTGTTAGGCTAAATTGGAACTTTTTGCCTTGAACACAAAGAGGTATGTGTGGCATAAATCTACCGCTGCAAATCAGCCTGGTAAAAGCATCTCCAGTTGTTCAGTTTTGTGGTGACAGCATCATGTTGTGAGGATGCTTTCAGCACTAAGGAGTGGCAGTGAGATCAGGACTGATGAGAGGATGAATACTGCACAGTACAGACAGATCCACTACCGGAAAGCTTAAACCTTTAGAAAGACTTGTCTTTAACAAGACAACGAGCTAAAACACACTGCCACCACAGCAATGGAGTAGTCTAAAATAAGGGAAATTGATGTCCTTGAGTGGCCAGGGAGTGCTGACCTTAACCCCATCGAGTATCTGTGGCAAGAGGTATCTACCATTTCTCCCCAATTAACCTGGAACAGCTTGAGCAATTCTGCAAGGAGAAACAGGCAAGTCCTTCTTGATCACTTATCTGAAAAGAGAACTTGCTGTAACAGCTGAGAGAGGTGCTTCAACTAAGTACCAGACGGAAGGGATGCATACTTACGGATTGTTCACACTTGAGTTTTGAACTTTAATTTCTTAATGGTTTTCTTTCTATTTTGTACAGCACTGTGAAAAGGAGTGTTTTATTTACAAATAAAAATTCCCAGTCAAACTGATCAAAATTTCAGGCTGGGTCAACCATTTATGTGAAAAATTAAGGAGTGAATACGTTAAGACACTGTACAAAAATATAAGATTTCTTTTCATGTTGTTAAAGCAGATAAAACTGTGTATGCTTCAGTACTAGAAGTGCTTTACAGCTATACATACAATACATACGTTATTGTCCAGTTTTCAGATGTGCACTACTTTTCTAAAGAATTTGGATTAAAGACCATTTTAATTTAAATAAGACGTTTTTCGACACATTGCAACTGGTGGTATATTTTTGTAATCTACAAAAAACAAAAAGAAAGAAATGGTCGAGTTTTGTATTGGAAGCAGATTAATGACCACAGTAGTACAATTTATTGGTTCTCAAATTCAGTCCTGTGAAAGCCTTTCAAGCAGTTTCACAATTACAGGGTCTTTCCATTAATGTCTCTCATTACAACAACTTAGATGAGAACAGGTCCTTCTGCCCAATAAGCTCTTCTGTCCTGTTCACCTTACATATCTAAATTAACATCACGTCGAGTCTGGAAGGTCCCAAAGTGTGAGGAAAAACTGCAATACACGTTTAACATTTTCCCCTAACAAATGTCCGGCCGTCACTCTTATTGGCGATGAGTTTATTTTAAAATAACAGCTGGCATCCACTGTACATAACTGTATTATGTTGTCTGTGGACCTCCATTTGAAATGATTCAATCATTCCTCATACATCTCAGTCCTGCAATCAGCCTAATCACTCTTCCCTATACTATATGCATGTCTTTTCTGTAACTTGGAGATCAAAACTGCACACAGAACTCCAGATGAGGCCTCACTAGTGTGTTACTGCTCAAGTATAACCTTCCATGACTTGTGGCACACACACACACAACAGGCTAAAATGACCAGGCATCCTACGAGTCTTCTTAGCAGCTCCTGCACACCAATCTGTATATAGAAAGTGAAAGGTCCACTAGGAACCACTCCACAGGTCCTTCTTGTAAGGTTTACTTTTAATTTTTAAACCTAGCATTAAGTATTCAAATCTAACATTTTCACTTCCTTTGTGTAATACATTTACATTTATTTCCATTACATTTAAATTTACCACAGGTCTGCCCAAGCTGCATTCTGTCCAAGTCACTTTGTAATGATTTCTACATAATCCACTGTTGTGTCTAGTTTTGTATCATTTCCAGACTTAACCAACTTGCACTAGCAGACATGGACAAATGTATTGGCATCGTGACAGCTCGCTGAAAAAGTGCTGTATGCCTCCTGAAAAGTGAATAAATGAAAAAAAATTGTCCCATGAATAGCTGTGTGCCTCTGATATGTCACAGCGTAAAGCAAAGCAAGTGTGAATAAATACAAAGTATTGCTTATTCCACAAAGATATTCTAAAATGGCCAGAACACATTTGTTGGTTCCCCTAGAAAAAAATCATAAATAACTGAATTATAGCAATCAGTCATTCAGCCTAT
>JANRMT010062842.1:7950660-8037392 GCA_026402145.1 Polypterus bichir lapradei | reverse complement strand
CCACCTTCAAGCAGCTTGATGTTCTTGTGACAGAAGTTGGAAATATTATTAAGAAGTTTAAAAACCATGGGACCGTAGTAAACCTCCTTGGATGTGGCTGCAAGACCCCAGAATGGGCAGAAGGATAGTGAGAATTTTAGACAAAAATCCAAGGATAAACTTGCAAAGAGATAAGAGCTCTACTCCAAGGTCAAGGTCCATGATTGTCTGATTGTACCATTCATTGCTTTGCATGCATCGTTGAAAGAAAAACAAAAAAAGCCAGAATGAAACTTGCTAAAATGCACATTGACAAGCCGCAATGCATCTGAGAGAATGTCTTTTAAACAGAGGAGACAAAACTGAAGCTTTTTGGCATGTCACATCAAATCTTTGTCCACAGGAGAAAAAAAAAAAGACGTTTTTAAAGAAAAGAACACCAGATCTGCTGTGAAACATGGAGGAGGATCGGTTATGTTTTAGGGATGAAATCTCAAAACTATCAAGACATTCTGGAGTGAAACGTACAGTGCAGTGTCAGAAAGTTCTGTCTCAGCTGGAGGTAATGGATCCTCCAAAAGGATAACAACCCAAAACACACTGGCAAAAATCACCCAGGAATGGCTAAGAAAAAAACATTGGACTATTCTGAAGTGGCCTTGTATGAACCCTGATTTGAATCTTATCGAACATCTATGGAAAGAACATGGAGAAGGCACCCTTCAAACCTGACTGACACAGCTGGAGCAGTTTGATCAGCAAGAGTGGGCCGAACCACCTGTCGACAGGTGCAGAAGTCTCACCAAAAGCTACAGGAATTACTTGTATGCAGTGATTGACTCTAAAGGTTGTGTAACAAAACATTAATTTATGGGTCCCCTTAATTTTTGTCCAAGCCATTTTCATTTGTGTTATTTGAATATTCTGTTAAATCAAAACTCTAAAGCAAAGTCTGACTGTTTATAAATACGCAATAAACAATGATAGGTGCCAATTACTGTACTTTGGTCAGAGACAATTGTGGGTTCTTCTTTTATGAGGAGGGGTACTAACAAATTTGTCCATGTCTGTATCTCTTTACTTATATGACTTTTTTTCTGATTGAAAGATCTACATTTTGTCACATTTTAAATTGTTACAAAGTTGTTTTTTTATACTTTGTCTGTGACGTTTCCTTGCTTAACCCTTAACTACTCGCACCATTTCTTATCTCATAAGTACTCACGGGTACACTTTATGTACCAGTGATAAAATGGCTATTTATATGCACACTGTGAGGCTGTAATATAAAATATTGCAATAATGTTTAAATTGTGCATGCTTTTAATGTAATTTAATACCACATTACACATTAGTATGACAGTCTAGGACTACCTGAAGATAAACCTGATCCACTTCTCCAGAGCTCATTGGTCACACTTTCATCCGCTGCAGGATTTGCACATGTATCACACGTTACTTCAGTTGTTGAACGTTCTTTGAAGACAATGTCACTGCAAGAACATCTCATCGTTGTCATACATACGGAAGTACCCGCGCGGTGTACCGAATATGGAGCTTGTGACTGTGCATTTACTCATTTAAAACCGGCTGGGGGCACACTGCGACATCAAGCCGAGGATAGATGCTGTCGGTAGGTTCAAGTAAAAGACGCTGGAGAAAAGTAACTGAGATTGGTGTACAAAATACACCAGCGCGAGTTGTTAAGGACTAACTCTATCCAAATAAGCACAATTAACAGACCAAACAATCGTGCAAACGGCACTGAATGTTCAGGGAGAGAAACTTTAGAGTCAAGCCAACCTGTTGTTATTAACAAGCAACGGCTTAAATATTCAGGAACTAAACAAATAAATGTAAGATAAAACTTAAATCACCCTGTAGAACAAATAAAATGCTCGTATTCTCTAAGCATTATTAAAACCAGTTTGAAGATTCTGCACTGACACAACACAGAAACTGGGGAAATAGCGGCGGCGCACTTAATGACGGTGAAGTTTGCACCCACGAGGTCCGCCGGGAATTACTTGACAGTTACTAAATAAACTGTCCTAGACTGTTACAAGGCAAAACAAGCTAATAAAACAGCCACGGGCAATTGAAATTTTCATTGACTCGCTCCACCCGTTTCATGCACATGCTTAGCAAGGCGACTTCACTTTATATCAACATTTCATAAAACTACCAAAAAATATGACAACTAAAATAAACGGCTGTGTAATTGAAACAGTTGTGTTTTTAATCGGATATGTCAAATTTTGAAACAATGTAGGAACTAAGACCGCTCAGTAAAGCTAAAGGACTGAAAAGACATCCTCTTGGTTTGGACCTTATTGTAAAATGTGAACATCAATAACTTTAACGAAAATCTCATGCATACAACCTATTGCTTCTCGGTATAAACTAGAGAGACAGAGCAACAGTTCCTACCTTAAAAGTTATTTCTTATGATTCCAATACAGCGTGAGACGGAGTTAAATATGAACACGGAACACATGTTCCCTTTCTTTCAATAAACTTTATTCATATTTTCAAGCAAACGAGCAGTATTTGTGCGCATGCGGCGCTGCCGTATGGCGGACACGTGATTCCTGCTGGGGCCCACTCTGTTTGACTTGACTTGTTTTGTTTTGTGCTATGCTGCAGATGGGTCGACTGCAGAGGTGAGGCTTATTGTTGCATTTCATTAATTATGACTTGTTCAGCCTTCAGGTAACTGTCACAACACGATACAACGCCTTTCATAACATTATTCAGGGGAAGTGTGCCGAATGTTATGCACCATGCTCAAAGAACTGCCATTCACCTACCTCCGCAGAAAAGCCTTCCTGAAAAACCAGAAGCGAGGTCTTTAAAGTCAGCCCGGAATTACAGGACACTAGCATCAGCTTCCTTTGCTCAATGCGTGCCTGCCAGATTGTCCTGCATAGTGCCACATAGAGCAGTCAGTCACTGAACAGAAAATAGCACACACCATTGACTCATATAGAGCGGTCATTCCAGACAAACGGCACAAGAAAAATAGAATAAGTGCAATGCTATTGTGAAAACGTTTACTTTAACTTAAGTATGCTTTTTTTTTTCTTTTAACCTGGGGACTTCGCTCGACAATCCCGGGGGTGGACGCTGAAATGCTCAAAGAGCGTCGGGACGCACCTCTGTTAGGAAAAGCGATTCTATTTAAAGAGATGGGATACAGAAAAGTATGCGGGCGCGAGAGGAAGACGTTGCAGACTGAAAATCAGTTACTTGAGTGTTTCACTACAGCAGTCTCATTTAAATACCAATGAATAATAAAACGTAATAAAATGTAAATAAAAAATTAAATTACATTAACGCCTCGTCAAAAACAATATGAACCATCTAACTTTATCCTCTAATTTGCATTTCAGTTTCCATATTGTTCGGGATATTTTTCTTTTTCGTTTATTGGACGATTCCTTTCTTCTTGATTTTTATTATATGCAGCTCTTTTTTGTTTATTTTCTTTTTTCGACATTCATTATTAGCTCTTTTTCTTCAACGATCTAAAATTCGACATTCTTGAATACATAATTTGCTTTTCTGCCTTGCCATTATAACCAACTGCGTTGAAGGGCGAATTAGCACTGAGAGTGTCATGGAGTGGTACGGACAGAGGATGTGCGCAGTAGGAGTCAAGGCTGAATAACGCAGACACGACAGAAAACATTTTTAATATAACAGGGAAATTAAAAAGTGCAATGAGGCATAAAGCATAACCATGGACGACAAGAACCAAAAAAGAAGGAAAAAGTCAGAATTAGCATAAGTCACCCTAAATTGGGGTAGTCATAGTAAATTTAACAGCTTACATAATGATGTTTAATGTCTAAATATTCTCAATTGTAATAGAAATTTGTGATTTTCACCCTCACATAGTGGTCCATAGAGGGTTAGATCCCTAGCAAAGATCAAAAATAACATCCTATTTTCAATCCCTGACATTGAAACAGTCAAAAATGACACTTATCTTTGATATTTGTCATTTTAATCTTCTGGGAGTGTCTCTCAGTGGGCTAAGGCCACTGGGTAAAGAATCATATATCAAAAATATTATATTTGTGATTAGCAAGTTTGAAGTAGCATAAATGGACATTCCAAATGCCTGCATTACTGAACCCCTATCTTTTGAAGTTTTGTGAAAAGGAGTAGCTTTGACACCCTCCTATTAGAGGTGAACCCCTGAGTTTGGTTGATGTTGAATGTACATCATGTCCTTGTGATTATTTTTGCTGAAGTCACCTATTGGTTTACTATTTATCATAAGGGTGTCATTTCCTGCACAAATATAAAGGGTTTGTTTTGGGTCTAGAGCACAGGTCACTAATAGGTGGACTGCGGTCCAGGTCTGGACCCAGACATATCATTGAGTTTTATTTAGTTTTGGCGGAGATTACATTTTTACCAGCGACTCCTTTCTGACAGTGTTTCTACACCGCTACTCAGTGAAAGGGACCTCCTACAAGTCTCTGATTGGCCAGTACTTGTTGCCTTCGTGGGTTTGAGTTGGTTGGGTATAAGCATGAAGACTGCTATTGGTCAAAGTGAAGGAAAGAATGCCAGCCAATCTGAATAGAGGAGCGGAAACCTGCATTTTGAGTGAAAACAGCTGGCACTCTGGTGGCAGCGGCAGTGACATGGAGAGAAAAATATACAGGCGTGAGATGTAATTTATACAATTTGTTGATATTTGTGAATTTCAGGTTTACAGTTTGGGAGAAATGTGAGATTGCTATTGATTTGTTAATCAATGCAAAAACCAATCAATAAAAGCTCAAATTTTTTTAGGATAACTAAAAAGCAACCCAAATGTTTTAATTGTGGTTTGCATTGTTCCAAATATAATTTAACCTCAAAAATGGCACTTTTGGCAGACCTGGGGCCTCATGTATAACGCCATACGTAGAACTCACACTATAACATGGTGTAAGCACAAAAGCGGGAATGTGCGTATGCACAGAAAAATCCAGATGCAGGAATCTGTGTGTACAAAAACTTCCACGTTCTTCCGCTACATAAATCCTGATCAACGTGAAAAGTAACGCACGCGCCTGCTGTCCCGCCCCAACTCCTCCCAGAAATATGCCTCTTTGAATATGGAAATCAATTTAAATAGCCCTTAAGCTCAGCCTTCTGTGAAAAGACAATGGGAAAAGCACGGGGGAAAATATAAAAATTTCAACGAATACCAAGTGGAGGCAAGAAAAAACATACTATTTGTTGGTTTAAACAGTGGCATAATCAACAAAAGGAAGTTGATCGAGTGACAGAGTGTCTGAGAAACTCGAAAGCTCAAGTTCACAAAGTCGCACAGTGCCCGAAATCAAAAAGAAGTCACATATCAAAGTCGCCGTGAAAAGGTGAGTCGTAGCTCACCGTCTAAGTGTCATATGAAACCTTATTAGGGTACAGACAAACAAAAATAAGCACACAGTGGGAAAAAAGCACGAAATGTCAACTTTAATCTCGAAATTTCCACTTTAATCACGTAGTTTATTTTGTCATTAAAGTAGTACATCATAAACTTCATCTTAAAATCATTTAATTTACTAGTTTCTCAAATCCCATCCCAAGTAGCACGTTAAATGCTTTGTTTTGTATTTGATCTTCTATGTGCTCTATGTTTGTGAATCACTACGTGCTTCCGGGCTTTCTCTTCCTCCAATAGGTCACAGAATCCATTACATTCATAATATTACAGCTCTCTGAATAATTAAAATACTGAGATGTATCTGAGATATCATTTTCATGATGATAGGAATGAAAGCCTGTTATTAAACATGAGAACATAGTGACGCAGTGATTGTTCATGTTTCACGCAAGATGCTTACTGCGCCATGCACGACCTTCGATGAAATAATTTATTGCAGCAGTACTGTCTATTTCAAACGTACTAACCTCCAATTCCTGTCCTTACTTTTCTTTCTCCAAATACCAAATCACCACACAATCAGCTCTGTAATAGACGTTAAGCCATCTGTAAGCTTAGAACGACGATTCTTCAAAACTTTTAAGGAACATTGAAATATTTTCGTAGTATATGTTTAATTATTCGATCCATCTATCCTTCCAGTGTCACGCCAGCCCAGCAAGGATACAGCACGAGGTAGGATCAATCCGTGAACTAGCTAGTGCTGCGGCACGGTGTCCTCACATGTTTAATTATTAACAATACAGATTATTTAAATGAAGTTAAAGTTTTATCTGTATAATATAATCGCCATATTTTGCTGCATTTCATCTTAAAAATGATATCGTTATCATATGTAAATACGCGCTTTATAAAGTGGCTCAGGTTGTGCAATATTATAACTGTAGTGCAAGTTTACAGTGAGGTGATTGTACCTATAAGTGCAAACAGTTCTACAAGGAGCACTTGATTGAGTGCATTTAGAGTTCTTGAGATGAAACTGTATCTGAACCGCGAGGTCCGTAAGGGAAAGGATCTGAAGCGTTTTGCCGTGGCTGAGGCAGCATGTGCTTCATGCTGTATACTGATAATTCTCTTTACGATCAGCTGCTGCTGTGATTCCCCACTCAGATACAGTGATATAAATACTCCGAGTGGTGCAATGAGGGTAATATGGAAAAAGATGATCCACTGTGGCAACCCTTAACAGGAGCAGCTGAAAGAAGAAAAAGGAGGTGCAGTGAGAGTAACAACGCTAAAGCAGTTATGGTATTTGGAATACTATGGCTATTCCCTGGACCATTATATTGTTACAAGTTAATTACAATCAGATGCATTACACTAATAAACAATATGCAGTTAGTTTCAGTGTATTTATAAAGCCGCATCAGGAGAAAGAAAGGATAACCACACAGGAACAGTAGTACTGCTTTGACGCTGGGTGCCGCCAGTCTGCAAAACCGAGCGGAGAACTTGCGTATGACAGGGTATGAGCTACCATGGAAAAGTGCATGGCTTTACGCCAATTGTAAGTTTTATACATCGCGATTTGAACGTGGAAAATTTCTTACGCAAGATTTCTGTGCGTACGCACCGTTTATGCATGAGGCCTCTGGACATTATTTTTTAGTTTTATACTAGATGTATTACCTGTCAAAAACAAGTAACAAAATAAATTTAAAAATATCTGACACATGCGCAGTGCACACACACACACACACACATTAACATTTTATTTTATATAGTAGAAGATTATTAAATGAGGTGAAATGTCAATGTGGGCATTCACATGAAATTTCCAACTAGGAAATCCGTATTTTCTGTCTGTCTAATAGCGAATGAATGAAGTGTAATACTATGGTATTCCACAAGAGAACACTGGCCTGGTGAGACAACCTGGTAATAGCAAAAGAAAGACTCAAGAAGTGTGCTAGCGTCAACAAAAAAAATCAGATAAGATCAGAGGAGTTAAGCAAAAAACAATGTTTACAAGAATTGCAAAATTATTGCAGGAAATAAACAGTTAAATTCATTTTGAGTTCGATTCAGGAGATGTTTTGAATCAGGAAGATAAAATAAGCATTTAGGAAAAATGTCTTCATTCTTAAAAAATCTCAACTGTGTTTATAAAGAAAGTGATTAAGTAGAATTTGGAGAGATTTTAGAAATTCCATTAAGAAGGAGTTCTTACAGGGTTTGAAAAAAATTATCAAAGCAAAAAATGAAAGCCTGTGAATAAATGTGAACAAGTTTATGAATTAGATACAGCAGTAATAATTCAGACTTTGACACTCTTTTTTCCTTCTTTTATGCAGAAGAAGCCAAAGAAATTAGACAGAAATTTACTGGGTTTGGTATAAAATTAGGGAAAGTGAGACGATGACAGGCGATTTAAAGCTGCATAAGATAAATATCGAATTTTTCTGAGTTTAATTAGGAGATTATCTCAAAAGAAGACTACCAGTCTGAAGAAGATTCATGAATATAATGATAACAATTTAACTAAAATGTCAGTCCTAATAGGCCAGTCAGGGCTCATTAGTTTCAATGTGGTCTCTTTTAGTTACAATACAGACCCCTGGAGAGAAACTCTGCAATAAAGAAACTGTAGACAAGCTGTAATATAAACTGAACCAGGCAGCTATGGACAACTACCCGGAACAGAGAAGTACTAGTTCAGGATCAGCTGTATTGTTGCATTTCTTTGGCGCATATTGCGTAACAGGCTGACTCAATACTGGCTTTACTGCATAGAGAAGGCAATGAATTTAGAAATGAAAATGACTGAAAGAAAAAAAAATGTTTCAAAGCATTACAGATGTGCACATGGTGGCAATGATCAGCTTTGCTGAAATTATTGAGTATCTGTACATTAAAATGCTGTCAACATTTGACATAAAATAGGAGTAACATAAATAATAAGACTTAGAAAAAGCAGGGATTGTTGCCTCATATAATTATTCAAAGAAAATCTATGAGTGATGAGGTAGAAGTTCCAGAGAAGCCTGTTATATATATCTTGTGAAGAGACAACATTGTAAGGCTGGTTACCTGTGTGTGGCTTTATTTGATATATTACTGACCAGATGATAGGTATGTATTTGGGACAGAGAGCAAGGTTAGATGAATGGAGACATTGAGCAGAATAGAAGGAGAGAGAAATGAGGGAGCACTGAAAAGAGTAGGACTGGAAGCAGCTGCTAAGAGTGGTGGGAATCTCCATGGCTCAAGATGTAGCCTCAAAGATTAGAGATTAGAGGCACTGGATTCCCCTCTGACCATAAAAACTAATTTTGCTAGTGTTATTCACTACCTGGTCTAATTGAAGTGTATCATATTGATCAAGTGTACATTATGGAATGTACTTACTTTCAAGCTTACTTTCAGTTTGCAAAAAAAGTAGCATTAGGATACATTTTAATTTTTTATGCATAATTATTTACGCCAATTTGATGAGCCAGTACTTTTTTCAAGTGCCAAAGGTATATTAATGACAGTGTACATTTACGTTTACATATATTTGCTTAGCAGACGCTTTTGCACAAAGCAGCTTACAAAAGAGGTGAATATAATTGCATAAATTACGTCTCACGCCTGGACAAACTTGTTAGGAAGGCAGGCTCTATTGTAGGAATAAAGCTGGACAGTTTAACATCTGTGGCAGAACGATGGGCGCTAAGCTAACTCCTGTCAATCATGAAGAATCCACTGCATCTACTAAACGGTGTCATCTCCAGGCAGAGGAGCAGCTTCAGCGACAGACTGCTGTCACTGTCCTGCTCCACTGACAGACTAAGGAGATCGTTCCTCCCCGACACTATGCAACTCTTCAATTCCACCCGGGAGAGTAAATGCTAACATTATTCAAAGTTATTGTCTGCTGTTACATGCATTGTTATCACTCTTTAATTTAATATTGTTTTTTTGTATCAGTATACTGCTGTTGGATTATATGAATTTCCCCTTGGGATTAATAAAGTATCTATCTATCTATCTATCTAAATATGAGATAGTGGCAAAGGTATATTAGTGACGGTGTACATTTACATATATTTTCTTAGCAGATGCTTTTGTACAAAGTAGCTTACAAAAGAGGTGAACATAAGTGCATAAATATGAGTGTGGGGGACTGTTTAGGATCAAGCGTCACAGGACAAGGTTACAAAATTGATCATCACAAGTGAAGATCTCAGAACAAAATGAAAGCTAGTTACAAACCTAACACAGCCAATATCAGACTGAAATTTCCCCAACAAGAGAGTCTTTAAGCATCTCTTAAACACATTGAGGGAGTCAGAATTTTGAATGGAGGTAGGCAGCTCATTCTTCCAGCTAGGAATTACACATTAAAGAGATTTGATGCCACGCAGAGGCGTCATCTCCAGACGCTGCTTTTCAGCAGACCTAAGTGGCCGAGAAGGAGTATAGGACCTCATAACTGTCTTCATATACTGTATATATAGGTGCTGACCCATTGACTATGTCAGCATCAAGGATCTGAACTTCATACTTGCTGCTACAGGTAGTTAATGTAGTGATCTGAAAAGAGAAGTGACATGTGCTTACCTTGGCTAGTTGAACACCAGATATGCTGCTACATTTTGAATCATCTGTAGCAGCTTGTTAACACATGCTGGTACACCTGCCAGCAGAGAGTTGCAGTAGTCCAGATGTGAAAAAACCAAAGCCAGGTCCAAGAGCTGTTCCATATACTATGTCAGATATGGTCTGATCTTGTGAGTGGTGTATAGAGGGAATCTGCAACACTGAGAGTCATATCTATTGGGTCTTTTACATGAACAAATTCACTCAAGTTATCATGAAGGATGTCTGGAATGGAATGGGCATAATTACTGGACACAAGCAATCTAGGGCTCAGGTGCTAGTAGGGGATATGTATCCCCACACCATCCCTATTACATCAACAACTCCTACCATGTCAACTGGAATGGCCAGTGATGAATCCACCTGTGATCATCAGTGTTGGTAGCCCATACCTAAAGACCAAGTAAGAAGACAACTGAGGAAGCTATGCACAGTAAAAGCTGTGGGACCAGATGGAATCAGTCCTCATGTTCTTAAGGCTGGTGCTGACCAGCTTTGTGGTGTCCTTGGTCACCTGTTCATTCTCTCCCTAAGGCTTTAGAAATTTCCACTGCTATGGAAACATCCTGTATTATTCCTGTCCCAAAAAAGGTTGGTGCCTCTTCACTAATGACTACAGCCCAGTGACGCTTACATCTCACATCATGAAGACCTTTAAGGGACTGGTCCTGGACTATATGAGTCTGTTTGTGGTAGACCAATGAGACTGCAGTTTGCCTAGCGGTCAGAGATTGGAGCGGAGGATGCAATTAACTCTCTGGGCAAAGCTGGCAGCATATTGAGGATTATATTTTTTGATTTCTTCAGTGCTTTCAGTACCATCCAGCCATCCCTGGTAAGGGGCAAGATAAGAGATTTGCAGGTGGATGAGATTATAGTGTCCTGGATAATACACTATCTTTTGGGCTGACCACAGTTTGAGAGACTCGAGGACTCTGTTTCTGATACACATGTGAGCAACACCGGAACACCACAAGGAACAGTCCTGTCTCCTTTTTATTTCACTCTGTACACCTCAGATTCTAAATATAACACCAGGTCATGTCACTTACAAAAATTCTTAGATGACTCTGCACTTATGGGATGTATTGATAAAGGGAATGAAACAGAGTATAGGAGTCAGGTGGAAAAATTGGCTTGGAGAATTGTCTGTATCTTAACATCAGCAAAACCAAAGAACTGCTTATTGATGTTTGCTGCACCAAACAGCTTTGGTGTCCATGCACTATTCAGGGAGTGGATGTCGATGTACTCCACTCCTATAAGTACTTGGGGGTCCACATCAATGACAGGTTGGGCTGGTGTTCGAACCCAGAGGAACTACAGTGTCAGAGCTGACGCTTTTTTTTAGGAGACTGTGTTCCTTAAATCATCCTTCACATCTTGTACAGCTCTGTAATGGTGAGTGCAATTTTCTACACTATGGTGTGTTGGGCTGGTAACATCAATTCAAGAGAGGCCCACCGAATTAACAAACTAATTAACTCGGCAATCTCAGTTATAGGTAGTAGCAAAGGAGAGAATTAAAACTGAGTGCCATTATGGACAATGCTGCACAACCTCTCTCTGACACACTAATGCTGAGTACTTTGAGCTAATGAATTTATACAGCAGAAGTGTGTCAGGAAACACTGCTGGGGCTCATTTATACCAGTGGCAATAAGCCTGCATAAGCCCTCACTGGGACTGAGACTGCCAAGTCAGAAATTTTCTTTCTTTTTAATTTTTTGCTTTTTAGTCCTTCTGGTGTGTGTATACTCCATAGTCTGTGTGAATATCTATCTATCATGTCATGGATGTAACCCTAGTTTTATAACAACCAGCTGTCATTGAGTGTACACCCACAGTCAGTGCCAATATATTTGGCAATATTTTAAGTAGATAATGAACTGAATTTGGTTACCTATACAGTATACTGTTTATGTTTATTTTTATAGCCAAAAAGATGTCTTTCTTGAAGTCTTTGTGCACAAGGGTCAAACTTAATAAGAGACAGGCAGTTTTAGGTGACAAAGAATGAATCCAGTCTCTTTTGTGGTAAATAAATAAATATATACATGTGAAGTAAAAATAATGTTTGATTTTGTAAAGAAACAATCGAGTGCAAGGTAATCACAAGAAACATTCAGCATCATGCTGCTTTATAGCAATCATGTGGTCAGTTATTGTGAGAAATAGTGAGGGGTACAAGACACCTTGTAGAGTACTGATTCACATTACTTTTAAGGCCTAAAACATGTATCAATAAATGTTACACAAACATCCTTTTTCATACACATTAGCTTTGTGCATTTTGACTGACAGTGTTTAAAGCAAGTAGCAGTGACGCTAACCAAAACTGGATGCCAGATAGATGAATGAGTCACATTTGTACACATAATCTTGTCTAAAACTATACATTTTTAATTGGAAGGTGTGGTAGATCAGCCTTGGCACAGACAGACACGGACACAATGTTCCAAAAAACACACACTTTAATTATAAAAGTCCAGCACACAACACAGTGCCCCTGCACCAAACGCCTTCCTTCTGTCCTTTTCCGTCCCTTCCAGACTTCTCCTGCTGCCTTTCCACCTCTCCTCCCAAGCGTTGCCTTCTTCCTCCCGACTCAACTCTCTCAGTCGGAGGAGTCAGCCTCTTTTATAATCACCCAGATGTGCTCCAGGTGCTCTCTGATGATTTTCCGGCGGCACTTCCTGGTGTGGCGGAACTGCCGCATGAGCACCCGGAAGTACTCCGGGTGTCCGTGAAATCTCTTCTGCCAGCACTTCCGGGTGTGGCAGAAGTGCTGACACCCAAGGGCTCCACAGTCCTTCGAGCGCCCCCCTGTGATGTCCACGGGCCCCAATGGGGTTGAGCTTCCATGCTCCATTCCCCATACAGACCAGGGTGGCTGCCCTCTCGTGGCCCAGGGGAGATATAATCCCTTTCCTGATCCTTCTAGGCGTCCCAGCCGAGCATGGGTCCTGGCCGTCCGCTACAAAGGTATAGCTATGGCTGCTGCTTCATTGTGAGAAGTATGTACATTTTTCAAATTTCTAACTGTTCCACCCAAACTAAGAGAAATCTAATTTGAAACTACAGAGAGGAATTTTAAGAAGAAAGTTTAATGTTGATTATAATTAATATCCTTCATTTTCTTTCACCTTTACCAATACCCCATAATAACAGGCTCGTCTTCACAAGTGCACCTTTCTTTATGTAAAGTACAATACAGATTTTATTTTCTAATGTGTTTTTATGACAGACAATTGAAATAAAAAAATACATTTTTGTAATTTAAACTTAAAAGATTATTTATATTTTTGTGAGCCAAGAAAATACTGTGACTTGCAAAACAGAAATTCAAAATGCCTAATGCTGAACTGGATTGAAGACCCATAACAGCATTAGCAATTCATTCTGGGATGAGTTTGTTCTCACTTTCATTCCAAATATTTGATTATCTTAATATACAGTATTACTAGTGCCCTTTTTTCCACCTGCATTTATTCAATATTATTCACTATTGTTTTCTAAGAGTTGTCTTCTTTTCCCTTGGAAATTCTTGAATGTTCAGCTATTATTCTTCCCACAATTGTCCCCAGTTGTTCCACACATTATCTTCTTTCTTTATACTACAAGTGTCTATATATTTTATATTTTTTGGTTCTTTGTAATACTTTGACACTGAAATTGTGTTTGATTTGGTTTTTCACATTACCACATATTTAATTAAGTATAATGCTTTCCATTACATTTATTACTCTTTTGCTGTATGTTCCAATTTTACCAGTTCTTTTTAAGTGTGGGGAGTTTTTTTCTCATTTCTCCTTTGCCAGCATTACCTTCCTTCTTCTTAAATGATTGCACAGTGAGCCCCAAAAAAGTAAACACATCCTTGGGTAATCTAATTTAAGAAACATTTTGGTTAATAAAATTATCCATCCCTTATCCAACCCGCTAAATCCTAACTACAGGGTCACGGGAGTCTGCTACAGCCAAACCCAGCCAACACAGGGTGCAAGGCAGGAAACAAACCCTGGGCGTGCAAACACATGCACACACCAGGGACAATTTAGAATCGCCAATGCACCTAATCTGCATGTCTTTGGACTGTGGGAGGAAACCGGAGCACCCAGAGGAAACCCACACAGACACGGGGAGAACATGCAAACTCCACGGAGGGAGGACCCAGGAAGTGAACCCAGGTCTCCTTACTGTGTTCCACTGCGCCACCGTGCCACCCATTAATAAAACATACTTCACAAATACTGTGATGGAAACAGGGCACCAGACATGAAGACACAATCACAGTCCCGGGCTGAAATAAAGGATGGTTTATTGCAAAAATACCTCCAGAAAGTACCAAGCACAAGTTTTCTTTCTTATGATCACCTCCCCTCTCACCACCACACTGCCCTCCTCCTATTGAGTGTTGCTGTCCATCCTCCCAGCTACAAGCCACCTGGACCCAGGAGTACTTCCGGCACCAGGGTTGCTTCCTGTGGGAAGTACTACTGGGTCATATGGAAGTCCAATATAGTAGGGATTGCATCTGCCTGCAGCGCCCTCTTGTGGCACCCATGGACTCCAGTAGGGCTGTGCTGCTGGACTACAACTCCCAGCGTCTCCGGCTGGTTACCAATTGGGCATCAATATGAAGGGTTGATGCCATCTGCCACCTGGGGGGTATAAACCCCCCACAGAGACAGTCCTTCCCTCTCCTGTTTTATCCCAACCAGGATAACTATTAAGCATGTGTCCAGTTGAGACGTTTGTCCATTTGTTTGGGGCCTCCCTCCCAGGTAAGGAATTGCGCCATCTGGGTGGGATGTCCATCCATCCATTGGTCAGCCTTGTCCAGGTTCGACATCCTTCCCTCTCTTGGCCGGGATGCCATTTTGTTCACTTGGGGCCTCCCATCCTGGTAAGGGATCGTCCCGACTCCTTGCTTGGATGCCTGTCTATCCCATGTGTCACCTACAATATATATAATAAAAAAAACTTCACAATATATTTAATAAATAAAACATTCTTGGAACAATTATTGTTTTTAACAATAAAACTTTAACTTTACTCGTTATTCTTTTCAATTTCCCCAAATCTAAAAGATTAAACAGTCCTTTCTGTTTTTCTTCTCCTTAAAAAGTATGCCTTGTATTTAAAGTCCTTTTTTTTTTTTTTACCAGTCACATCACCCACATATGTAACTAAAACATTTTTCTTATTTGTCATTAGTTCTGGGTATAGAAAACCTCCTTTAAAGTTTTCTTTATTCCATATTTTTTAAAATAGAGGTTACACAACATACAAATAAAGCTGAAGGGGGACAGAGCACACTTGTCTAACTCTGCTCTGAATTTTACTTTCACTTGTAACATGCCCATAAACTGTTACTTTATTTGTATTAAAATATAGATTCTCTTATCCATTCCAGTACAGTGGGACCTGAACTTATTTCCCCCATAGGATTGTATGTAAATGCAATTAATCCATTCTGGACCGTACGAACTTTATGTGAATATATATTTTTTTTAAAGATTTTTAAGTACAAAATAGTTAATTATACCATAGAATGCACAGTGTAATAGTAAACTAAATGTAAAAACATTGAATAACACTGAGAAAACCTTGAACAGAGAAAACTAACATTGCAAGAGTTCACGCTACAGCCTTACAAACCGCTTGTTGTAAACATTTTTTTAATGAGTTTTAAGCACAGGGAAAAAAATGAAAATTTGAAAATTCCTTATTTTATACAAAAACTAACCATTAACAACCAAGAAAACTAACTTTGCAGCAAATCACCATGAATCTTCTTGGCTTTCTCACACAACATTGCCTCACTTACGCTATCCCCTGCAAGTTGCTTCTCGTTCAACCACACTAGCAGCAGTTTTTCCACCTCTTCCAGCACTTGAGGCCTCCACTTGGTTAACACTGTAACTTATTTTGCAACATCAGCTGCTTTAACGGCCTCTTTCTGCTTTAGAATAGTCGAAATCACCACGCTCATATTTTTTAATAATTTCTTTCTTTAATTTGATTTCAGTTTTCTTCAAACCTTTCTTCTCACCAACACTACCACTCTTCACTTGCTTAGAGGCAATGGTTAATTGCAAAATTAATGCAAAAGTACACAAAATAGAGCACAAAGAGTTCACAGCAAATGCACGCATGTCTGACCGAGAACAATGTACAGGGAGACACTGAACATGTGCGGAAATCATCGGTGCATACGAACCGAAAGGGAAACTGGCTTGTTCGTCACCCGAGTGTGTGGCCGTGAACAGATGCAAAAGTTTGGCAAACTTTTTGGTCATAACCCGATTTGTACGTGTTCCGAGGCGTTCGTGACCCGAGGTTCCACTGTACTTTATGTATTTAGCTATGTTGTAATCTGCCAAAGGTATTCTGTAAATCCATGTTTAATGATGACAGAGGTATATTTCTCTTTTTTTTTCATATTCCAATTTAAGGTTCTTTCTTATGTTTCTTTTTGAAATACTGTATATCTGCACCACATGTATTAAATTGTCATTGACCATTCTTACTCTGGCTATGACTCTATTCTACAACTTACAATCCTGGCAAAGAAGTATTATAGGATGCCAGTTTTGGACTTCATTTACATTTTTGGGGAATAACACAATAATGCTTTCTTTCCAGGTGTCTGGGGTGTGCCCTTTCTGTGCTGCTTGCTTGAAAACCTCAACAGATTTGATCTTTTTCTACTGTTTTAAGGTAACTATAAATTGCTTTTTTTCTCTTATTTGTAATATTTATTTCATTAATGGAGGAAATTCTCATCATTACTGTTATTTATTTTTATTTTCTGCTTTCCTTTTTTTTTTTTACTACTGCTTACATTTTTCTCTTATTTTTGTCATCTTTCACAAGAAACAGAAAGGTTCCTTCTACAATACTTACTCCAGAAGTTTGATGTATTTCATCCACAATTGTGGGGAAGTCTGCTTCTGTTTCTTTCTCATCATTAGACAAGTCAATACCATTACATTTCTTTTCCTTTCCATTTTCGGCATTATTGGAATGTGACCTGTTTTGGAATTACATGCAGCTTAACTAATTGCATGAAGGCCTGGTACAACAGCTGCACCAAGGCTGCTAAAGAAGCCCTGCAGCGGGTTGTAAAAACAGCAGAGGCCATTATTGGGACTGAACTGCCATCACTCGAACTCTTGTATAAGACTCACTGTGTGAGAAGGGCCAAAAACATTCTCAAGGACAAACCTCATCCTGGAAATTCTTTGTTTGAGCTCCTCCAGTCAGGAAGACACTTTAGGTCAATCCGTGTACGCACAAACAGACTAAAAATAGCTATTTCCCATCTGCCATAAACTTTCTGAACTCTGAATCTCCTCAGTCTGAGATAATTTGTAATTGAACATGTGCAATAATCTATATTGGTAATGTGCAATATACTAATGTGATACAATATATAATATGTAATGTACTATTCATTAACAGGTGCAGTAACAATTTATGCTGCAGTACTTTGATCAATAATAATTTGATCTGGTTACTTGATCACTTAACACTGTATATGACATATTTGGAATTATTTGACTTTTCTTTAAATGCACTTTGGGGCTGTCACAAAAGTAATTTTTGTTGTGTTACACAATGACAATAAAGTTATGGAATCTACTTGCTTCATAGTGACCAGAATTATTTTTTTCCAAAATGTTTTTTTTCTTGCAAGTAGATATTATGAGATGTCTTTTGCTTCATTTCTATTCCTCTCTTCTTCCGGACCTGGCTTATGTGATAAAATAGACAAGAAAAAGGTATGGGGATGGCCACCCTGTATACTGAAAAATCTGAAAAAACAAAGGAAGCACGTCTTTACAGATCAGAGTTCACAACTGAAGTGAACTAACAGGATGAGTTTGTTCTATAAATATGTTGATATGAGGAAGAGGTGAAGTTAGGGTGGCCAGAACAGGAACTGACATGGCAGGAAGATGAATTCTGGGTACCAGAAGTGATGTCATCAGGGTTGGCCGGAAATTATGTTAGTGTGTGGTTTGGTAGTGATGTCACTGATAGGCAGGGCCTTTGGCTGAACTGCAGGTGAATAAGAGGAGAGAAGACCAGTTGCAAGTGCCACACCCCAGTCTGGCTGTTAAATAACACTGTTTGAGCCTGTAAACTGTCCCCCATGTGCAAGTGTGACACTTAGAACTGTTTGTGTTTAGAAAGTTGCATTTCTGCGCTGTTGTTTGAAATACGGCAATATAAAATTCCCCTTCCTCCACTTCTTCTTCATCCTTTACTTTTTTTTAACTCTATACATATTAATGTATCTTTCCTTTTTGATTTGGGAGAACTTTTCTCTGCAGAAATGATTGACTACACAGCTGTTCTGAGGGATACTTTTTTGAAGTATGTTCAATCTCCTTTTAATTCCTGCATGTTTTCATGGATTTTATGGATCATGCTGATTCTAGATGCCCTTTTCTCTCACATTTCTTGCAGGCTTTGGGCTATCCTGAATAGAAATGAAGGGAGATTTGTTTTATTTCTTCCTTCTTCATCAATTTCCAAATTAGATTGAAAGTGATAATAACCTATTTAAATGTCGTTATCATCTTTTCCTTTTATTTCCTTTCCGTATTCAATACAGTATTTTCATTCTAACAAATTTCTTATATTGAAAACTTCTGCTCGCTCTGAGAACACAGTAATAGTAATCACTTTAAGGTGTCACTTTGATAAAGGTTGTATATTACCAACATAACAAGTGAGTTTGTGTCTTATTTTTCATTAAAGGTCTGGATACATTTTAAATAAAAAAGCTACTCACTAAAAAATAAATCATGTCAGGTTTCTCTATTTGAAAAGACAAATATAAATTCTGCCTGTTGGGCCTGGATCCCATCCATTCATCCATTATCCAACCTGCTGAATCCGAACACAGGGTCATGGGGGTCTGCTGGAGCCAATCCCAGCCAACACAGGGCACAAGACAAGAACTAATCCCGGGCAGGGTGCCAACCCACCACAGGACACACACACAAACACACCAAGCACACACTAGGGCCAATTTAGAATCGCCAATCCACCCCCAAGTCTGTCAAATAACATATCTGCTGTAAATGTTCAGTGATTTACCTTTGCTCCTTGCTGAAACTGAAAGATATTTTTTTGCTGAGGGACTTAAGCCATCTTTATCTTTCTAAATCTCCAGTGTAAGGTTCTCAGTCATCTTTTTACAAGCCTTTTTTTCCACATATGTTTTGAGGCAGTTGGGAAATATATCTTTATACACCTAAATCAAATCCACAAACTAGCATGTTCTCCAAGAACCAAAAAGAGCTGCCTAAAAACCAGCCTGCACTCTTTCTCAACAAAGACACAAGGTTTCCCCTTAACCAGTGATCCTCAATTAATTGTCCTGGAGGGCCGTGATGGCTGCAGGTTTTCATTCCAACCAATTTCATAATTAGAAGCCAGACATACCAGATAATGAAACTTGGTATTTAATTATATGGCTTGATAGTGTGCTCATTCTTGCAAAATGAATCTTTATCATATTTTAGATGTTTTGTTTTGTAAGAACATTATTCATACGTTTTGTGGTCCAGAACAGGTTAAGATCTCTTGATCCTTCTCTTTCATTTATTTCAAAACATTTTATTAACAGAGATACTTAATGATTCATGTGTACTGGTTCTGGAGAGCTGGTGGCTCCTTTTTTATTTGCACCTCATTTTTAACTGATGGCTGGTTTAGGAAACAGGCAACAAAACCCAAATGCAGCTGTTTAAAATTAAAACAGGCAATTAGGGTTCCAGATCATAACAAGCTAGTTAACTAAAGCTAAGCCAAAAATATTGCAACAGTAGTAAATAAGCTGGTTCCATTTAAGAAATTGGTTAAAGAGAAAACCTGTAGCCACTGTGTCCCTCCAGGATGTAATTGATCTGTTATGTATTAATGAGTGTATTAGCACAGTGCTTCTCGGGTTCAGTCCTAGTCACCCCAGTGGCTGCATGCATTTTTCTAGTCACAATCAATGAGTCATTTTACCTCTAATTGATTTCATTGTTTAACTAACTGGTCTTTTCTTTTTCTCTTATTCTATATTAATAAATCCATAGAAGTGTCAGATTTACATTTATAAAAAATTTTTAAAATTTGTTTTTACCACCATTTCAAATGTTTGACCCTGCTTTGATGTTTTCTTATTATTTTTCCTTCTTGTTGTGGACTTTGTTCTCTTAACTGTATCCTAATATAATGAGAGTAGACACAAGTGCCAGTATCACTGATGCTGAAAGGCTGCTGTTTCTGCCAAGGTCATTAGTAAATAACAGCTTAAAAAACAGAACACCTAGAAAAGTTTAATGAAAGCATTATGATGATGATGAAAATCTTCACATCCAAGGTAAAAACACTAAATTAGCCCAATACAAAATAAGTTCTAGTTAAATACCAATTAAAATTTAGCAAATGCAGTTTTGTCATACAAATTGGGAAATAATAGGCGGCTTAATTAAGGTAGGAGTTCATTTGAAAGCAGAATTAGTTGGAATGAAAACCTGTAGCTACACAAGGGCCCCAGGACTGATCTTGAGACCCTCTGTGCCAGTAGGTCTGACATCTGAACACTGTAGCCCCAGTCTCTAAGCATTCGGTGTCATTTGCCCTGGTGTCTACTCTTCTAGGTGTTATTAGATTACAATTAAGGGACCGGCAAAGGTGAATTAATAAGGAAATAACACAAATATCACAAAAATACAAATATTTCTAAAATTAATATAAATGTAAATACAGTATATCACTATCCTGTGTTTTTCTGAATGCACAAAAAAAATTTCGTACTTAACAATAATCTATTAAACTTAAAATGACTTGTTTATTGTGAAACTGGTTGATGTGGAAACCTGCAGCCAGCCAGAAAGATGCCTCACAGCCAAATTTAGGAGCCACCACAGTATAGCATGATTCATTATTAGTATCTGGCTGCAGTCCCATCAGATTCCCACTGGTATCTTAAGCCCTGGAGGCCAAGTTTCCATTTATATAAATTAGTTGTCAGGCAGTATGAGGAAGGCTATGCAGTGAAATAATCTAATAATATCAACACTGTAAAAAAGTCAGTAAATTTAACTGTAAAAATACTGTAAATGGAAAAAGTAAAAGACCTTTTCTGAAAAAAGGAAAGTTACCTTATGTTCTACTGAAAATTACCGGTATATCTTAAACAATACATTTCATTATTTTTTACAGCCAAGTTTTGTAAAATCGATATTTTTCTACCTTCAAAATATGGTAAATACCGTTTACTGATGCCTTACAATTACACTGAAAAAATCTTTTAATTTTACAATGTAAAACCGTTAAGTAGTGAAGGTAAACAACCGTAAAATGTAAAACGGTAAAGCGCTGTTTTAAGTAAAACCGAAGTTAGATAGATAGATAGATGGATACTACGATATTTGCATAAGAACACGCCTCCTTTACCATATTGTTCCTGGTGAACTGCACACCTTTCAATAGTAGGGAAAAAAACTTAAACCAAGTTAGCAGACGTATTTTTCCCTGCGGGCTGAAGGTTTTTTGAGGTTATGGAAGCTGATTTCTGGTGTGTTGCATTCGATAAGCTGGCATACCTGTAGGACACCATACACCACAAAAGCAAATTTTACTTCCCCACCAGACAATGTGCCTTTGCTTCCTTAAACATTGAATTGTTTTCAATGTGTATTATAATTAAGTGGTACATGTTTGCTATTGGTTGTTGTTACTTTGTTGATGCAAGCTGTACTGGGGTTTGATTCTCCCAATACTTTGTAATGGTTTATTGATAGGCATATTTATTACATTACATGCATTTCTGGTTATGGTTAAACATTCCCTTCTGTTAGAATATGTTGCAAAGAAAAAACAGTTTTTACTACAAAGTTGTAACCTAGACCTAAAAATATTGTCACCTTGTTTATTACAGTAAAAGTTTGGCAACCCAACTGCCAGTTTTTTATCGTAAAAATAACATTTTTATAGACCCAAAAATACTGTCACCTTTTTTTTGCGGTAAAATTCTGGCAACCCAACTGCCAGTATTTTACCGTAAGTTTAACATTATTTTTTTACAGTGTATAATTTGGTGCATACTATAGTGTCAAGGTCAAAATACTCACTCAGAATGAATGTTCATAATACTGCCCTCTCACTCTTCATTTACAAGATACAAGCCCTAATGGCATAAGGCTTCTATCCACTGCTTGGTTAAAAACATTGCTGGAGGATAAGGCTAATACATGTCCTCCCTGTGAGGGACCATTTAGGACAACAATCATTATCAACTGTGCATGCGCTCAAAAATGCAACTACGCACCGTATACTGAGAAACATGCACCATATAGGAACACACATACATTATATAGTGAAAACATTATGCTCTCAATTGAAATATGCTGAAAGGTATGCTATACGTAGTGAAATGCTTGTTGGAATGCAAATCGGACATAAAATGTGAGCAGGGTGCAATTCAATTAACAACAACAACAACAACAACATTTATTTATATAGCACATATTCATACAAACAGTAGCTCAAAGTGCTTTACATAATAAAGAATAGAAAAATAAACACAATATGAAAACAAAATAAATCAGCATTAATTAACATCGAATAAGAGTAAGGTCCAATGGCCAGGGGGGACAGAAAAAACAAAATAAAAACTCCAGACGGCTGGAGAAAAAAAAATATAAAAAAAAATGAAGGAGTTTTCAATGAATTTATATTCCTGCCTTGTGCCCGCGGCTATGTTAGGTCGCACCCCTCGCCATCCCAGTCTATGCACCCTTCAGTGGTTACAAAATGATTTGGATTAAGGAATTTGGAGAATGGACACGAGTTGAAAAAACGCACAATGAAGTTTGGGTAAAGGTATTTCATTACAGTCTTTCTGCAAAATAACAGCGTTTCCCCGTATAATGAGGAGAGACGATACCAGTGCTGGGTTTTCCACTTAAGCATCCAAACATAATTTTAGTTAGAGTTACGCATTTCTAAATGTAATTGCTACGATGCGCCGTTTGAAACATGAATAATTTAATTGTACGTGCATATATACTAAAACACATGCGCTAAGTAGTGAAATTCAGCGTATATGTGATTCCATATTTCATGTACACTTTATAAAGTAGTTCGCAGTGTAAGCCTTTATAATGACTTAACTCGTAAACGGCGAACAGCGCCTAATGCTACTTCAAGGTTGGACACTACTGAGCAGTTCATATAAATGACGTGGTGCGAGTCGGTTGCTAGTCCACGCCCATTCGTGACGTTCTGCCAAGTGTGCTGCTTTCCGTAGCGCCTGGACCAGAATCAGACATCGCAGAAGGAAGGCTAGCTGAGAAAGGAGCAACTTCGGAAGTGTGAGCAACTCATATACTATGACTCTGCAGGTAAAAACCGAAAGATAAATAAGGCAATGATTGCGATGTAAATTCTTTCTCTTTTTTTGCCATTTGCTATTTCTGAAGGCTCAATCTATCACTGTGATGTTGTTTAAATAATTTATCGTTATGTGCTAAATCATACCAGTTCTCCGCAATGCTGATTATTTTCTGTATTCTGATTGAATCCCACAATTACACAAAATACGAGCATATGTAATTTACTTAATTTTCTACATGCACAACTGAGCATACATAGTACATAAACTGGGATTGTAAGGGAAATAAAGATGGATTATATCGCTTTTGTGTTAAAAAAAAGCTCACTATAATGGTTTGATCCTTTATTCTGTGGGATGCGCACCATAGAAAAATGGCAATCAGACGGCTCGTTCGAGTCAGTGCTTATAAAGGCTGCGAAGAGCATCACGGTTTGCTTTGATTCTGTCTTACGGGACTTTCGAGGCTGGTCGTTTGTAATGGATACGTTGCTGTGGCAAAGGGAGCCAGTTTTACAGGAATGTGTCCTATTCATTGGACTGGCAACCAGTCCGGGGGCGGCACCCGCTCGACGTTTTTTCCTGCAGTCTGCATTAACAAAGGATCCGAGTTTTATAAGTGCACTGTTACCCCCTGTGCTGTTCTTATACCGGACTGGCCACCCTCTGCAGCTTTAATTAGATTTAGATCCTGCTGGCCAGGTAGGGATATATCTGTAATAATAACTGGTTTAAAGTTGAGCATTACGATGGTGGTCTTCAGGTCAGGGAAGAAAGCCATTGGACACAAATTACACCTGAGATCAAGGCAGGAGTCGCAAATTGCTGTTTGATTCTAATAAAATTAATAAAATGTTAAAAAAAAAAAAGAAGAAGAAGTAGCACCCAAAGACAATCACCTTGTTGGTTCTGCACTTTTATCAAATTGCTGAAATACATTTTTTAAAGTTTATACAAGCATTGGCCAGGTTACCATAATATTTCCTTCATTCAAGTGTGATTTTTTTCATTCACCTTGGACATAAATTATGATAAAATAAATATTTACTGTTAATTATCCGTGTGTTTGGATTAAAACCACAGCAGATTCTCATTTTTCCATTTTCTTGAGAACTAGTTAGTGCCGTCACCTCTTATCTCCAGGATCCTGGCCACGATCCCTGACCTGGTTACAGTCTCTGCGGAGACTGCACATTTGCCCAGTGTCCATGTGTTTCTCTATGGACTCGACTTCCTGACACATCTAAGACGTACCTACTGGATTAATTGTTGTTTCTAAATTGGTGTAGTGTGTGCGTGGGTTATGATATTGTGTTGTGTATGACTGATAATTTTGTCTGTGTTGCTCCCTGCTTCGCTCCTGTTATTATTGGGGTATGTGACCCTGTACTGGATATGCAGATTCAGAAAATTCTTGATTATTTTTTTCCAAGTTTAAATAAAGAATGTTCACTGAAATGTAAAGATGTTGGGTAGTTGCTCCTTGTTACACTTGAATAGAAATTAAGCACTCAGTAACTGGTTTAGTTAAGACTTCCCAGTTTGTTGCGCATCAGTACAGTCTGATGTCATAAGTAGTAGATACATTTTGATAAGGGTTTGCATTTTTAATGTTTTGACTTAATAGTTCATTTTTCCAATATTATTATTTAGGCAGAATTTGAGCAGGTGGCCGAGGATGTGAAAAAAGTAAAGACAAGACCTGAAGATGGAGAGCTTCTAGAGCTCTATGGACTTTACAAGCAGGCAACTGTGGGTGATATCAATACAGGTAGGGCTTACTTCTGCCTATTGAATATTTCACACATTTGTTGTAGTATATGTTGGTACAGATATGGCTCAGCCTCTTCAACCAAATTTACGAGGTGTGGCAGAAAAGTAATGAGACTGATTTTTTATTTACCAAAGTTTTTATTTTTTTCAAACATCAATGTTATCCCCTTCAAAGTAGTTCCCTTGGGCAGCTACACACCGATGGAGAAGTTGTTCCCACTGTTGGTAGCAGCGCTGGAAGTCTTCAACCGGTATGGTCTTCAGCATGTCCGTTACACTCTTTTGGATGTTTTCTAAAGTCCCGAAATGACATCCTTTGAGGACATTTTTCAGTTTAGGAAAAAGGAAAAAGTCACACGGACTGAGGTCAGGTGAATAAGGGGGCTGGGGAACCACAGGAATGCGTTTTTTCGATTGTCCTTCTGCTCAATTGTGAGGTTTTTCTGCACCATTTTGGCACAGACCTTTCGCATGTGCAAATGTTCAGTCAAAATTTGATGAACGGTAAATCTGTTCAAATTTAATTGTTCACTCAACATTCTTAATGTTAAACGACGGTCTGATCTCACAAGAGTGTTCACACGTTCGATGTTTTCCTTGGTTTTCGAAGTTGAAGGCCTCCCTGAAAAACTTGAGCTCGGGATAAAGAATGTTCCCCATAGGCCTGTTTTAACTTTTCAAACATCACACTTGCCGATTCTCCAAGCTTAACACAAAATTTAATGGCACAAAGTTGCTCCAAATTCCGCTGTTCCATTTTGCGTGACGCACAACCAAAAACACGACTTCGCTAATAGCAGTCACAAAAATCACGTAGTTAACGGAAGGAGTTGAAACTCGCACTGAGCTATGGGAGGGTACTGATACACGTGCTCTATCAAGGACAACAGCGCAGTGTTGCCAGATTGCTTGCAGTATTGCCAGTCTCATTACTTTTCTGCCACACCTCGTAGACTCAATGACACAAGTAGTTTTCTTTCTTAGGAATGTATTAATAGAGTCCATGCACACAAAACAATAAAAGGGAAGGTGTAGCGGATGGAGGAGAAGTTATTTACTGTATATACCCATTTTCTTTCTTGCATGTGGTAGCTGTCCAGCTGTAGAGATGTCGTCCTCTTTCTAGCAAACTCCCAATTCAGCTATGCCCAGCAGTGGTGGCCATTAAAACTGCATCTGACTTTATTTTGTCTTACAAGAATCACCCATACAAGTGACAGGACTACCATGAAATAACACTCTTGACATGTACCCAGGTGACTCTGTACCCCAAGAACAGTTTTTCTGACAAAGCGCCAGACACCCAAGTCCAGCTTTGGCTCACCTTTTCTTGCTATTCAATAGGAGGGTTCCAGTAGCTTCTTCCTGGGAGTCCCTGGTGCTCTCTTGGTCTATGTCTTTCATTTTATAGAGTCTTCTAATTGTGATGTCCTGGTGGAGTATCAGGTATAAATGGCAGTAATGTTTTCCTGGCAGTTGTGCTGTTAGGATAGCTATTGGGGTTTTCTCCAAGAGTCTGGTGGCAGACTTGTTTGTGCCTGCTTTTGGCAGAGGACTCTGTGATGTCGTTTGGGGCCTGCAGCTGGAGTCTTGGTACAGTGTTTCTTAAAAATGTACCTTTCAGGGGGTCGCAAGGACTAAAACACTCATATAGTGGATAAACGTACATATGTTTGCATGTAAAGGGGGATATGAATGTTAAGAATAAATATGTATAGCTGTATTTTACTAATAGAGCCTAATAGCATAAATTAACAAGTGTTCAACTTCTCTAATAAAATACAGTTTAGTCTTTCTGCAATTGCACTGTAGCGGAAATCCCCTTAACACTAGAATTACCAAAGCCTACGAAAAAACTTGTAAATCTGGCCCACCTTAAATCCCTTTGTACCTCTCCCTCAGCGTCTTTTGTCTTGTAAATGTGCCGATCGACACAAGCAGCAAGCAGCCTGCTATAATATCCCTCCTCACCTCTGCAGAAAGGGCAAGAAGTTCTCCCAGCTCAAGCCTTGATTATCTGGGAGTGAAGTGCTGGAGTTTTAGAAGGGAAATAATAGATCGTTATTTGGAAGATATGTATTTCATGTGTGTTCCGTGTCTACAACAATCTATGTAAACTCATGTCGACATGAACTGTATAATATGTGAAGGCTGAAGTCCAAATATCAAATAAACACTTTCACAAAAGGTGCAAGTGCAATATGACAGCTTCCATGGTGCAGCGGTAGGAACTGCTGTCTTGTAATCAAGAGCCCCCCGGTTCGATCCTGACTGCCTCGTATATTTACCGTTTTGAGTAGTGAGCTGGCCTTATTGTTAATATTATACAATAAAAACATACATTTGATTTGCGTCTGTAACAGCCGGTTTAAATTTATAGTACTTGTAAAAGTTACTGTTTTTTTTTTTCACTTTTATTCTCTCAGTCACAATCACGATACAAAGATCTGACGCTGGTAGTTTTTATTTGAAACTGGGAATAACTGTAGATGTGTGTGTTGTTTTGAGACAATGGAACTGGAAATTCTCTGATCTAGATGGATAAAAGTTGACACACAAACGCTGGTGAATCTGCCTTCTTCATATGTCACCGTCACTTGAATTTTTTATTTTTATTCAGTTTTATTGAGTGTTCCTGCTCACACTAAATTAGTATGCACTTTATGGTCCATGATGTCAAAGCCGCTCTGACAAAAAAACAAAGACATAGGTATATATGATATTTGGAATAATTAATTTCATGACCTGTATAGTACATTTCGGAAAACATTGTGGCACTGATGCAACATTATTCATATTATTCATATTCATTTGCATACCATCTTGCGCTTGTAATCAGTGATCGCGTTTTTTTTCTCCCTCCGATCTTGCCAGTCCCGACATGTTGCTGTATGCTGTTTCTTTTGTACTCCACGATATGCAGAAGAAAGAATAGTACAGAGAGGTCAGTTTCAGCGCTATATGCAATCATCAGATTCAGATGTTAACAGTTCACACACATGCAAAGACCGTCCTTCCTACATTTACGACATGTGTACCTGTTGCAATGCGCACACTTCTCTCTATGCTTTGGTTCCTATTACATTGAAAAGGAACCTGACACTGACTCAGTTTACTTTCCTGGGCGAAGCGGCAGTCTTGGAACAGAAGCTTGTCGATGTTGCACCCTTTTTTTCTTTTTCCATTGCCTTTTCTTGTAAGAAGCGACGACGAAGTTCCTCTGCAAGGTGAGCAAAGAACACTAGTCTTTGGTAGACAGTGAAAGACTACAGCAATGGCGGTGCTGTATCTACTGCCAAATGTGCATTTGTTATTGTATGAGATATTTCCTGTTTCCTATAAGAGCAGAAAAGGGCAATTAGAACATTAGGCTTCCCGAGGTATGGATTGACCCATTGTGTTTTGCATGTTATTGGGCTTAACTGCTGGTTCAGTGTGTGCTTACTCTTTACGTGTCAGTTTTCATTACAGTTTATTTAACAAACAAATTTCAAGATTACCTAGTTGAATGCACATGCGGTGTCTGTAGTTTTTTAAAGTGGTTTCCACTCTGGTATAAGTGTAAAATTTATAATCTATATTTTGTTATTGAAGTTGCACACTCATTAATTTACAGTGTTAGGCTTCTTTATTACTGACATGCCTTAATTATGCTCAAGATCCATAAGTGTGTTAACATGCACACATTCATTTATCCCCATATCTAATGTTTTAGTCCTGTAGATCCTCTTGAGTAGCTCATTTTCCAAACAGCCCAGTGCGAAGACTCTGTAGTTCACACCTCCAGTCGCAAGCCTCTGAATGACATCATAGGGCCCTGTAGCTGGAACAGACACAGAGGAGGGTCTGCCACTGGAGGTCTGTAGTCAGATCTATCTCTGGTTGTTCCTCTGGGCTGAGGCATGCCACCATGGAATATGCCTCCTTCTAGCACTCTGCTCCATTGGTCAGGTTCTGGGGACCTCCTTTCTCAGGTATAACCTAATTTCTTTCTCTTCCCTTTAGTTTATGGTTTTTATCCTTCTTTAGAAAGTGAATCAACTCCATGGATTCTAGTTATCCACTCTGGGTGGGCCACTCCTTGACTATGTTTCAACTCTGACAATGTTGTTTAATGTTTACACACTTGTTTCAAGATAGTGCTGTAGGGGTCAGAATGGGACACAAACCAGGATCCAACTCTGGGAGAAGCATCACTCATAAAAACACTTGCATTTACACCCGGTCAGTTGGGGGCCGTTGATCAACCCAATCTGCACGTCTTCGGAATGTGGGATAAAACCCATGTACACATGGGGAGAACATGCAGACTGCAAACAGATAGTGCCTGGACCAGGACTGTGGAGTTTAAGAGCAGTACTAACTGCTGAACCACTATGCCACCCTGTATAGCTGTCACACTGACTAATTCTAAGGAGCAAAAGATGCAGCCTGGTTGCTTCTAGGGAGCTGATTATATCTTCTACCAGTGTCTCTGCAGGATTTTCTCCAGTACTCCAGTTTCCCCTTTACATGTTAAAGTAATATGCATTGGTTAACTGGCAATCTGAAATGGGCCTAGTTTTATAGATACAATAAGGAAATAACGCAGAATGATTAAAAAGGTTTAAGACTCAACATTTATTTCAGAGAATAACATCCTTACATCATTATGTGGCGTGGCATTCAAATTTCCCCTAGGTGATAAGCTTTCATTGCCACTTTCCTGATATTTATTTAAGCAAAGCTGGAGGTCTTCGACTATGATATGAAAAAATTTGGTGATGTCATTGAGCCTCCATGCTTTTAGCCTCATTTTGACATCAGGGTTGATTTGCAGCCTTCTTTTCAGATTCTCACACATTTTTTTCATTTAGTAGTCTTGAAACCAATTTTATAATCTTTTGACACATCAAAAAGTTTTCAGTGAAAAAAGCCTGACGCGATTCAAAGAAGATTTCCATTTCATCTGCAATTTCTCAGTTGTTGATGATTTCAATTTTTTTTTTCACCTTAGTGACAATTTCTTAATGTAGCATTGGTTGTCTCTGACTAATTCTTGGCCATCATGAAAACATTTCGTGTTTTGATGAACAATGCTGTCACCAATGTAATCTTCACCAAACCCAGTTCTTGATATTTTGAGGATTTCTATTTTTTCACAAAAAAGGTAACCTACACATTTCTCCTCTTGTCTATTTTTTTACAACAGCGACACAAGATACAGCTGTCCTTGAACACTCCTTTATAAGGTATAGGGAAGTTGTTTATTCCTGGAATAAGTTAATATTTCTCCTTAGAACACACCTAAGTGCTGTCTGCTGACTTGGTGTCACCACTTGTAATAGACAGTCTGTTACAAATTACATGCTGGTTAGATGGATTGGGTTTGTTAAATTGGCCCTTGAGTGCATATGTGCGTGCGTGTGTGTGTGTGTGTGCGTGTGTGTGTGTGCGTGTGTGTGTGTTCGTTCACCCTGCATTGAGCTGACACCTTGTCCAAGTGTTGTCCCTGCCTTGTGCCCAATGATTGCTGGGATATTCTCCAGCTGTCCCATAACCCTGCACTGGATAAATGGGTTAGAAAGATGGATGGATGGATCTTACAACTTTCTGAATAGACCTTATACACTACTATAATATTTAATGTGTAATACAGCACTCAGTTAGATTTACATTTTTAAGAATTCAAAATGTAGAATAAACAGAGTTTCTAGAAATATACCCTGAGCTGCCAGTTTATTAAATATACCACTCCACTTCACATAAATTCTACATTCCAGCTTATCATATGGTCATCATGTGACAGCAGATCAGGCAGACCAGTGTTTTTAGCACCAGTTAGTCTTCCACTGAGCATAAGAATAATAAAATGAGTGGCCTTAGTATCTTTGAATGTGGCATGATAGTTGACAATAGTCATGCGATTCTGGGATCTCACAGATGACTGTTGTCCTGGGCTTATTATGTAAAACCCGTTTAAGAGATTACTGAAAATATTACGAAAAGCAAAAAAAACTACCAGTGATAGGCATCCCTGTGGATGAAATCAGTATGTGGATCAAAGGGGTCAAAAGATAATAGTGAGAGTCATACAAAAAAAACTGGCAGGCCACAACCAGGCAGTCACATCTGAACTCAAAATGGGTGTGCAGAATGTAGTCATAGACTGGCTACAAAAAGCTCAAGATTGAGTCTTGTATTAATGTTTTCCAAGTACTAGGGGGCTTTGCCCCCTGCTCGCTTCGCTCGCCCATCCCCTCCCATTCCCCACCAGGCGCGCTACACTCCAGCCACTTTGCATCTCTGACATTCGATTTGTCAAGCGGCTGGTGGACTGACTGCACACTGAGGAGATGCGGTCTGATCAGCTGCTCTCTTTCTTCTGCTGCTTCCGAGCTATGTGTTTTGCTTGTCGTGCTGCGCGTCAATCATTTAAAAGCCTGTACACCAGCTGTCCTTTTGTCTCACTGCCTTGTCTCACGGGACATTAAAGTGTCTCTCGCAGGATATCAAATTGTCTTCCGAGAAGATCACGTATTGTCTCCTTCCAAGCCTTCCAAGAGAGAAAAGAAAAAAAAAACTGTCTCAGGTGGATAGAGAAGCATCAAAACTGAACTGGTAAGGAGTGTGGAAAGGCTGCTTGATCAGACACTTCCAAGCCTTTTTTTACACCCTGCTGATGGAGGGATCAAAATTTGGTGCTGGTAATACAAGTCCATGGAGCCGTTGTGTTTGGTGTCAACAGTAAAGGCCAGTGGTGGCAATGTGAAGGTGTGGGGGATGTTTTCCTAGCACACGTTACAGCCCCAGGTACCAACCAAAACACTTCTGAACAGCAAGGCATATTTGAACATTGTTGCTAACCGAAGTTAATCATTTTATGGCAACAGTTCATCCACACTCGTGTGGACACACTGGACAATGTACCATTTCACCAGGCATGTTTCATCATGAAAGGCAGCAAGTTTTCTTTGCATTGGTGGCCTGCACAGTCCCCCAATTGTAGCCCTATTGGGTATCATTGTTCTGAGATGGCAGGGGCTGTTCACAGCATGACTATGTAGCCATCCAATCTGCAGCAACTGCACTTGCTGAAAACTACAGCAAAAGCACTTAACTAATTATAACATTAGAATAATGTAGCTCAGCCAAGCCTATAAATCGCATTCACCTAAATTGTCCAGAATGACATTGAATTGATTAATTATATTAGTTGTGCACTACAAGCATGGCTCAAAAAAGAAAAATAAATCTCAATAGGTGTTCTCAGAATGTAGAATTTATAAAGAAAAAAGATTAACTATTGAAAAACAATACATTTACATTGAGATAAGCTGTGATCCTGTATGAAAATTGTTTCCATTTCCCTAATTAACGTTCTTTGTGGAACCTAATTATAAGCTTCACAAGTACCTACCCAGTTGTACCTAACCCCCTGGTGTGAGCAGAAATACTCACTTTCTAATATTAGAAATTGGAATGGAACATTCTTTTATTATTAAAGGGACAAATGTGTGAGATGTATACAGTATGTGAGGAAAAAAGAAGCCTGTAAAAATACGCCATGATAGTCTTTGTGCAGAAACATTTTATATGCAGTGATCGTACATTCAGTATTTATTAATTTGCATGCATTAGTGATTAAAGTAACTTTCTTCAGTTATACATAGATTTTGCTTTCATTTATTTTCTAATGTTAGATGTTACCTGTCAGGCAGGACCCAGCATTCAAGGGCTTCATTTTCCCATAAAACTTTTTTCAACTTGCTCTCTGTCAATGTGGTAAGTGTGGTCTAGAATTAGCTACATTGGATGGCTACTGCTCCAAAGGCCCCCTTATCTGCTTCATATTGTTTAGTTTGGGAGATTATTACAAAAGTTATTAGTAATTATTCTGCCTGATGTCACCATCCTTGTAACATATGGATGAACACTACTGGATGGCACTACAACACGTATGTGTAACTCTGCCACTGCCACCAACTAGTGAGGATAGGGGAGGTGATTTTTCGTAATGTTCACTTTCAAAGGGATTAGTTATTATGTGACTGACACACTGTACAGCAGCAAAGAGTGCATATCTCCATTTCCCAACCAGCTTAATCCAAATTTAGTTGTGACAGTAGTCTCCAAACTACTAGGACACAAGGCAGAAGCCAGATGTAAACTGTATAACAATGCATCATGGGGCACGCACATCCACTTCCGGCCTGTTTAACTCTAAAAGGGTGGATGTTGACTTTTGTCGAAATTCAGGGGTAAAGGATGGTAATCAGCCGTAAAACTTGCTGCTTTGTTTTAGTTCGGCTGTCTTTGCTAGGAGGAAAGTCAGCTTGATTTGACCTCGATTACCTGCGCATGCGTGAGTAGCGAAGAGCGAACAACCTCTAAAATGGCATTGACGTCTGGCGAGAGACCAAAGCGAATGCACAAAGCAAAATATTTGGTGGACAACGTTTTGCGTATTATTGCCAACTCGGACTCTGACTTGTCAGACTCAGATTTTGAGACAAGTGATCTGAAGATGGAGATCAAAAATGAAAGTGAGGAACCGGATTTAGCTGATCGGTCGTTCCCCAGCTGATAGCGATGCCGAACACACTTGTTTAGCTAACGCACCTTCAGGAACGTTCGCCTGGGAGGATCAACACTTACGATGACAAGAGGTACAAACCAGATTGTGTCACACTGCCATACAAAGACAGTCAGGCAGCCACCCACCACGCATTCCTACCGGCCATCGAGCGGCCCCCTACACAGCCACCAGAGACCCTGAACAGGCGCCAACAGCAGCCACAGCAATATATGAAACCTTTGCTTTGTGTGCTTTTCAGAAAAGTGAGTTGCCAGCAAAAAATATTCAGCCCTCAAAGAGTTAAACTCGCCAGTTAACCTAATGCACACATCTTTGGCATGTGGGTGGAAAACCAGAATGCTCAGGAGAAAAAAAATCCCAGAGAACATTTCTTAAGAATTCATAATCCTTTAAATATATTTCCTTGTTTTTATCCTATCAAATGACCAGCACTCCTCAGTGTGGGTGTCAGTTAGAGTAGTTCAGAGAGTGGGGCTAAAACACTGAACTACAGACTCCGAGATGACCAGTTCGGTCCCTACTATTTACTCCCTATGTGATCCTCAGCAAGCCACTTAATTTGCGAGTGCTATGTGAACACTTGCAGGACTAAACTTACTAATGCTAGTCAAAGGTACAGTAATCATGGTCAGAGCCTGCATCAGCTGGTGTTAGATAACATCCAAGAAGGGAAATCAATCTGGACCTGTCCCAGCAGAGATGCCAGGAAGGTTAAGATTGTCCCACAAACTATTATACCATGGATGGGAATATAATGGAACGGCATGCAAGTGTATACATTCCCCACCCTTGTAGCTACTGGTAATAACAGGCTATCATTGAAGGCCCCTGTAGGGATGTGTAGCCTTTTTGGTAGAAGTGGGTCAGCAGCCTAGCAGAGAAGGACCTCCAGAAAGAGTTTGATGGAGATAACCCCAGGGATTCTGTAAGGCTTTGTCTGGCCAGGAAGTGTTTTATACGAGACCAGAAGGAACCTCAAAAGTACCATATGCCGGGATTGGATTTTAAAAAAAAGGTCACTGGCTATTGGTCAGTATTCTTCAAGTTGGAAGGAAGAGCATAAGCACGTACTTGACTGTCTTATTTCAATGTGTATATGTATGTATCTCCATGGTATTTATTATTAAATTTCTAATTTATCTCCTAAAGAGAGTTTAAGCAGGTTCGTTACAGAATGGATGGATGGATGAATGCTTTATGTTGTGTACCTGTAATATATACTTCATAGAATGGATGCCTGAATATTTTTACAGATGTACATCTGTGTCGCACCCTGCACCTAACTACCAAGAAAGATGCCATAAACAATTACATGTAATTTAACTTGTCATTTGTTTTATTTTTTTTTGGGTACGGTGACATAATATATCCAGTGCCCTGGGCTTGCATCCTCCACACAGTCACTGTACGTTTACAGTCTGCATGCTCTCCTTGTGTCTTCATGGGCTTTCCTCCCACATGTCCAAATACATGTACTGACTGGTAATTAGAAAAATAACCCTGCGGTAGACTTAGCTATCTGTTCAGGGCTTGTGTCTGCCTTGTGCCCAACACTATCATGACAATCCCAGAGCCTGATTTGGACTAATGTAATGATATGTTGTTTTGGATAAATAAACTCAAAAAACAGAGTACTTCTGAGTGGTCTTTTAGGAATACTAAAGGAAATGGAACCTGTTCCTAGAATAAGTGAGTATTTGCATACGTAGGCTCAAGTTGTCTTGTTTCTGATTTTTGTAGTGTCATTTTTTTACACTGCATAAGCCATCTATTCATTCTTCCTCAATTTTTATCTATTTCCGGTGCTAAAATACTGAGAGAAGTACCCAAATCACATTAGTAAGGGTTGGAACTTCATCTACATTCTAGTATACTTTTCACTTTATTTTTTCCCCAAAAACAAAGAGATATTAAAGTGGGTATCTGCTTGAAGCATGCATATTTCAAGTACTGTCTGACAACCAATCAGTGACTCTAACATCACCACAGCCTTCTTGAACCATTCCCAGGTTAAACAAAATTCTATATACAGCCCCAGACTTTTGCAGCTGGTTCTGGGAAGCCTCTTGTGCCAAAGGAAACCTGCAGTTATTATTGTCATGTGTACAAAGAACAATGAAATTCGTATTTGGATGTGCTAATCAACATGCAGTAAGTCTCCACTCACTGATCTGATAAATAAGAATTAATAACCAGTTTATTTAATATAATATTCATTTATAAATCAGTATATAAAACAAAGCTTACATCCACCATGAAAACTCCAAATTATTAAGCTTAACTTTCTCCATATATGAGCTTGGACTTCTCTCTAGGTACTCCGATTTTCTTGCCACATCCATAAAAATATACAGGTTAGTTTAACTAACGATTCCAAATAGACGTCTGCATTCTGACTGAAATCTTGTGGGACCCATCTTGAGGTTTTGCAGCACTCCAGTGGTTTGACTTTATTCATGTGGTCGGGAGCGTAGATGAACTTCAGAGTAAATAAACTACCATCAGTGCTATAATCCATGCTATTTTACTGTCAATGATTTTCAAATGAAATATGACAGACATATGCACAGTGGCTGGTTAGAGTATTGTTTTCTTTCTTTTTTTCTCCTTATACATTTGGCTGTTTTAAGAATCCACTTAGTCTTCTGTGATACCCAGGTTGCTCATAGCCTTGAAATTTCCTTGAACCTGAGTCATCGATACTCCTGTACTGAGACAGACCATTGCAACGTGGACATACAGCAACAAGATTGGTGCAAGTGCCTCGTACATTTTTTTCAAATCAAATCAGCAAACTGTCCAATCAAACTGCAGTGCTACATAAATCTTCTTCTTTTTCTTTCCGCTGCTCCCGTTTGGGGTTACCACAGCGGATCATCCAAAATTGTTGTCCGCATATTGATTTGGCAAAATTTTACACCAGATGCCCCTCCTGACGTAACCCTCCCCATTTATCCAGGCTTGGGACCAGCACGAAGAAACACACTGGTTTGTGCATCCCCTGTGGCTGGGTTTGCAGTGCTTCATAAATAAATAATAAAAATAAACAAGGCCATACAATCCAGTATTCATCTGTGGGAGTTAAAATCAATACTTAAATAGGTTAATTGAAGGTAAAATCAAGGTTAAAAAGACAGTTAAAATCAGGATTTTTTGTTCCAATCTTCTGTAAGCCCCAGTGCCTCTCCCTCACTCCTGCCTCCTCCGCTCACCCACCAGGTCTTCACAGTGTGGCAGAGGTGCTGGCAAGTGCAACTCCTACTCCAGCTCTCATCCCAGTCACCTCAGTTGGTCACTGCTAGAACTTGCTTGGAGCTGGACCTCCATTATCCTGCGACCATCCTTCGGTCCAGCAGGATCCTTGGAGTACTCTGTCACTCCTACTCCTACTGATTGTCCAACAGAAGTACCAATAGGCAATATGCACACAGCAGTGCTGACGTACTTCCGGTGAAATCGGAGCCAGCTCCATCACTTCCATTGTCCATACTGCAGTTGTGATTTTTGTTTCGTGGCAAGAATGTCTGAGAACAAGAAGTTTAAGCTTCAGCTTACAGAAAGCTCTACAGCTGATCATTGTTGTGAACCTTTATGTTGACCTTCCAGTAAGTACAACAAGGTACGTCATTTTCATACATTTCCCTTTGATGCAGAAACCTGATCTAAATGGATCACTGCTATCTGGAGAGACAGCTTTACGATTAGTCCTTGTACCCAAGTTTGTAGCCAGCGTTTTATAAAAGAGGATTTTTGCGAGACTGGGTCTGAGACAAGGCAGCGACAATTGAAGAAGGGACCGGTTCATGCATTAAGTGAAACAATTTCTCCATTCCACTTTCAATACCAGCAGTTTGGGAAGGGAGAAAGTGACTGAGAATGACACACTGGGTGAGGAGGAGGATGATAAAATCCTCGATGACCATGACTACGTTTTGGCTCCAGATCCAGCAGTTGTTGACCTAACACTTGATGAAAACATGTCTACCAGAGAGGAGATCCTCCAGCAAAGAAAACAAATTGAGCCCCTTACAATGAAGCAGCAGTTTGGCATTCACCATTTTGCTGACTCAGACAGAAACATTCATTTTTTTGCAAGGTAAGATGTCCAGCACACTCACTTTATAATGTATTGTAACATCAGTGCTGAACCCCACAATGGCTGGATTCTCTGCTCTTTGAGGTGGCTCACTATCCTTAAAAGGACTGCTTGCCTTTTGCCACACTAGTTGGAAAAAGCACGTGTGACTATGCAGAGTTGCTGGTTTTATAGTCGCTCCTGCTATTGATAAAGTAATGCCAACTCATTCTTTTGGTGACTCACCCCTGGCTCGTATAACTTGTCCAGCACCGTTGCAGTATTAAGCTTACATATATTTTCACCTGTCCCTGAATAAAGTTTAATGACTAATTATTGAAATTGTTTCTTTAAAGAATCCTAATGTAATCACATATTTTGTTCCATGTAAGTTCATAGTGAAACAAGTTTTTAAAACGTCCGGATCTTACCTTAATAATTGTGAATGTAGCTTGAAATGCATAGTTTGAAGCCCTTCTCTTTTTTAGCTCCTGATGTATGGCACAATGTTTCAATAATGCGACTTGCATAGTTTACTGTACGTCTGGGCACTTCTTGAAGTGATCGGGTGAAAAACGCCACAGCTAGTCCGTTCTGTTCTCCGCGCGAGAAGTGCAGCAGTTGGCTGATGTGGAATCTGGAAGAGAGTGTGCATATTGCCTATTTCACCATCAAACATCATCACAGCTTTGCAGCAGCACACACCTACATCCACCAAGCCTGAGCACAGTTTATATACTAAAAACTCTGCACCACCACGGACTTCAATGTGCTTTACCACACCTATGTGTCCAATTTATGTGCCTTTCTGTGGGACAGCGGGAGAAAGTGGGTGGGAGCAGGCCAGAACAGGATGGAATGTTGTTGGGAGTGGGACCAAAAAATCAGACCTCTAACTGCAAACTGGTCCATTGTGTATGTTTGTGTGTGTGTGTGAGAGTAGGATCCAGAAACTGTCGTCTTTGCCTTAAAAAATTTCATAACAAAGTTTACAAATCTTATCAACCATTAAATATGGGGGTATGTTAAATGTGTATTTAAACTTCAGTTTCTCTTATTGTACATTGGAAAAGAGCAGTATTTTATAAATGAGGGTGTTATTCACTTATGATTGGATAGCAGAAGGTACTACAGTGATAAAATCTACAATATAATACAACACTAAGATCTTTGTGTGTCCTGTCCCTTAGAGGAATATGATTGGTCCGTTTGGCATTGGGGGCGCAATCGAAAAGAGGAAGTGTGAGTGTTAGACACATGAGGAGGAGAAACAATAAGGGAGGCACATTGAGAGAGGCGCCTTCAAAGACGGCAGGTATGAAAGCGGACAGGAGGTGAGAAAGGTTCCTCGAAAATAATGACAGAGAAGGGTTTATGGGAACATGCTCAAGAAATGGAACGCCGGTGAAGAGAGGCTCAGACACACACAAATACAGAGGAAAGGTTCTGAAGGTACAGTACATGTACGGCAAGAGATAGTCAAGTCAAGTTGGGGAGCATGCACTGGTACGGTGCGTTGCTGCACCCACTATACGACAGCAGACACGCGGTCCAGTCCTGCCCTCCGGAAATGATACTCTATTTGCCGCAGCCAGGTGTTACGTGGGCGACCCCTTGGCCTGGTCCAGCTATTTGAGTTCTCAACAATTAGGCTCTTAGGAGCCGGATCACCCTCGGGAAACGCGCCACATGGCCATAGTGCCATAACTGACTCTCCCTCACAATGCAGGTAATGTGCCTCATTCGGGACTCCATGAGCAACTGCTCATTCGACACAAAGTCAAACCGATGGTACCCAAGGATTTTCTGGATAAACACAGTACCAAAGGAGTCCAGTCTTCATCTCAGGTCACTGGATAGCGTCCATGTCTCGCAACCATATAGCAAGAGATAGAATAAATTAAAAATATTTACTATTACTTGTCCTCAGCACACCATTCATGGGTAAGAAACACAACAAAGACATAATTGATGATGATGATGAAACATAACCAAGATGAAACTGAGCCCTGCTAAAGTCTCCTGGAGAGATAAAAATTCAATTTCTATGGTCACTCCCTACCCACAGAAGCATGTGGAGGAGTTGAAATGTTCCTTATGTAATAGTGAGGGTGTGAAAAGAGCTGGTAAGCCTTAACTGTGCAGTGACCCACGTTGCTGATCAGTCTGGCTAGCTTTCCTGTTCTTCTTGTTCATGGCGGCCTCTCTGTTGCCTGAACTGACCTGCACCAGCAGTGGTGTTATCTTACTGAAATCTGTTGTGCTACTGATAGTGACAAGGACAGCGTCCAGGTGCTCAAATACCACTCGTGTCATACAAATTCAGATCAACTCAAACACTTACTCATTATTATTAAGAGCCCAGGCCATTTCTCTCATGTACTCATCGATATTTCAGTCACAGTTTGAAAGGCTTATGTTCCTTCTTTCCGCTTTCTCCCCAAATGTGCTGCGTCAGCGCAAAATACAGAACAACATCTGCAGCATCATTTCCCTCCCTGCAAATGTCAGCTAAAATTAAAATCAGCGTAAGGCATCCATGCCAGTAAGAAACAGCTACATCTCATGGCGTTCTGATAGGCACCTTCACCATGTCATCCCATTGTCATGTTCAAGTGTGATGGGCCAATATGTTTGATGACTTTCATCCATTATGCTTAATTTCAATTATAGTATATTTCATGAACTATTTTATCTTACAAATTAGGTTTTCAAATTTAAGTCTGAAACTTGCTGTTGCCTGTCTGGATAGTTTTGTAATTGCATGTGCAGTTTTTTGTAAACCTGGTGCTCCTCCATGTTGTGAAATGCCTTTTTAAAAAGAAATAACTAAACACACAAAAAAAAACACTACCTGTGCAAACACCCACCTATAAGCCCTGTTCATTTTTAAATCTTGTTTTTTCAGAAAAGCCTGGCATGTTGGATATGAAAGGAAAAGCAAAATGGGAAGCCTGGGAATCCAAAAAAGGTGATGATGCATGAGCACTTGTTTAGTTGAGATTTCGACAGGCTAGCGGACACTGTTTTAAAATTCTACACTTAAACAAATTGGCATGCTTTGCTTTGTTGTTCTGCTCTTTTTTTATTTTTATTTTACATAAAAGATTGCCAATACTTGGACTGGAAAGAAAATTTGTAAGAAAGGAAAAATAGTAATTGGAAAGAAATATTGTAAGAAAGCAGAACTAAGATGTTAACTCATTAAGATGTACTGAACCTGTTTGTTGACTGTGCAATTGTTGATTTACAGGGATGTCAAAAGAAGATGCTATGAAAGCGTACATCGCTTATGCGAAAGAAATCATCACTAAGTACGGGCTGTGAAGCGACAATCACACCAACTGCTTGTAGAATAGAACAGCCTCTACAGCCCGTACAGGAAGACTTGATAAACTGTACGTTAGGTATGTCCACAAAACAAGGATTTCTTGAATAACAGTAATAAAAGCTTTAGAGATGTTAGGCTTCAGTATCCATACAGGAAATGGAGGAGTACATTAATACTGGAAGAGGGTGTTTCAGTGACTGCTGACGGTGTTGTTGGCAGTCATTTATCTTACTTATCTTAACATGCAAAAACATAACAGGGGTTTACACAACTAATGTCAAGAAAGAAATATGGTACTTGTAAAAGATAATAAATATCTTCTAAAATATAATGTATACTTTTATTTATTGTTTGATTCCTCATATGTTCCAAAACTATACGGTATGTGTGTGTGTGTGTATATATATATATATATATATATATATATATATATATATATATATATATATATATATATATATATATATATATATTCAATGCATTCGTAGTCTGAATCATAATCTGATCGTGTGGGTGGTTACCTACCAGGTAACGCTTGTGGTTGGTCAGCAAGTCGGCTAACGTCCGCCACGGTGCCCTCTTTCAGTTGCGAGAAGCAGATCATAGAATGGTTGAAATAGTTTTTACTGTCAAATAATCCAAAGAGTACGCGACACATGTTTCGCCCTAATTCTGGGCTCATCAGGTGTACACACTCACTGCACCCCCTCTCGGGAATCAAACCTCGGGCGTCAGCGTCAGAGGGCGAAGCCTCTCACGTTGCGCCACGGCGTGTGGTTCGTTTATTTGACAGTCTGTAGATCGGGGTAATTACATTCAATGCATTCGTAGTCTGAATCACAATCTGATCGTGTGGGTGGTAACCTACCAGGTAACGCTTGTGGTTGGTCAGCAAGTCGGCCAACGTCCACCACGGTGCCCTCTTTCAGTTGCGAGAAGCAGATCATAGAATGGTTGAAATAGTTTTTACTGTCAAATAATGCAAAGGGAGTGCAGTGAGTGTGTACGCCTGATGAGCCCAGAATTAGGGCGAAACACGTGTCGCGTACTCTTTGCATTATTTGACAGTAAAAACTATTTCAACCATATATATATATTATTTATGTATGTATATATAATATACGTATGTGTATTTTTTATATATATATAAAACACAGAGGCACAGGTAAAATAAATCAAGTATTTATTTTTCTTCAGCTGGAGGGCACGTCTTCCCCGTAATCCCTCCAGCCACAGCACAGTCCCAAGCACTAAACACAACACCAAAACACTCCTTTCTCTTCCACCACCATTCCTCCACAGCTTTGTCCTCATTCCACCCAACTCTTGCCGCTGAGTGGTGGTCGCTGGCTCCCTTTTATCGGGCACCCGGAAGTGCCCCAGGTGGTTGATTGCCAACATCCGGCTGCACTTCCGGGTAAGGCAAAACCAGTGGCCAAAACGGACCAGCCGCTCCTGTTGCAGCACCCCCTGGCGGCTCCTGTGGAACCCTACAGAGCTGCACAGAACTCCAACTCCCATGAAGCCCTGGGGAAGTCTGAGATACCGCTGCAACCCAGGGAGGCTGCTGTCTAGCATCCATGGGGAGATACTGGGCTTCCCACCCTTGTCCCCCTGGCAGATGTGGTGAAGGGGCATCCCGGCCAGGCATGGGCCCCAGCCATCCGTCACAATATACATAAAATGGTAAGGGTTGGGTCGTTCTGTCATTTGATCACTCAAAAAGTAATGGGGCCAGAACCTTAATCTTGGTCTTAATCGAATAGTTCTGACCTGATACACGCTGGTGAAGCCAAAAATTGGGGTGTTGCCAACCTTGGCAATGTTATAGGGTTTTGTGTCTTTCCTTACAGCAAACTGAATGAGAAGGTGACATGGTAGAAAGAAAAAGGAGAGTGGAGACATGTGCTAAGTGTGAAGCAAACTGCAGTTGCCGATTACATGATAGGAAGAAGAAGAATGACAGCCGTGGCATCTGCTGAGCGTTAAGCACATACAGAGTAGCATCCTGCTGCTACTTGTGTTCTACTTTGGCTAGAACCTATTAAGTGAGAGCGTATGACCTGATACATTGTGGAACGTTGAAAAATTGGAACTCGCAAACAACCTTGGAAAAGTAAAGTGATCAATAAAGTGACACAACAGAAAGAAAAGCAAGCTATCTGCTGAGTGTTTTACTGGTGGGCAGAAATGTTTATTGTAATAAAAGCTTGATCCTCGCAAGCCCATCTATTGATAATTCCCACAGGACATGATACATATGTCTTCTGAATTCATAAGCAAGTGTAAGTATTTTGTTTATTTATTGATCATTGATTGTGACAAACAACTCTGTAATAGAAAGAAAGAATAACCAGATCAGCAACATCTGTAAAGCGATAAGTTTTTTCATTGCAAAAACAAAACACTGTCTTACCAAAATGGAAAAGTTCAGCTCGCTCTGTATGAACCACCTATTTTTGAGGACCAGAGGTCTGTATGTTTCCTAGAAACATTTATTTTATCTCTTGCCAATTTCAAAGCATAAATCTGTACAATCTGTCGTTTTTTAGTAACATAAAATATATAAAGATCACACAATGTCCAGTGTTGGTTTCTGCCTTGTGCCCAAGGCAGCCAGGAAAGGCCCACATCCCCATGACCTTGCACTTGGTAAGCTGGTTATAAAATAAATAAAGAGATTTTTATTTTCCATTCATCTAAATAAATAAAGTCTGAATTAGCATAAGCTACCCAAATTCAGAGTCTTCATAAGCAGGGATGGCTATCATTAAGATTTTATCAATGCTGGTACAGCTTATCAGTATTGATACTTAGTGTTATTTTTATGGATACTCCTCTTCATAAAGTGGGGAGACAATGTGTCTCTTGGGGGGGAGGGGGTAACTGGGGTTAAGGGCTGTCATCATCTCCCTACAGTTAAAAAAATGACAACTTTTAACAACTGAGATAACTAATTGTGTTTGTTTTTGCATTGCTTATTTAACACCTGACAGCTTTTACTGAAGGAGCTGACCTGAGTTCAGTTTTTTTTTCTTTTCAAATAATAAATCTAAATATGACCTTCTTGGTATACTATTGTTCTCAGCACTATCTGATAGATAGATAGATACTTTATTAATCCCAAGGGGAAATTCACATACTCCAGCAGCAGCATACTGATAAAGAACAATATTAAATTAAAGAGTGATAACAATGCAGACAAAAGGTAAAACAGACAATAATTTTGTATAATGTTAACGTTTAGCGAGGGTGGAATTGAAGAGTCGCATAGTCTGGGGGAGGAACGATCTCCTCAGTCTGTCAGTGGAGCAGGACAGTGACAGTGACAGCAGTGTTTCACTGAAGCTACTCCTCTGCCTGGAGATGATACTGTTCAGTGGATGCAGTGGATTCTCCATGATTGACAGGATCCTGCTCAGCGCCCATCGCTCTGCCACGGATGTCGAACTGTCCAGCTTCATTCCCACAATAGAGCCTGCCTTCCTCACCAGTTTTTCCAGGTGTGAGGCGTCCTTCTTCTTTATGTTGCCTCCCCAGCACACCACCGCATAGAAGAGGGCACTCGCCACAACCATGTGATAGAACATCTGCAGCATCTTATTGCAGATGTTGAAGGACGCCAGCCTTCTAAGGAAGTATAGTCGGCTCTGACCTTTCTTGCACAGAGCATCAGTGTTGGCAGTCCAGTCCAATTTATCACCTAGCTGCACTCCCAGGTATTTATAGGTCTGTACCTTCTGCACACAGTCTCCTCTGATGATCACGGGGTCCAGGAGGGGCCTGGGTCTCCTAAAATCCACCACCAGCTCCTTGGTTTTTCTGGTGTTCAGGTGTAAGTGGTGCGACCGCACCATTTAACAAAGTCCTTGATTAGATATTTAACCTGTGTTAATAATCCAACAAACTAATGTAATAATCTAAAGCTTAATAATCTACCTACACTTCATGACAAAAAGATAAAGTAATGTTTTAACCAGTAGCTCAGATAATTTACATAACTCAATAATTTTCGTAACTTTACCATGAATTGTGCCCCTCGTTACTAAACCACATTTTATAAAATGTCAGCCACATGCTAAATTTCTGTCCTCTTTTTCCCTTTATGGCTAAGCCAGTTATTATCAAAAACGCACAAGAACTTAATTGTTTAGTTTAACTGCATGAACTGCTATTTATATAGATATATCTATACATTCCACATCCCATACAAAATCATAAATACATTCAGTAGATTTAAGTCCAGGAAAACAATTTTAGTGTTTACCCAACAGTTCTTTCTCTGAAAGCATAAAGTAAAAAAAAACAAGTAAAATCCCCTGATTAAATCTAAGCCGGGAAAAAAACTAACAGAAAGAAAACAAAAGTCACGTAAATGGTGCCAAACATAAATGTTGCCAGCCTGGTACTTGCTTGCAATGGCGCCGTTACTCAGTGACTGACTTCTTCATTCTAACAGAGCATACGGAAATCAGTTGTTCCCAGCAGAAGTAGGCCAACACTCGTGTCCATCGTGGCAAAAGTCAAGTCAATAGTTGAAAGCGACGACAAACTCCCATGCCCTCCGATGTCTGCTTTGTTCAGCCTTTCATGGACAGCACAAACAGCTCACCGGTTTGCCGTTCAACACAATCCTTTCAGACGTAAGGTAACTGCTTAGCAGTTGGCGATTTATGCTATGCATACCTAAACTTACTCGACTCCACTGTAGATCTTTAACAGTAAACTTTGGAACACTCCAGTGACATTCTGCTGTCGTTTTGCCTCGACGAGTGATGGAGAACGGCGTGGACTCGACTCGAGTGGACTGTGACGAAGCTGCATTTGCACTGCCTGAACACCAGTTAAAACCAAGGCCCACTTTGTATGTCCTGAGTGAGTAAGTGCAGAGTTACTATTATATTGATAACTCGTGTTAGTTGCCTTGACTTGTCGCAATTTCAGTTTGGTTATTTCCAGCAGCATCGAAGCTGGGAGGCTGCAGTTTGAGTTCATTTCTAGCAGTCATGCTCCACTGCTTCACCTTGATGTAACGCTGTACTTGTAAGTGTTTCATGAGGTTGCTAGTGTTACCCTCTTTACATATATTGCATTTAGTTGCATTTTCATTACATTTACTAAAGTGCGCCCACACTTTTGAGCGCTTTAGCCTACCTGTCATGATGACTGGAGTTCACAGAATGTAAACGCGCAGCCACACGCCTGCAGTGTTGTCATAATTGGGAACGGCTAGGAATTTAAAAATGCCACTAATGTCAGAATGAATTAACGTTACAAAAATACAGATAGCTGTACTGTTTTTCCAGGAGCTTATTGATATTTTGGTACCACACTATCCAGAACCGGGTACTAATTTAATACTGGTTTTCGATACCCATTGCTATATAAGTAATGTAATGATTTACAAAATAAAGTAGAAGTTCATAATCAACAAGAATAGTTGCATCAAATGTTCAAAATATTAAAATGTGTGCTTCAATTTAAATGTTTAAAGTCAAAATATTCTCGATTGTAATAGAAATTTGTCATTTTCATCCATTGGAAGACGGCACGGTGACAACCCAGCCACAGGGGATGCACAAGCCAGTGTGTTCCTTCATGCCGGTCCCAAGCCCAGATAAATGAGGAGGGTTACATCAGAAAGGACATCTGGTGTAAAATTTTGCCAAATCAATATGCGGACAACAATACAAATTTCCATACCGGATCGGTCGAGCCCCGGGTTAACAACGACCGCCACCAATACTACTGGGCTACTTTTCAGCAGATTGGCTGAGGGTCATGTAAGGAGGAAAGACAGAGAGGTCATCCAAAAAATAGACGCTTAGAAACTTTTCGGGAGATTGGCCGAAGAAGAAGAAGGAGAAGAAGAGGGGGGAGACGTGTCCAGAGGCAGGAGGAGAGGAGGAAAGTAAAGAGTGGAACTGAGGGTAGGAACTTTGAATGTTGGCAGTATGACTGGAAAGGGGAGAGAGTTAGCTGATGTTATGGAGAGAAGGAAGATTGATATATTGTGCGTGAAAGAGACTAAATGGAAGGGGAGTAAGGCCAGGTGGATTGGAGGTGGATTCAAATTGTTCTATCATGGTGTGGATGGGAGGAGAAATGGAGTAGGAGTTATTCTGAAGGAACAGTATGTTAAGAGTGTCTTGGAGGTGAAAAGAGTGTCAGGCAGAGTAATGATTATGAAGCTGGAAATTGGAGGTGTGATGATGAATGTTGTTAGTGCATATGCCCCGCAAGTTGGGTGTGCAATGGATGAGAAAGAAGATTTTTGGAGTGAGTTGGATGAAGTGATGATCAGTGTACCCAAGGGACCGAAAGTGGTGATTGAAGCAGATTTCAGTGTTCATGTTGATGAAGGAATAAGTGGAGACGAGGAGGTGATGGGTAGGTATGGTGTCAAGGAGAGGAATGACGAAGGTCAGAGGATAGTGGATTTTGCCAAGAGGATGGACATGGCTGTGTTGAATATGTATTTTAATAAAAGGGAGGATCAGGGTTATGTACAAGAGTGGAGGAAGATGCACACAGGTAGATTACATCCTATGCAGAAGAGTCAATCTGAAGGAGATTGAAGACTGCAAAGTGGTGGCAGGGGAAAGTGTAGTTAAGCAGTATAGGATGGTGGTCTGTAGGATGACGTTGGAGATCAAGAAGAGGAATAGAGTGAGGGCAGAGCCAAAGATCAAATGGTGGAAGTTGAAAAAGGAAGATTGCAAGGTTGAGTTTAGGGAGAAGGTGAGACAGGCAGTGGGTGGTAGTGAAGAGTTACCTGACAGCTGGGAAACTATAGCAGATATAGTAAGGGTGACAGCGAGAAGGGTGCTTGGTGTGACATCTGGACAGAGGAAGGAAGAAAAGGAAACCTGGTGGTGGAATGGGGAAGTACAGGAGAGTATACAGAGGAAGAGGATCGCAAAGAAGAAATGGGATAGTCAGAGAGATGCAGAAAGTAGACATGCGTACAAGGAGATATGGCACAGGTGAAGAGAGAGATGGCGAAGGCTAAAGATTAGGCGTATGATGAGTTGTATGACAGGTTGGACACTAAGGAGGGAGAAAAGGACCTGTACCGATTGGCTAGACAGGGGGACAGAGCTGGGAAAGATGTGCGGCAGGTTAGGGTAATAGAGGATAAAGATGTAAACATACTCACAAGTGAGGAGAGAGTGTTAAGCATATGGAAAGAGTACTTTGAGAGGCTGATGAATGAAGAGAACGAGAGAGAGAAGAGGTTGGATGATGTGGAGATAGTGAATCAGGAAGTGCAAGGAGGAAGTAAGGACAGATTTGAAGAGGATGAAAAATGGAAAGGACTTTGGTCCAGATAACATAACTGTGGAAGCATGGAGGTGTTTAGGAGAGATGGCAGTGGAGTTTTTAATCAGATTGTTTAATGGAATCTTGGAAAATGAGAGGATGCCTGAGGAGTGGAGAAGAAGTGTACTGGTGCCGATATTTAAGAATAAGGGGGATGTGCAGGACTGCAGTAACTACAGGGGAATTAAATTGATGAGCCACAGCATGAAGTTATGGGAAAGAATAGTGGCTAGGTTAAGAAGTGAGGTGATGATTAGTGAGCAGCAGTATGGCTTCATGCCAAGAAAGAGCACCACAGATGCAATGTTTGATTTGAGGATGTTGATGGAGAAGTTTAGAGAAGGCCAGAAGGAGTTGCATTGCGTCTTTGTGGACCTGGAGAAAGCATATGACAGGGTGTCTCGAGAGGAGCTGTGATATTGTATGAGGAAGTCGGGAGTGGCAGAGAAGTACGTAAGAGTTGTACAGGATATGTACGAGGGAAGTGTGACAGTGGGGAGGTCTGAGGTAGGAGTGACGGATGCATTCAAGGTGGAGGTGGGATTACATCAGGGATCGGCTCTGAGCCCTTTCTTATTTGCAATGGTGATGGACAGGTTGACAGACGATATTAGACAGGAGTCCCCGTGGACTATGATGTTTGCTGATGACATTGTGATCTGTAGTGAGAGTAGGGAGCAGGTTGAGGAGACCCTGGAGAGGTGGAGATATGCTCTAGAGAGGAGAGGAATGAAGGTCAGTAGGAACAAGACAGAATACATGTGAGTAAATGAGAGGGAGGTCAGTGGAATGGTGAGGATGCAAGGAGTAGAGTTGGCAAAGGTGGATGAGTTTAAATACTTGTGATCAACAGTACAGAGTAATGGAGATTGTGAAAGAGAGGTGATAAAGAGAGTGCAGGCAGGGTGGAATGGGTGGAGAAGAGTGTCAGGAGTAATTTGTGACAGACGAGTATCAGCAAGAGTGAAAGGGAAGGTCTACAGGACGGTAGTGAGACCAGCTATGTTATAGGGGATGGAGACGGTGGCACTGACCAGAAAGCAGGAGACAGAGCTGGAGTTAGCAGAGTTAAAGATGCTAAGATTTGCATTGGGCGTGACGAGGATGGACAGGATTAGAAACGAGTACATTAGAGGATCAGCTCAAGTTGGACGGTTGGAAGACAAAGTCAAAGAGGCGAGATTGTATTGGTTTGGACATGTGCAGAGAAGAGATGCTGAGTATATTGGGAGAAGGATAGAGCTGCCAGGGAAGAGGAAAAGAGGAAGGCCTAAGTGAAGATTTATGGATGTGGTGAGAGAGGACATGCAGGTGAGGGTGTCCCAGTACAAGATACAGAGGACAGAAAGATATGGAAGAAGATGATCCGCTGTGGCAACCCCTAACGGGAGTAGCCGAATGAAGAAGAAGAAGGAAGACGGCATGGTGGTGCAGTGGTAGTACTGCTGCCTCGCAGTTAGAAGACCCGGGTTCGCTTCCCGAGTCCTTCCTTTGTGGAGCTTGCATGTTCTTCCCGTGTCTGCGTGGGTTTCCTCCTACAATCCAAAGACATGCAGATTAGGTGCATTGGCGATCCTAAATTGTCCCTAGTGTGTGCTTGGTGTGTGTGTGTGCCCTGCGGTGGGCTGGCGCCCTGCCCAGGGATTTGTTCCTGCCTTGCACCCTGTGTTGGCTGAGATTGGCTCCAGCAGACCCCTGTGGCGGGTTGGTGGGTTGGAAAATGACTGACAAAGAAGGTGGAATCACTAGTAAAGGATCAAAAATCAAAAATAACATCATACTCGTAATCACTGACCTTGGAATATTCTAAACTGAGGCACATGTTTGAAATTTGTCATTTTTAAGTTTCTGGGAGTGGCTTTTCAAGGGCGAGGACCACCGGTAAAGAATCAGATATCAAAAATATGATCACATGATTGCTACTTCTTTTGTCATGGAGGAGTACCACCAAATTTGCCCACGTCTGTACATGTATACCCTCTTTTTGCCTTTATCAGTGGTGCTGGTAATTCTTGAGCCCAATGTCTTTATGTGCAAAGAAAGTTGACAAGTTTCACTCAAGAGAGAGTCAAATATAAGCAGAGCAGAGCAGAAGCATAAGCATCCATCCTGAACCAAACCACTCGCACCCAAAGTCAGTTTACAACATCAAACACTGAATTACTTTTTCTCCTCATGAAGCTCATTCTGTCATAAAACAGTTGCACTCTGGACTCGACCTTTGGACAGCACCGTGTTCAATAATAGCTTTCTTATCTCTCCTGCCTGTTTGCTCTAGGACCGAGTTTTCATGTCTCCTATATGCACAAAAATTATCTCGGCTACTTTACACTTGAAAAAGCAACAATATGTTCAGTAGAAGACCTGCAAGTAGCCACTGTTTGTTCCCATTAGATTTTAATTCTGGTTAATTGTAAATTCAGTCCCACCTACCATTACAGAATAAAATCTTGGTGGTCAAAAAGAGAGTACACATGAGAAACGTCAGCCTCAACTGCAAATCACTCCAAGGTAATACAAAGCGCAGGATGTGGTGAGAAGTCAAGCAAAATGACACCTTTGACTGGCTAACTAGAAAGACTACAATATGCAAGCTTTCGAAGCAACTCAGGTTCCTTCTTCAGGCAAGATGTAAACTTGACATCATGTTTACATCTTGCCTGAAGAAGGGGCCTGAGTTGCCTCGAAAGCTTGTATATTGTAATCTTTTTTTAGTCAGCCAATAAAAGCTGTCATTTTGCTTGACTTCTCAGTCTCACGGCATCCATAATGGCTAACACGGTACAACAGCCTAGTACTAAAAACACAGGATGGTAAGTTTAACCTGGCAGCTTATTAGACAACTGTGAGCCTGCCCAAATACTACTTACGCCATTACAGTAATCCTGTTATAAATCCCCATCTGCTAGAGAAGAACCTGAAGCCACTGGGGGGACATACTGGGCAGTTCATTTCAGTCTGTGAGTCCAATAAGATTGGGATGTTGTGGAGATATTTCTGTCCTAGCCGGACCTCCTAAAAGCTATGACTAGATGGGTTCAATTTATGAACAAAGATCAAAATAAATAATAATAGTAAAACCAATAATAAATAATAATGTCCTAATTAGCCAACATCTTCAGTGGCAACTATCGGTGGTCCCTGCCTGTTTCAAATTGTAATTACTGTACGTGTTGTGAGAAAGAGACCGGTGCTGGGATATATTAAAACAGAAAATTCCAGAAAGTCGTGATCATCTCCAGTTTGCAGATCATCTCAGGCGAAGAGGTCTGCCCGCTGACTCAGTTACACCAGGGTAACAATCTCACCCTTAATGTCAGCAAAACCAAGGAGCTGATCATGGACCTCAGGAGGCAGACCACTCTGACGTCAGAGGCTAAGCGGGTTTAAATCTGGCAAACTGAATGGGCACAGGAAGGCTCACCAACACCTTTATTTAACTAGATGTCTGAGTACAGGTTGCATTTCTCCTTCTGGTTTCACAAACTTCTACAGATGCATCACATCCTGGTTCAGCACCTGCTCAACTCAAGAACGTGAAGCTCTGCAGAAGGTGGTGAAGGTGGCACAGAATATAACTGGCACCTGTACTAAAGTGGAATTATAGATCCTGAGATTGTCACACATGGGCGTCGGAGGACTCCTCTAAGGGCCACGGTGTGACGATGTGGGTTCTGCTCCATGCTCCCATCATTGTACGGGAGCTCTTGTACCCAATACCGTCGGTAATGCTACCGATGAGCTAGACAGTAAGGCAATAACAAAGCAAGGGGATGATGTACAAAGTGCAAAGTGCTTTTATTCAACATAGTCAACAAACAAAAACAAAGTGTTCAAGTAAATAGTGCAGTGATTCAACAATTCAATAAATAATCCATAAAAGAAAATGTGGATTGTGGAGGATAAAAATACATAAAAGCAATCCTTTAAAACGAGGTTAAAACGTTCATCAGGAAGCAGTCTTTTAAAAAACCAATGTCAAGCCCGGTGCTTCTTCTAAACTAGCGTGTCTCCTGCTTCACCCGTCTGGGCCCCACAACAGATGAGATGCTCTCTCTGCAGCTGACCTTCACAGTTACTACTACTGTCAGACGCCTTACCGATCCTTGGCTCCGGTCGGCTCCCCCTGACAGTGACTTGGGAATTCCCCCGTGACCAAGGCTCTCACGCAGGGGACACCACGTCCCAAGTCCCGACTCCCGCTACCTTCTGCGGAGAGTACTGCGCCTTCCGGTCACTCCCGCCCTCCAAAGCAAACTCTGCGGGAGCGACCACAACTACCACTACTCCTGGCTGCCTACTCAGCTGCTGCGAGCTTGCTCTCGCTCGCTTCCTGCTGCACCGACTTGCTCTCTCTCCTCACTGCTTCCTCCTGCAACCTCCGTTTCCTTCTCTTTTCTTTTTCTCGTTTTGATCTTTCCTTCTAACCGACTTGCGCTTCTATATATTGAGAGGGGACATAGCAGCTGCAGCACATTAGCAGCCTCAGGAACAATCACGGATGTGGGCAGTCCCTCACCTGTGCACTAGGTGAGAAACGCCCACACCGCAGATTGCCCTGAGATCCGCTACAGTCACCACGCCCCCTCACTAAGCCGCGAGCGCGGTGATTATTTATTTCAAAACAACTGGCCCTTGCTGAGAGGGCTGTGGATCCACTATACCACATTCCACCCCCCATAAGACTCCAGTTGCATGGGAAGGCTCCACGCCACTGCCAACCCAGTGCAACTGGAGCTCAGGTCCACAGCTCGGCCACTCTACACTGCACTAAAACAAATAATCCCACCATAAAACCAACCTAAGCCCCCTTCATAAAACGACATTAAAAGAATAAGAACTTTAAAAGACAAATAAAAACCCTCAATAAATAAATGTCCTTAAAAAGCTCTGTCCATAAAATGTCCCCCTCCGGCTTGGGTACTTGGGTTCTTTAAAAATGTCTGGCACCAATCCTGCTTGCTGCTCTGTCTCCTCTTCTGTCCTCACTGCTAGCTCATCCCACCGCTGCCACCAAATGTGACGGTGTTGGGTTCAAGGGCTCCCGAACAGCGATGGGAGCTTGGAGTAGAACCCGCATCGTCACACGTGGAAAGGTACACAATAACCCACCGAGACGAGAGGGGGGGCTACCGCTGACCTTGTCCCGTTCTTCCTCTTCCCTCACAGCTCCAAGAAGCCACCCGGCAAGGGCACTTAACCCTGCCCCTTCCGGAAATACCGCTATAAAGGAAGAGAAAGATGGCTTCTGCCAAGATACCTGGAATGAGCTGCACGCTGGAACCCGTGAGTTTCGAAAGGACTGATTGTTCTGAAAGAAGTCTCTGTACAGGACAACGCTGAAGTGCTATTTTCGTTACTTTTTGGTTTATTTTGTCTGTTCATCTCGCGATGATTAAAAGGGACGACCAGGTTGGTGTCCCAACATTCTGACTGTTTCCAGTCTGTCCTTCCACCTCCTGACCACAAGATACATCTTGCAGATGCGCCGGCCCCATTCATAAGTGATGTACCCTGGGGCCATTGGGTGTCACAGGCCCACAAATCCCCCCTCCTGATCCATAGCCTCCTGGAAGCTCTCTCAAGCGGTCGTAGTGGTCATCTAGATGGCTTTCGTCTTATCAGTGTCTTATCAGCCTCAGAGATGCCAAGTAGGGTGTAAACTCTGCAGAGTGAGTGACGGGAAAACCCCTGTACCCTACTTCTATGGGCTTGCAACTGAGGAGGAGTATTTCAGCCAAGATTAAATAAATAAGCAAATAAATAATTAAGAAAGAAAAAACGAGAATGAAAAATAAAATAAATAAATAAATGTGTCATGGAATACAGTATGTTGCTTATTTGTTTATTTGTCTGTAATATTCCTCTAAATGCAACTTAAAATATGGCTTGATATTAAAACTGTCACCTTCACTCGTCAAAACTGAGAGGGCGGGCTCTAGTGAGTGTTGTATTTTAATTGGTGAATCATCTGCACCCCGCCCATCAAATGCCACATTTACAGCAGTCTTGCCATCAGATGCCGGATCCTAATGATGAATTTGGGGCTGATAGAATTAAAGTAGCCGCTTTGCACAGGAATTCTGGGTAACTTTTTCTTGCACTTGTAGTTGAGGCACATGGTCCCAACTTTGAGCTTCTGCCAAGTCAAGCAAAGCACATACAGTCACTGTGTGGACGATTCACCATTCAGAGCACAGCACTGCTACTTGGTCTGCTTCCGCTCATTCGTCTCATCAATGCGGTCGTCTCGGAGAACTGTCAAGCTTGAGGAAGATGACCTTCTTTGAGGACACAGCAGAAAGGACCACATCTGGCCTCAGCTGAATTGTGGCTTTATATTTGGGAGACTTCATCTGCTTTCCCAGGTCTGCCTGAAGTAGCCCGTCTGAAATGCTGTTCAGCAGACCCAATGACGGTGATGGCTGAGAATGAAGTTGGGCCTGAACTCTGAATCTCACAAAGGAAGGTGGCAGCAATGCTCTCTGCCACTGCCTTCAGCAACTGGTCAGGGCACCATCGGTAGTGATAGCACTGTTATCTCTCTATTATAATAAAAAAAATCCTGGGATGAGATGAGACTTTTTAGCCTTGGGACGAGACGTGACTTTTTCAGAAAGATACTTGCATGTCCCGTGAGACGAAACTTTGTGCCAAGAGATTTAACCGGGGCCGGAAATAAAAGACAAAGAGTAGAAGACAAAGTAGAACGATGTAAAGAGGTTCAAAAACGTTGGCGTGATACACATGCAGAGCAGTTTAGAGATAATGAAAATACTAAAATTCAATAGTCTCAAAAAAATGATAGTAAAGATTGAGTTAGCGCAAACAAACGGAAATTATTACTCAGTAAAATAATGGAACAGCGAAAAGAGATTGAATATATTGTTCGGATATAAACTTTAAGTCGGAGACGTGTAGATCGTCTAATTCGTGTTGCCATCAGGGAAAAGTAGTGTTTCTTCCCAATGAAGAGGCGTATCTGAGAGAAGTAAAAGATTTATTGTCTGGTGAAAGTGAAATCCACATACGCAAGCGGCAGACACGTTGTGCAGGCAGGGCGGGTGGTGGGTGGTGGGGCTTGGAGAGCGAAGCGCGCAGGGGGCGAAGCCTCCTAGTCTTATTATATATCACTAGCTGCGCTACCCGTCTAAGATGGCTTGAAATCGAAATAATCAACATAGTCCTTGGCGTTTTCAATGCACCATCTGTTGGAATGAATGTTGTAAAAAATACAGTAATAAAGTGCATTGCATTTTTTTATTTCAACAGATGGCACATTGCAAACAATACCACTGATTTTATGAATCCCATAATAAACAGCATATAAGAGAGACATAGGAACCAAATGGACATACAGACAACCGTTCTTATTACTAAGGTGGATACTAAGTATTTTCTAGTAAAGTGACTCAAATAACATGACCCTTCTCAGTGTACAGATGAAATCTAAGTGTGATCAGAGTATACGACACATACGCCAGTCCAGGTATATGTGGACTTTTAAGTCGCTGGTTGTGAATTGAAACAGAAAGGCTGAAAAAAATCTGGTTCTGTATTCTTTTGGTGTTCAAGTTTGATACACATGCCTTGCTCATGTTGGAATCCCCAAAGTGAGTTTTTTAAACATCATACCCTTGGTTCATTTTATCAGGAATGTACTATCATAGGTTATCTCAGTCTCCATCGGAACTGTTGAACATCATTCCCTAGGTTACTTTTATTGGGGCTGTTAAAGATCATATCATAGGTTTATTGTATTTGGACTGTACTATTATAACATATCTCAATTTTAATCTTTTCTGCCTTCCTGCTGGGGGGTTTGTTTTGTTTTGGACGTGACTTTGTGAAGTGTGGTCTGCCTCACTTGGGGAGGCAAAATGGTGGGGTTGGGAGAGACAGAAACAGAGCCGTGCTATTTCTTATTTATCCTGTCTAGTCTAATAACTAAGTGCCAACATAAGAGTAGGCCCCATAGCCATAACACCTGGCAGTAACATGAAATCTTGGTCAAAGCTATCATATGTAACAAAGAATGCCAACAGAATAACAAAGGTCAGCGGGTGAACAGAAGGGGGATGTCTGCTTTTTATGAATAAAAAGAAATATCTGCTATTGAAACTACCAAGTTTTAGTAAAGAGGAGAAGGAAGGAGGAGCAGCGAGTGACAGACAGGCGGATCTGTATATTAATGGGTCTTTTTGCCTTTATTTTTTTCCTTTTTTCTGTGGTAAGAGCCGAATTTCTGGCATTGTGGTGTCAAATGTGTGTGTGTGTGTGTGTGTTTACCCACATAATCATCATTATTCTAACATATTTGTAGATACAGCATGTGAAAAGGTGCACCGTGGGGCGAGGGCTAGAAGTACTGGACTACACCGTTTCATAAAACTTTTAACTTATTATTAGAGCAGTGCTGTCATGACAAAAAATTATTCTGAAGCTGAAACTTTATACTTCATTATATGTATTAATTATTTTTAAAAAATCTACATTTTTTACTAGAGCATTCTTGCTCCTGGGATATAACCTAATAAAGTGTAAATCAAAATTCTTACCTAAATAGATTTTCAGTCCATGCAGAATGCAGATCGTTACCTTTTCTTTGGCCACAGATGTAATTCCGGCAGCTTTCACTTAACGTAGTCGCTTATTCATCAAAATGTGCTGCTCAAAAAACTTAAAACAACACTTTTTAATCAGAGTATAGCATCAAGTCAATGAATCTTCTGGGCTATTGATCTGGTCAGTTAAGTAGCAGAGGGGGTTGTTAATCAGTTTCAGTTGCTTTAGTGTTAATGAAATTAACAACAGGTGCACTAGAGGGGCAAAAATGAGATGTCCCCCAAAACAGGACTGGTTTAACAGGTGGAGGCCACTGACATTTTTTCCTCCTCATCTTTTCTGACTGTCTTTTCAGTAGTTTTGCATTTGGCTATGGTCAGTGTCACTACTGGTAGCATGAGGCGATACCTGGACCCTACAGAGGTTGCACAGGTAGTCCAACTTCTCCAGGATCAGGCACATCAATATGTGCCATTGCCAGTAGGTGTTATGTGTCTCCCAGCACAGTCTCAAGGGCATGGAGGAAATTCCAGGAAACAGTTACTCTAGAAGAGCTGGACAGGCACGTAGAAGGTCCTTAACCCATCAGCAGGATGAACATGATCAGAGCCCTACAAAATGACTTCCAGCAGGCCACTGGTGTGAATGTCTCTGACCAAACAATCAGAAACAGACTTCATGAGGGTAATCTGAGGGCCCAACATTATCTAGTGGGCCCTGTGCTCCCTGCCCGGCACCGTGGAGCTCGATTGGCATTTGCCATTGAATACCAGAATTGGGAGGTCCACCACTGGCACCCTGTGCTCTTCACAGATGAGAGCAGGTTCACCCTGAGCACATGTGACTGATGTGAAAGGGTCTGGAGAAGACCTGGAGAATGTTATTCTGCCTGTAACATTGCTCAGCATGACCGGTTTGGTGGTGGGTCAGTGATGGTCTGAGGAGGCATATCCATGGAGGGACACACAGACCGCTACAGGCTAGACAATGGCACCTTGACTGCCATTAGGTATCGGGATGAGACCCTTGGGCCCATTGTCAGACCCTATGCTGGTGCAGTGGATCTTGGGTTCCTCCTGGTGAACGACAATGCCCTGCCTCATGTGGTGAGAGTATGCAGGCAGTTCCTGGAGGATGAAGGAATTGATACCATTGACTGGCCCCCACACTCACTAGCCTGACCTCAATCCAATAGAACACCTCTGGGACATTATGTTTCAGTCCATCCGACGCTGCCAGGTTGCACCTCAGACTGTCCAGGAGCTCAGTGATGCCCTGGTCCAGATCTGGGAGGAGATCCCCCAGGACACCATCCCTTGTCTCATTAGGAGCATGCCCAGAGGTTGTCAGACATGCATACAAGCATGTGGGCCAAACAAACTACTGAGTACGATTTTGAGTTGCTGCAATGACATTTCGGCAAATTGGACTAGCTTGCCACATCATTTTTTCACTTTAATTTTCGAGGTGTCTTTGAATTCAGCCCTCTGTAGGTTGATAATTTTCATTTTCATCAAATGATGTGGCATCCTTTCGTTCCTAACACAATACCCAGTCCATATCAGTAGAGATATCCAGCGGGATTTTTTTCCCATTGAGATGTGATGTGTTTTCAAAGTGTTCCTTTAATTTTTTGAACAGTTTACTTTAAGACAGACGGAAACAGATGTGGTGAATTTATTTATTTTTTTTATTAAAGTCAATCATACAAGTCATAGACACGTATCATACATAATGAGACTGATTATGCATTCCTATTTCAGGTACCACCACGGATATCAAAGAATGAGAGGTCTGAAGGAAACACAACATCATTAACACATTAAGTGTGCATTTTATAAACGATTAGGTAGTTTATTTTTCAAGTGTTCATTAGATTTTATCCTTGTTCATATTTGCAGTTGATGCCATGAATGTTCCTCCAATATCCATTACCTTTGAAAAATCAACCAACTGTTCATTTTGATAATCAAAAAACAATTTCCTTTTCAGCAACTGACTTCACGTCATTATTCTGTTGAACTATAAAATTATTATCAGCACAGTCTCTGCATTTTGAGGTCATCAGCTCCAAACCTGAAGTCACGCTTGGCTATTGCTGCATAGACCACCGGCTTGTCTTCTGTAAAATGACTGGTCAATGGGGCATAACAAGGTGTTTATAATAGTCATTGTAGAGCTAGTCTGTAACACGTTATTTTGCTTAGAGTTCAAAGAATTTCATTTTTGCCTCCATAAAATCGACTGTTTTAGGTACTGCCAATGAAATTTTCTCTCCAGCTAGATGAAAGGCTTCATGAAGATTAAGGCTCCATTTCTGAAATGGTGTGGATATTGAAGCCAGCTCTGACAGTACGCTGTCTTTAATAGACAATCCAATGTTAGGAGCCATTTCTAACAGTACTTCAGAATGGGCTCATCATCATTCTCAGACTTTAAATGACTGCTGGTGCCAGTGCTGCAATCGTCACGTGGTATTCTATTCACTAGGGACAGCTTTCTAATGCTACTTTGAAATCAGCAGAAGTGAAATAACAATTGCCATTAATGTGCATGTATGCAGAGGGCTCCACCAATCTCGGCTAAAATATAAGCAACTCTTTATACTCTTGATGATTAAAACGTAATGTTCATGTGAGAAAAGCAATAATGAGCCTGCATGATTTGACTAAAGATGACAAACTGCTACATTTGACTAACAAACTCAGACACAGCCTGAAGAGAAAAGAAAAAAAATACATACATATATTATATATAAATATATATATATATATATACATACACAGTATATATATCCATATTAGGGGTGTTCAAATATAAACAGGACTTTATGAGCGACACTTTATTTATTGAATACAATGAAACGACTTATACACCACTTTTCTATGTAGCCTCCTGCCACTGCAATACAATTCTAGCACTCAGGAAGCTTCTTAATCCCAGAGGAGTAGAAGTCTTTTGACTGCATGTTGACCCATTCCTGCAGATTATCAATAGCCTCCTAATTTGACTTGAATTTCTTCCCTCCTAAAAAATCCTTAAGTGGACCGAAGAGATGATAGTCTGTCACTGAACAACTTGCATAAATCATACACTCTAGACTGAGGGAGAGACACTCATCCCCAAACTGTTTTTAAAGTCTCAAATAAATATGAGATGGAATGACTCCATCATTTGTCAAAAATTTTAAAATAATTCACAGCGCAACACTACTGTTACTGTTCAACACAAGTGAGGAAGACCATGGAGCGGCTGCTGCTTCACCATCTGAGGCCACAGGTCCGCCGCGCCCTCGACCCTCTGCAGTTCACATACCAGGAGAAGGTGGGAGCGGAGGACAGAGGCAGTGGTGCTGTAAGAATTATGTTTCTGGACTTCTCTAGCGCCTTCAACACCATCCAACCTCTGCTCCTTAGGGACAAGCTGACAGAGATGGGAGTAGATTCACACCTGGTGGCATGGATCGTGGACTATCTTACAGACAGACCTCAGTATGTGCGTCTTGGGAACTGCAGGTCTGACATTGTGGTCAGCAACACAGGAGCGCCGTAGGGGACTTTACTTTCTCCGGTCCTGTTCAGCCTATATACATCAGACTTCCAATACAGCTTGGAGTCCTGACATGTGCAAAAGTTCACTGACGACACTGCTATCGTGGGCTGCATCAGGAGTGGGCAGGAGGAGAAGTATAGGAAGCTAATCAAGGACTTTGTTAAATGGTGCAACTCAAACCACTTACACCTGAACACCAACAAGACCAAGGAACTGGTGGTGGATTTTAGGAGGCCCAGGCCCCTCATGGACCCCGTGATAATCAGAGGAGACTGTGTGCAGAGGGTACAGACCTATAAATACCTGGGAGTGCAGCTAGATGACAAATTGGACTGGACTGCCAATACTGATGCTCTGTGTAAGAAAGGTCAGAGCCGACTATACTACCTTAGAATGCTGGCGTCCTTCAACATCTGCAATATGATGCTGCAGATGCTCTACCAGACGGTTGTGGCGAGTGCCCTCTTCTACGCGGTGGTGTGCTGGGGAGGCAGCATAAAGAAGGACGTCTCACGCCTGGACAAACTTGTTAAGAAGGCAGGCTCTATTGTAGGAATAAAGCTGGACGGTTTAACATCGGTGGCAAAGCGATGGGCGCTAAGCAAACTCCTGTCAATCATGAAGAATCCACTGCATCTACTGAACAGTGTCATCTCCAGACAGAGGAGCAGCTTCAGCGACAGACTGCTGTCACTGTCCTGCTCCACTGACAGACTGAGGAGATCGTTCCTCCCCCACACTATGCGACTCTTCAATTCCACCCGGGGGAGTAAATGCTAACATTATTCAAATATTATTCAAACATTATTCAAAGTTATTGTCTGTTTTTACATGCATTTTTTTTACTCTTTAATTTAATTTTTTTTTTTTTTTTGTATCAGTATACTGCTGCTGGATTATGTGAATTTCCCCTTGGGATTAATAAAGTATCTATCTATCTATCTACTGTGTACCTCCTGCTCCGAAATGTTGATTATAACTGACAGGAAGGGGGGAAAGAGCAGCTAGCGCTAGATAACAACAACTTCAAACATGCATGTGTTTGTCCATGGAGTCACGTCTACCTTGTACTCTTTATAAATACAGTGCATAAAAATTCCTGTTTATAATTGAAGTCCCCTCGTGTGTATATATATATATATATATATATATACTGTATATATATTAGGTATATTAGGGGGCTTTGCCCCCTGCTCGCTTCACTCGCTCACCCACTTCCCCTTACCCGGGGCGTGTCTCTGCCGCTCACGTTGTGAAGCGAGGGGAGCTGCACGCACACTAGGGAGATGCGGTCGGACCAGCTGCTGTCTTGCTGCTGCTGCCGAGCTGCATGTTCAGCTTGTCACACTGCATGTCGATCATTTAAAAGCCTGTACAGCAGCTGTCCTTTTGTCTAACGGGATGTTAAAGTGTCTCAGAGAAAATCACGTGTTGTCTCCTTCCAAGATTTTTTTTTATAATTGATATATATGCATACCTTTTTAAAAGCCAGTTTTTTGTAGCGTTGCTATGTTACATTTGTCCTACTAGAGATAAGTCACTCCTATTATTTATTTTACCTGATATCCATTCAAAAATTAAATAAAGCTCATTGTAAAGCAACACAGAAACTTAGAATACTCACATTAAATAACTGTTTGTATAATTAAATTGTAAACATAATGAAAATGACACAAACACATAAACCAAGTAAAACAGGCAATATCAAAGAATATTTTAAGCTAGTTATTTCACACTGAAGCAGCGTAACATTTTTGGCCTTCTTGTTTTGTGTTGAGAATTTAGTGGATTAAAGAAATGCTGAGGCAACCTTCTGCTGTCATACACCAAATATCTGGAATCCGTTACCATTAGAGATACGCCAGGCTAACACTGTGGATCATTTCAAAAACAAGCCTAAAAACTCACTTTTTCATTCGATTTTTCCATAGCTACTTTGTAGTTCTGCCCTTAATAAGCTATATATGCACAGAATTATCATACTCTGCAATGAATCTGCAGTCTTTATTAATCTTTGCGTTCTTCTGTGGTGGCGTCCTGCGCCACCACCACCTGATGAAACTCCTGTGTGGCCCCCTGTGATGCTGAAATATTTGAATGAAAACAGACACCCCAACTGCCATGAGACCCTACTATGTCAAATACTTTAAGACAAAAAAAAAAACAAAACATAAAGAACGACTTAAGAACATTTCAGTTAAGCAGAATGCCCAGTGGGAGTTGGGTGGTCTTTTGACCAGAAACCCTTACCCTTTTGTTTTTTTCTCCAGCTTACCTGGAGTTTCTTAATTTTTTTCTGTCCACCCTGGCCAACTGACATTATCATCGGAATCTTCATTTAGAGACTTAAAAAAATAAACAATTTTATATTTAACGACTCTGTTTCTCTTGCTTAAATATCTGTCTTATGTAAGTGTGCATTATTTTTTGTAAACTATTCTTCAAGATTTATTATTCCTACCTGCATTATGCATCATTATTCATAATTATAAGTAATTACCAAAAACTTCCTATGACTTTTTTTTTTTTGTAGTAAAGTCTTGTTAAATATAATCAATCTCTGTGGTTTCTAAACACTTAGTGATGTACTTCACAAGATGAGCCTCATTCTGTGGATCCTTTAGATAAAAATGAGATCCGGGAAGCATTTGCTTTGTAAATTCTCCACTGGTTAACTCCTTCCAGGCTAGAAAAAAAAAATTAAACACATGAACTGCAGTATTATTCACAACAGACATACATGTTGAATTTAATTTCACTGAGACTATTAAATCTTTGCACATCTCATATATGTATGGTTAAATACATTTTGTATTTGCTCATAGTAAAAGACTGGACACCTGAGCACATGAAAATGCCACAGAGACTGTTATTGAAAAATGCTGACACAAATTTAAATGGGGGTGCATCACTGTATGCAAGACAGGAAGCTGACCTGGACAGTACATCAGTCCACTGCATGACCCTCTCACACAATGCCAGTTTGGAATTGACAATTTCTGGAACCTTCACATCTTTGGCAATATAGAAGGGAAACCCACACAGACACTGGGAGAACAAGCAGACTGCACACAGACAGCTAGTGGGTGCAGGATTCTAATCCTAGGAGGCAAGATGAATGAGACGACAGCACTATCAAAGATTATTGAGGTAAATTAATTCAAGAATACTTATCTAAAATAGGATCTGTTTTACTTTTGTAGGCAGTGTGCATAACGTTTTGATGACATATCTTGTATTATTAGACTGTTTTATACAATACAGTCAGGTCTTACAAATAATAAAATAACAAAATAATAATAATATAATGCCACTACCCATGACCCTGTATCGGAGTAAGTGGGCTTTGAAAATGAATGAAGGAATGTATAGATATAGGAGAAAACAGTGGAGACATCAGTCATTTCAGGAGAAAATCTTTAAAAAAACTTTTCAGATTTCTTTAAAAGTACTCAATACTTCAAAAGGAAGATATTAAATTTAAAAATGCATAACTGGTGTGATCATGCAGGCCTGTAAATCCGACTTTACCAGTACAGTATGACTTTAATTTACTCTGTACTCCTCACTGTCCTAACTTCTATAGCGGTTTATACTGTCTGTAATGACAGGTGTTATCTCTCTCTCTTTCTATATATATATATATATATACATATATATAAAAAATCCAACGTCTGTATGTCTGTCCGCTTTTAACGAGAGAACTACTTAGCGGATTTAGATCGTTTTTTTTTCCAGTTGATTTTGCGACTTGTCACATCGTGCTAAGTATCATAGTTTGAATGTGGCACCGATTTATTTGCACGAATCCGAGAGACATGCAGCCGACCGAGGTGAGGGGGGCAGGGCCCACCTCACTCACGCTCCAGCCTCGGGGCGTATCTTACATCCACTTGGCTAGCGAACGAGAGAACTACTTAACAGATTTAGATTGGGTTTTTTTCCTATAATTTGCTTGAACATTCCGGTTGATTTTGCGTCTTCTCTCATTGCGCTATGAAGCATCGTTCGCTTGCAGGAGCAAAATATTCGTGCTATTCTGAGACAGAGGCTGCGGGCCGAGGGGAGGGGGAAGCATGACATCAGGAGTAGGGAGCTGGGCAGGGCCCTCCTCACTCACGCACCAGCCTCAGTTCGAGTTGGTCTACCTCTGCGTTTTGGAGTGTATCTTGCCTCCGCTTAGATAGGGATACCTATCTGTTTATTGATTTTTAAAGTTTGTCTTGTTTCACTACGATGGGGGCGCAGCTGTGGGGACAGCTAGTATTAAATAAAAAGGAGTTGATTTGTTAATTTGTTAGATAATGTATGTGGAATTTCAAGAAGCATTTTATTTTTTATAACAGAATTTAAAAGTGCTCATGGAGGCTCAGTATTACTTCAGGAGAAAGTGAGAGGTGTGAAAGAATAAAATGCGCATTGTTAAGAAAATAGCAGAATAGCAGACTCCCATCAAATACATGGCACGTTATGTCTTCTGAAGCTTTTGCTAATGAAGAAGTCACACAACTGCAGAATATGCTTAAATCTAGTCGGGTCAGACAAGATAAAGTATTCTGCATTGGAATGATTTTTTACTAAACATGTACACTCATTATAAGTGCAAAGTACATAACACAGTATTAAAATAGTAGTGGTAGTAGTAGTGGTGTGACATGCAGAGTACAATGAGAGTCTTCCTTGCATGTATATTCAACATTCAATACATTACCATGATAAACAAGAATGTATTAAAATACTTAAGCTCAGTTCACTTAATATAACATTAATTAATATAAAAAATAAGCCTTGCATTGACAATGCAAACTTCAAGTCATTAAGCTCAACATTCTCACTGTTAGGATAAGTTAACTAGCAATTTGAAACTAGCCGAGTGTGAGTGTGGGTATAGTGTGAGCGGGCATTGCAATGGACTGGCCCCCTGTTCAGGGCTGCTCCCTGCCTTGAACCCAGTACTGCTGGGGTGGGCACCAACTCCGAACTGGATAAGGCAATTCTGTAATACATTTGAAATTGTGGAGCCACTTGAAGATGTTAAAGATTCTATTCAACAAGGATGCTTTTGGCGATGGCAAAATTTATGAGAAAGCAATAATAAAACAATGATGACTTAGTCCTTTAAAAGCTGCTGCAAACACCCATTACGATTGACTGTTAAATTGCATGTTGCCTACTATATTTAGAATACAGTGTATAGGGACTTATTATTCTGTAGCTTTAAACCAAAAACCAAACATAATAGCGATGCAAGGAGTACAATATTTCAAATATATATTTTAATGGAACATTTTACATCTACTATAGACAGGAGAATTGCCACACTCTAATACACAAACTACAATATGAGAAGACGCTGCAATGAAATGATTGTGGAGTCATATCTGTTGCCATTCTGATAGTGTAAAATGTAACAAAAGAAATACACTGAATGAACAGAAGAAGATTAATGGATTATTTTAAGCCATTTATGTTATTGGAAAGCTGTTTTCTAAGCTGCGCAACAAATAGGTATCCCCAAAAGGAAAAAGTCACATGAGCTTAAATCTGGTGACCGTGTCGGCCACCCCACGTCTCCCCTTAAAGAGATCAAATACCCAGGGAACATTTCCCTCAACAAACCGAGTGAACGTTGTGCTGTGTGAGCTGTGGCTCTGTCCTGTTCAAACCACACATGTTCTGTCCTAGGGGTGCCAGCTGATTTTCTTTTCAATGTGGACCCTGTTGCCCGAAGGTTAGAAATCCACAGCAAAATTGTTTCCCGATCTGGTACAGATGCAGCGTGACCGAACGCAAAGCGTGGGAACGCAAAGCGTGTACGGAACGCTCTCTGTGTCACTATCACAGAACGGTTTTTTATCAAAATACGCTTGAACAACAAAGCCCCGATGTTCACCAGTCCAACTCATGATGGGTACTGAAAACAGTAGAGCCTAACCTACCGAATGAGACCTACACCACCTCTCTACCACCACTACAGCCTGCACAGTTCTCCCTCGAAATGTGGGAGATCTTTATGCCCCAGCCTGTATAAACTTAACCAATGCAGGGTTTTGGATTTAATTAATTTAATTTCGACTGGTTTACCAAGGAGGCATTATTAATCTATAGTGGGAAAACAATTTTTTTTTTATTGGTGGTTAAAAACAGTATAAGTAAAGATAATTAATTATACGCAACCATTCTTATTGCTGAAAAAAAAACTCTGGTATTGTTTTATATATGCATTTTACAAAAGATCTTAGGCAGCATTATGCATATCTACTGTAATATTAATTCCTTTATTAAATGCAAGCTCTCTTACCGTCAATGTCGTGTGGCACATCCTCTGTTCCATCAAAAGCTGTGATTGCACAAGAAAGTACACTACTTGGTGGCTTTAGATAGCTGAAAACACAAACAATTCAATAAGCAACTCCAAGCAAATGAGCAAACATGCTGAAAAAGAAAAATGTATCGATCAATACAAAAAAATATCTTTAATAAAACAGAGAAAGCTGATAAATATTTCCTAATGCATTTGATAAGGATTAGAAAAGGAAAAAGATAATGAAATCTTCACATTGTGTAACTCTTTGCAAATTCTGTAACCTGTTAACGTTTTTTCAACAACATTCATCAAGTACATTCAGTCTTTATGTTGTATACCATTAGCAGCCAGCACCATCCCAAGGTATCTTACTGTTCTAACAGTATTTCAATAGATGATAAAATGTAACACTTGAACTGTATAATATTATTAAAAACACATTGCAGATACACCATGGGAATAAAACATCCTGAATGCTTGGTAACTGCACATTTACACAGATGTAGAAAACGCATTTAGCACACTTTAAATGTTAGTGAATATTGGTGCAAGGGGAGACGGTAGCTTCACCATTGCCCACCTTGGCAGGCTGTTGCACCACCTGGCATGCTATCATCTAGGAATGTCTGGCATGTCAACCAACCATCCATCCCATTTCTGAGCCAATTTCTTTCCACTTCAGGGTTGCACAGAGAGGGAGCAAGGCCACATTAATTTACACACAGACATACTGTACACACACACTTGCATGAACCAATCATTTCCAGAGCTCCCTAACAGCTTTACTGCTTGCTTTTGAGTCAGAGGTTAAAAAGCTGTCACATTAAAACACACCAGCTGGTACTGACCTGGTCCAAGGTCTGTAAGGCCACAAGGCTTGCTTGCTGCATCATGCTGTAGCAAGAGGCTTATCCAGAAGTCTCAACAATAATTCTTTAGAACCCTAACTTGGCAGTAATTTAATGAAAATTCTTCAAACTTTACTTCATTAACTGTGTGCTTCTGCCAGTATTGGTTGTAGAGATCTGTCAGCCTGCCTAGTATTTGCCAATGCCATTAAAAAAAATGTCTTCTCTTCATTCAGGACCATGTTTAGAATTCTTTTCTGTATTTGATTAGACACTGTGTATGACTGCATCTACATACAGTTGTGCTTGAAAGTTTGTGAACCCTTTAGAATTTTCTATATTTCTGCATAAATATGACCTAAAACATCATTAGATTTTCACTCAAGCCCTAAAAGTAGATAATGAGAAACCAGTTAAACAAATGAGACAAAAATATTATACTTGGTCATTTATTTATTAAGGAAAATGATCGAATATTACATATTTGTGAGTATCAAAAGTCTGTGAACCTTTGCTTTCAGTATCTGGTGTGACGTCCCCTTTGCAGCAATAACTGCAACTAAACGTTTCCGGTAACTTTTGATTATTCCTGCACACCGGCTTGGAGGAATTTTAGCCCATTACTCTGTACAGAACAGCTTCAGCTCTGGGATGTTGGTGGGTTTCCTCACATTAACTGCTCGCTTCAGGTCATCCACAACATTTCGTTTGGATTAAGGTCAGGACTTTGACTTGGCCATTCCAAAACATTAACTTTATTCTTCTTTAACCATTCTTTGGTAGAACGACTTGTGTGCTTAGGATCGTTGTCTTGCTGCATGACCCACCTTCTCTTAAGATTCAGTTCATGGACACATGTCCTGACATTTTCCTTTAGAATTCTCTGATATAATTCAGAATTCATTGTTCCATCAATGAAGGCAAGCCACCCTGGCCCAAATGCAGCAAAAGAGGCCCAAACCATGATACTACCACCACCATGTTTCACAGATGGGATAAGGTTCTTTTGCTGGAATGCAGTGTTTTCCTTTCTCCAAACATAACGCTTTTCATTTAAACCAAAATGTTCTATTTTGGTCTCATCCATCCACAAAACATTCTTCCAATAGCCTTCTGGTTTGTCCACGTGATCTTTAGCAAACTGCAGACGAGCAGCAATGTTTTTTTGGAGAGCAGTGGCTTTCTCCTTGCAACCCTTCCAGGTACACCATTGTTGTTCAGTGTTCTCCTGATGGTGAACTCATGAACATGAACATTAGCCAATGTGAAAGAGGCCTTCAGTTGCTTAGAAGTTACCCTGGGTTCTTTGTGACCTCGCCGACTATTACATACCTGGGTCTTGGAGTGATCTTTGTTGGTCGACCACTCCTGGGGAGGGTAACAATGGTCTTGAATTTCCTCCATTTGTACACAATCAGTCCTTGCCTAGATCAGGTCATCTTTTTATAATGGATGATAATGCAAAATGAAGACAATCGAGCTAGGCCACTCAGAACCCAAAGGGCAACTATGTCCCAAGCTTTTAATAAATTTTGGTTTATTGAAAGAAAGAAAGCTGCTACAACTCTTCAAAAACCTCACCATGAATCTGATTTGAGGTTTGAAATGGCACAGTGTAGATCCAAAGCCACATGAAAAAATAATAATTTTTTCTTGCATTTTTAGGACAGAAATAAGTCTGATTGAAGCATAAATAAAGAGTGCTGGAGAAAAAGTATTACTTGTGTCATGAACATGTGTTTAACAGACATCTCAGTGGCTCTCAGAGAGAGATCGTGCCATCACTAACTACATCTCCCTCTTCACCCGCAGTTTTGAGGCTTGCTCGTTCAGAAGAACTGTGATCAATTTACGGCACTACTCTGAAGCCCTGCCCATTTCGGGACACTGATATATACAGTCATATGAAACATTTTGGGAACCCCTCTTAATTCCTTGGATTTTTGTTTATCATTGGCTGAGCTTTCAAAGAACCAACTTCCTTTTAATATATGACATGTCTTATGGAAACAGTAGTGTTTCAGCAGTAACATTAAGTTTATTGGATTAACAGAACATATGCAACATGCATCATAACAAAATAAGACAGGTGCATAAATTTGGGAATCCCAACAGAAATATTACATTAATACTTAGTTGAGCCTCCTTTTGCAAATATAACAGCCCCTAGACGCCTCCTATAGCCTTTGATGAGTGTCTGGATTCTGGATGGAGGTATTTTTGGCCATTCTTCCATACAAAATCTCTCCAGTTCAGTTAAATTTGATGGCTGCTGAGCATGCCGAGCTTCAAATCATCCCATAGCTTTTCGATGATATTCAAGTCAGGGGACTGTGAAGGCCATTCCAGAAAATTTTACTTCTCCCTCCGCATGAATGCCTTTGTAGATTTCGAACTATGTTTTGGGTCATTGTCTTGTTGGAATATCCAACCCCTGCGTAACTTCAACTTTGTGACTGATGCTTGAACATTATCCTGAAGAATTTGTTGATATTGGGTTGAATTCATCTGATCCTCGACTTTAACAAGGGCCCCAGTCCCTGAACTAGCCACAGAGCCCCACAGCATGATGGAACCTCCACCAAATTTGACAGTAGGTAGCAGGTGTTTTTTTTGGAATGTGGAGTTCTTCTTCCGCCATGCAAAGCGCTTTTTGTTATGACTAAATAACTCAATTTTTGTCTCATCAGTCCAAAGCACTTTGTTCCAAAATGAATCTGGCTTGTCTAAATGAGCATTTGCATACAACAAGCAACTCTGTTTGTGGCGTGAGTGCAGAAAGGGCTTCTTTCTCATCACCCTGCCATACAGATGTTCTTTGTGCAAATTGCGCTGAATTGTAGAACAATGAACAGATACACCATCTGCAGCAAGATGTTCTTGTAGGTCTTTGGAGGTGATCTGTGGGTTGTCTGTAACCATTCTCACAATCCTGCGCATATGCTGCTCCTGTATTTTTCTTGGCCTGCCAGACCTGAGTTGGTTTAACAGCAACAGTGCCTGTGGCCTTCCATTTCCTGATTACATTCCTTACAGTTGAAACTGACAGTTTAATCCTCCGAGATAGCTTTTTGTAGCCTTCCACTAAACCATGATACATAACAATCTTTGTTTCCAGATCTTTTGAGAGTTGGGGATCCCATGCTGTCACTCTTCAGAGGAGAGTCAAAGGGAAGCACAACTTGCAATTGACCACCTTAAATACCTTTTCTCATGATTGGACACACCTGTCTATGAAGTTCAAGGCTTAATGAGCTGATCCAACTAATTTGGTGTTGCAAGTAATCAGTATTGAGCAGTGACATGCATTAAAATCAGCAAAATTACAAGCAGACCCACATTTTTGCACAGCCAGTTTTTCACATTTGATTTAATTTCATACGACTAAATACTACTTCACTAAAAATCTTTGCTCGGAAAACACCCCAGTACTCAGATGTTCCTAGGAAATGAAAGACATACCACTATTTTCTTTTTTGTTGAAAGTAGAGTAAATTATTATGCAGGCTGAGAGGGATTCCCAAACTTTTTCATATGACTGTAAACCCTGACTCCACCGGAAGTCACTGCTCATTTGGACCCAGGGACGAGAAGTCATACAGCTCCCGGTGATTCTCAGTGTGACAGTAGTGGAACTGTTATCGGGTCCTTTGCCGGTTAGAGTGAGCTGGAAGAACCAGCAGCCACCGGTGTTTTGCCAAATATAATCTAGAGTCGACAGGTACAGTGCTGAATGTTAAATGAATACCCCCAAGATGCTTAATGTCCGGGCATCCTTCCATGAAGAATCAGATTTTTAGATTTTATATAATGCCTTCACTTACCGGCTTGGCAGAGTCCTCTTCTTTAGAGAACTAGCTGCATTATTGGTCAGTTGATGGGCAGTCTTCATTCTGTGCAAACGTGGCTGCTAACTCCCTTTATGCTGCTAAAAGCTGGCAAGCAGCTGATTTGCAACAGCTGAGAGTAACAAAACGGGAAAGGGGGAAAGCGGTCGCAGTGTGGGGATGGTAGTACTTTTACCTTACTTGTTTGTGGAGTTTATGTTTTGTTCTTTTGTAAGAGTTTAGAAATAATCCCTGGGGATGTGTGAAATGTAGGGAAGATAATTTATATGTAGGAACAAGGTGAGGATAAGGGGATAGACCCCCCCCTCCCCCCCCCTCAGAATGGTATGAGGCGAGTAGGTATGAAATGTTTAAAAGGCCTCCGTGCCATTAGTTGAAAAGGTCAGAGAGGAGGATAGGTGTCGCTATTGTGCATATTGCAAAGTTTCTTTTTTTTCCCCCATGCTGTTGGCTGTCTTAAATGTATTTTTTCTATCTTTTAAGCCAGGGTGTCTCCTAGATTTAGGGAGAGCTTCAGCACAGGGGTCAGAGATAGGTTTTGGCTGCTTACAGAGCCCTTAGACCAACTGTTCAACCTTTTTCTTTCTACTATTTTTTTTGGCAGCTTTGGACTGTGTACATTTTATGAGCCCTTGCCTGTAACTACTCTGCATGAATGTTTTCAATAATTTATCAAATTTGTCCTGTTTGTTGGATACAACTACAGTATTTTGTTTTGCTTGATTGTTGCGTAATATTTTTATGGATTCTTTTCCTCTTCTCTTCTTTTTGGATTTTTGTTCTTTATCTCACCAACAAATACTCAAATAGTATTTTTCCTGCAATAAACATTGGTGACTTTGATTTCAAAATACTTTGTTCTTTATTTGTGTTTTGGGGCACCTTGAGCACTGTCCGGCTATGAACTAATAGCGTGCACTGACTTAGGACAGCGTATCGTGACACTCAGCACGACCTTCTTGTTTAGCAGTCTCAAATGCCGTTTATTTTGCCTTTTTTGAACCTTGCCATTAAACAGGGTTACTGGCTGGTACTCCAACCTTTTTTTGTGCATAATGCTTCCTCTATCAATATTTTACACTTGTTACAATGAAACTGAAATTGGCATGGAAGTTTACACTTCAACATTTCCTCTCAGGACAAAAATACTATTTATCTATGGTAAACATTGTAAGAGCACAGTCCAAGCAACAGCTGAGTGGATAAAGGACAAAAATTATCAAAAAAAATCTAACTAAAAATTGCTCAAATGACATGAAGTGTGTGGTCGAACAACATCGCTCCTTATAATATGACCAGGGGAACAATGGGCAAACATCAATAAATTCAACTATGTGACTGTGATACAGAACATTTCAAACAGTAGTAAAATATGCTTTCACTATTTGCTGCCTTTATACTTATCTGTAGTGAGACAGAAATGGTGTTCAACTTATGATGAAGAATGTGGACCAGGAAATGGATGTTTATAACAATTATTTTTTTAAGGGGCAAGGCAAAGGCGTAGCGAGAAAACAGGCAGAAGATCAGAACCATGAGTCAAAAGATCTATCGCGAAAACAAAAGTAATTAATTGCTTTTTATCATTAACCAAATCAACTTTTTACCAGAAGGCTGCTATCATTTATAAATAATGAATAATTAATAATTTGAAGTTTTTTGAAGACAATATATATGCCATAATATAGACCATAATACGCACCTGTAATTTTCTACAACTCGGAGGTCTGCTTTCAGCACAGGAACAAACAGATTCACCACCTCTGGGTTTCCAAGGATTTCAGGAGGGGTGCCCCCCACTGTAGTCATCCATTCTAAGAATTCTTTGTCTGGCAATTCTGATGTCTTCTGAGAAGTTGTTCTTGCAATGGACTGTAAACAAAATAAATAACGGCAACAGTTCATTTGTGAAATCTCTTTATCTATTACAAGGTAGGGACATTAAATGAAGCATTGGACCAAGAGCCAGTCACATGGGGTTGTCAATTCAACTGATGGTACCCTCACTCGCACACATACTGCTTCACATTAGAGCTACCAGGTAGCCTAACAGACACGGATTTGGTTCATGGGAAGAAACTAAAAAAACCTGAACAAAGCCATCCTGACATCAATTTCTTATACAACAGATGATTATACAAAATATGTTATGGGACTGAAAGCAACAAAAGTCAAGAGACGCCTTGCATAATGAATAGTGATTTTTTAGCAGTAGGCATCATATTTATTAAGTTTTTCCGTAATTGCCATGCAATAACATATATTGCTGTTTCTGCTGTTGTTATATGGGCAGCTGAGTTTAAATGTGGTTAGCATTGCTGCGTGATCACAATGAGTGTTGATTTTGTATATTCTCAGAGTACCAAAATGAGTATACGAGTGTCTTGCCACATTCTAATGACGTGCATATTGAGTTATTGCAATTCTGAATTGGCCGGGATTAATGAGTATGGATGTGTGTGTGTGTATACCCTGTGAGAAGTTCCTGATTTGTTTTGTATGCTCCTGGCATAGGCTCCAGTACAGTACATCCCAATAGTGTAATTGGATCAGAAAATGCTTGGCAAAACATACATAATAGTGCTAAATCTGTCATATGTTGAATGACAGTGGATAAAAGACACTGGTGTTACACCAGTCAACATTCTGATCGGTGAATCACATCTCCAAAATGCATGAGGCACACTCAGAAATACAAAAGGAAACTCTAAAATAAATTCTAAAACAAACTTTTTCCCCTCATACAAGCAATATATTGAAGCAAAGGTCATTTAATGGCACAAAGGACTATATTTTTCTCTAAAGCAAGAGGAAAAATAAACCACAAAGCTGAAATCAACATGTAATTCTTAATAACATTCAGATGTAAATCTCATCTGAAGTCTTCATCTACATTTGAGGAATTCAATAAAAATTTATTAATTATGTTTTATAAAAACTCTCTCACTCTGAATGTAAAAAAGACCAAAGAAATGATATTTGATTTTAAGACAGAAATCTGTATGTTCACCTATTGTAGTTCTGGGAGAGGAGGTAGAAATAGTGACTGAATATAAATACTTACCTAGATAACAATCTTAACTGGAATACAAATACAAAAAAATTATTCTCTAAATGCAACCAGCGCTTATTTCTCCTCCATAAACTATTTAAAGTAGACAAGGACCTCATGTTGTCCATCTATCGCAGTCTGATCCAGTCTGTGATCACTTTCAATTTCATTGCCTGGTTTAATAGTCTGACAAACCAAAATTCAAAAAAGCTCCAGCAGATTACGAAGTATGTAGCTAAAGCTATTGGAGCTGATGTAGATGATTTGACTAGTGTGTGTCAGAGGGCAATGTTAAAGAAACTGGAAATCATCTCAACTAATGACAGTCATCCATTACATGTAAAACTAAAGTTCAACAAATCAGGAAGGATAGTCCCTTTGAAAACCCACACAAATCGCTCCAGAAACTCCTTTCTTCCAAGTGCCATATGACTTTTCAATAAGAAATATCGGAGATAATGATTAAAGTTTTGATATATATCCTGTAACCTTTTTTTGTGTAATTATGTATTATCAAACTGCCTTACCTTAACCTTTCTTGTTTCTATTTGTCTGTTTTATTTCATTCTGTCTGTCATTAGATGCAACTGAGAAGGCAAATTTCATGTTTTCTTGTGTAAACATGACTAAATAAAGAAACCTTAAACCTTATGTCACTATAAGCTGTCTAATACCTCAGTGGCTTCTATTCAGAACTGGAATATGTGGTAGATATCAGTGGGATATGTCAGATCTCACTGCCTGTAGTTTTCACTTTCTCTTTATTTTCATCTGGGTACTCTACTTTCCTCCCACATTCACCAAAGACCTGCATGGCAACTCTAATTGGCCCCAGTGGAGTGAGCGCCCTGCGATGGACTAGCACTGTGACCAGTGCGTCTCCTGCCTTGCACCCTGTAGTCCTGGGTTAAGCTCAGACCCCTCACAACACTGGCTTCGATTACATGGGCTATATTCTGATTAGGGCTTGTATTCCAATCTAAGAATCATATAATATAAAAAAAAAACCCTCAGCAATGACTGCTTCTTATACCCTTTTGTTATTTTTCATAGCTTGCCTGATAATACAATGGCTAACTTATGTTAGATGGAACAACCTAAGCTGAACTGACCACTTTGTGTTCTGTAGCTTTTTTTAAGTTATGGATGGTTGGTATTCGGTATATCTTCTGTCTTCACAACACCCTTATTAAATAGGATGATGTTATGAGGTTGGGAGGCACTGGTTATCACTAAAATAAAAAAGATAAAATGCACCTTTTTTTAATCTGAGTATTTTACCTACGTGTGGGGCTGAACTGCCAGAGACAAACAGATGTGCAGGCTCCAATCCATATACTCGTTTCAGATATTCAGCTGTTGCAAAACTGGTTAAGGCTCCAAAACTGTTATAATGTATAAAGAATACCTTTAGAGAAATATCAGCAAAAGAATATTAAGTACAAATTTTCAGACAGTCTGTGCTTTTACATACTTTACATAAAAGTAAGCATTGATATTTGCAGGATATAAAGTGCCTAAAATAAATGCTTTGTAATCAACTCTAACCCCATGTCTCAATAGTATATACAAATTATAAACACAAATCAGAATAATAAGTGGTCTCAGTATAACAAATTGGAAAATAACCTTGAATTGACATCGAATTATAAAGTAGCATTAGTGTTTACCGATTCACAATAATCAATAGTTTGAAGTTTTTTTTTATTTTTATGGTCTTATTCTCCCTCCTGGCATGCTCTTCTCCCATCATGGCAGCCTTCACTTAAACATGGTAACTTAGCTGTGTTTAGTGCCATAAAAGGTAAGAGTAACAAAACTCTTTATTCATTGTTAAACTCTTTCCCATTCTGAATGTAGCCTCAGTAGGCTGTGAAGTGAAATGCAGCCAGTAGAGATTTTTACCACTGCCACTTTTCTCAAGCACTGCTCTAGGCGCATCTTATCGAGATATGAAAAAGTCAGGAAAATGAATGTCAATACCAAGTATTGATATGTGGCTGTGAAATACGCAAGCACTGTTTTGATGCTAAACGTTCACGGTATGCCCAGGGCATTGCCAACTGTGTTATGCACATTCTTAAACTTTTAAAGAGAAAATTATTTCTCACAATTTTCAAAGTAGTGTACAAATAAAGCACTGGATGTGTACATTAGGGTGTTTCATTTTCTAAGGTAAAAAATAAAATGTAAAACTTTTGCAGGCTTTGCTTACGCCCTGAGTCTCAGTGATATAAAAGATACATATGCCAAATTTCAAAAAGATTGGATAATATTTAGAGGTTGCACACTTTGAGCAGTTTTGTAAAAGTAGGCAAAAAATACGATTTTTCAATGTTAATTACTTTTATTGGGAAAACTAGAAATCACAAACTTAAAATAATATTAAGAATAGACACTAAGATTAATAGGTAGTATGCAAAACATGTGTTATATTAATCAACTTTGAACGATGCAATCCCTTCTTTTGTTCGCTTGGTGACGACTTTTCTGTGATGCTTGACTATCCTCAACAAGAATTGTTTTTGTTGTTCGTCCCTGACTGATTCGTTAAACTTTTTTATCAGAGCAATTCCTCTTTCTGCGGTATCATTGACCACCTTAAGAGCGTTCACATGGCTTCTTAGAGAATCACTGCAGTATTCTGTCACGTTGTGTATCCCAAACAATTCAAAGAACGTCTTTGTTTTATTAGTAATGAAATGGCTCAGGTCTTTTTCTTCAAAAACTAGGTTTTTACCCTCTAATCGTTTCATTTCCTTTTTCTTTGCAGGTTTGGTTTCTAAATTTTTAGTCATATTTTCCTTTTCAGCCTGAGTAATACATTTGTCCAAAAAGCCAATCCTACGTTTGTTTCTGACAGATACCAAAGGTGTCTCTTAGCAACTGTGAGGGCACTTTTTTTGACGTCTGCATCTGGGTAAGTGCTCAGAAGCTGTAGCATATCCAAATCATTCTTTGGAGCCCATCGACTTACTATTTCCTCGTGCCAAAAGCGAACATATATGAGGCTGACAAAATGTGCAACCCGTTTCATTCCTTTCAATTCTCGTTGAGGAATATTCAACTGTTTAGTTAAGAGGACAATTTTAAGTGCATATATTGCCTTTGCCATCCACCTTGCTTGATGAAATTGATGAAATTATTGATGAAATTATTAGAAATTTCACTAGTTTGAAATAAAAGTGATCAATGTGTGCAACCCCTAAATATTATCCAATCTTCTTGAAATTTGGCATATGTATCTTTTACATCACTGAGACTCGGGGCGTAAGCAAAGTCATATGAAAATCACATCTTTGGAAAAATGAAACACCCTAGTGTACATAAATCTTAAGGTGCACACTTAACTGTTTTTTTTGTATTGGTGTTTCATAATGTTAAAAAAACAAAAAAGTTACATGAAAGTGCTCCACTAAACAAAGTGCCTCATTACCTCATTCTACAAGCTGGCCATATTCTTTATATTAAATTAAATTTCATGTTTTTCATGTCTTCAGAACAGAATAGTTTCAATACATTGCCCTACAACAATCGCCTTATAACATAATTACATTCATTTTCTAAGCCCACAGCTTCTTTTGCAGGGTCTTGTGGGATTTGTGTAGCAATACAAAGCACAAAGCAAGAATCTGGCCTCAACATATGTTATAATACATTTTTCTTTAATATTTTATGTCACTGTCCTAAACAACACTGTTAAAGTCTCCATTCACATGTGTATGCTAAGTTTGGCACACAGGGGCTCAGCATTTAGAATTGCCAACCAAGCATAGACTAGATAGCCAAAGACAACTGGAGGATTGTATAGTCAGCTTAAACACAGAACAGTATTTTTGTCCTCTGTCAGTACAAAATCTTCTTTCCTTGTTGGGAGAATAAGAACCGACATGTAAGCATTATTTCTGTATTTTGTGGAGGAGGAGTTCAGCCCTTACCTGCCCTTGTTTGGAGACAGAGAAGACCAGCAAGTGAAACAGACAGTATTAAAAGGCTTGGACAACAGCCAAACCCTTTGAAGCAAGTGTCGGCAAAGTCCGAAAACCCTCTCAGCGTGGGGACGAAAAAATGGCAGACTGCGTAGATCCAGATTCCCACCTGGATAAAAGTCTTTGTCATATGCTTCCCGTCTGTAACCGCGTCAACCATCAGTAAATGTAAGCTAAAGTATATTTTTCTCATGTGATTCTTGTACCACCGTAATCACGATGGGAGGGATATCGCCTTTTCTGTCATATTACTATATTGTTTAGTTACTTAATGTGCCGCAATTTCAAAAGAACACATTTCCGGAGAGCTAATGCCTCTTAAGGAAACAACATACAGTACCAGTCACTGGACACACTTGCAGTCTCATTCATTCTGGGCCAATTTCACCCTAATATTTACACCTTTGCAGTGTAAAAGAAAAGAAAAGGATCAAACATTGGATTCAGGACCTTTGAAACAGCAGATATAAATATTATGCAATCTACTGAATATAGCTAGTTTTTGGCTTTTAGTTATTAATACATATTTATTTTTATAATGTATATTCCAGTAAGTAAAAATAAAATGTTTGAAAAGCATTTAATACGATAAACATATATGATAAAATAGTACAGTACATGCATATACATGTAAACAAAAAGCAGAGAATTAATTTAAAAGAGCAAGTTTAAGAAGATCAGTGTTCTGTCACGTACTAACTGCAGTTTTGAGAGTTAATACAGAAAACACAAGTACATTTGGCCACAGACATTATCAGTGAAGTAGCTTTATAGACAGACTTGGGGAGAGGGGTGATCTACAAAACAGAATTAATATTAGTCACAAGCTGAAAAAGAAGGGTGGTTTATATCTCAAATGCTCACAGACACAAATTCCATAGAATTGAGGGGCAACATCACTATCCATACCTGTGACCAAAAAAGGCAAATGGCTTTTCTTGAAGTTGTGGAAGCAATGCTTGCGTAACTTCGTTGACAATCTCATGAATCTCCACAGCAAATGGTTCCTTTGCTCTGGCTTCTCTTCCTGGCAGCTTAACTGAGTAAACTGTGAAAAAATGAAAAAATTAAGTGATTTTTGTTTCCCTAGACTGATACTTGTCAGATAAAATAATTAACCTGTTCAAAAAAATTACAATCACCTTAATTATAGAAGAACTGATTTTACATGTTGTCGCAGGCGGCTCGGGGTGGAGCCTAGCCGGGACGCCCAGGAGGACAGGAGGAGGGCTTGTACCTCCTCCAGACCGGGATGGGGCGACCGCCCTGGTTGTATTGGGGGCGCCCCGGTGCCTGAACAACCCTGGACCTCAGCACTTCCGCCACACCAGGAAGTGCTGGGGGGGAAGAGGAGCAGGGACACCCGAAGGGCTTCCGGGTGCGCAGCCGGCACTTCCGCCACACTGGGGCGTGTCTGCGGAGGAATGCCGGGAAGCAGCTGGAGCCCATCCGGGTTCCTTTATAAGGGGCCGCCTCCCTTCATTCAGTAGCGGAAGTCGGGTGGAAGAAGGACGGAGCTGGAGAGAGGACTGGAGGCGGCCAGGAGAAAGGCAGTTGGACTGTGAGGCCTGGACTTTGGGGGATCGGTGCAAGAGGCACTGGGACGTGCACTGAATTGTAAATATAATTAGTGTAAATAAACGTGTGTTGGGTGCGACAAACGATGTCCGTCTGTCTGTGTCCGGGCCATCTTTCACAATGTCAGTAACAAAAAATATGAAAGTAACCCTATTTTTACTGTAAGTGCACATTTTTAAACATCAATTACTTGTTCAAAAGAAGACACTGTTAGGGAACCTAATCTTTTATTTAGAAGGTGTATTGTATATTGTGTAAGCACTCATTTAAAACTTGAACTTATCCTTCTTTATGTGCAGAGTAATATCCCAAAGTTAGAAAATCTGTAGGTAAGTAAACTGAAAGTGTAAGAATACAACACAATAAACAATATGACCCAAGGTTTGTTAAGTGTGACATGATTGTATAGAATGTTGTTGTCTTCAAAACATATAAATAAAATTAAACAAAAAAGCAAAGCACCAAATATCAACTATGTCATTGGATGTTATAATATGTTAGGCTCCTTACTGACATGGGGTGGGTTGGGGATTTGATCGAGAGAGAGAGAGAGAGAGAAGAGAGAGAAGAGAGAAGCTCATGATCAGAAGTTGGTGGGTGCGCCTGTTTCTTCAGATTCCTGAGATACAGCATTGGCTGGGACTTTACCAACAGCTTGGTTTTTTGAATTTGGAGGAGAGCTTATCCAAGTTGCAGTTCCTATTGCATAATGTTTACCTTTTATACTGTACATATTATTCTTATTCTAACTTATTATGAGTGATCCACCTGCCCTTTTGTTTTCTAGGGCTGGCTCAATTATAGAGAAACCAAACCTTCAGATAGGTAGCAGTGTGGGATCAGCTGCCAGCTGCTGCGCAAAGTCAAATATCTCATACTATCAGAAACGTCTAAAGCTGAGCAACTTGCTGTATGCTACATTCGGTTAACTACCTGACAGAGTTTTCTATCTTTTAGATCATTCATGGGGCACTTTACAGCTGATTTTTTTTTGTAATTTCCAGGAATTTGCACTTACAAAATGAATAAACTTTATCGCAATTGCTGTCTGCTTTTAAAAGATTTCAATATTGTCCTTTGAAATTCAAGAATAATGTGTGTCTACAAGATTTTCTTTGTGCAACTCTGGACCCAAAATGCAACAACACACACACACACACATATAATATATCTATACTAATAAAAGGCAAAGCCCTCACTGACTCACTCACTTATCACTAATTCTCCAACTTCCCGTGTAGGTAGAAGGCTGAAATTTGGCATATATAGACAGCAACACTCATAACAGTGACAAAACAATTACATTGACAATCATGTTATGAAAATGTTTCCTTTTCTTTTTTATAACTTCTTTAACAGACTACTTCTCCGCTGCGAAGTGCGGGTATTTTGCTAGTATATATATATATATATATATACACACAGTATATTATATAGTATATTATTAGTAATATTAATAGATATGTCAATAGTCAACACATTAACAAAATAATAAAGATGTCATTTTGAAAACAAAAAAATTTGAAAAAAGTTGTTACATTCAGTTACTGGTAAACCCAATATTTCTGATATTATCACCAATTAACTCAACACAAAAAAACACATTCAACAATTTCATGTACCTTTTTATTTACCAATTAATGTGTTCAGAATTGCACGTACTGCACCAAGTAATAAGAGTTGTAGGTAGTTCAGATAAGTAATCTAAATAGAGAGATTGATACAACTTTCCAACAGAGAATATAATGGAAGTATTTTTAAACCCATCATGTTTTAAAATCCATCCATCCATCCATCTATCCATCCTCTTCCGCTTATCTGAGGTCGGGTCGCGGGGGTAGCAGCTTAAGGAGAGAAGCCCAGACTTCCCTCTCCCCGGCCACTTCTTCCAGCTCTTCCGGGAGAATCCCAAGGCGTTCCCAGGCCAGCCGGGAGACATAGTCCCTCCAGCGTGTCCTGGGTCTTCCCCGGGGCCTCCTCCCGGTTGGACGTGCCCGGAACACCTCACCAGGGAGGCGTCCAGGAGGCATCCTGATCAGATGCCCGAGCCACCTCATCTGACTCCTCTCGTTGCGGAGGAGCAGCGGCTCTACTCTGAGCCCCTCCCGGATGACTGAGCTCCTCACCCTATCTTTAAGGGAAAGCCCAGACACCCTGCGGAGGAAACTCATTTCAGCCGCTTGTATTCGCGATCTCGTTCTTTCGGTCACTACCCATAGCTCATGACCATAGGTGAGGGTAGGAACGTAGATCAACTGGTAAATTGAGAGCTTTGCCTTACGGCTCAGCTCTTTTTTCACCATGACAGACCGATGCAGAGCCCGCATCACTGCGGATGCCGCACCGATCCGCCTGTCGATCTCACGATCCATTCTTCCCTCACTCGTGAAACAAGACCCTGAGATACTTAAACTCCTCCACTTGGGGCAGGATCTCGCCCCCAACCCTGAGAGGGCACTCCACCCTTTTCCGGCTGAGGACCATGGTCTCGGATTTGGAGGTGCTGATTCTCATCTGATTCTCATAAAATGTGATTTAATATAGGTAACATTCTAAGTTATTCAGTTTTTTTTTTTAAATAATAATGCGATTTAAGTGTAAACAGATATACAGATAAACTTATAACAATCAAGTTCATTTGACAGATATTATTTTTTAAGCAGATTAGAAAATTGCTGTTTCACTCTACTTTGGATGCAGAAGGGAGTGTTAACTGCTGTTCTTGCCCAGGGCACCAACACTAACTCTGGCCCTGTTAAATTTGTCTGTACTGTAAATTCAAATATGTGTATATGTGTGTGCTCAGTGTTTGCACCTTTGTGTGTGGTGATGCTGTTTTATTGATTGATAGCCTGTGTATCTTATTGTCTTTTCTGCATTCATAGCCATGTAATAATATATGGAGAGGGTTATAAAAATAAGAAAGTTACTGTATATTGACAGTCATGTTACGTTATTTTTTAAAATGTTCCCTTTTCTTTTTCATAGCTTCTTTAACACACTACTTCTCCGCTGCGATACGCGGGTATATATATATGTATATATATACCCCGATCTACATACTCGAATAATGGATACTTTATTCGCCATCAATGATTGTTTTGGTAAAGCCATACTCAGTGTATTCATTAGATGAACGGTAAAAAAGTAAGAGCGAGGGGAGGGTGACTTATTGAGGCATGCAGGCAAAACCACAATAGCATGCGGGCTCGATGTACTGTAGTGCGCGTCAACTCGATCTGAATTGCGCGATCACATTCGAAAAAATATATCTTTTCAAGTTCTATTTAGTCCATATGTGTCAAACTCAAGGGCCGCGGGCCACATCCGGCCCGGCCCGTAATTATATCCGACCCGCGAGATCATTTTATATACTGTATTATTGTTATTAATGGCCCGGGTATATGAAGCGCTGGTAACACAATAAACTACAGATCCCATAATACAGCGCTTCAGCTGCCTTGCCGAACACTTACCGCGTTAATCAAGTCTAGCTTATGATGCTGCAAGTTATTGCGAAGCTAGCCCACACGATGCTGAAGAGAAAAGTTGATTCTGAAAATAGAGCCTTTAAAAACCGATGGGAGGCTGAGTATATGTTTACTGACATTGCCGGTAAACCCGTGTGTCTCATTTGTGGAGCTAATGTGGCTGTAATTACAGAATTTAATCTAAGACGGCACTATGAGACAAAACATCAGGATAACCTGAAAGACCTGAATGCAATGCAGAAGATACAGAAAGCAGAAGAATTAAAGAAGAATCTGACACTTCAGCAGACGTTTTTACCCGTGCACAATCACAAAGTGATTTCAAGTGAAGCTGCTTTTATGGGAGACACAAATGCACCAGTGCAACTTGCCCCACTTTCCCTGTTGCCAAGTAATGTTGAACCAATTCGGCACAACGGTGTTCCCAAATACGCACTTTGCTGATAAACTGAGTGCACTGCGCACTGAGTTCGCACGGCGCTTTGGTGACTTTGAAGAACAAAAAAAGAATTTTGAGTTGTTTCGCAACCCATTTACCGTCGATGTGGAAACTGCACCTGTGCAGATTCAGATGGAGGTGATTGAGCTGCAGTGTAATGGCACACTGAAGGCAAAGTACGATACTGCAGGGCCCGCACAGTTTTTTCACTCCATTCCTGCAGAAATGCTCCAGCTCCGTCTACATGCGGCTTGAACCTTGTGCATGTTTGGTAGCACATATCTGTGTGAGAAGCTCTTCTCAGTGATGAAGACTAACAAAACAGCACACAGGAGTCGCCTCACTGATGAGCACCTGCAGTCCATCCTGAGAATCTCCACAACACAGAACCTCACACCAAACATAAACGAACTTGTTGCCAAAAAAAGATGCCAGGCGTCCAGCTCTAAAATGACATATGAGCAAAGACAACTGAATGATTTGATTTGTTATTGCTGAAAAGAACACATTTTATTTATATTTCCAGGTTTTGTTATGCAGCATGTTCATATTTGAATTTGTATAATTTTGACAGGATTTATTTTTATGGAGAGCAAAATCTTTTGGCATATTTAAAATCTAAGTTTATTTTTTATATAAAATTACATAAGAGTAAAGAAATTTGAATGTTTGTTCTTTTAACGTTTACTTTATTTCTAACTTGTATAATTTAGACAGGATATATTTTTATGGAGAGCAAAATATTATAAGTTATTTAAGGTTTGAGTTGATTTATTCAGGAATAATATTCCTGTCTGTTTTTATTCATATTTATGTTCAAAAAAGTTAAGTTTTAGTGTGTTCAATAAATCTTTATCCTGTTCGGCCCGCGACCTAAAGTGTGTTTTGGATTTTGGCCCCCTGTGCAATTGAGTTTGACACCCCTGATTTAGTCGACACAAATATCTTTGGTTGGGATGTAAGGCGAATTTAAAAAATTTATGCAATGATGCCTACATTTAACTTCCATTCCTACCAAAGATATTTCTGTCGACTAAATAAAAATTCCTTCTATTTAAAATTTAAATAGAACTTGAACAGATACGATAGTCCATAATATCCACGCAGACTTGCACGTAAGAGCGGGAGTTATCCGTTTTAACAAGCAGCGTATTGCACTGATATGAAATAGCTGTGTGTGTATATATGTAGACATGTATGTATATGTATATATACTCAGCAAAAAAAGAAACGTCCCTTTTTCAGGACTGTGTATTTCAACGATAATGTTTTAAAAATCCAAATAACTTTACAGATCTTCATTGTAAATTGTTTAAACAATGTTTTCCATGCATGTTCAATTAACCATAATCAATTAATTAACATGCACCTGTGGAATGGTCGTTAAGACCTTAACAGCTTACAGAAAGTAGGCATTTAAGGTCACAGTTCTAAAAACGCAGGACACTAAAGAGACTTGTCTACCGACTGTGAAAAACACCCAAAGAAAGATGCCCAGGGTCCCTGCTCATCTGCGTGAAAGTGCATTAGGCATGCTGCAGGGAGGCATGAGGACTGCTGATGTGGCTAGGGCAATAAATTGCCATGTCCACACTGTGAGACGCCTAAGACAGCGCTACAGGGAGACAGGAAGGACAGCTGATCATCCTCGCAGTGGAAGACCACGTGTAACAACACCTGCACAGGATCGGTACATCCGAATATCACACCTGCGTGACAGGTACAGGATGGCCACAACAACTGCCCGAGTCACACCAGGAACACACAATCCCTCCATCAGTGCTCAGACTGTCCGCAATAGGCTGAGACAGGCTGGACTGAGGGCTTGCAGGCCTGTTGTAAGGCAGGTCCTTACCAGACATCACCAGCAACAACGCCGCCTATGGGCACAAACCCACCTTCGCTGGACCAGACAGGAGTGGCAAAAAGTGCGTGAGTTTCTGCATGACAGCAATGTCAGTGTTCTGCCATGGCCAGCGAAGAGCCCAGATCTCAATCCCATTGAGCACGTCTGGGACCTGTTGGATCGCAGGGTGAGGGCTACGGCCATTCCCCCCAGAAATGTCCAGGAACTTGCAGGTACCTTGGTGGAAGAGTGGGGTAACATCTCACAGCAAGAACTGACAAATCTGGTCCAGTCCATGAGGAGGAGATGCACTGCAGTACTTTAAGCAGCTGGTGGCCACACCAGATACTGACTGGTACTTTTGATTTTGAGCCTCCCTTCATTCAGGGACACATTGTGAAACATTTTTAGTTTATGTCTTATGGTGTTGACTCTTTTAGTGTTCATACAAATATTTACACATTAAGTCTACTGAAAGTAAAAACAGTTGAAAGTCAGGGGACGTTTCTTTTTTTGCTGAGTATATATGTTTATATATGTGTGTGTGTGTATGTATATATATATATGTATTTGTGTGTATATATGTGTGTGTATGTATGTATGTGTGTATGTATATGTATGTGTATATATGTAGATATATATATATGTATGTATATGTGTATGAGTGTGTATATATATATATATATATATATATATATATATATATATATA
>JANRMT010062842.1:7900573-7939987 GCA_026402145.1 Polypterus bichir lapradei | reverse complement strand
TGCCGCTGACGGACGGCCTTATATGGGCAGGCACTAAATTACAAACGCCAGCGGCAGCCTGTCTATGAACTTAATTTAAAGTTTAGGTTTACATCGTGCTTTGTTTCCGAAGTAGCAGAACTCATGAATATGGTTGTATATGTCACTCGCTCGCTTCTTATTGTTTCGCTGCCTTCTCAATTATATAATGCATGTTTTCTTCAGCGCTTTTTGGGCCTCTTCCTGGTTTTCTACGTACTGCGTGATTACGTGGGAGGCGTGATGATGTCACACGAAACTCCGCCCCCACGGGTTTCAAGCTCATCTCCATTACAGTAAATGGAGAAAAACAGCTTCCAGTTATGACCATTACGCGTAGAATTTCGAAATGAAACCTGCCCAACTTTTGTAAGTAAACTGTAAGGAATAAGCCTGCCACATTTCAGCCTTCTACCTACACGGGAAGTTGGAGAATTAGTGATGAGTCAGTCAGTCAGTCAGTGAGTCAGTGAGTGAGTGAGGGCTTTGCCTTTTATTAGTATAGATAAGCAGCCAGGTAGACAAAATTAATCAATTACATACAGTATGTTACAGTTCAATTTATTTTTATAAAGTGCACTTCCCAACAGTCTATATTTTACTTACAAATTCAACACAGAATATAATATAAAATTGCATGCAACACTGGATAAAAGGCAATGGAATATATACCATATATTTTTTTAAATTAGTAAAAATGTTTTTAAAATGATAAAAGTCTCAGATTCCTCTGTCTAAGGTTATGGTCCTGACAACTAGTGAAGGTTAAAGCAGAGCTGAAACAATTAATCCTTTACTGGGTATACCATATCCATTTCAAGATGAGTCTACGATCTGCACAGGATACAAAGAAGATAAGAAGGTAATTTGTGACTAACAGAACTTATGCGGCCTAAGCGTCATACTATGCTATAAATCTTAATGCTAAATGCCCACCTTATTCAGAAATAAATGTTTTTTGCATATTGCTTCTCAAATAACACAGTGTTTTTTTTTCTTTTTTCAGTGTTCTGTTTTTCTATCATACCTACAATAAAAATTTCTGAATGTTAGCTTAACTGATGACCTTGTGGATCCTGCCTTATCCCCAATATTGCTTATTCTCCAGGGAAAAAAAGTTTCAGAAACTATAATATCAAAATAATATTGTGGGGAAGGATAATAATAATAATAATAATAATAATAATAATAATAATAATAATAATAATAATAATAATAAAATTATGAAAAAATATGGTCTAATGAGCCAGAATCTTAAATGCCCCTAAAATCTGAAAACAAAGTCTAATGCACAGTTTTACCGTGTTAGATTTTTTTAGGTAACAGCATAGTGATTTAAGTCACACTTGTATCCTTTTTTATTTTGATCCTAATGTAGAAAGCCAATTATAAACACTCCATAAGTGATATCAAAAAGCTTTACTATTTAATTCTCTCCTATCAGAGAAAAATAAGTATTGTCCCACACCATTCTACAAACTATAGGATATTTAAAACATTCAGTCCTTACTTTTATCAATTTCTTATGTTCCTATGTATTAAGATGTATATAGATATTATTTTATTGTCTGGAAGCAATTTTACATCTTTTGATTTCCACATAACTTAAAGCATTGCCAATACCACTTAAGAAAGATTAATTATTACTGTCTCTACAGTATGTATTCCACATTGGTCTGACTTGCCTCTGTTAATTATTTAGCTAGGAGTTTCAATTTATTAGTACAGTTTATAAGTATCATATTCTATAAATTTGTTCCTATATGTACTAATGTACCATCATGATAACTATGTTATCCATTCCATAAGAAAAATGAAATAGCTTGCAGAATCAAAGCCTTTATTACTGTTGTTGGGTCTGTATCGAAGGAGTGACAGTTCATAGGAGTGACATAACAAAGGAGTGAAACCTCAGATATAAATTTCAAAGGAGTGACAACCATCCAACCAATCATCCAAGTGGTAGGTGAGGAGACAATGATTTTTTTGGCAGCCGTACTTTCAGTTGTGTGTGGTAGGTGACTGTCACTCCTTTAATATGGTATTTATGTCACTCCTTTGTTATGTCACTCCTATGAAGTGTCACTCCTTTGAATGGGATCACTATTGGGTATTGTTATATTTTACATATAAAACATATGTAAAATATACCAGTAGTATTCATGTAATCATGATATGATTTATACATATAAACTTACACACATATACACATATAGAGTACAGGAAGGGTGTGGAGGACTTCATCTTGTGGTTGAGGGGAAAAAACCTTCAACTCAACATCAGCAAGGCAAAAGAACTGGTGATGGACTTCTGCTGCGCCAAAATACCTCTGAGACCAGTCACCATCCAGGGGAGGACATGGAAGTGGTACAGAGCTACAAGTACCTGGGAGTTCATATGAACAACAAACTAGACTTGTCTGATAACACAGTGGCGCTATACAAGATGGGCCAGAGCAGACTGCACTTGCTAAGGAGACTTGGGTCTTTTGATGTGCGCAACAAACTGCTGGAAATGTTCTGCCAGTCCATAGTAGCCAGTGTGGTGTTCAATGCTGACTCTGCTGGGGATGCAATGTGTGCTCAGAAGAACCACAATGCCTGAGCAAACTTATTAGGAAAGTGTGCTCCAACACAGGGCGGAAGCTGGAAACACTGGAGGCTGTTGTGGAAAAGAGGATGGAGGCAAAACTGGATGCCATCAAAGAAAATCCCCTCTATCCCCACCAGGAGGTGTTCTCTTGAAGCTCTTTTAGCCTTAGCCTCATTCCACCATGGTGTGCTATGAAACGCCTTTGGGGGTCTTTTCTGCCCATTGCCATCAAGCAATTCAATGCTTCCACCTAATGTACTTTTTAAGTGTACAGCACATGTATTTTTATTTATTTACTTAACGATTAATTCACTGTATTATCTGTCCTGGGAGTCTGTATCCTTGTTTTTCTATGTATCTGCTGGTGTATGCATCTGAATTTCCCCTTGGAATCCATTCTAATTTATCTAATCTAATCTAATATATACACACAAAAAACTGTACGTGTGTGTGCATATATATATATATATATATACTGCATATATATTCAATGCATTCTTAGTCTGAATCGCAATCTGATCGTGTGGGTGGTTACCTACCAGGTAACGCTTGTGGTTGGTCAGCAAGTTGGCTAACGTCCGCCACGGTGCCCTCTTTCAGTTGCGAGAAGCAGATCATAGAATGGTTGAAATAGTTTTTACTGTCAAATAATGCAAAGAGTACGCGACACGTGTTTCGCCCTAATTCTAGGCTCATCAGGCGTACACACTTACTGCACTCCCTCTCGGGAATCCATTCTATGATCTGCTTCTCGCAACTGAAAGAGGGAACCGTGGCGGACGTTAGCCGACTTGCTGACCAACCACAAGCGTTACCTGGTAGGTAACCACCCACACGATCAGATTGCGATTCAGACTACGAATGCATTGAATGTAATTACCCCGATCTACAGACTGTCAAATAAAAGAACCACACGCCGTAGCGCAACGTGAGAGCCTTTGCCTGCTGACGCCCGAGGTTCAATTCCCGAGAGGGAGTGCAGTGAGTGTGTATGCCTGATGAGCTCAGAATTAGGGTGAAACACGTGTCGCGTACTCTTTGCATTATTTGACAGTAAAAACTACTTCAACCATATATATATATATATATATATATATATATATATATATATATACTGTATATATATATATATATATATAGATAGATAGATATACATTGTGACAGACGACTGGGATTCTGGCCTAGTCGGGATGCCTGGAGGATGGAAAGTCCGGGTGAGAGGCGATACCTCCGCCAGAACACAAGAGGGCAGCCTCCCTGGTTTACATCGGGGCCAAGGGATTGAATCTTGGAGGCTCCACCCTGTTGGGGGACGTGGCCACCACCAGGGGGCGCCTGGATGATCCCAGAGCCCTGGAGGCACCAGGAAGTGCTGCAGGAAAATCGTCAGGGTGCACCTGGAGCACAGCCTGGTGCAACATAAAAGGGGCCGCCTCACACCATTCGGGGAACTGGAGTCAGAAGGCAGAGCTTGCAGAAGAGAAGAAGAAAGAACAGTAACAGTAAAAGTAAAGTAAAGGACTGAGTTTATTGTGATGATTGGTGCACTGTGTTGTGTGCAGAAGAAAAAGAAAATAAAAGCATGTGTTTGGACTTCCGTGTGCTCTGGTGTCTGTCTGTAGTCGGGCTGAATGTTCACAACACACACACACATATATTGCAAACAAATTTTAGCTTGTTACTAGGATGCAGGGGTAAGGAGTTTGTACTAGGAAAATAACACACTAAGTAAAATAAGGCCCTTCTGAGAAGAACGGGAGTTCATAGAATCATTTATTTGGTAAATAAATACAGGCTGCTGCTGCCTGTGTGTACTCATGGTTTAACATTTAAATGCTATCTTGTTGGAATCACTGGGTCATCCAACCTTTAAACTTGTTCTCTGTACCAAGCTACCTGGACACTGCTATAGAAGCAAAACCTGAGCCACAAACAGGAACACTATCGTATCAGAGATTCTTATTTGATGATGTCAATGTGGGACTTTTGAGACCATTCAAGAAGTTAAATCTTTGTCCTTCACCATCTGTTTCAGTTATGTGTATACTAGCAACTGGGAGCCCGATCGAATCGGGCTACAAATTCTACGTTTGTGAAATCCATACTTTCTCTGCAAAGAATTATTTGTTTTTTTAAGTCCTTGAAATGATTTTGTTATCATGTGCACTGATTTGTGCTTAAAATTGACCTTTTCGGCCAATGTAATGAAGAGCCTCCTGTTTAAAAGGGGCTGCGAGACGTGAACTCTGGTCTTCGGCGCACCTCATTTGATTTTTTCCGGCAAACAGATTTTCAAAACAAACCGTATTTTACGACTCTAATCAGAGTCGGAGTAATAATTATGTTGGCGTGGCGGATTATGTCCTGCCAGTCCCCGACTGGTGCATGGTTGATTAACGTCAACCACAATTCGTCCTCAGTAATATCTGTGTGATTGCACATGGCAATGCCGTGCCGCTGAGCATTTTCACGCCGCAAGGCACGGGCTGCTCGATTTCTTTCAACCCGTGCTGCATTTGTGGCTGCTCGAGCTTCTTCAGTCGCTTGTGCACGGCTGGCACGATTTCTTTCAGCGTTAGTAGCATTCTGTAGCACATGTTCTTCATCTGTCCTTTGTGTCCGATTTGCATGATTTGTTTCAGTGTTAGCAGCATTTGTAACCGCACGGTGCTCATCCGTTTGTTGTGCATGTTGTGTACGTCTGGTCGCATTAGCAAGTCTATGTTCCTCGTCAGTCATGTGACTTCATTTCCTACGCATCCTTTCCGCGGCCGCTGGTCTTCTGGCTGCGTTGCGATCGTCACTCATTTTAGATCTGAGATCGGCTAAAATTTAAATAATGGCCGTTGTTAATACCCAGCCGTCATTACTCAGTTTGCCAATAGATGTCAGAAGAACGGTTCTAACTTGACTGTGTCGAGGTACTGACGGGAACACAATACATACGAGGTACTGACGCGAACACCATACATATGGATAGTATCAAATTATATATAAGGATGTTGTTTTTTTTTTTATTCGCCTAACATTAAGCCACAAAATTAAAAAAAAAAATTTTTTTAGGGAGTATTTATCCACTGCAAATAGATCTATTACTGAGTTACTTAATTAGGTTTATTTTTTCTCCTCTTGTGTTGGAATATATTACCAGGTAATAAACATGACTTAGAAGCTTTTAGCATAGATGCATGTCACCTGATACTACCCCACAATGTCAATTTCTTTCCACATCTAGCCCCAATTATAGCATGTTGAAGTTTTTAACACACACCCTCATGTTTCTTCTTCTAAAGATTTAAATGTCTTTATAATGTAAAAAAACAGGACCCACCCCAGGAAAAACGGACGGGAAGGTGAGATGAGGTTAAACAGTATTTTGGTTGAAAGAAACATTTAGAGGCTGTTCCCTTTTAAATGTATTTCATTACATAATGTTGGGATTTCTCTGCACCACTGTGCAGCAGTGGGTAGAGCTGTCACCACACAGTGTTTGCCTAGGGTTCGGTCCCCAGCTATGGCGTCTTTTATCTAAAGGTTCTACTTTGAATTATATGAATTGCCCGTACCACTCCCAAAACATGCTATCGGGTTGACTGGCGAATCACCCTGTGATTATTTGGAATCCTTTCCAGAGCTACAGTGGTGTGAACAATTAGGTACACTGCATGAACAAAAGGATGATATAATTGCCATTTAAATTATACTGATAACATATGATCTAATTAAAGAAAACATAACATTAGAAAACCATATTTTGCACTCATTTGTCCAACTTAAATCAACGGAAATACAACTGTGCAGAAACTTAAAGTACAACCTGTATCATTGCATCACATGCTATTTGACTCAAGTGAACCAAAGAAGATGCAAACGATTACTTCATCACTACAAAAGGGTTCTGTCTTATATAAATATCACAAACATTTCACGTGGATTGGTCTTGTGCAGATGTTAAGACCCCAAAGAGCCCCCCTTTGAGTCAAGTAGCCAGACAGGAGGAAGCTTACCAATGAGTCTTTATTTTCTCTTCAAAGAGTGAGTGCCTCCTTTCAGCAAACTGATCAGAGTGTCTCCTCGAGCAAAAAGATTCATCTATTTTGATATCTTTTAGGGTGGCTACCCGAAATGAGCTGATTCATGATTATACAACTTTCACATGTAAAATGATTGGTTAATACATTGCTTACACTTTTTATGATGTTACTTTATTGCAAGTTTCACCCCACAGGAAGTTCCTATTTTAAAGTGCATCCTTGCCGCATTTTATCTTAGCAGATCACCCACACCCAGCTCAAACTTACTGCGCCTGTTTTCCCTTTGCACAATAGCTTGCTTGCAGAGTCTTATCTTGCAAGCCCAGGCAGCTTAGTTATCCTAATTGACCTTTTAATTCCATTGATTAACACTGTATAACTTAAAACATATAAAAATAATCACATGTGGGTCAGTTGTGGTAGTGATTCACTCCAGTGTTGAAAACATCATCTATAAATGGAGAACACCTCAAATCACTGGCAATCTATCTAGACCAAGTGTTCTAAAAAAAGTCAGTCCACCAAAAGATGCTGCAGGAAGTCTCTAAGAACACCAGGATAACATCTAGGAATTTAAATGCAAGTGTTGCTTCAACCAATGTCAAAGTAAAATCTTTCATAGACAATCAAAAAAACAAAGGGTATTAATTTACAAGCAAGAGTGGGTAATGCCACAGCCTTTGCACTTTCTGTACATTGTGCCCCATCATTGCAACATGCAACCAAAATCTCACCTCTGCTACCAAAAACACTGTGGTGAAACACATTTTTTTTTTATAAATAACTGACATTTACTGGTTTTGAACAGTTAAAAATGTACTACTAAACACTAGTGTTGGATACCACGCACTTTTTCACACTCAGAAATGAACAAACTAAAACTAGACTAGATATGAACAGTATGGATTGCCAGTTTTGCAACAGAAATTTCAACAAAAATAAAAACCTACTGCATTTACTTGGCAAAAGAAGTCATAAGTGGCACACAGTAAGCACAAGTTGACAGTTCCATTCACATATGCACTTGATGTTTCTGTAAAGACATTAAACTACAATGTGACATTAATATAACGCAAGACAGGCTCTACTGGGAGTGTTTTGGCTGTTCAGTTTGCCCTTTTGAAAGTTTATAATGTGCCAGAAAAAAAAAAAACGAACATGGAGGGCATCACTGGGAGTTTGTTAAAATCTTCCAGTCAATGCAAACCAGGAGTCAGATTTATGAAATTATATTTCAGACCTCTTTCTACACAAAAGTCTGTATTTATAAAAGAAAGCTTGACTGGAGAGTTTGCATATATATATATATATATATATATATATATATGCAACATTTTGGAGAAACTGAGTAATGACAACATTCTTGACAAAGTAGGGAAATGCAGTCAATCTTGCTAAATGACACACAATAATTTATATCAAATGTATTAAACCTCAAAATAGATGAATATTATGTACAGACTCTATTTTAGATTCCTTTTAAGAGGGCCAATGCTTTGTATTTGTACTGAAGAACTGGTTTTTCGTCAGTTTGTGTCGACTACCTGTTGTCAATTCTCAGGGAATGGGCCAACAAAGGTCAGGAATATCTCAGCCCAGCTTCATTTCAATTATGCCTTCTGTGCTGGAAGTCATTAATTGACCAATGAGGCACTACATTCAATTTTTGTACAGTGTGGGTCCATCCATCCATCCATTATCCAACCCGCTATATCCTAATTACAGGGTCACGGGGGTCTGCTGGAGCCAATCCCAACCAACACAGGGAGCAAGGCAGGAAACAAACCCCAGGCAGGGCGCCAGCCCACCGCAGACAGTGTGGGTCTTACATGCATAAATCACAATATGTTTTTGCCAACATAAAAAGGCAAATTGCAGCGGTGTCCAGTTTTCCTAACCTAATCAGAACTATAGGGTGGTCCAGATCTAATTATGCAATTTTCATTATGCTATAACTTATTAAGTTTATTACATAGAAAATCACCCGAAAAATCCCGGACCATCAAGAAGTGTGCAAACTGACAACATGAAGAATCGTCTTTGCACCGAACTGGAATCGTCCCCGCATAAATCAAAGTCATCTAGATGATCCGGATCTGCATAATTAGATCTGGACCACCCTGTATTAACTGTGCTCATATTGAATTTAGGGTACCTGGTGAGAATGAAGCTGCTTTTGATAACCATAAGCAGGTACACTCCATTAACACACAAGTTACCTGCGATGACAAACGTTTTGGCTCTGTGGCCTGGGTTTACCCATGATTAATTTATTTTGAGGTAAAGTAGCTTTGACAGTCAGCTTGCTGATGGTTCTATACGTAATGGCAGGTTTCTTGGTAAAGGAACTAGCTAGGCCCTCAGTTTTTCACATTGCCTACTTACTATTCATGGCAACAGCAATCATGTCATTACTATGCCAGGTAATGGTGGCTACCCACTAAGATGCTGGAGCCTTAAGCCTTTCCTTGGCCCCCAGAACACACAGGAGAGGTGCTATAATGCTGCACATGCTCTTAATACGCTCACCTGTGTGGTGCACCGTAAGATTCTTCAAATGCAGATATGGCTGTGTCTTGATGCATCAAGAGGAAAGTTGCTCTACTAGCCAATGAAAGTCTGCAGCATCGTGATTGCATATGTACAGAGCTGATTAGCACAGGCTGCTTCTGGGTGATTACCGGTTGGCTTCAAGATGTGTTCACACATGCACATTTACAGGATGGTTGCAATTCATAAAGGGAAAATTGCTTACAAATGTGTGTAAGCTAAATGTTATAAATCACTTTTTTTTGCTGTACACATATCTTCATGCTCAAATCCATGCAAAATTTTATAAATGAGATATCAGGCCTTTTTGATTGCTACCTGCCGGAGTCTGAGTTTCTGGGCTGGCGAGTATCCTGGATAAAAACCAAGATCCAGGCCTTTAATGACCCCTTAGGCACTGTCATCAGCAGTGCGTCTCTGTTCGGAGAGTGTGTCTGCTTGAGGGGTTGTCAACCAGGATCCCGAGCTGTTTGTTGTGTGTTGGGTAGTGGCAACGCACTGCACCGGTGAATGTTCCCCAACCTGACCTGCCTGTGGCACAAAGATTTCACCATAATCTTGAAAACCAGCTGTAGTGTACTGGGCTGAAGGAGATGTGATGGGCTCCTTATAGTCGTATGGTATATACTTATCTTAAAAGTGGCGTTATTTTTGTACTGCTTTTCACACCCAGAAAAGTTGGTACACCTTGAAAATATAAACAAGATCCTTCTATTCACTTAAATGAGAACGATTTGCTCAACAAGCTGTATTGTGCAATTTAAGGTAGTAGCGGTCGATCCGTGGTTCATTCCTGAACTGGAACGGCAGGTATAATAAAATATAGTTAGGGGTGTTATTTTAAAGAAAGTGATTTTTGGATTAGTACACAACTGTCATTTTTTGGCAGGTATAACAAAATGTGGTACAGGTGTTATTTCAAAGAAAATTATTTTTGGATTCATTTTCTTATGCAGATCAGTACACAACGGTCATTTTTTCCCTTGAAAAGGAATCGAAAATGCATGTTTAGCAAACAGGCAGCTTCTAAACGCCACATCTGGATTCCGCCGTACTGTCTCAATCGCTACCAAAACGCACGCCGTAAACTTTTCTATTTTAATTAAGACCGATCTGCACAATTGCCAACACGGACAGCCCTAGTGTCAGTCCTTATAACAAGTGCATAGGACCCTGTCACGTTTCTTCTAGCCTAGAGCACACCCCGCATCTACGCGAAAGAGGGGTGGGATTTTTCCTGCCTCCACGTTGGTATGGGAAATACAAATTTGCAATGGGGCATCTCACACTAAGATAAATAGAAGAAAACTTTTAACTTTTCAACCTGAATTTGATGAGTTATTTCAAAATGTTAGGCTCTTTTTAATTACTGTAAAGGATCATTCATCCAAAAACTGATAGTTGGCTATCGCACTGCATACTGAGCCCTACGACACCCATCCTAATCTTTAATTGCTTTTATGCGGATAGAGCAAAATGTTACTTGCAAAACCTTGCCAAACCGGAAATGCAGATAAATCCATAAGAAACATAAAAGTGCGTGCTTTACAAATAGTACTTCCACAGATCCTCAAAATAAGTGAGTACAATTACCAAACCGTCACAAGCACTGAGCGTGCCCACAAATCGTACCTGACTTAGGACTGTCTGACTTCTCCTCGCTTACACGCCAAGCAGTTTCCTGCAAGTGGCCCCGCCTCTTCCGGAGTCGCCCCGCCTTCTGGGCGGGTGGGAAGGGTTACTAGGGGAAAGGTAACGTTATTGTGTGGGACTGAGGGTACGGAAATAATATGCACTATGCGAAACTGCGGCAGGCTATTGTGCAGTGGACAAACTGGAATAAAAAGGGTAAGTGTGAAAAAGGGAAAAGGAAGATTGTGCGTCATTATGACTATCTGATCTAACTTTTCACAACTTCAGTCATTTCATGCATAAGAAGTTAAGTAAAGGACATGCAGAATATTACGCACTGAAAGTATAAAACTGCAGACCCAACAGGATTTGCCAAGTGTAACGAACAGGTCAGCAGCTGCATCCCTCTCTTTAAGATGGCTCTAATTCTTTGATTGCTTTTTTATAGGTAGCATAGCCGGATGCGCTGTGATTTGTAAAGGGTTGTATGCAGTGTCAGTGAATCAGAACTGCCTAAATATCAATAGCCGTTATTGTTTTTGAATACGCAATACAGACGGCGCGCTAAAGGGGAGGTTGCGTTTGCAACCCTGGCAGCCATATCCCATTTTGTCAAACAATATTTATCTAATTTTGCTGTTTTAATTGAGGGCATTACCGTAGAAAGTTTGTAATCGGTAACCTGTCAGTTCAGGATATTATCCAGCAGTGGTTTAATGCACTGTGCATAACAGTACAAAGTTACAATGCATTCAGATGCATTTTCTGTATCTGTTTAATTCTTCGCATTGTTGCACAGGTTGGCAGTTGCAGCCTACTGCTGAAACGAGATATGTGTATGGGGCACTAGTTTATTCTTGGGCAGACTCGTGCATACTTCCACATGGGCTACTTCTCGGGAGCATACCTCACACTGGCAAGATCAGAGTGTTGAGTACACATTGAAGCCGTTCTGCAGGAGATGTGAGGTAGAAGCACCTAGCCACAGAGCCTTCCTTTAGGTGCAAAGTAGGAGAAATCGTTGGAGTGGATGGCCTCAGCCCACTGAAGAACCTGCTCGTGTACGTACTCATACTCCACACAGTGTCAGTTTGTTGTCCTCAGGTAGCCAAATATACACATCTTTGGTAAAAGGTAAGAGAAACTGTAGTACCTGGAGAAAAATACAATGCACACCTGAAAAGAACCTGCAAAGTACACACAAACAACAGCTGGTAGCAGGCTTTGAATGGGTGCTAAACACTGAGTCATCATCACCTTTTAAAATATCGTTAAAACAAAAATTTAAGAACACTTTGCATCATATACAAATATACAGTGCACACATATGATGTGTATGAACTGAAATAAGCATGCTCAGAAAAAGGTTTGAGGGAGAGATATATTTTATGTTAATTTCTTATTGCACTTAATACTGTTAAGTAAATGGTAACATAAAGTGCATTTATCTCAGCCAAGTTTACGTCAGAGAAGAAGCAAATAAACCCCAGCTTACAATGAGTATTTTTGAGGCCACAATTATTGGGGGAAGAATAAAGTTAAAGTCTTTTTAATCGAGACCATCTCACCACCCAGGCACTTCTTGGCCTGACATCCATTATTCTGGAAGTAGATGATGAGAGTCTACTGCTTAATGTGTGATTGAAAATGATATTGCGTCAATTCCAGTGAGAAACACCTAGTGCCATCTACAGTACCTTTTATGTATTATTAAAATTTTACAAATGCTGCTTCTTGAGATTGTACTATATGTTATCATATCTCTGTATATATATATAAAATCCGATGACTGTCTGTCTGTATGCCAGTCTGCTTTTCATGAGAGAACTACTTAGCGGATTTAGATCGGGTTTTTTTCTATAATGAGATAATCGTTTTAAAGTTGTTTGCTTAAATCAGTTCTTAATTAGAATCCAATAATATCAATCCAAATGTAGTACAGCTACTAATATTGATATAGACATTGTGAAATAAAGAGCCTTGACACAAAACAAAGGTTTGGGGCAGTCATCCGTGTACTTGACCTTGGCTGCAAAATAAGGCAAAGTATTCCGCACAACAATGTACAGAATGGGGTCCAAAACAGAACTGATCAACAGAGGAAGGGAGTGGGGTTTTATAGGGAGGTTTGCGGAAGTGATGTCATCCTCAGAGCCGAGACAGAACTGACATCTTCGTATTCAAGTAGGATTTCCCGTGTCTGGTCTGCGGGGACAAAATAAGAGGGTTGAATGTATGCCACCACCCCCTGGCTAGGCATGGAATTCCTTTCTTTTGGTCCCTGTGGTTGGCTCCCATGCACACGTCTGTGACAACATACAAGGTAACTTTGAAATAATAAGCTCACAGTTAATATGCCAAAGTAAAATGAGTAGTACTTTAAAATTCCTTTAATGGTAGAATAATCAAGAATAAAGCAACTGAGTTGAAATGATGTACTGTAGCTTAAAATAACTATTATATTGTAGCAATAACAGAAACCTGGCTAATTTGGAGGATTGTGGATAAATATAACATAAAGGGGTACACGTTATGTGTGAAACATAGGCAAAATCCAAATGGTGGGAGAGCAGCTATTTATGTAAAGGAGAAAATGGATGCATGATTGCTTTAAATGGGAAGGGAGGATATTTGGATTCAACTAGAAAGCATTATGGATAAAGGCCTGATTTGGGGAATCTGTTCAGGATCCCTCAATGCAGATTGTAGTTTCAATATACAGTACATCTTTTTAACAATATTAAAAAAAAACAAACAAGTTTAGAGGGGGATGCTGTTTTTTTTATTTTGATTTGATATATTTTGTTAATCCCCGAGGGGAAATTGTATTTCCGCATGACCTTTTGGGTCATAGCACAGTTTATAATAGTATCAGTATTAATGATCCAGATATTAACTGGGATAACCTTACATATACTGGGGCTTCTGTAATGGCTGTGGTTTTATTTCCTTCTTGAATGCCTTACTCACCCCTTAGCTGTGGGTCCTGACTGAATCTATGTAGAATTTATAATGTTGGACTAACTTTTAAGAAAAATGAGAATGTCAGTACTCTGTGTGAAGCTTAGACTGCTGCTTTGTGACAGTGTCCTCCACAGATGAAACAGCTCACTCCCTGGGTGCAGACAAAGCAGGGACAGAAATGTGATTTGACCAGAAAAGCAAGCAGTGGGAATCTAGTGGCTTTCTCTCTCCACCATAATAAAGGATTAGTGGTAAGAGCAATGCAAATCCAGTGCTGTTTAGTTCATCCTTGCTATAATCTACCCCTATGTCTAAATCAGTATTATCCATCCATCCATTATCAAACCCGCTATATCCTAACACAGGGTCATGGGGTTCTGTTGAAGCCAATCCCAGCCAGCACAGGGTGCAAGGCAGGAACAAACCCCGGGTAGGGCGCCAACCCACTGCAGGACACACACACAAACACACACACCAAGCACACACTAGGGACAATTTAGGATCGCCAGTGCACCTAACCTGCATGTCTTTGGACTGTGGCAGGAAACCGGAGCACCCGGAGGAATACCCACGCAGACATGGGGAGAACATGCAAACTCCACACAGGGAGGACCTGGGAAGCGAACCCAGGTCTCCTTACTGCGAGGCAGCAGTAAATCAGTATCAGTGCAATGTATATCAATGTCTCAAGCACTCATTCTAATATATGTGGCCTATGACAGCTGTAGTAACTACAGCCTTCTGCTTCCAGTAGAATTTGAGTATATCGTGAGAACTGTTCCAGTGCAATGATAAGTTTGTGCAGTCCTAATAGAGCTCAACTTGAAAGCAAACCTCTGTGGATGCAGTGGTGAAGCAATAGTGGAATTCACCATACTTGTCCGAGAATGCGACTCACTAAATTAAGCTTGCGTGCGGTCTTAGCCCGCATTCATGTATAGTGATCCCTATGTTGTGTGCCAACAATTTTCACCTTCACAGCTTTTTACAGAAATTGAGTAACAGTTTTGCTAAAGCAAAATCAGTTTACATGTTACACCTTACTTCTAGTTTTTCAATCAGTTATTTTGAGAAAAGACATTTTAATTTGCCTTTGTTTTTCTTTTTAGTCCTGAGGTAATGACATTAATTCATAATACAAGGCCATATTTCATATTAGCAGTGTTATGTATCATGAAATTTGATACAACAAAATTTTTGAGTTAAAATGTATATTATAATTAACAAACATTAAAAGGCATTTGGAGTGAAATATTGGAAGAAAACATGGAAAATAACTCAAACTATTAGTTTTTAGTAATAAAAGACTATTCAAAGTTAAGATGAAGTATATTAGAAATAGTAACAGTGAAGTAAAATATACAGACTGTGAAATTCTCCAAATTTCCATTTTCTGATTCTTTTAATTCAAAAAAGTCAATAGCCTTCCAGCAGTTGCAGGAACTATTAAGAACATACACAGTGATTTGGAAATTGTAGAAAGAGAAATGAAGTTCTGCTTAAATTAAAAAGGCTAAAATCAAAAGAGCACAAGGAGTTAAAGAGGTTAGAGAGTACAAACTGTATCTAAACCTGCAATGCATATTTTTAAAAAATGACTACACACAGACATAATTCCTACAGAGAAGAATGCAACAGCTTTTGTCCAGTTACATAAAAAAGGCTCTTTTAGGCCAGTAAGCATAACATGTGTCACAAGTGAAGAAACACTGAGCACAACAGACAGATGTCAAGAATGAGTGTATTAGTCAGTAGCCAGCAAGGATTTAGACAGGACGGTCATGTTTCACTAATATTCTGGAATTCTATAAGGATGCAACATAAGCATATCATCAAATCGGTGCATAGAATACTTTGTAAAGCCTGACTTGAGGCTAATACAGTAAAACCTTGATGATCTGTCAGGGGTCAGGGCCAAGGCCGTCACGGATAAGAGATAAGACGGATAACAGAACAGCTACTTTAAAAATGATATACTGTACAGTAGATTAGTTAAGTGAATAGTTGGTTTTTATTTACAAAAAAAATCTATATTAACAAAATATAGTATTAACAAAATTAATTTGTATAATATTGTAATGACCAGCAAAATAAGCAAATACAACTCAGAGGTACTGTACTGGAGTTTTCTACATTTTACTTGGAATCTTTGTTCCATAACAAACGGTGCCCTGTCTTATACTCCGTTATCTGGCTTATGAAACGCACCTCCAAAACAATAAAAGAAAGCTTTCCCTACCAATCTGTTTAACTCCTGCCACGTACGTTCGTTTTTCCGCTATACTGCAAACACTCCTGCTTATTGTCTCCTGACTCCCTACTCTTAACCTCCTTCCGCCGCACCTTCCTTTTTCTCCTAACTTCTCCTGTCACTCATCTCCTAAGAATTGTGTCCCCCCCCCTTATAGAGCAGAAGCCCTTCAGCCAGTCCAATCACTTGCACAACATTCTGCTCTTTCTGCTCCTGCATAGCACATTACAATATATTAACAAAATATAATCTAACAGAATTTAAAAAGAAAATTACAATGTAGAAAAACATTAACATTAATACAGAATAACATTACTGTCAGTGGTTTCCATTTTCGACACATTTTTAAATTTTGTTGGCATCATGCTTAATATCATTCATTCACTGTTGTTCTTCCTACTCTGTAAATTGAAGCAATACTTGAAGCGCTTTTGCTGTTTCGTAAAAGTTGAATACATTTTTTGTGACAATTCCAACACCACACGCATATGTTTATCGACCATAACAATGTATAGTAGTTTAACTATGACCAAAGAGAAAAGCTATGAAATGCTGTTAAAGCTGAAGGTATGTAACTGACACTGATTTCAAAATGCCGCATGGCACGTGGTTCTGGGGAACAACACTATGTGCTAGCAAAAGGGAGAGTTGTTCCAATGTGCAGAGCTCACAGCGTATCATGCAGCAGTAGTAGTACAGTAATAGGTAGGTGCTGATGGTTAATAGAGATGGACGGTTAACCGAGTGACAGATAATTGAGGTTTTACTGTAATAGTGATTTCTGCTTGATGTAACTTTATGAACTCGCTTTTCTGTACCGGATCAAATTGAAAGGCCCTTCCAGTAAATAGTTATTATTGTCTTACTGTTTATAGAATTTCCAACCAACTGAACAACTTGCATTTTAATCTGAATTTAAGGAAAGCTCATTTTTACTTTGCTGCTTTGCCTCATTAAGGTAGTGACCTGTTTCGAGGCATGCCATGCTGTTTTTTCATAAAATTAGTCCAATGTCATTAGAGAAATCAATAAAATGTCAACTTGTTTTTTTAAATTGTATAAAAGTAAAAGAAAACGAAACAAAATCAAACTGGTGCTAAGATTGAGTCTTGAGGTACATCAGATGTAACTCGCAAGTTCATAGCAGCCCAGCACTAATTCTTCAGCGTGTGTAATAAGACACTATGACTGATTTGGCCTAAAGTTGTGCTTAAATCTAAAAGTATAATAAATAGCATTACCTACACTTGAGGATTTTAAAATTCAGTTAACAAAGCAAGTTAAAGCTGTTTTTGTACTTTGCCCAACCTTGACAACCATTTTTTCTTAAGGTTTGTGATTTTTCTAAGAGAAGACTTAAATTATGAGGATATTTTCTAATATATTGCAGAAAAAGTACGTTTGAAATTATTACTTTTTTGTTTTTTTTTTTTGTTTCTTTTAATTTATCCATCCATCCATCCATTTTCCAACCCGCTGAATCTGAACACAGGGTCACAGGGGTCTGCTGGAGCCAATCCCAGCCAACACAGGGCACAAGCCAGGAACCAATCCCGGGCAGGGTGCCAACCCACCGCAGTTCTTTTAATTTAAGTTATTTTAAACTTTTTCATGATACATTTCATGATGGTCTTAAATAAAAACAATATCAAAGAATACCCCTGCAAGTTCTTATAAATACATGCATTTTTATAACAAAAATATTTCTGTTGTTCTTTCGTCATACTGTACCAACTGGATGGAAGAGTTTTCCTAATCAGAGCTGGTTAATGGCAGATGTGGAATATCCCCACCATTCTGTCTGAGGCAAAAGCACTACTACAACTGACTTTAGTTAAGGTGTTGAGTTTTACAAATTCAGGATTTCAATCTTCTGGTTTCTCATAATTTATACTTTCTTTGTTTTGGTTGCTTTCATTTTCATTTACGGAATGTTTAGAACTGAAATTTTGAAACAATTGTAGGAAAGAAGATACACCTTTTTTAAAAATGTAACATCAAATACAAGTATGATTACAGATAAATGTCCCTGCTGTAAGGGTATAAAGGCATTCCAGGAATGCAAAATATTTTTTTGTAAAGAAACAACATTTAAAAATTGTTTTTGCTTTATTGTTTTGGATTTCTACCATGCTGTTTTATGTATTATAAGGTGTTTTGTTGTCATTAGTTGTACTATATACAGTAGACATACATTACTCAGTTAAGAAAATCTAATTATTGTTGAGTTATAGTTCTTTAGATTGGTGTACATTTACATGAGCTGTAGTGCATGGTTATCATTACCATAAAGCCATATTTATCTTCTTACTTTTTTTCATAGTATTATGTTCGTCTTATTTGGCCATTCAGGTTTATTCATACATTTTTTACAGACTTGATTTATGCAAACATGGATTATTCTTTTAAGCATAGCTGCATTAGAAAAGGAGAAAATAATAGTTTTATATCTAGTCATTGGCATATTTTTGAAATGAATTATAACTCCGATAAATATAGATCCTTTCTTTTCCAGTATTGAAAACATTTTCCCAAGAAGCATGAACAGTCAAATGGTTGAGCCGTCAAAGGAGAGAACATTTCAGTACCAGAATTCTCTCCCTCCGTTGCCAGTACCATCTCTTGAAGAATCTTTACAGAAGTATTTGGATGCAGGTAATGACTGTTTTCTGGAAATAATTAGAGTTCTATTAACTGTTCATGTTCACCTTCTTCTTCTTCTTCTTCTTTCGGCTGCTCCCATTAGGGGTCGCCACAGTGAATCATCCATATCTTTCTGTCCATGTGGGCTGGGATTACAAGTTTTTTCATAGGTTTCAGGAATTCTAGTGTTAATAGCAACAATTTAATTGCTTTTCTTCTTCTTCTTTCGGCTGCTCCCGTTAGGGGTTGCCACAGCGGATCATCTTCTTCCATATCTTTCTGTCCTCTGCATCTTTCTCTGTTACACTCATCACCTGCATGTCCTCTGTCACCACATTCATAAACCTTCTCTTAGGCCTTCCTCTTTTTCTCTTCCCTAGCAGCTCTATCCTTAGCATCCTTCTCCCAATATACTCAGCATCTCTCCTCTGCACATGACCAAACCAGCGCAATCTCACCTCTCTGACTTTGTCTCCCAACCATCCAACTTGAGCTGACCCTCTAATGTACTCATTTCTAATCCTGTCCATCCTCATCACAACCAATGCAAATCTTAGCATCTTTAACTCTGCTGCCTCCAGCTCTGTCTCCTGCTTTCTGGTCAGTGCCACCGTCTCTAACCCATATAACATAGCTGGTCTCACAACTGTCCTGTAGACCTTCCCTTTCACTCTGGCTGATATCCCTACAGCTGGAAATTTCAGCCATATGACCTGTGGTGTCATGTAGGCATTTTGAAAATATATTTATGTTTTCTGTCTTTCCCTTTTAGTATCAAGCATTTCATCAAGATTTTGTACATTTTGTTTCAAATAAGTCAGTGTGGACTTAAATATTGTTCTTTAAAATAGCTCCGTAATTTTGCCAACTGTTTATGTTCCTTCTTTTCATATGAAGTATTTGCTTTTTTCATATTTTTTCTTTCTTAACATATTTATATAAAGCTTAGTGAAAGTGACTGATACAAACAAGTGTCCGGTATCATGTTAGATGAAACAATTATCCAAACACCAGTTGAAATGCATTTCTTCCAGTTTAATCTGAAAATAAAAGTGTGCTAAATTGTTGACAGTGCAGTCCTGTAGTTCAGTATTGGCATATCTTCAGTGCCTTCTCACCAAAGCAGGACTGAAAAAACACACACCACACACTGCAGTTTTAGTTTATATATATAAAAAAAAGTAAATTCACTATTTAAACATTTTGCAAATTAAAATTTTGAGCAAAATGAAATGGATCAAAGATTTGTAGTATCAAATAACTGTCTGATAGTTTAGGAGTTATCCTAAAAGTGCTGTATAGTATTTGACTTGATGGCTGATAAACAGCAGTTTTCACAAATCTAAAGCAGTTTATCTACAATGGTTCATTAATACTTATCATAACAGAGTATTAAATGCAAAACCAAATGTGGATGAAATGACCATTCATTTCCACTACTCCTTTCAGCTACTTTAAAGTAAGAATGCAACTTTACTCTTTATAGTAATTGTAATCTTTTGTTTTTTGCTTAATATTTTTTTAGTAAAACCTTTCTGCACAGAAGATGAGTTCCAGAAAACTTCCAAGATAGTGAATGACTTTGGTAAAGGAATTGGAAAAGACCTGCATCAAAAGCTTCTAAAAAGAGCCAAAGCTAGAAGAAATTGGGTAAGATTCTTGTTTTATTTTAATAAATTCAGCAGAATTTTAAAGGTTTAAAAGATTACATGTAAAGGTAAAGATTGAAACATAGGGGTGATTTTAAACGTTTAATTTAAATTCAGTGAGTTTGTAACAACAAAAAGAGAAACATGATGGAGAGATCAATTTTTTTTTTTAACTTTATGTAATTTATTCGTATTGACATTGTAAAGGCCAGCGCTGACACAGACAGGCGTAGGACACAGTTATAACAGCAGACGTGATTTATTTTTCTTTTCCCTTGTGGGAAACGCCTTCCCCGTTTCCCACAAGCACAGCAGCACAGTCCCAAACACAAGTACAATAACTAAACACAATTCTTTTCCTTTTCTTTCTTTTTCTCCTTCACTCTGTCCCAGCAAGCATCGTTCTCCTCCTTCCGACTCTGGCTCCCAGAGTAATGGCTGCTGGCCCCTTTTATAAGGCACCCAGAAGTGCTCCAGGTGCTTGATTACTCATAAGTGCTCAGGAGCTCCTGCTGCAGCACCCCCTGGCGGCGCCTGCAGATCCCAACAGGGCTGCACCAAACTCCAACTCCCATGAAGCCCTGTAGGAGTCTTAGGCACCCCTACAACCCAGGGGGGCTGTCATCTAGTGCTCTGGATAGGTTGCCTCCACCGGTACCCCCAGCGTGGAGGCATCCCAGCCACCCGCCACAATAGAAATAGAACAATTTTGTCTTTGTGGCAACAAACTGTAGCTGTCTGAAATACAGGGAGTGTGATATGGCACCATACATTCTGTTTTCCTGGGGTCGGAACCTAAGCCTCTTGAAAGCAATATGATTATAAAAAGGTGCATATTCTTCTAAAAGAATTATATTCCTGGTTTAAAATTAATGATACCATAGCTGAAGTGTCATAAACAATGGTTTGGGACCTAGTAAACTGCAAAACTCCTACACAGGACGGATTTATTGCTTCCTATGTTATGGTGAATCAATCAAGAAATTAACAAATATTTAAGTTTAGAAGGTTTCTTATTAACCAGTTATAGCAAGGACTAAATTGTATTTGTGGTGGGGGAAGCGGTGGTCAGATCTCCCCCAGAAATGACAACAAAAGTTGGATTTTACAGGCCTTGGTTGGGGGGAATATAGTGAAGGTTTTGTAGAGCATGATATAATCATCAAAGGCTACCTGAATTGTCTTATCATGTGCAACTACTAAATTAATCCACTGGCAGTTTCTATTTGATGTTTGATAAATACAGTTTAAATCAATACTAAAATGTATACATTATTATGACAGTGCCAAATTAATCAGTGAATACAAGGATTATTAAAGATATTTTCATTTACTCAAATTCTTTAAAGCTGCTTTTGTAACAGCAGAATTTTAAAATCAGGTTTGCCACCAAGTCACTTTGTTGGCTTGTGATATTTGCTGTTGTGAAATTTATGTTTGCATTGATATATGGAAAGAGGTATACTCTAAGTTGGTTAGATAACACATATTGAAGTGTAATATTTAAAGGGCAAGTAAAAAGATGTCAAATGCCCAACATTAGTGACAGTTTAATGTTTAAAATCTCTATCACCTTTTTTTTTAGCATTTGTAGCAACTGTAAGGGTAACTTTATAAAATCGTACTTACCAGTTCAAGACTAATGAGTCATCTCAAAACTCCTGTAAAGCAGCCATAGTACAATTTTATTTCAAATTGCCTGACATCATAACCAGACTTTGTTATCACTTATGCCTGAGTATTAATCTAGAATTGGCGACTGAACTCGGCTTATATTAACTTTACTAATTACTTATACCTGGATGCTGCATCCCATTTACTCCCATACCATGTCTCATGTGCTTTCACTATATGTGCCATATTTTAGTTGTTATACTAATAAACAGCCAACAACACAAATTTAGTGTTTGCTGGTTTGTTTTCAGCAATTATTTATGTTGTTGTAAAAGCCCCACTAATGATTTGTGTCTGTTATTATGTATATTACATGTTGCATAATTAAGAAGTTTTCCCAATGTTTCATTTATGATTTGAGCCACGTAAACATCTGGTCAATATTATGTTTTGAAACACTCACTAGATTAATATCCTGGAATGAGCACACAGTGTGGAGCAGGTTATTTTGTCATAGCTGTAGACTTGCCACAAGCATACATATAGTAATTGGTTTAAGTTCCCTTGATTTCTACTTCATAATCCTGTCGCTGGCACTGCCTGTGTGTAGTGTTCCTCCCACACGCCAAAGACATGCAGGTTAGATTGCCTAGTGACCTTACGTAAGGAAGAGCGGATATGTGCGAGTGTGGCTCCCAACATGGGACAGGCACCTGCTCCCTCAAACCTGAACTGACAAGCCAGTTAGAAAATTAATGGATTGTTGGATGTACAACTGCAGCCATAACATATAAGAATTCATTTTATTGCATGATGCTCACCATCAAAATGTTTGCAACTCTTTGTTGAGGGGTGCGTTCAAGCATTTTACAACCCTGCAGCAGCATTAGAAAGTGAAAAGATGAAGTGACTCTTCAAAAATGAGTAATGCCAGTTGTTAACAAGTATTGTTAGTGCACAGATTTTATTTTCTGTACTGAAGAGATTTTTGGCTGTTGCTTTGAAAATATTGTAATTGATTAACTTTTTGTGTAAAGATTGACATGTGGTGTAATTTCTATTATCCCTACTGCATAAGAGTAAAATTATAAATACACCTGAAGACAATATTAAGTTTGTGCAGAAGTTAAATGGTAGAACAGAATGTATCGATCAGCATTGATGTTTAATTAGGTAAAGTTCCTATTGTATTCATTTAATCTCATTAGCATAGTAGTTTTTTTTATTGTAAACACTTATTATATACATTCTAGTATATACATTTTCTTGATCTCCTAATCTACTACTATTTTTTTGTTTTTAATATATAACATGCTTTTGCTTAATCGTAACAGTATTTTCTACATTTGTAGCTAGAAGAATGGTGGCTAAACAGTGCATACCTTGAAGTCCGCATCCCTTCACAGCTAAATGTCAATTTTGGTGGTCCAGGGCCCTACCTTGAACACTATTGGCCACCACAAGATGGAACACAGCTGGACAGAGCCAGTATTTCAGTGTGGTACACTCTGCTGTTCTGGCAACTCCTGAGAACGTATGTAATTCAAAGAAAATGCATTCTGTAGAGCAAGTTATGTCAGACTCGCACCCTAGAAGGCCTCTGTGGTTGCAGTTTTAATTCCAGACAATTTATTAATTAGTAAGCAGTTACTGCTGCTAATGACACATAATTCTTTGTGATAATTTTAATTGTCGTGTTTTTATAAGATTCAGAATATTTAATTATTTATTTTTTTCTTTTAACCAGAAGCCATTATAATGAGTTGCAAGTTGTTCATCTTCCCAATTTAATGAATAGGTTGCTTTACTGTTGCTTTTTCTAAAACATGAATTGCTTTTTGTACATGGCTAATTACCATTCATTAAGATTTGAACATCCACAGCACCCTGTCAAGCTCTGTTATAGGTAGTTTAGTATTTTCAGTGTTGATTGATATGCAGAAAGCTAAGTTGCTATAAAGCACAAAACACAGTGACCTCATACTATTGGATGTCTGCCTTTTTGAAGGTCCGAAGTCTTTCCTCCTTGAATTATAAAGATGCACAGTTGTGTTTATCATGGTTAGAAAGGGGTTTAGGTTCTGTTCATGACTTTGGGCTAGAGCTTCTGACTAATTCAAAGCATTAGAGTAACATCTTGAAAAGAATCTTTTTTTAATCTTTATGTACAGTCATATGAAAAAGTTTGGGAACCCCTCTTAATTCTTTGGATTGTTTCTTATTGGCTGAGCTTTCAAAGTAGCATCTTCCTTTTAATATATGACATGCCTTATGGAAACTGTAGTATTTCAGCAGTGACATTAAGTTTATTGAATTAACAGAAAATATGCCACGTGCATCATAACAAAATTAGACAGGTGAATAAATTTGGGTAAACCAACAGAGATATTACATCAATACTTTAGTTGAGCCTCCTTTTCTAATATAACAGCCTCTAGACACCTCCTATAGCCCTTGATGAGTGTCTGGATTCTGGATGGAGGTATTTTTGACCATTCTTCCATACAAAATCTCCCCAGTTCAGTTAAATTTGAAGGCTGCTGAGCATGGACAGCCTGCTTCAAATCATCCCATAGATTTTCGCTGATATTTAAGTCAGGGGACTGTGACGGCCATTCTAGTACATTGTACTTCTCTCTCCACACGAATATCTTTGTAGATTTCGAACTGTGTTTTGGGTCATTGTCTTGTTGGAATATCCAACCCCTGCGTAACTTCAACTTTGTGACTGATGCTTGAACATTATCCTGAAGAATTTGTTGGTATTGGGTTGAATTCACCCAACCCTCGACTTTAACAAGGACCCCAGTCCCTGAACTAGCCACACAGCAAGATGGAACCTCCACCAAATTTGACAGTAGGTAGCAGGTGTTTTTCTTGGAATGCAGTGTTCTTCTTCCGCCATGCAAAGCGCTTTTTGTTATGACCAAATAACTCAATTTTTGTCTCATCAGTCCAAAGCACTTTCTTCCAGAATGAATCTGGCTTGTCTAAATGAGCATTTGCATACAACAAGCGACTCTGTTTGTGGCGTGAGTGCAGAAAGGGCTTCTTTCTCATCACCCTGCCATACAGATGTTCTTTGTGCAAATTGAGCTGAATTATAGAACGATGTACAGATACACCATCTGCAGCAAGATGTTCTTGCAGGTCTTTGGAGTTGATCTGTAGGTTGTCTATAACCATTCTATCAATCCTGCGCATTTGCTGCTCCTGTATTTTTCTTGGCCTGCCAGACCTGGCTTTAACAGCAACTGTGCCTGTGGCCTTCCATTTCCTGATTACATTCCTTACAGTTGAAACTTACAGTTTAAACCTCTGAGATAGCTTTTTGTAGCCTTCCCCTAAACCATGATACTGATCAATCTTTGTTTTCAGATCTTTTGAGAGTTGCTTTGAGGATCCCATGCTGTCACTCTTCAGAGGAGAGTCAAAGGGAGGTACAGCTTGCAATTGACCACCTTAAATATCTTTACTCATGATTGGACACACCTGTCTATGATGTTCAAGGCTTAACGAGCTAATCCAACCAATTTGGTGTTGCAAGTAATCAGTATTGAGCAGTTACATGCATTCAAATCAGCAAAATGACAAGGGTACCCACATTTTTGCACAGCCACTTTTTCACATTTGATTTAATTTCATACAACTAAATACTGCTTCACTAAAAATCTTTGTTCAGAAAACACCTCGGTACTCAGATGTTCCTAGGAAATGAAAGACATACCACTGTTATCTTTTTTGTTGAAAGTAGAGTCAATTATTATGCAGGCTGAGAGGGGTTCCCAAACTTTTTCATATGACTGTATGTCTCATCTCGGATTAAGTTCTTTGGGGTTAACCATAGCAACAGATTTTGGCATAGGCATTGAATGCTATGGTTTCAATGCCAAATTTGTTTCATTCCTATTTCACTACATATTATTATTTCAGTGTAGGTTAAAAAGGGCAACACCTGCTTCTTCGCACACCATGCCGAGTTACCAGAAAAGCTTATATTTCAAAGCTTAGTGTATCAATAAATTTGAAAGATATATCACTAACAATTCTATTAAAATTTCTAAAAATAATTTTCTAACATGTTTATGCTTTTGCAAACAATGGTATTTTAACTGGATTGTTATTCCATTCTGCAAAACCATCCATAGACAATCTTGCAAATAATAAAAAGAGTTTAAGCATCTGTCCCATGTTGCTTAGCACTCCCTCACACCAATGTAGAACAGATTAAGTTAAATAGCAAATCTAAAAAAACCCTATGCAACTGACAGTGCACTGCAGTGAACTCCATTCAGAGTATTCCTGCCTTGTGTTTAGTGCTGCTGAACTTTGTGAGGAATTTATTCTTCTTAAAGAATTTTTTTAGTCTCTTACATATGAAGTCTGCATGGACATTAGCATTGTCAGATGATGGGTAAAGGAGTTAAAGACAGGAATTCAGACAACAAAAATCAGTCCCATAGTGAATGGCAATAAAAATAAATGAAAAAATAAAGAAATTACCAGTATTACAAGACTACTGAATCTGTCCAAGTTCTTCCTTCAGACCATTTTCACACTGCAATGTGCATATGCTGTTAAACTCTAAATTAATAAGCTTATTATTTTTTATATGACTTTCATACATTATACTCAGGTGGAAATGACTGTTCATAATTGTTGAAATTAAGACTTATTTCTGTTAGAAAATTTACACATTTTACATGCAAAAAACACTTTTTCTATAAATCTACTCCACTACTAAATCAACATACGGAAAGGGAAGTTTCACCTGAACTAAGAAAAGTTGTTCTTAAAAAGAAAATTAAAAGCTTCTGTCTGTCATTTGCAGTTCTGTTCCATCCATTTTCCAATTGCAGAGATTATTGAAAATGAAGAAAGAAAAATATAACAAATCTATTGGATTACTCATCTTTATGTATATTTTCTACATTCCTACATAATGTGCTTACGCAATAGTTATTGTTAAAAGTGGTATTTATTATCATTTAGTTTAACATATGAATATGATATTTTAAAAGCAATAATATGTTTTATGGAAACACTTTAAATTCATTATACATTAATAGAAGAATAAAATGTTCTGTTATATTCTTGAAGGATTTTACACATCCATGCATTTTTCCAAAAAAACGCATTCTTTCAGTGCAGGACCCCAATGAGCATGGGCATATTTTGGCCAATCAGATGAAAGATGGAGCCAACCCTGGATCACTTCCACACCTACATTCACTTTTACAGGGCAAACTTAGAGTCACCAACAAATCTAACATAAATGTCATTAGGATGTGGGAAAGAGCATGAAATATCCATGCTGAGGAACGTGCACAAACACTAACCTTAAAGAATGTGCTTGAGCTAAGATTTAAACTTGAGAATATAAAGATGCAGTAATCACTTTTGAACTGGGCAGCCCTGAATAATTTCATATATACTTACAGATTACCATGGAAATTGTCAAATATAACATTAAATATAATAAAACATCATATATTTGTTTCAATATTTAATTTTGTCACAGTGTATAAGGCACTCAGTATTTTTTGTGTCCTGCAGAGAACAGTGGGAAGTGAGCAAAGCAGGCACTATGCCTTTAGACATGAATCAGTTCCAAATGTTGTACTGCACTTGCAAAATACCTGGCGTCACAAAGGATTCTATTGTCAACTACTTCAAAACAGGTGAGAAAGCATGCAGTGTCTTTAATTTGACAATGTTAGGTGTTTACAACTAATCTTTCAATGCAGCTAAAGTGCCTTTAGAAGTTGAAGCTATATTTAAAATATTGAACATAGATTTATCTACATATATATGTGTTTTTGTTTTCCATTTTAAAAAATCCATGCCCGTAATTGCTAACTATAAAAAGAAAAATAAGGTGCTGGTTTGTTCCATGTATTGGTAAATTGTTGTACACTTGTAGTAATTTTTGTTAGTAGAATGTACTTTTTTAATGTACACAGACCAAAAAAATGTAATAAGACACATATTTTCTAGATCATTAAAATATTAATAAAATGTTTCGTTAGTCAACTTGTATAGTTTGTTTAGTGTTTTTTTAAACACCTCAAAACACTACATTTTATAATCTATATCAACTGAATTTTTTATGTTAATCTGAAGGTTTATTTTCATTAAAACACTAAAGAGTTTGGGGTTAGCCAAAATGTTTTAGAAAGGGTCAGTAGAAGGTTGTCATCAGAATGTTACCTCTAATATTACCTTGTGTTAATGCAGCTTCAGTGATAAAAAAAGGGCCTGCCATTTTCAGAATTGTCAGCATTTAAAAAAAAATAATTGAATAGCCGCAGGAACCTATTATCGTACTATAGACAGCTCACAATTTAAATCATCACTTTAGTTGCTATTGACATTGTTTTTCAGTGCTCTAGATCAGAAAAAATTAGTACAAGAAATCAATCATTGTTCTGTGTGCTATAAACTTATCGAGTGCTATCCAGTGTTCCTATCTGAATCAAAGACCGCATGGTCAGAGCAAAATGCATTGTAAATATATTTCCGATTGCTGTGTGACATGATTCTGTTTTTCTTATGTCAGGTGTTCTGTGTTTGTCTTTGTGATTTTATGGGTAAGCCAAAAACAAATCTCCACCTGAAAAATAAAGGTTTGTTTTATTCTTGGAGATCACCCTCCATAAAACCTTCAAATATTTGCATACAAATTTAAAACAATGAATTGTAGCATTTTAAAATAAAAAAGGTTTAGAAATTTAGACCAGATTCGTCATTTATACCCAATATATACTTGCTTTTCAATACCTATTGACCTAATGTTCTTAAAATAATGTTGAGTAAGGATTTGAAGATAAGCAAGAGCTGTTTACAGTCCGTTGTTAAGATAACTTGGTCGATGTTATTAATTGTGAACATTGTAGGAAAATTATAATGAAGGTTTATGTTTTGTAACAATAAGCAGAGGGATACCCTTTTAAAAATATGCAACATCCAGACTACTTATACACAGCTTTACCACGGAACTGATCATTAAGAGAAAACGTCATGCACTGGAAGTATTTTTATCATACAGACAGCAATCCATTGTTTGTTTTTGTACTTTTCTGCAGAGTAAATGGGCAAGGCTGAAGGTATAGGTGGCACAGGAGTGGGTGCCAGATGAGGTAGCTTAATTCTACTGGGTACACCACCCTTTGTTATATGACAATTCATTGGATTATTTTTGCAGAGAAATAGATTGGTTATATTAACTCATATAACAGTTAGGTGTAGCAGTAATGGAAAAAGAACATACTGAGACTTACTGCCACCTTCACCAGTGAAAAAGAGCTAGGCTAAGAAACAGAAAGAGTGGACAGTGGAGAACTGGAAAAGCATTGTCTTCATTACCTTGGGGCTTCTGTGCACATTTCTGCACTGTTCCTGTCTTTTTTTGAGGGGAGATTTTGTTTGGGTTTAATTTTGCATTTAATTGTAGTTGCTGGGCTGAATTAATTTTTACCATGCTGCTCTTGGTCACTCATGATATTATAACAGGTTTTTGCAATATTATCCTGACATATTTCAGTCCCCAGGCTGTGGTTTTGGTTTGGTACAGGGTAAAAAAAAATAATTTAGGAACAAGAAGGTTATCCCAAAAAATGTTACATGATTTCAGTTTTACCTGTGAGGAGTGAAATGTAAGTTTTTTTACACTTCTTAGGAATTTATACAGTATAGTATGTTTATAGTCTTGTTGTTTTCCTTTTATTAATATGTATTTTCCTTCTTGTATTTCTTTATCCTTTTGTATGACCTCATATGATGCCTTAAAATAACAATTCATAATTAAGATTTTAGAATGGATGCCATTTTCTGCTCACATTCCCAGCTTTATTTAAGCTGTATTTGTAGCCCTATTTATTTGACTGTGTGTTTTGTATTATTTACCTCTGCAGAGAGTGAAGGAGATTGCCCTTCCCATTTAGTAGTGATGTGCCGAGGACGTATTTTTACCTTTGATACTATGCATGAGGGACATCTCCTCAGCCCCCCAGAACTTCGCAGGTACATTTCAAAATCTTACACATAGTAGACATCAATAATACCTGAATAGTAACGTAACTTAAGGTTCATTTCAATGTGTACTATATATAAATAATACACAGGCATTCATGTTAACAAGGAGCCGGACAATAATCAGAAACATAATGTGCAAAATCTTTTATTAATCATTTTAAAACAGCACAACAGCTGTGGCTATAGCCATATAAATAATTAAAATGCAAATGGTTTAAATAAAAAGTCAGAATGCATCCCTTTGTAAGAGTGTTTTCAACTCTTCTTTACAGTTCAGAGCACAGGCATACTTGAAAAAAATCAAACGAGAAAAGATAATAGTATGAGTTTATGAATAGCCTGATATGAAACAAATGAGTTAAATTTAAACTATGAATAAATACTAAATACGATGGCGCAGTGGGTAGTGCTCCTGCCTCACAGTAAGGAGACGTGGGTTCGCTTCCAGGGTCCTCCATGCGTGGAGTTTGCATGTTCTCCCCCGTGTCTGCGTGGGTTTCCTCCGGGTGCTCCGGTTTCCTCCCAAAGACATGCAGGTTAGGTGAACTGACGATTCTAAATTGTCCCCAGTGTGTCCTTGGTATGTGTGTGCGCCCTGCGGTGGGCTGGCACCATGCCCAGGGTTTGTTTCCTGCCTTGCATCCTCTGTTGGCTGGGTTTGGCTCCAGCAGACCCCCGTGATCCTGTAGTTAGGATATAGCGGGTTGGATAATAGATGGATGGATAAATACTAAAATGTTTAAACATTTTACCTACCTAAACAGCAGACTGATGAGATTCTTGGCCTTTGCAGTCCATAGCTAACTCACTGAAAACTGGGAGTCTGAGAGTCAGGCCAACATGCAGGCTCTGATATGTTGGCTGCTCTCAAGTAGATTCATTGTGGAAATATCATATTCCATAGTCACAGAAAGGGCAAGTTTGTGGCTGTTTTTTAACTGCTGAGCGTTCAGCGTTTCTAAATGACATTGAAGATTTGGATCTGTGCCATCTCTGACTGAAATAAGGTATTGTCAATAGCTGGAAGAAGTATATTTGAAGAAGTATATTTATAAAGAGAGTATTTGTGATTATTGAGAAGTTCTGAAAGAAAGTAACTCTTCAAAGAAAATAGCCCAGGAAGCCTGTACAAATTATGGTCCATATTCCTGTTTACATGTGAAAAGTGTCTTGAAAAGTATTCAGACCTATGACCATATTTGTAATATTGCTGTATAAAATATAACAAAGTGTTACTTTTTGGTGATGTTTATTATTGAAAAGCTCAGAAACTATTTTTAAGATGACCCCATCAAATCCATTTTGTTGACATAAATAAAAAATAAGTGTTTAACACCATTGCCTTACAATTGGTCTCTACAACTGAATCATTAAAATAACAGCCACAACTTCTGGATAAAAAAACCTGTAGGTAAAAGATCGGTATTTGGGTTGTGAATCCAAAGGACTGCTGTGAAAATGATGAATAAAGAGAATTGCAACAAAAAATAAATACAAATACATAAAGTAGAGAAAGTGTGCCAAACAATTTCCAAGTGTTTGGTTTCCCCAGTGGGCTTTCCTGGTTCATTTATTAAGAAGAGGATCTGCATCAAACCATCCAGACACTGCATGGAAAAGGTTGTCCCTCAGAACTTCACATGCGAACAAGGAGACTTTTGAGAGAAACCCAAGAAGTCAACAATCCCAGTTCAGTAGCTATGACTAGAGTAAAGATGCACCAGTCAACCATTTCAGGGGCCCTGAATAACACTGACCTATAGAGGAGGGTTTCACAAAAAAATTAATCATTCAAACAGAACCATTTGAAAACATGTCTGGAGTTTGACAAAAAGACCCATTTGCGATGTGACAAAATGAACTATGGATAAATAAGTCCAAGATAGTTATATCTTACACAATTTAACATTGCCCAGACCTCTTACAGTAAAGTATGGTGATGGTGATATTATGTTGTGGGGATGCTTTTCATTAAGCAAGGATTGGGCATCTTGTTACAGTAATCTGAAGAGTGAAAGATCTGTCTAAGTCTGCTGACAGAACTAAAGCTTAAGAGAAAGTTTGTCTTTTAACAGGAGATTGGACCCAAGCACACAGCCAAAATAATTCTGGAGTGGTTCATGGACAAAAAATGAATGTCATACAATGGCCTAGTCAGAGCCCCGATCTCCCTTTGACTGAGAATCTGGGGCACTATTGGAAAATTGCAGCGCAGAATAGTGGTCTGACTAAACACAAAAACCTGAGTCAAATCGGAGCAATAGAATATTAGAAAATTGTGATAAGAACAGGCCATTTAGCCCAACAAACCCATTCATCCTATTCATCTAGATTGTCCAAAATGATATCATGCCAAGATTTGAAAGTACTCAAAAAGTACTGTTCTCCATGACCCTACATGTGCAAATGATTCTTGAAGTGCACGAAGAAAAACGTTTTGACATTTGTACAAAATCTTCCTTTAACAAGTTTCCAACCACAGCCCCGATGTTCTTGTTGTAGAGTTTTTTTTTAAAAAGAACAACTGGGATCTATCAAACTAACTCCTTTCCTCATTTTAAACACTTAGGTCAATAGGTCTTGAATCAATCTCTGTTTGCTTAAACTGATCATGTTCAGCTCATTCAGTCTTTCCTAATGGCTTATACGTCATAGTCCACCAGGTGAGGCCTCACTAATGTATCGTATAACATAAGCACCACTTGCCTTGATATGTACTCCACTCATCATGATAAATAACCTAACATCCTATTAGCTTTCTTGATCACTTCTGTACACTGTTATGTCATAGATAGTGATGAGTCCGCTATGACTATAATGTCCTTCTCATAAGAGATGCTTTCAAGTTTTAGACCTCCCATTGAGTAGTAAGATCTGCCTGGAAGAATTGCTGTATAAAATATTTATAATATGTATAGATTGAATACTTATGCAGAGCGCATTTCCTTTTTTCTTAAGTTTTTTTTTAATAAAGCAACATCGTATTAAAAACTAATTTTGAGTTCCAGTGCATTGAAATATAAGTATCAAAGAGAAAAAAGTAGGATTTGTTATTCAGCAAAATTAGAGATCTGATTAAGGACCAGGCTCTTGTCATGCACGTAATATAGAAGATCAAATACAGAAACATTATCAAAACTGAACCAAACAAATCATCATCTTAAAAACATACTGTTAAGAAAATAAGTCTTCTTATATAATATGTTACCGTGGCTGTCCGTTTGTCTGTCCTGGATTTTAAATCACCTGTAGCTCGCAAACCATTTGACCTATTGACTTGTAGTATAATAATAAATTAAAACAATTTAATGTGCAGAACTGAAAAGTCCCAGCAACACAAAGAACACGTAGTCTACCATGTGACCCTGGCTGGAGTGAATAAAAATTCACAGCCCATCAATTGTAAATACAATTATAAGTACTTGAAACATACATCGCTGGATTTCAGTCGGATTGTAATGACGTAAGACTTATTTTGTTGTGTATACACACTGCAATCCTAGATATTTAACAGAATAAAAAACTGTTCTGTAAAATGTTGCCTATATTACTAAAAAGTTCACAATACCTTGTTGTCCAAAAACTTGTCTGCCACTCAACCACCACCGTTGGGGACTGTGCCAACAGCAATTGTCAAATCTCAACACCTGTACTCTCACTCATCAGCAAGATCCAAAAGTAGTTTTATTTCTTTATATGAGTTGTTAGTGTCCCATCATGTGCAGGAAGAAGCCATTCTTTTCCAGGAGGGAATTCAGATTTCAGGAATGGAATTATCAAGTCACCATACTCTGTAATCTCTGACCATCAGCTGCACTTGATATCCTATGCAGAAAAATCATGAAGAGCAGGGGAGACAGGAAACCTTGATGAACTCATATTGCCACTTTGATTTTTTGCCAAAAAAGTGGTTACCACTTTTCTTTAACAAGATGCCTAAGAGTAGGCAGTTGTAAGCCTTCTTCATATCTTCAAAACCCTATACACCTAATGTACAAACTCTTAGTCCACTGTTCCAGGACTCAATTATTCCTCCAGAATTCAAAGTTGAATTGCTCAGAGATTGCTTTCCAACACCTTGGCATATGCTTTTCTTGACAAATTAATCCTCTGTAATAGGAAAAGACCCTCTGGCCCCCTTTTTAAACAGTTGCCAAGTCAGTACCTTTTTTTATACCTGCATGTCCAAAACAACCATCCTCAGATCATGTTAAGACAATTACAAGGTCAGTCGCTCAGCCTTGTCACAAGGCATTCTGGTACCCAGAACACTTTCCCCCCATGCAGAGTTGCTTGTTGCATTTCATTCATGCAGACCTGTAATGGAGTATGACAGGTTTGAAGATGAAATAATCATAAATAATCATAGTGCATACATATATTGCACTACTATGTACCATATAGTAATATGTCTGATTTTTAGCTGTTGTTTCTCACATGTTATTAATTTTCATATATTATATCACATCAGAGATATCTCAGAAGACTTCACTGAACTAGCTTGGTCCAGCTTTACTTCTGTTTGTTTCCTCTCACAATCACAGATTGTCTTCTCATTTTGTCTTCTTATTACAACAGTCTGAGCTTCATGTTAATAGACATAACTGTCTTCAGCACTAGGGTGAGAAACATTTAAGGGAAAGTGAATACTCCAGTTTACAAGGACAAAAATAAGACAGCTGTTATACATTTGACCTTTCTCCAAGGACTGTGAATAATGAAATGTCTACTGAACTGTAAAAAATTGGGACACAAATACTTAGTACTATTGATGGGTCTTTATTAGAGAGGGGGGAAATAGAGACATCTTCTTATGGCACAGTAGGATAACAGGTGCTGTAGTGCCACTTAGGAGCATCTCGACCATTTACTAAATATTTCTGTGAAACTGAGCAAGTCGATCAACCTGCACGTCTCCATGTCATGTCAAAGTACTGTACGTGTATGCTATAAATGTGCTGTTTTTTATTGCGTGAAATGGTTGGGGATGAATCCTACGAACCCTAACACAATGGAGACTATATTTGAAGAACTCTTCCATTAATCATTCCAAATATTTTGACATTTTAAGTTAAGCAATTTCTTTCTATTTTAGTACTTAAATAGCTTAGGGTGGCGCAGTGCTGCCTTGCAGTAAAGAAACCTAGGTTTGTTTCCAAGGTCCTCCTAGCATGTTTACATGTTTTTCCCATGTCTGTGTGGTCCAGTTTCCTCCCACGATCTAAAGTTTTACAGGTTAGGTGGATTGGCAATACTAAATTGGCCCAGGTGTGTGTGTGTGTTTGTGTGTTTGTGTTAGCCCTGAAATTGACTGGCACCCTGTTCAGGGTTTGTTCTTGCCTAGCACCCAATGCTAGCTGGGGTAGGCTCCAGCACCCCCTTGCGACCGTGTTCCACACTAAGCAGGTTAGACAATGACTTGAAAAGCTTGTCATAGACTTTATACATGTAAATTTGTACAAACTAAAAGTCTAAACTACTTGGAATCTTACAGTTTTACTGTTATCTTGATAGGCAACTTGCATACATCCGACAGAGGTGTGACAGTGAGCCCCGTGGAGTAGGAGTTCCTGCCCTGACTACAGAGGAGCGCACTCGATGGGCAAAGGTTAGTGAGACTGCCACTAGATATATTGATGATGAGATGTGGAGCCCTCACTTCCAAAGTGCTGCTTCCTGTGACTGCACAGACATAAGCAGATAATAAACATGATGGAAACAAGATAAATGTGAATTTTTACAAGTTTAAGAGTGCTTGGAGCAGAATATTATATGGCGCCAGTTCCTTCTTTAACAATAAATTGTTCATGTCCCCCTTGATTAGCCCTGATTTTGCATTTTACATATTTATAAAATCGTTCTTTACTTGTGGATTTAATTTATTTTTTGTGTATGTATTAGACCCGTGAATACCTCATTGAACTTGACCCAAAAAACCTCTCCATACTGGAGACTATTCAAAGTGCCTTATTTATTCTTTCTCTGGATGATGAGAGCCCATATGCCACACCGGAAAATTATTCTCAGGTGAGTATATTTGATATATAACAGTTTTGTCTTTATTTATAGAGTGTTATATTTATTGTACATTTTAATTTTGAGTTTAACAATGATTTGCTGCTTGCTGTCAGTTTTAGTTTAGTTTCCACATGGATCCCTAGTGTTGTGATAGCAGAATTTGTTACTTGGAGTAAATCATTCTAAGACCTCTGCTTCCAAAGATAAGCTTGGTGGTTTAGCTCAAATTAAACATGGTGTTCCATATAAACATTCTTTACAGAGAAATAGGACATGTCTTTTCTAAATGTTGCCAGTATTGCCTTGAAAATGTGTCTGTTCTCTTGTCTTTTTCCTCATTACAGATTATTTCAGCCTGCCTAACCGGTGATCCAACGATCCGCTGGGGGGACAAATCATACAATATGCTTAGTTTTACGAATGGTACTTTTGGATCAAACTGTGATGTAAGTTTTTAGTTTTGCATTGTTGCTGTTACAACCACTTGTACTGATACAGCTGTGAAAAATGTCAGCTACGACCTCTGCCAACTGCATTTTACATGTGAGCTACTGCATTATGTAATTGGCTAGGAAAAATTTCCGAAACGTGGCACTCTTGATGCATCATTTACTAGTGACACAATTGCTTTATTTGATCTCTCCGCGTACAATATTAAATCCATTGAACATGGAATTTTTACAGCCACTAAGTCAATTGCTATGGTTATATTGTAAAATGTTTTGAAGTGTGTGTGCTGACTTTATTCAGTTTATATACTTCATAAAAAAGTTATATTATTTTATAATTGGATTTGTTGTCATAGTTTGAAAGGTGCTTACTTTTTAGAAACCTCTTAATTGGAAATATAATAAGGAATTACCAATCTAAAGAAATTAAGGATGTAAATTTTGTTTATGTGTACACAGTGTTGCTGCTAAAAGCATAATGTAGTTTCTTTACAAACCTCACCATGAATTTCACTCTTTCACTTACTACTTTTCAAGAAGTTTAGCGCCATAGCAGTTAAATAACATAGTGGCATAAATAAATATCTTCTTAGGGTTTGATCCTAGTACGCAACTGTATTTCTTTTACCATGTATAATTTTTTTTTTAACAAAATAGTAAACAAATAAGCATTTTAAAATGAACAACATGAGCACTATATAGATTTTTGTCCTTAAAGTTAAATTGTGTTTACTACATTGAAAATTGACTATAACAAAGTCAATAAAATTTAAAACTTAATGAAACAGAATTATAGCAATGTGCCTGATAATTAGGTAGCATAATTTGATTATTAAAAACAAATAATAATTTCAAACTTTGTTTGTTTTTTAAAAATTGTGTTTTGTGCAGGTGATTTTTCACTGTTTTTAAAACCTTCACTCTCTTATTAAGACTTTGTAACTGCAGCACACCACAAAATAACACAGTATTCCTCAAACAATCCGAATAGCTGAATCTGTGTGTTAATCATCTACTTCACATGTTGCAAATAACTGAACAGACAGTTTTCTGAGAATTACCTGAAGTGCACTTTATTTAAATTAACACTTTATTTGTTAAATGTTATCTGAATGATGTATGGAATGTTGATCAATATTGTCTCGTGTAATAATTAATATCTTTTCGTTTTGCAGCATTCACCATATGATGCTATGGTTCTTGTAACCATGTGCCACTATATAGATCAAAATATAGTAGCAACTGAAGGCAGATGGAAGGTGAAGTATGAAACAATTTTGTGGTTTGTTTTTAATTTCTACGCCTCAACCTAATTTCTCTCACTCATACATACCAGGGCTCAGAAGTTATTCGAAATATCGACCAGCCAGAAGAGCTTATCTTCACAGTGGATCAGAAAGTCCTTTTTGATATTGACTTAGCCAAACAACAGTATACAGAGCAGGTAAGTTCGATGTATTCAAATTAACGTTTTGTATAGGACTCTTCATTGAGTGCAGGTGCAGAGTGCTGTGTCAAGTTCTCAGGTAAAATGTAAATATTGACTTTACCTTTTAGATATTACATAATGAGTGCACAACAGAGTCCATTTTTTTAAACAGACTGGAAAACAAAGTAGTTTGAAGCTCATTGACGTAAATGGAGCCCAGCAATATCCGTTCACAAATAAACTGCTGAACTAATGTATGGTATAAATTTTAAACCAGTGTAGACTTTTCAAGGTGGCTATCTGTGTGACAGAAATAGTGTATATTGTACAAGGAGGATTAAAAAGGGAAGGAATCAAACAAAAGTATATCTCTTTGCTTTAGATATGGTACTCTAGTTAAGGGATCCAGGCTCACTATTGTAAATCTAATGGAAGAATTTTACAGGATCCCTGGATTCAAATTCGCTTGAATAAGAATATAATTTTTTCAGTCAACTCTTTTGCACATCATACTAAACTAGATTACTTTTACATGATGGCCTTAGATCAGTTAAGACATTTAAGAAATACGGTCACAGGGAAATGTAATGATCTGTTTAAAATTTAATTTTGTAAAATGACTGAAATCCTCAAACAAGATGTTAAATGGTAGTCATCTCTTCAGCTTAAATAGTGAATATTACCCAAATGAATATCTTTTAAAATGTTGGATTTCTATTTTTGGTTATGTATTAAAATATTTATTAAAAAGTTAGATTTAATTGCAATTTTTTTTTTCATTTTGAATGGTTAGAGCCACACATTAAAATGATATGTGAAGGACAGGAAATCGAACGGCAATATCAAACATTGATGGTGATGAAGATGATGATATACTTTATTAATCCCTAAGGGGAAATTGTCTTATTGCATGGCCTTTTTGGGGGTTAGAGCGCAGGGTCATCCATTGTGCAGTGCTCCGGAGCAAGTTTTCAGGTTAAGGGCCTTGCTCAAGTGCCCAAATGACTAGGATCCCTTCTGGCAGTAATGGGAATTAAACCACAGTGCCACCACTCCTCTCATTTAGGGTTTCTTCACCAGCCACCACCATCAAATGGCCCAGATGTTCGATGGTGACGTGCACTCTCAGCTGGTTTGTCCTTTTGCCAACTCATGCACACCACCTGGCCCCGCCTCACTATGCTCACCTGGGGTCAGAGGCTACCCATTTACTACTCTTTCTATCAGCTCTGTGAGCTAACTCAAGGCCAAAGTCCACATCCAAAAGTCACAAGCGGCCATGCATTGTGACCGATGGACTGTAGCAGTGAGGAGAAACTTCCGAAATGCTCTCAAAATGCTGTGTTTGCACCCTGCCCCACCAAACCCACCGACACTCCTCACTTACGCCAATTTCTACAGGTAGCGCAGAGGTGTCATTCCTGCCTCACAGCGCCAGGGTTTGCACAAGTTTTGCATGTAAATTTTTTCCTTTATTATTTCATTACCATATCTTTAGCAAGAGTGACTTATGATGCATTAGAAAAGTCAATAATTA
>JANRMT010062842.1:7848315-7900563 GCA_026402145.1 Polypterus bichir lapradei | reverse complement strand
GGTCCTCTCTGTCACACACTGCTGTATTCATTTTCTTAGTATTATTTTTAACATGCTGCAGAAACTGTGACATGCAGATATGTAATATTGTGTAATCAGTTCACTTCAGAATTTTAGTTATTTGTACAAAGTACAATGAAACTCTTATGTGCTATTTTCACTATGATGCCATTCAGCATGAATTTCTCTCTTTATGCGAAGGAAAATAACATAGAATGTAACCAGTGGAAGGTCTGTGCCATTTAAAAAAATAATAATCATATGATTTGAGGGTGCATCTTTCTGTTATTGCAAGCCATAGCAGAACATAACTGCTGAAGGAAAAATAAGATTAACAATGGTGGTTGTGATCAGACAAGCAAAGAGGAAATATATTCTTACCTAGAAAAATAGTTCCAAGAATTTGTGATAAAATAATTATGTGTAGTTTCCTTTCATTATCACAAGGATTCCTCATAAATGCAGAAGGCATGTTTTCTTAAATTGAAATCTTTTCATTCAGGTATGGACCATGGTACTCTTCATCCCAATGGTAAGCTGTGGAAGAAATAAATTGGAAATAAACAAAGACATTTTGTTCTCAACTAGGACCTCTTAATCAATATAAATAAATAATAATAAACCCAAAGAACCAGGCAGGAGGAAGCTTGTTAATTGTGTCTTTAATTTCTCTTAATGAAGACGGATACACTCCATCACAGTGGTCACAGATGAAAGAGAGAGGCTCATACTTATTGATGATTGAATTTAAATACCAGTGGCTGAATTAATCCTGACATTTACTCTGATTGGTTAAAGGACATGAGATGTTTTCAGCAGAAAGCATAATCAGCTTACATAACCCAAAATAAAAGTCTCTTTCTACTGCATTCTTGTTCTTCTCTATATTTCTTAAGTTCAGCTCTTACCCTTGTGTGTACATGACTACTGTCAAGTCTGACTGGGTACATAAAAGACCATGACATCAGCCAACATTCTGTTTGTTAACTTAACCACTTCAGCTGTCTCTTCATGCTGTTCTCTAAAACAAATGCTATGTACTGTATTTCTTTTAATGTGCACTGCACTCCAAAACAATTTATTTGCAAACTATGACCTGTATAACTAACTAAAATTTTTCTCACAAACGTGCAAGAAAATGATATTTTTAGGAGTTTTAAAAAACGCTTCACTTTAGAACACAGTTTTAAGTGGCAAATTAATAAATGCCATGCTTGTGAAGAAATAACTTCACCTGGAAAAATTTTGAGCTTATCCTTTAAACTGTTCACACACTTTTATGTTTAGGTGTTACCAGTCGTTATCACTCATCCTCTCATTTAAACCTAAAAAAAACAGTAGAAACTTTATGATTGGTAATTGTTCCAAACACAGTTAGTAATTTTGTCATTATTTAATTTCGGAAATGACATTTTTTTAGAGGAGAATTATTATGTACTTTTTTTGCTCACTTTGAAAATCTTTCTTAAGCTGTGCTCAGCTTGTAAGTTAAGTACAGTATGATTGTATCTCTTACAGGGTCAAGACCTGCAGATAGCATCCTATGCTTTTACTGATTTTGGCAAAGCTGCAGTTAAACAGAGGAAGTTTCACCCTGACACGTTTTTCCAGCTGGCGTTACAACTTGCTTATTACCGGTACCATGGACAGTAAGTCAGGAATTTAAGCACTTCAGCTATTTTGGTAGTAGTTTACTTGTTTAATGTTAATTAGAATTGTAGAATTGAAAGAGTGTTGATTCCTCTGTAATTTTATTTGTTTTTGTTCTTCTAAGTCCTGGCTGTTGCTATGAGACTGCAACCACTCGCCGTTTTTACCACGGCCGCACAGAGACAATGAGACCATGTACTGTGGAATCGGTAACCTGGTGCAAATCGATGTTGGATCCAAATATAAGTGTAAGTCTCAGATACATTTTTAACAGCAAAATAGTAATAATAGAAATATTATTATAATGATGATCACATGCTAAAACCTTGGCTATCCCTAGAATTTATAGATACACATACTTAAGAGTTTTCACAAATTAGAAGGTTTGGTTGCAAGTTTACAATATTAACTAACTATGTGAAAAATGCCTGGCAATTGAACGGGTTCTGCATGTCTGTCTAAGCTGGTGTGAACGCTGGCCCGGACACAGACAGACGGACATCGTTGGCTCCACCACACACTGTTTATTTACAATCATATTTACAAGAATTATGTGCACTCACAACCCCAGTGCCTCCAGCACCGATCCCCCAAAGTCCAGGTCACACAGTTCCACTGCCTTTCTCTTGGCCGCCTCCTGTCCTCTCTCCAGCTCTGTCCGCTTCCTCCCGACTCTCGCCAATGACTGGAGGGAGGCGGCCCCTTTTATAGGAACCCGGATGGGCTCCAGCTGCTTCCCGGCAATCTCCCGCGGACACACCCCCGTGTGGCGGAAGTGCTGGCTGCGCACCCGGAAGCCGTCCGGGTGTCCCCTGTCGTCTTCCCCCCAGCACTTCCTGGTGTGGCGGAAGTGCTGGGCTCCAGGGTTCCTCAGGCACCAGGGCGCCGCCTGGCGGTGGCCACGGGCCCCTACAGGGTTGGGCTTCCAAGCCCTCTACCCGTGGCCCCCAGCATAACCAGGACGGACGCCCCCTCTCGGTCTGGAGGAGGCACAAGCCCTCCTCTGGTCCTCCTGGGAGTCCCGGCCCAGCTCCAGCCCCGGCCGGGGACCACACTGGATAGGAAATTATTCAGACTGGTTTCTCCTAGACACAGTATTGTTCACCGGTATCACAGATTCTCAGATGTAAGTGGTAGTGCTTTTCTACAAACAATCAGAGAGGAGCTCTGAGCTATTTCTGTTGGTAATAAATGGGAATAGCAGTGAAAGTTGAAATGAATAATTTGGAAATTGTGCATGGGACACAATTTTGATTAAGCACCGTGATACCCAGACTCGTACAGCCGCTCTAACCCCGGCACAGACAGCAGGACACAGGTTTGGTCCACACAGCACACACGGTTTATCTACAGTTAGGGAGTGCTTTTCTCTGTTCCCCACAGCACAGTACACATAGCACAACACAGTCCGTTCTGTCTCCAGCCAGTCCTTCCCCTCCACTCCTCCTTTCCAAGCTTCATCCACTTCCACCCGACCTAAGCCATTGAGTGGCGGTGACTGGGTCCTTTTATAGGGCACACAAAAGGAGTCCAGGTGCCCAACGTGCTTCTTCCGGCAGCAGTTCCAGGTGTGGCAGAAGTGCTGCCAAATAGGGCCCTGCAAGTGTCCAGGCGCCCCCTGGTGGTGGTCTTGGGCCCCAGCAGGGTTGATGCTCATGATCTGTAGCCCCATTGGAACCCAAGGGAGCTGCCCTCTGCTGGTCCGGGGGAGAAACGGTCTTGAAAATACTCTCTACCCCGGTCCTTCCATGGTTGGGGCGTCCGCCACAGAACCTGTTGGAAACAGTAATGAATACAGTTGTATTCAAATCGGGCTACTTCATATTTGATCCGGTTAATTTTTCAGGTTGTCATCTAATGTTTTATTTCCTCATTTTTCAGGTTGTCATTAAATGTTTTATTTCCTTCTTAAATGTGTCTTTGTGAGTTGAGGATATTGTTCAGAAATTAATTTTGCATGGAAACTGATAGCAATACACAAACCACCTACCAATTTTCTTCTAGACAAAAACAAAGACCATCTGACCACAGTGGTGACCACAGAAAATATGTGCAGTTCACAGGATTCTCTCCCTCTACTTGACACTGTCTTACGTGTATATTATTGACCTTGCAAATGGATTGGTGATCTTAATATGTGTAAAAATAAACCCAACTAAACACTTGCCCACTAATGCCCTGGTTTATGTGTGTGAAGTTGACTATTGTAATGTTTCATGTAAATTGATTTTATTGCAGAATATCCAAGGCTTTGTTTTTTATGCCTGGAGTGTTTGGTCTTTTAATGAGTTTGTGCATATGTTCAGCAGCAGAGTAATGTAGCGTCTTCCTTGTGCAATCGAGGACTTTGTAATGGATAGAAGTTAGCGCATGTTAAAACATAGCTTGAGGGCCCAGTATTATGAACATAAATTGTTGTTCCTAAACAAATGAGTAGCACTGCAAACCTTCATCAAGTTACACTACAGTAGCTCTTGAATTAATTAATTCCACTACTGACACCATTGTGTGACCATGAGCAAGTCACTTGACCTGCCTGTGCTCCAATTTCAGAACCAAAAAGAAATTTAACCAATTGTATCATAAAAGTTGCGAGTCTCCTTGGATAAAGGCATCAGCCAAAAAAGTAAAAATAAATGTAATTTAATTATTGCCTTGGACAGGCATTCACTGTACACTGATCCCTTTCCATTTTAAATAAATGCAAATGTAAAACTCAATTTTTCAGAGAAAGATGATATATGATTCAGCCTTTAAATAAGACATCAGAGTAATGTTCACATTTCCAAATGTAATTACAAATGTAAAATTGATTAAAACCCAAACACCCTACACAGTGGCTTTTAGAGTTAGACCAGAATGTTGAGTTGCAATTAAAATACAGATATTTATCATTTTTTTATGAATCAGAATAAATTGCTCTCTGTCTTTTGTTTATTGGTCCGCAAATTAATGTATGTCTATTTTTTTTCTCTTTTTAGACAGAAAAGAAGAGAAAGCTGTTACTTGTTGCAGCTGAAAAGCACAACAAATTAATGAACGAGTGCCAGAATGGCAGAGGTACTTATTAAATGTTTCTTTAATGCTTTACTGAGGAGAAATTCAAATATATTTCAATCTAAAAACATTTTCAGGTCACAAATCTCAAAGAAAAACCTAACTTAAAGTATGAAGATTGAAGTGAAAAGTGCAGTTTACTGAATCAGCAGCTACACCAGAAAGAAAAAAAAATATCAAGCGTAGAGGTTTTTATGTCAGCACTGACACAGTGTCTCACTAAGTGTAATCTTTGGTGCTTCACATTTTTTCCATATGTTGTATGGGATCCTATGAAGAAAATATGTCATATGGATAGAAGCTTACATTTTTAATTTCTAAATCCAGTAAGTACGATAATGCCAAGTATAAAATAGTATCCATCCATCCATTATCCAACCCGCTATATCCTAACTACAGGGTCACGGGGGTCTGCTGGAGCCAATCCCAGCCAACACAGGGCGCAAGGCAGGAAACAAACCCCAGGCAGGGCGCCAGCCCACCGCAGATAAAATAGTATCAGTTTTCTTAATCTACTTTTTTCACGTTGTCATTATGGGGTGCTGTGTGTAGAATTCTGAGGAAAAAAATGAATTTAATCCATTTTGGAATAAGGCTGTAACATAACAAAATGTGCAAAAAGTGATGCGCTGTGAATACTTTCCGGATGCACTGTATAGTTAATTATACTCCCTCCTTGTCTTTTTATATTTAAATCTTATCTCTATGTACATCTAATACACAGCCCTGTTGAATTTCCCTATATGGGATTATCAAGTTAAAGATGAGTTGATATGAAAATGTCAGTCCATCACAGGCTGCACATAAAGTGTGCACTCCCACTCAGTCAGCATGCAGAATCAATTTTATATCACCAGTTAAAATAACTCCTACATGGAAATGTGAACAAGTGCATTTTTATTTTGTAAAGCATAAGCAAAATGATATCCTCCTTTAACAATATCATGTTTTTTGTTTTTTTTTGTTTTTTTCAGGTTTTGATCGGCATCTCCTTGGTTTGCTACTAATTGCAAAAGAAGACGGGCTTCCAACTCCTGACCTATACAGTGACACAGCCTTTACAAAAAGGTAGGTTTTTCAAGTTACTTGTTATTTGACCTGATCACAGAACTTGATAGCAATATGATTTTGTAAACTAGTGTAACTGGTTTTTTTTTCTTTGAGTGATTAAAGCACCGACCACCTTACGGCCACAGCTCCGGTCAGCTGCCTCAACAATAGAGGCACGGAACATGGCCCATAGCCCGTGCTCGAAGTTCTGCCAGAGGTGGGAGTTGAAGCTACTTCTGACAGGGGACTCTGCCAGACGTTCCCAGCAGACCCTCCCAATACATTTGGGCCTACCAGGCCTGACCGGGATCCTCCCCAACCATCGAAGCCAACTCACCACCAGGTGGTGATCAGTTGACAGCACCGCCCCTCTCTTCACCCGAGTGTCCAAGACATGTGGCCACAAGTCCGACGACACAACCACAAAGTCAATCATCGAACTGCGGTTTAGGGTGTCCCGGTGCCAAGTGCAAATATGAACACCCCTATGCTTGAACATGGTGTTCGTTATGGACAATCCATGACGAGCACAGAAGTCCAATAACAAAACACCAATCGGGTTCAGATCCGGGGGGCCATTCCTCCCAATCACGCCCTTCCAGGTCTCACTGTCATTGCCCACGTGGGCATTGAAGTCTCCCAGCAGAACGAGGGAGTCCCCAGAAGGTATGCCCTCTAGCACCCCCTAGGGACTCCAAAAAGGGTGGGTACTCCAGACTGCTGTTCGGCGCATACGCACAAACAACAGTTAGGACCCATCCCCCCACCCGAATGCGGAGGGAGGCTACCCTCTTGTCCACCGGGGTAAACCCCAATGAACAGGCTCCAAGTCGGGGGGCAATAAGTATGCCCACACCCGCTCGGCGCCTCTCACCGATAGCAACTCCAGAGTGGTAGAGAGTCCAGCACCTCTCAAGGAGCTTGGTTCCAGAGTCCAAGCTGTGCGTCGAAGTGAGCCCGACTATATCTAGCCGGAACCTCTCGACCTCGCGCACTAGCTCAGGTTCCTTCCCCTTCAGAGAGGTGACATTCCACGTCCCAAGAGCCAGCTTCTGTAGTCAAGGATCGGACCGCCAAGGTCCCCACCATCGGCCACCACCCAACTCACACTGCACCCAACCTCCTTGGCCCCTCCCATAGGTGGTGAGCCCATGGGAAGGGGGACCCACGTTGCCTCTTCGGGCTGTGCCCGGCCTAGCCCCATGGGTGCAGGCCTGGCCACCAGGCGCTCGCCATCGAGCCCCACCTCCAGGCCTGGCTCCATAGGGGGGCCCCGGTGACCCGTGTCCGGGCGAGGGAAAATGCCGTCCAAAATTTGTATTCTTCATAGGAGGTTTGATGAACCGCTCTTTGTCTCATCCCTCATTTAGGACCAGTTTGCCTTGGGTTACCCTACCAGAGGCATAAAGCCCCGGACAACAGAGCTCCTAGGATCATTGGGACACGGAAACCCATTCACCACGATAAGGTGGCGATTCGAGGAGGGGTTCGACCGTGTCCCTCGGGGAATCCTGTGGAGGGTGTTCCAGGAGTATGGGGTAGTGGACCCCCGATAAGGGCTGTTCAGTCTCTGTACAACCGGTGTCAGAGCTTGGTCCGCATTGCTGGTAGTAAGTCAAACCCGTTTCCAGTGAGAGTTGGACTCCGCCAGGGCTGCCCTTTGTCACAGATTCTGTTCATAACTTTTATGGACAGAATTTCTAGGCGCAGCCAGGGCGTTGAGGGGGTCCGGTTTGGTGGACTCAGAATTGGGTCACTGCTTTTTGCAGATGATGTTGTCCTGTTTGCTTCATCAGGCCGTGATCTTCAGCTCTCTCTGGATTGGTTCGCAGCTCAGTGTGAAGTGGCTGGCATGGGAATCAGCACCTCCAAATCCGTGACCATGGTCCTCAGCTGGAAAAGGGTGGAATGCCTTCTCAGGATTGGGAGCGAGATCCTGCCCCAAGTGGAGGCGTTCAGGTATCTCGGGGTCTTGTTCACGAGTGAGGGAAGAGTGGAGCATGAGATCGACAGGCGGATTGGTGCAGTGTCCGCAGTGATGCGGGCTCTGCATCGGCCTGTCGTGGTGAAAAAGGAGCTGAGCCGTAAGGCAACGCTCTCAATTTACCAGTCGATCTATGTTCCTACCCTCACCAATGGTCATGATCTATGGGTAGTGACCGAAAGAACGAGATCGCGAATACAAGCGGCAGAAATGAGTTTCCTCCACAGGGTGTCTGGGCTTTCCCTTAAAGATAAGGTGAGAAGCTCAGTCATCCGGGAGGGGCTCAGAGTAGAGCCGCTGCTCCTACGCATCAAGCGGAGTTAGATGAGGTGGCTCGGGCATCTGATCAGGATGCCTCCTGGATGCCTCCCTGGTGAGGTGTTCCAGGTGCGTCCAACCGGGAGGAGGCCCCGGGGAAAACCCAGGACACGCTGGAGGGACTATGTCTCCCGGCTGGCCCTGGAATGCCTCGGGATTCCCCCAGAAGAGCTAGAAGAAGTGGCCGGGGAGAGGGAAGTCTGGGCATCTCTGCTTAAGCTGCTGCCCCCGTGACCCAACCTTAGATAAGCAGAAGAGGATGAATGGATGGATGGATGAATGGATGGATGGATGGATGGAGTGATTTAAAGCTGGTGGGTATATTAAATGCTCATATCCCACCCTGAGCCGGCTAGTTGTAGATATGGATTAGGACCAGACAATATTACATAAATGAGTTTCAAAAAGAGACGTGTAACAAACTGACCACCTGTAAAGCTGCTAAGTGAAGCTGCAGACTCGTCCTTCATGACAAGCAATAAACAGTGATCTCATCTGAGCAAGCCTCACTACCATGCATGGCAGAATTTTCTGGAAATTGTTTATTTAATAATAGTTTAGCAAAAATACACATACTTGGGATTTAATGAGCCTATCACTGGATACTCAATATTTGCCTTATGTGACGAGTAATATGAGATTTTCATTCAAGCCCATTGAATCACAAATTTTGTTAGCTCCTTTTTTCCATGAAAACCTGAGATTAAAAATTTTACTTGGTCATCACTACAAACAACACAGGATGAGTAACACACATAAAAATGATCATTTTGGGGTGAAGTATTCCTTAAATAAGCATAGTGCTTTCTTGAAGACTATTGCAATGCACTACATGTATGGTTATTAAACTTGCCTAAACTTAAAAGATAGGAGTAACTAACCATTAGGTCTGATCTTGTCTTATTAAGAATGTAGACACAGTGGGTATCCTCATGGCTTAGGCATCCTGTGCCTAGCTGTTGTCCACACAGAGTCTAGCTTCCTCCCTATATCAGTGATGTGCATGTTAGGTCGATTACAAATGGGCCATTTGTGAATGTGATTGTGTGTGTGGAGGAAACCCTGAAATGGTCTGGTACCCTGCCTAGAGCTGCCATGACAGACTTCAACCCCCCACCAGATTAAATGGGTATCACTGTTAAAATGTTGGCCAGTTTTGAAGTGCTTTGCTTTGTTTAGTTTCTGGCAAAAATCTTAAACTTGATTTGGGTTGGCCTCGAATATAAATGTAAGCTTGAAATATCTCTTTCCAGTAAACAAAAATGACAAGTAACAGTTAACAAAAAAGCTAATTCAAGGGATTTTAGTAATTCAAATATAACACTGTGTAAGCTGTTCAAGTATGTTGAATTTTACAGTGTTTATCTGAAATCAGTATGTTAAGTAGTCAGAAAAAAGTATGCAATGATTAAGACAATTTCCCATTTTCATGTGTTAAAAGCACTATTTTGAAATAATATAGTTTTCAAGAATATTTTCCAGTGTATATATGTCTCTTGAATATATTGCTACAGTACAGGTAGCATTTTTTACACTGCTCTTGTTTTGTATAATTTTATTTGCAGTGGTGGTGGTGGCAACTTTGTTCTTTCAACCAGCTTGGTGGGCTACACTAGAGTCCTCGGATCTACAGTTCCCATGGTTCATCATGGATATGGGTGCTTTTACCAGATTAGAGATGACAGGTGAGGAATAAATGGCAATGTTACTAATCACAAATGCATTTCAGTAGAGTTAGGAAGGCTTCACTCAAATTGCACACTGGATATAAAAGTAAAATAATGATGTAAAACATCTGATATATTTACTTGACCACATTTATGCTGCAGCCTTCACTTTTTCCCCTGATGGACAGCAGTACTTCTTTCTGTTTTATTGGTGTTAAACTCTCTTGTCAAATGCCACATCTCAGTAGTTCCACAAATGTTTATAATTCTGATTAAAATACTGCACATCTCACATTAAACATTTCATAGAACCCTTGTGTTTTGAAGTGGTAATTTCATGTATGATTGTTAGTTCACTGTTTACAGTAATTTTATATCCACTAAAGCTCACCATGTATTGCAGCAAGATTTCAGTTAATATTAACATAAGTGAACAATAAGAGCTAGGTGAGTACTAATTTTGAAAATGTTTGCTTTACATTATTAAGCATATTATGTAGCAAAATATTAAAATAAACTGCTGGAATGGGTACATAAGAAAGAAGAAGAAAGAAAGAAAGAAAAAGAAAGAAAGAAAGAGGTTTGTGTTCTAAAATGTGTACTTAATGTGTGATGTTCATTCATTATCTGCATGGAGGTGGAATTACATCAGGGATCACCTCTGAGTCCTTTCTTATTTGCAATGGTGCTGGACAGGTTGACAGATGAGATTAGACAGAAGTCCCTGTGGACTATGATGTTTGCTGATGACATTGTGATCTGTAGTGAGAGTAGGGAGTAGGTTGAGGAGACCCTGGAGAAATGGAGATATGCTCTAGAGAGGAGAGGAATGAATGTCAATAGGAACAAGACATAATACATGTGTGTAAATGAGAGGGAGGTCAATGGAATGGTGAGGATGCAGGGAGTAGAGCTGGCAAAAGTGGATGAGTTTAAATACTTGAGATCAACAGTACAGAGTAACTGGGATTGTGGAAGAGAGGTGAAAAAGAGAGTGCAGGCAGGATGGAATGGGTGTAGAAGAATGTCAGGAGTGATTTGTGACAGACGGGTATCAGCAAGAGTAAAAGGGAAGGTCTACAGGACGGTAGTGAGGCAAGCTATGTTGTATGGGTTGGAGACGGTGGCACGGACCAAAAAACGGGAGCCAGAGCTGGAGATGGCAGAGATAAAGATGTTAAGATATGCTTTGGGTGTGACAAGGATGGACAGAATTAGAAATGAGTACATTACAGGGTCAGACATTGAGACGAGCGGCAAAGTCAGAGAGGCGAGATTGTGTTGATGTGGACATATGCAGAGGAGAGATGCTGTGTATATTGGAAAAAGGATGTTAAGGATAGAAATGCCAGGCAAGAGGATAAGAGGAAGGCATGAGAGAAGGTTTATGCATGTGGTGAGAGAGGACATGCAGGTGATGGGTGTAAGAGAGCAAGATGCAAAGGACAAGAAGATATGGAGAAAGATGATCCGCTGTGGGAACCCCAAACAGGAGCAGCCGAAAGAAGAAGAAGAAGAAAACCAATTAAAATTGTTGCTATTAACACTAGAATTCCTGAAACCTATGAAAAAATTTGTAATCCCAGCCCACCTTAAATCCCTTCACACCTCTACCATCTACGTCCTTTGTTTTGTAAATGCGTTGATCAGCACAAGCAACAAGCAGCCTGCTGTCCCATCCCCTCCTTGACGGAACTCAACACGCAGGCAAAAAGGTTTCCCAGCTCAAGCCAGGCTCCTTACCTGCGTGTGGGGTACCTGGAGATGTATAGGGTAAATAATACAGTATATCGTTATTTGGATTACAAGCGTTTCATGTGTGTTCCGTGTCTACAAAGATGTGGGTAAATGTGGGATGAAAGGAAATGCTGAACACATACCTAAAGCAGAAACGTTCTCCATGTTATACTAATAATGACAAGAAGTGTATAATGTGTGAAGACTTTAGTCCAAATATCAAATAAACACATGCACTTTTATTCAAGAATATAATCAAAGGGAAAAAAAAACATTCGATTTACTTGTGGCTGTCAACCACAACACTGCTCTTGTGAAAAGAATGGCGATAAATGCCATCAACTCAACCACTACTCAAAACACAGAGCGCCCTGTCTCAAACCTGGGACCTTCGGGTTGTAAGCAGCAGTTCTTACCTCTACACCATTGAAGAATACTTGTAAACTCCCTGTCGATTGGCATTTGAGCTTGAGTTTTTAACTCATTGACAGCCACATGTAAATTGAATGCTTTTTTTTCCTTTGGTTATATTCTTGAATAAAAGTGCATGTGTTTATTTGATATTTGGACTAAAGTCTTCATACATTCTACACTTCTGGTCATTAGCATTTCTTGCATTTCCTTTCATCCTACGCTTATCCAGATCTTTGTAGACATGGAACACACATGAAATGCATGTAATCCAAATAACGATATACTGTATTATTTACCCTATACAACTCCAGGCACCTCACACGCAGATAAGGAGCCTTTGCTTGAGCTGGGAGAAATTTTTGGCCAAATTGAGCTCCATCAAGGTGGAGGATGGGACAACAGACTACTTGCTGCTTGTGCTGATCCACACATTTACAAAACAAAGGTCGCTGATGGTAGAGGTGTGAAGGGATTTAAGGTGGGCTGGGATTACAAATTTTTTTTTAGGTTTCAGGAATTCTAGTGTTAAAGGTGTTTTGTGGTTTTGTCCTGTCTGTTTGGAGAAAACTCATTACCAGTTGTTTTCATTTAGATGTATATGCTTTATTATTATGGTACTGATATTTCATGAGTCTCTGTGCTGGTCATTGATTGTGACTACAAATTCTGTTCCCTCCAGGATTTTGGCTGCCTGTACCGCCTGGAAGTCGTGTCCTGAAACTGATGCCGAAGTGCTCTTTGCAAACTTGCGCACATCAATGCAGGAGATGCTACTGCTACTGACTGTCTCTCAACTGTAGGCAGAGTCATTTCTAAATGAGACAGTGCACAGATCAATGCAAAATGATACAAAAGCCGTAACAATGCAGATACTTAATAATGTAGATTGTTCAAAGATAAAATTGTTTGTTAAAGGTTTATATTTCAAAGTCATTTTCCTGCTAATTATTGTATATACAGGGCAAGACGAATTTTAGATATGAATGTTTTTTTTTTTAATTCAGAAATTCTTGTTCTGTATTTGTAATCTGTGGCGCTTCTTTTATTTCAGCGTTAGTTTACTGTAGAAGATCATGCTGTGCTGTTTAGGAAAACGATGAGTAATTGAAAAGACAGGGAAGTGAGCTTGTAAGCGGTTGATGTGGCTTCTCGAGTTGGTGTGAATTTGCTTGCTGATTCTTTTGTTAGATTTATGCTCAAAACGTACAACATGGTGCTTTATTAGTTCCATTCACTTTACTAATGGAGCCATTTGTATGTTTTACTGAGGGGAGGAAGCACTACCTGTAAACCTCTTGAGTTGTGTTGCATTCATGTTACATAATTTAGATATTAAATGGTAGTTTTTCATTTAATATCCTTAAATAGTTCATAAAGAATCTTTGCTGATTTATTTAGCTCTGCTGCACATGTTAGCAGTGAGTGTTGTTAATTTATGTGAATTTTTAATTTTTTTTTTAATTTTACGGGAACAAAACACTTTCAGCTTAACGGTGTTTTTAAAGCACTTTTTTCTTTAAAAGCGGTTGCCCTTTAATTTATCGATCATTACTTTATAGATATACCACATTGCACTTAAAAATAAGAACATTTAAGCTTTAGTAACTGCTGAATTTGTAGTAGTGTGCTTCATTTTCAAATGTGGATCAAATAATGACTCCACGATTGTTAAATTAGAGTGTTAGCTTTTAGCCTGTTTATTTAGCTCTTCCTGCACTTATTAGTGATTTGGACTTAGCAAAATTTGCAGAGACTTCTATGGAATACACACCTTGTATCCTTTGAACCAAAGGTATGGCACATGGACTGTGCAGCCTGAAAGACATGCGTTAATACTTCAGATCTTTTTGAAACAAAAAAAAATTGGAGTAATGAATTAGACCGCAGGGGGTGCTTGTGCGCAAACATCCATCCATTTTCTAAACCTGATTATCCAGAGCAAGGCAAGGGCTATTCTTGTAAGCGTTGGCGCAAAGCAGGAATGATCGCTGGACATGGCACCAGCCCGTCACAGGGTGAACACACACGCACATCAGGGGACAATTTTGTGTCGCTTTTGCACCTCACCAGCATTTCTTTGGACTGTGGGAGGAAACTGGATCACCTGGTGGAAACGCATGCCATTCAGACCATGCAACATGCAAACGCCGTACAGGGAGCTGGCAGGAAGTGAATCCTGGTCACCTTGTTGCAGGACCGCAACACTACCCCTGTGTGCCACCCTGTGCGCAAACACCTTAACACAGATAGTGATGAGATGGCCAAAAAAATTTTAATAAAAAGAGTTTATTGGGGTGGGGATCGATCTGTTCTTAATTTTTCTCTTTGTAAAAACTTGATTGCTTTGTATGGATTGTAATAAAATAAATAAAAAAAATAAATAAATAAAAAGAGTTTATTAACAAGATAAAGACACAAGGAAGGGAAATGTATATGGAGAGTTAAAGCAATATAACCGACAAACCCTGCTGCTCCACTGGGCCTGTCTGATATACCTTTGGTCTCTCTGATGGCTTGCGTTGTGCACTTACCCACTTTGAAGCGCAGCATAAACCTACTCAGTTTTACCATTTTATACCTTTTTATCACTTTTGGTCTCTCGTTTTTACCACCAGCTGACTTAAAGCTCACTTGTCTCCAGGTCAGAAGGTGCTTACTTTTAAACCCTGGCCAGGACCCTGCACTCTTAGTGTATCAAATTAAAATTAAAAAAAAAAATGTACTTCTGGGTTTCTCTTGGAGATGCCTTTGAGGGTCAAGGCCAGCCTGTGGAATTCTTGAGGGTGTCCGTCTAGAACACCCCTAGGGTAAAGGAATAGGGAGCTCTCACGTCACCCAGTTGAACAATTCTGTGTTGCCACGTATTACTTAAACTACACAACTCTTCGATATACACACACACATATATATACCGTATTTACTTGTGTACCACGCGTCCTCGTGTAAGACGCGCACCCTAATTTTTACAAAGAAAATCGCAAAAAAAGTTTTGCCCCATGTATGACGTGCGTTGAGATTGTATAGGAAGCGTTTAGAGAGACAGAGAGAACGATGTCGCGCGAGCGAGCAAGTGAGCGAGAGAGAGAGCGCGAGTGAGCGAGCGAGCGAGAGAGAGAGCGCGAGTGAGCGAGCAAGCGAGCGAGAGAGAGCGCGAGTGAGCGAGCAAGCGAGCGAGAGAGAGCGTGAGTGAGCGGGCGAGCGAGCGAGAGAGAGCGTGAGTGGGCGAGCGAGCGAGAGAGTGCGAGTGGGCGAGCAAGCGAGAGAGAGAGCGAGCGAGCCCAAGCAGAAGAAGTAAACATTACAGAATTGCATTTCCTCATGTATGACGCGCACCTGATTTTCTAATGGTAATTTTCAGAAAAAAATGTGCGCGTGGTACACGCGTAAATACGGTATATATGTATATGTGTGTATATATGTGTGTGTGTGTTAATAAATTGTTTTTATTAATCTCTGAGGGAGAAATTGTCTTTTTGCTAGATCTTTGGGAGTCAGAGCCCAGGGTCAGCCTTTGTACAGCATCCCTAGAACAATTTCCAGGTTAAAGGTCTTGCTTGAGGATCCCTTCTGGCAGTATTGGGAGTTGAACTGGCAACCATCACTTCACATCTTCATTTCTAGAACACTTTCCTTAGAAAGGATTTATGGCATCCATTGAGGGTGCATGAGAGTCACTGGCAGGCCTAGAGTGGTAGCCATTGATGTGCATGTACCATTAGGACTCCTGAGAGCACAATTTCTGAGATGTATCTGTGGCCCTGGTCCCCACCACTATAGGCCTTATTCGCTGTGTGTGTGACAGAGAATAAAAGGCCACACTAAAATAATGAACACTGGCTTGACTGGTTACCTGCCAAACACCAATGTTACATAATCATAACTCCTTTTGATAGTTTTTTTTTTTTTTATTTTAATTAAATTTGCTTCAACACCTGTTAGACTAAAATTTTGTAATGTATAAATGTAGAAATCAAAATAAATATAATAATATGCCAGCTAAGTGGACTTTTATTTGTTTAATGCTGCGTCAGGGCTTTGAGTGAACTTGTTTATTTAGTCATCCTGTGTGAATGACAACATGGATGGACTGGCGTCCTGGTCAGGATGAAGACCATTCCTTGTCTTCATCAGGAGGCCAGCATGCTATGCCAAAGTGGATGGGCTGGCATCTCAACAGGGTTGGACAGAAGACTCTCACCGAGCTGGGAGACCAGTGTAATGGAAGGGCCTGGGGAGATGGCCATTCAAGACTGTATGCTAGGTGGCAGCGCTCCTGGACAGGTGCCCCTATGCACATTCCCACAGGGCTTACTGGGAATTGTTGTCCCATTGGGCAGCAGTGCTGTGTTCCATGGGAGCTACAGAGAAGTACTGTCTCTACTTTGAGAGGCTTCTACCTGACCTGGGCTGGCAGAGGGAAAAACCTTTCTTCTAAAGTGTAGCTCTTGACTACTTCCAGAGTCAAGGGCCAATTAGCCGACCAGCAGTTCCAGGTCATCCCTGACTGACACTTTGGGAGGCATACAACCATCTACTTGAATTGGATTCAATTAGACTAACAGCAGGCCACTGCATTGTGTGTGTTCAGACTACCCATAAGCCATCATGAACATGATATATTACATCAGTGTCTTTCCATTGTGGCTACTGTGCAGTTTGTAGGTGTCTTTATTTTCTGATTTACCCTTGTATTAAATGGGAAGTCTCTGGACTACATTGAAGAGGACCAACATCTGAGAAAACCAATTAGGAACAGAAGAAGAAGGGACTGGCCAGGAATGTGGTGGATAAAGAGAAACAAAAAAGGCTAACAAGATGAGAATAAGCATCGAGGCCATCACAAAGAAGGAGGAACGACCCAATTGCAAGAAGCCATCAGGTGAACCCAGGGTCATTAAAGAAAATAAAAAAGAAGAAGAAATCACCATCAGTGACCTAAATTTGGGAGAGGGCCTCATTGGTCTGCAGATGTTACACTTTCTCTTGAATCTCAAGTGTATTTCTAGGTGATCTGTCAGAGTTACTATGTATTCCACAACTGAATGGACTTTTAAAGGGTATTTTTTTTAACATTCAAACACCCTGTAAAATTAATGTCGGTCCAAGGTCTGCTTACTGTAAGTTGTCAATTATCGTGATCTTGTGTAGGAAGATGTGCTGCAACCTAGGAGGTTTGTAGGTAGTACAAGTATGGTGGATTTGTGTTTCAAATCTGCGATAATAATTTCCATTTTTTCAGTTACATCTGTTGGTGAGTTCTGCATTTGTCTCTGTGGCTAGTAGGGAAATAATGACACCAAGATTCCTTGCATTAGAAGAAGGTCTGATGAGCTCACCGTTAAAAGTGACTGGAAAGGAGCTCATGTTCTTAGGTTGTCCTTTAGTGCCAATTTGCAGGAGTTCAGTTTTGTTGCAATTTAATTTTAAAGAGTTTTGCTCCAGCCAGGTTTTAATTTCACTGAGGCAAGCTGTGAGCTGAGAAAGCTCTGATGAAGTTTCACTTTTAACATTGAAATAGAGTTGAGTATCATCTGCATAAAAATGATAGCCCAGTCCAAAGCTATGGATAATATGGCCAAGGGGAAGCATATAAATAAAGAAGAGCAAAGGACAAAGCCCTGAAGTACTCCTTGTGTGACTGGCGCTGAACTGGACCTGCTGTTGTCAAGACTAACAAACTCTTGCCTGTCAGTCATATTGAACTTAAACCACTGGAGGGCAGTGCCAGAGATACCCAGAATGCTGTCCATTCTGGACAGTAGAAAGTCATGTCTGACAGTGTCAAATGCTGCACTGATGTCTAACAGAATTAATATGCTGGTTTGCATAGCGTCTGCTGCCATAAGCAAATCATTAGTTACCCAAAGCAGAGCAGTTTCACAGCTGTACTGCACTCTGAAACCAGACTGAAAGGGTTCCATCAAATTATTAGAAGTTACAGTAAGTAATTGGTGAGTTGGGACGCTACAGCTTTTGACAGAAAAGGTGAGAGATAGGTCAAAAATTGATAAGATTGTCAGACTTGTTACAGAAGCAATTTTAAAAGTGGCTGACACAAAGCCAGTGTCAAGGGATGTGTTTATTATTGTGGTAACAGTTGGGATTATGGCAGGAAGGCAGGATTTAAGAAGTGTGGTGTGGATGGCATCCAGTACTGAAGTAGTCGGCCTCATTTTACAAAACAGGTCATTAACAAATGCAGATGTGACTGGTGAAAATTTATAAAAAAGGGCTGGATGGAGTGGGAAGACAGGGAGCGATATAAAAGGATAATGGATGTATGTTAATTGAATTATTTAGATCTTTAATTTTATTGAGGAAAAAGTGGAGGAATTTTTCACAGACTTCAGGAGAGGAGGTAATTGGGCCAGATGGAGGCTGAAGTAGTTTATTAACTAGAGAAAACAAAACCTTCGGGTTATCATGGCCACTTTCAATTATTCTGCCATAATGTGTGTTCTTGGCTGCAGTTAGTACATCCCTGTAAGCCCTTTGATGGTCAGAGAAAGTCTGGACGTGCACAGTGAGGCCCGTCATACATGATATTCTCTCAAGGCATCGGCCAGCTGCTTTCATAGACCGTAACTCTGAATTGTAACATGGAGCAGAGTGCTTAAAGGAAGCTTCCTTATGTTTTAATGGAGTTGTTTTATCTAGTGCTGAATGAAGGGCTGAGTTATAGTAGTCAACAAGACTATTTAGTGTTGATGGAATAGGGGAAGACAGAATAAGATCAGAAATGGAACCAGCAGGGATAGAAGGACAGATATTTTTAAAGTTTCTGAAAGAAACCTGACATTTATAGGTAAGAGGAGAGAGAGGTAATGAGACGGTGAAAGTACTGCTTTATTATCAGAGTCCCAAATCACTGCTATATGTGTTGCCAACAGATAAGCCAAATGTGCAGATCAGGTCCAATATATTACTGCCAGAGTAGGTAATACAATCAGCATGTTTCTCCAAGTCAAAACAGTCCAGTAAGGGTAGGAATTTATTTCTTAGCTTACATGTAGTAATGTCAATATGGATGTTGAAATCGCCAAGAAGAATGACTCTCTGGGGAAGGGAACTTAAGTGGGTTAATAGTTCAGTCAGATCAGATAAAAAGATGCATTGTACGTTGTATTTTGAAGGACAATAGAGAACAATGAGTAAGACAGGACCTGATTTTGTTATTAGCTTAACAGCCAGACACTAGAAAGACAATGGGCAGTCAATTGGGATTCTTTTGATTTTTAGTTCCGCTCTAACAATTACTGCGACTCTTCCACCTTGTGATGAGCTGCGAGGCTCTGCAAAGTAATTGTATCCGAATGGTGTCACTTCCATAAAAGATTCCATAAAAAGTGGTTTGGTTTTTGCCAGGTTTCTGTTAGGCATGGCATGTCAATGTCTGTAATGAATTCTGATAGCACTAGTGTTTTGCCATTTAGAGATCTTGAGTTAAACAATGCAACATTAGTTGACGATGATTCATTGTGGACAGATCCGTGATCAGAGTTTATTTTAACAGACTGCAAATTTGGCACACTGGCACTCTTATTTCCAAAGACATGAATAGGACGGCATATTCCTGAACAAATGCTACCGTTGAACTTTTCATTCACAGCCCAGCAGTGGTGGAGACCTGACCCACAATGTAAATATTTCAGGCACCGCACAATACCAGTGTCTTTTAGGACATTCCAGTCTGACTATTTTCTCTGGAAAAACCGTTTAATATAAAGGAGTTTGTCGCAAGAGTATTTTAGAATAGTATAGAGCAATACTTATCTGATAGTAGCAGAGAAGTAGCACAGCAGAGAAGGTGAGATGGGCTGGATGGGGTGGCACAGATGAGTGGTAATAGTAAGCAGCAGAAGAAGTATAGTGGAAGATATTACAAAATGGACATGAAGATACCAGAATTTGGAGGTTCCAACATACAGCCACATGCATATAACACTGGGCATCACAGGCGTGAACTCAGAGCCGCAAGCCAGGCGAGTATAAAATTAGGTCATTTCTGTCATTAAGCACTGTGGTATATGGCTGGCAGTTCATCCCGGCCAATACCCCCAGGCCGCCAGATGGAGCCCTCCCTGCAGCATGGAGGTGCCCCGAATTCCAGCAGGGAATCATGGACAGTGGAGTCTTTATTCACAGCCCCGCTGGATACCATGGGGGCCGCCAGAGGACGCCACAGGGAGGCTCAAGGAATATTTTCCCTACAGCCTGGAAGTACGTCCCAGTCACACTGACAGAAGAAATGACGTACTTCCGGGTTGAAGAAAAGGAGTCTTCATCCGACCCAGAAGTGTTGCAAAGTCACATGGACAGAGAGAGAGAGAGAAACACTTCCGGGTCAAGGACTTTAAAAGGACGGTGGGAGATCCCAGCAGAGAGCCGAGTTGGGAGGAAGGGTGACTGAGCTGCTGGGAGGTGTGGAGGATTACTGAGTATTGTATTGATTAGTGATTGTTTATGAGTATTGTGAAGTGGAGGGTGCTTTGTGCACTGTATAATTGTAAAAATAAAATTATTGGGACTTTTATCTGGTGTCTGGCATCTGGTCTGAGGGTTCAAGGGGACGACAGAACCCCCTATCTGTCAGAGCACTTATATATAAGTAATTGAGAGCAATCCAGTATATCCATTATAATCAAGAAGACAGACCATTGCCGGCTCCTAGATTACTATGGTGCAAAGAAATTTCATAAAACTTGTCCTGTGAACCACAGAAAGATTCAGTTGTCCTTGAGGCAGCAAACCCAGTGAAAGCAAAGCCCATAAAGTCTATAAAAATAAATCCAAATCAGTGCATATATACAATATATACAATAAAATCAGGAGTGGTCTCCCCTAGACTTTCTCGTATACTCAGATATGGGGATGGATATTTGAGGAATAAACCATGAGACAATGATTATATTTTTATATTATGTACATTAAAGAACCATCAACAACAAATCAAATCAAATGAATAATATATTGAACAATTATTATAAAAGTAAAGTTGAATAAATCAGACTCTGCAGCTGCAATTGGCCAGTGTCTTCAGGATGGTGAATTTTTATTTTTGACTTTATCTTTTACAATTTTAACCCCCTCCATTGTCAACTTACCATAGTTCATCAATTAATTAATGGACAGATATTGTTGGTTTCCTTTTATGTTTAATTTGTTTCTTTATTGTTCTTTGTGCGTTATAACAAATATGCATTTTTATGTTTTTATGTGTACCCATTCTGTATTTTGTAATTAGTGTAATCTATACTGTTATTTTAACTGAGAATTGTTCACAGCGCTCTACGCCTGCACTCAGTGAAGAGCGCAATACAAAAAATAAGTTGTACTGTACAGGGGATGGAAACAACAGATTTACAACTTACCTAATACATTCATTTTAAACTTGTTCTTAAAATGAACCACATATTTTCATGAGAAAACAAATAACATTAAAAGAAATCATAGGCACACATTCTTGACATGCTATCCTGTTTTTCAGTTGCCTGACGCAATAATGCATATGCGGTTGTATAAAAAAAGAAATGATTTCTTATGATTTCTTTTCTATTCCGCCAAATTTCAGAAGTACATCTACCAGATTTGACATCCGTAGTCCACAGCAGTCCATGAGATAACAAGGAACGGTAAATATGGAGAACATATTTAGAAACGGAAACTAACAGCTGGCTTGAAATTTGCAAAGTTCCTTTTCACTCTAAAAATATTTTTCTGGATTTGCTTAACTTTATGTAGCTGTAGATAGCAATACTAACGAATTATCTAACATAATAAATATTCAAATTATATGAGAACTGTTTAATTTTTTAAGTGTGTAGTCATTCAATTATTACCACATAAGGTAATCATGTTTACGGAAGCTCTGCACCGCACAATGAAAAAACGTATGAGATAACCCTTATCTCGTACGTACAGGATACTTTTACGTACATATGAGATGTTTTCACGTATGTTTAGGATACCCAAAGCAAACTTTTTTAGTCTAGCTTTTTCTTGTATGTATGTGAAAGTATCCTGTACGTATGAGACATTTTCACGTATGTACGAGATAAGGGTTATCCCATAAGTTTTTTCACTGTACAGTTCACAGCTTCTGTACAAGTTATTTTTTAGTTGAGTGCATTTTTCAAGCAATAACATTAATTGGTACTTTAGAGACAAAGAAAAAATGCTTTTCTGATGTAGGGTGGGTAACATGCATTTAAATTTCATAAATCAGCTTCCACAATCCCACAAATCTCAAGGCATTTGGAAAAAAATCAATTTACTGAAAGTCTTTAACTTTCTTTCCAAGTATACAAAGGTATGGGCGTACTTTGGAGTGTGTTGTCAACAAAAGGGGCACTTCTTGATGCTAATTATTTTACTTTTTGCAAATCTGGGATAGTTATGTACATACATCTTTATTATTTTAGGTTAAATCAACTTAAATTAACTGGGCAGAGAGAAAATGGGAATACCATGCGGATTAGAAAAGTATTAATTTTGAGTTAAGATTAACATAGAATTATCGAGTAAGAACAACGGTCCGTATGACAGATTATGCTTCTGTTGAAAGAAAATATTCTGATTGTTTTGTTCAAACACAAATTAATTTTGTTAGTGTGACATCTAACAAATTTAAGTCAATGTAACTAGAGTAATTGCAGCAAATATAACTATTTTAAAATTAAATAATCTAAATTAAATATATACATTGAACAACCCCAGTAGTTTTTTTTTTTTGAGTGTACAGTCTTTAGTTAATAGCATCACTAGTGATCCACTCCATTGTGTAATTTTTTTTAATCTAAAATGAAGATTTTTTTAATTTTTTGTTTGGGGTTCAACACATAAATGATCAGAAAAATAACTGTTCTCTATATCTATGTGTTATGAAGAGCCTTCACTGAGTGTGACTGATGAAGCTGTGCTGAAGATAAGAGTGACAACCTCCACCGCAGGGCTGTGTGATTAATGCACTGATTTAATGGCATGTTTTAAAAAATGTTTCTCATGATATTCTTTAACTTGCTTCCAAGTTGAACGAATTCAAGTAATGTCATTCAAATGTCATTTTTTCTGTCGCATACAAAGACAGAAGGCGGGCACAGACATTTGAGATTATTTGACAAAATGTTTCTTGCTATTGTTACCTTTTATGATGAAAATAAATAATTGAGAACTTGCGTCGGTTTACCTCATAACACAGAATGAGGCTCACTCTGTGTGTGTGTGGTGAAATGATGCCAGCTTACTGGCTGTATATTGTACAGTATACTGTATATAAATATAAAACATTTTTTTAACATGTAGTACATTTTAAATATTTAGCATACATGCCATAAAATAATATAAAATAACACATTGAATAACAATAGATTACGTTTGAGTTAAATATTATGGAAGAGTGAAAAGTTAACATTTTGACAAAGGGCCAGGCTGGTATGCCAATCATCTCCTCATGTCTGCCCCATCTGTGCATTCACCAGTGCATAGTAAACACCATTGAGGTCGAGGAGCTGATGGTGCTTTCCCTGCTCCACTATCTTCCCATTCTGGAACACTGCTATCTTGTCGGCATTCTGGATGGTGGATAGTCGATGTGCTACAATTATACAGGTCCTACCCTCTCTGGCTTTGTCTAAGGCCTCCTGTACAATCTGGTGAAAAGAAAAGAAAACACTTTAGCCAAGGAGTCATTTTAGCCTAGTAGGCTAATGGCGAACCCTAAGATCTAATGCCACTTATGAAAATTAAAATGTATACTCTGCCTGTGGAGAATTTAACATAGTTATCTTTGTTAAATCAGCAGCGGCCCACCTCCTTCCTTTATACATGTTATCAAAGGCATTTTTTACCCACCAGAATTTACATTGTTTCCAATAGAAACAAACACTTTACCGTAAGCCCCACCTGAAACTGTGAATGTAAAAAAGTGGAGGGCCTTGAATGCAACAGGAATCTAAAGCGCTATGTTGTTGGAGGTCCTGGTTGGGTTACCCTTAACAGATGGGATTTAGGGATAGGGGACCAGAAATAATGATCCAAAAATTGACTCGTGATTGTTCAAACAAGCATCATTGAATACCACATGGAACAAAAACACTGGCCCCACATACTGCCGGGCTGTTGTCTGGCTCTCTATAAATCTGGCATACGTGATTGTCAGTGGATACATAGGTGGATGTCCGCATTTATTAGTTTTGGTTTTTTTTTAGATTAGATTCAATTTTATTATCATTGTTCAGATACAACAAAGTGCAGTTTAGCATCTAACCAGAAAGTGCAAGTAGTAGAGTAAGGTTTAATAAGGCAGCATGCAAATGAGAATATAAATCTATATAATAATAAAATTTTCAGGTAGTAGGATATACAAGGAAGAGTATGTAAGTATGAATACTGATCAGCAAGTACAGATAACATGGTATGAATACAGTTAGGTCCATAAATATTTGGACAGAGACAACTTTTTTCTAATTTTGGTTCTGTACATTACCACAATGAATTTTAAATGAAACAACTCAGATGCTGTTGAAGTGCAGACTTTCAGCTTTAATTCAGTGGGTTGAACAAAACGATTGCATAAAAATGTGAGGCAACTAAAGCATTTTTTTAACACAATAACTGGAAATAAAATGTTCATTTCTAATATTTGGTTGAAAACCCTTTGCTGGCAATGACAGCCTGAAGTCTTGAACTCATGGACATAACCAGATGCTGGGTTTCCTCCTTTTTAATGCTCTGCCAGGCCTTTACTGCAGCGGCTTTCAGTTGCTGTTTGTTTGTGGGCCTTTCTGTCCGAAGTTTAGTCTTCAACAAGTGAAATGCATGCTCAATTGGGTTAGGATCAGGTGACTGACTTGGGCATTCAAGAATTTTCCACTTCTTTGCTTTAATAAACTCCTGGGTTGCTTTGGCTGTATGTTTTGGGTCATTGTCCATCTGTATCGTGAAATGTCGCCCAATCAATTTGACTGCATTTAGCTGGATTTGAGCAGACAGTATGTCTCTGAACACCTCAGAATTCATTCGGCTGCTTCTGTCCTGTGTCACATCATCAATAAACACTAGTGTCCCAGTGCCACTGGCAGCCATGCATGCCCAAGCCATCACACTGCCTCCACCGTGTTTTACAGATGATGTGGTATGCTTTGGATAATGAGCTGTTCCACGCCTTCTCCATACTTTTTTCTTGCCATCATTCTGGTAGAGGTTGATCTTGGTTTCATCTGTCCAAAGAATGTTTTTCCAGAACTGTGCTGGCTTTTTAGATGTTCTTGAGCAAAGTCCAATCTAGCCTTCCTATTCTTGAGGCTTATGAGTGGCTTACACCTTGCAATGCACCTTCTGTATTTACTTTCATGCAGTCTTCTCTTTATGGTAGACTTGGATATCAATACACCTACCTCTTGGAGAGTGTTGTTCACTTTGTTGGCTGTGGGGAAGGGGTTTCTCTTCACCATGGAAATGATTCTGCGATCATCCACCACTGTTGTCTTCCGTGGACGTCCAAGTCTTTTTGCGTTGCTGAGTTCACCAGTGCTTGCTTTCTTTCTCAGGATGTACCAAACTGTAGATTTTGCCACTCGTAATATTGTAGCAATTTCTCGGATGGGCTTTTTCTGTTTTCGCAGCTTAAGGATGGCTTCTTCCACCTGCATGGAGAGCTCCTTTGACCGAATGTTGTCTGTTCACAGCAAAATCTTCCACATGCAAGCACCAAACCTCAAATCAACTCCAGGCCTTTTATCTGCTTAATTGATAAAGACATAACAACGGATTTGCCCACACCTGCCTATGAAATAGCCTTTGAGTCAATTGTCCAATTACTTTTGAGCCCCTGCTTTAGTTGCTTCACATTTTTATGCAATCTTTTTGTTCAACCCACTGAATTAAAGCTGAAAGTCTGCACTTCAACTGCATCTGAGTTGTTTCATTTAAAATTCATTGTGGTAATGTACAGAAACAAAATTAGAAAAAAGTTGTCTCTGTCCAAATATTTATGGACATAACTGTAAATATAGATAAATGAAATATGTACAGAATAGATATGTGTAAGCAGATGAAAATATACAGAGTACAGTCAGAAGTTATTAATATTTAGAAAGGTCAGCTATTCAATGGTAAAGGTTTAGAGTTCAGAATGATGATGGTGTGGGACTGAAAGCTCTTATAGCACCACCCTGATGGGATGAAGGCAAACAGTCCATGGTTGGGATGAGAAGCAATCCTTGATGATACTACGACCCCGTTTCAGACACTGTGTAAGCTGCAGGTCAGCGATAGTCAGCAGTGGGTTGCTGATGATGTGCTGAGCAGTTTTCACCACCCGTTGCAGGGCCTTCCTGTCAGCTATGGTGCAGCTGACATACCACACAGTAATGCAGTTAGTTAATATACTCTCAATGGTGCAGTGGTAAAAGTTCAACAGAATCTGAGGAAACAGGCAGGCTTTCTTTAGCCTTCACAAAAAGTAAAGTCATTGTTGCACTTTTTTAACCAGATTGGAAGTGTTTATTGTCCAAGAAAGGTCCTTGGAGATGTGGACACCCAGGAATTTGAAGCTGAAACACACTCCACCTCAGCCCCATTTATATGGAAGGGACCGAGTCTGCTGCCTTTAGTTTTCCGGTAATTCACAATGAGATCTTTGGTCTTCTTGGTGCTGAGGGCGAGGTTATTGTCAGTACACCATGTTGCTAGGTGCTTAACCTCATCTCTGTAGGCTGACTTGTTGTTGTCACTAATCAGTCCTACAGTATTTCCGTGGTGTTTTCTGCAGACACATTCATGGGTGAAGACAGAGGGAGAAGTGGGATGAGTACACAGCCCTGTGGAACACCAGAATTCAGGATCAAGGTAGAGGATGTGTGGTTGTTTAACCCTGCAGACTGGGGTCTGTTGGTTAGAATGTCCAGTGTCCAATTACAAAGAGGGGTGCTAATTACGAAGTTGTTGAGTTTATTTACCAAATTGGAGGGGATGATGGTGTTAAATGCTGAGCTAAAATCAACAAATAACAACCTGATGTAGGAGTTATTGTTGTCCAAATGAGTCTGGGCAGTATGAAGATCTGAGGATATGGCACCCTCCTCCACTGACCTATTGGGATGATTGGTAAACTGGTAGGAATCTAATGTGGGAGGCAGACAAGATTTGAAGTGGGCCAGAACCAGTCTCTCAAAGCACTTTGTGATGATGGGAGTGAGTGCAACAGAGCAGCAGTCATTCGGACTCCTTGGAGAGGATAGTTTAGGTACTGGTACAGTTGTTGTGGACTTAAATCATGCATAAATACCAGCCTGGGTCACAGACACATTGATGACGCTACTGTAGACCTTAGGCAGTTGCCCAGCGCAGCCCTTAAGCATGCACCCAGGAATGCCATCAGGACCAACAGCCCTGCGTGTATTCACTTTGCTCAGTGCAGACTGTACATCAGAGTACAGTAAGGTGAGGTGGTAAGTCCGAGGAGCTGGTCGCCTGAAAAAGGGGTAGCTTTGTTTGCAAGTGTTTTATTTTCCTGATCAAAACAAGCATAAAAGTTATTTAGCTCATCAGAAAGGGAGGCATTACTTGTTGTTGAGGTTGGATTTACCTTTCCGTATTCTGTGATGGTCTGGAAACCTTACCACCTATATCAGGGGTCGGAGTTTTTGAAATGATCCTCACTTAGTTGCTTGTATTTCTGTTTTGCTCTCCTGATGTCCTTTTTCAGGTTGGCTCTGTATGTGCTTAACCTTTAAGGAGGAGTCGAACCTCTCTATTCATTCCAAGGTTTCTGGTTAGGGAAGGTCTTAATCTGTTTGTATGTTGTGATTTCATTAATGCTTGTATTGATGTAATCTTGGACAGAAGAGGTGTACCTTTCAATGTCCACTTCCAGGTCCCAAGTGGCATTGCTGGCAAACAAACTCCAGTCTGTGTACTGAAACTTTGCTGTAAAGCAAGTTTGCCTCTTCAGGGCAGACTTTCACCGTTCTCACTAAAGGTCTCATATATCTGATAAGTGGTGTGTATTTACAGAGGAGGAGCCGGGAGAGGTGATTTGATTATCCAAGGTGGGGGAGCGGAAAGGCCTTGTAGGCTTCAGTAATGTTTGTACATAAGTGATCTAAGATCTACTTGGGTGGGGCAGGAGACATATTGATGAAACTTGGGGTTTATACTACTAAAGGTGCAATGGACTGAAATCACCCACAGTAATGAAAGCCCCACCTGGATGTGCTGTTTGTTCCCTGCTAACAGCAGCATGCAGTTCTTTCATTGTAAGCTTAGCGTTGGCATCCGGTGGTACATACACAGCAATGATAATAATATAGCTGAATTCCCGAGGTAAGTAAAAGGGTCTACACTTAATCAAATATTCCAGATCAGCAGAGCAATGACTTTCCGTTACAACATTGTCTCCAAACCAAGTGTTGTTCACATAAATGCACAGACCTCCACCTTTGATCTAAACGGTGTTGTCTATTGTTCTGTCGGCCCTGAAGACAGTGTGCCCCTCCAGCTCAATAGCGATGCCCAGGATACTTTTATTTAACTATGTTTCTGTAAAAATCATAATGTTGTTAATCCATGTGTATGAGGTGACCCATAGTCGTAGTTTGTCTAGTTTGTACGCTACAGACTGAACACTGGCGAGAAAAATGCTCGGCAAAGGTAGATGATGGGGATTTGCTGAAGCCTCACCCCAATAACTCCATGCTTTCTTCTCCTTTGTTTACGATCTCGCCTACCTGTTGGCAGAGCTGATTCACTAGACAATGGTGTTCTGGCTATCTCAGGAGGTATTTGAATATTGTCCAGTGCTGTGTTTTTACAAAGGGATCCTACGTTCAAAAGTTCTAATTAGCTACACAATATATACAACGTATTAACTTACAATTAAATGACGCACTGGATCTTGAACAAAATATTCAAGTTGAAAATCGGAGTATAATTGTATAATTTGTTGAGGGCTTGATTCAACATCTCACCAAAAATCAAAGAAAAACTTGAAATCACAGTCTGATACAACTTGCGTGAATTTCAGCATGGCAACTCGTAATGTGACTCAGTAGTGTCTATGGCTCCAGCGTGCCTGTATGCACTTCCAACAATGTCTAGGCATGCTTCTGATGAACAAGCTGATGGTGTCCTGGGGGATCTACTCCCAGACCTGGATCAGGGCATCAAGGAGGTACTGGACAGTCTGTGACACTACTTGGTGGCATCAGATGCACCAATACGTAACATTGCAGAGATTCTCAATTGAATTCAGGCCTGGGGAATGTGTGGGCCAGTCAATTGCATCAAAGCCTTTGTCATCCAGGAACTGCCTACACACTCTGTCCACATGAAGCCGGGTATTGACCTACACCAGGAGGAACCCAGGGCCTACTGCACCAGCAGAAGGTCTAACAATGGCTCTGAGGATTTCATCCTGGTACATAACTGCAGTCAGGGTACTGTTTCTGAGCACGTTGAGGTCTGCGTGACCCTGCAAGGTATGCCTCCCCAGACCATCACTGGTCCACCACCAAACTGGTCATGCTGGATGATGTTGCTTGCTGCATAACGTTCACCACGGCATCTCCAGACTTTTTCACATCTATCATATGTGCTCAGTGTGAACCTGCTCTCATCTGTGAAGAAAATGGGGCACCAATGGCGGAGCTACCAGTTGTGGTATTTTCTTGCGAATGCCAATTGAGTTGCACGGTGATGTGCTGAGAGCAAAGATCCCACTAGAGGATGTCAGGCCCTCAAGCCACCCTCATGGAGTCTGTTTCTGACAGTTTAGTCAGAAACATGCACACTAGTAGCCAGCGGGAGGTCATTTTGTAAGACTCTGGCAATGCTCATCTTGTTCCTTCTTGCACAAAGGAGCAGATACCAATCCTTGACTGGGCTGATGCCATTCTACAGCCCTGTTCAGCTTTCCTCATGTAATGGCTCATCTACTGGTATCTCCTCCATACTCTTGAGACTGTTCTAGGAGACACAGCAAACCTTCTTGTGATGGCACATATGGAGCTGGACTACCTGTGCAAAATGAATCGGTTACAGGTACCACCTCATGCTACCAGTAGTGACAAGGACACTAGCAAAATTGAAAACTAGAGAAGAATCACACAGGAAGGATAAGGAGCGAGTGCAATTGTCTATGGCCACCACCTGAAAAACCATTCTCTTTTTGGGGGTTGTCTCCAATGCACATGTGGTCAACTTTCATTTGCAACAAAGCAGGTGAAGCTGATTCATAATCTCTTATTCTCCTTAACTGGACAGACTATTATCCCTGAAGCTTAACCAACTTGGTGTTATACTGAGATGATTAAATATTCCCTTTTGAGCAGTATATTAGACAAAGAGTACATCTATCCGTTCATTCTCTGTTACTAGAATTGTGGACATCAAGGGAATGGCTCAGGGGTGAAGATGCCAGTCTATCATAAGGGAAATCTTGACACAGATAGTAACTGGACTGGGTCTGTGGCCAAGAGATGTCCATAATGATATCCTGTGCATCCATTCATCTAGTTAAACTACTTGTTGTTATATTATTAGATTTGCAAGGTTAATATTTTACTTGCATGGTGGCGCATTGGTAGCACTGCTGACTTGCAGTTAGGAGACCTGGGTTCGCTTCCTGGGTCCTCCCTGCGTGGAGTTTGCATGTTCTCCCCATGTCTGCCTGGGTTTCCTCTGGGTGCTCCGGTTTCCTCCCACAGTCCAAAGACATGCAGGTTAGGTGCATTGGCGATTCTAAATTGTGCTTGGTGTGCGTGTGTGTGCGTGTGCCCGGCGGTGGGCTGGTGCCCTGCCTGGGGTTTGTTCCTGCCTTGCGCCCTGTGTTGGCTGAGTTTGGCACCAGCAGACCCCTGTGACCCTGTAGTTAGCATGTAGCGGGTTGGATAATGGATGTATCGATATTTCACTGTTTGTACTATTGTGTATAACAATTCCAAAGCTACCACATATAATTCAAGGCACAAGTGTATCTCAGCTGAACTTGGTGTCTGGGTAAAACCACACATTTTGAGATGTGGACAGAAAAACTGGAGCACTAGCAGAACACCCTCAAAAACACAAGGAGAAAATGCAAACCCTACACCTATGGAAACCAGGCATGGGCCTTAAACAAAGGGCACTGAGCGGCTTGTAACTGATTGTCAAGCTTGTGGTAAAAGCCAAAATGTGAGTGTGACATGGCGATCCAGTGGTAATTCCCAGCAAGAAGATCATCTTTGAACTTTGCTGCAGCTACAAACAGCAAAAGATGAACTTAGTACTGTAAGTTCCATCTTTTCTCTACCTACTGACAGGACAATTATGTATTATGTACATCCATCAGTATTTAGTTTTTCCTGCTTACAGTACAGATTGCCTCACTTACCAAAAATAGTTAACTTAAAGTTGATGGGAAAAAATGCACTTAGCACCATGTTAGGAACCTGATGGTGGTTAGGCAAACCAAACATTGGTTTGGATTGGTTTGTGTAGGTAATTTGGCCATTTCTGATTCATCTTCATTCTGAAGGCTGAAATGTAACCAGAGCGTAACAGGTAACAGAGATAGGGGTCCAAGACATCAATTTTTATCCAGAACTTGAACTCCGTATTCAGCAGCACATCTGTTGAGGCTCACACAAGAATGGTGCTCACCATTAGCGATTATGTATTGTGAGATGCAAGAATTCCAAAAAATGTAAACTCGGCAGTTAAAGCAAATACTTCCCAGGTGCCAAGGCTTCCAACACTGAGGCTAAATTGGGCTAATTGGCCAACTGGCTCCTGTGCCAGTCCTGACAAGAATTGAACCCACCTTGAACATGGCAACTATCAGTTCCATGGTTTGTTCACACACACACCTTGTGAACCAGTTTATAATGGTAAATGAACATCCATGTTTTTGGGATGTGGGAAGAAAGCTGGAGCACTAAAGAAACATCCTGGCAAATTCCACACTGACTATAACTAGACATACTGTAGGCTTCAAACCCAGGGCATTAGATACACAGGGCTGTGCCACAGTGCCCCCCCACACAGAGTGTTTCTATTCGTTGTTATACATTATGCTGCTTTTATGCCAAATGGGTGTGTTAACTTTTTATATTATTTTAAATTCGTAATTAATTTAATGTTTTGTTTTTTTTTGCTACAAGAAGATCACCACAAGAAATTACTGCAAATAAATATTTCATTTTTTTAAAAAAAAGTATCTTAAAACAATTTTGTTCTGTACATTTGAATTTGTGCTTACAATCCACACAAACTCACTCTAAGAAAAATAAATTTTAAAGAAAAAAAAAAGAAATAATAAAACACCAGTACCTTTTCACTTTCTGTGTCCAAAGCAGATGTTGCTTCATCTAATAGGAGGATCTTGGGTTTCCTGACCAAGGCCCGAGCAATCGCAACTCTTTGTTTCTGCCCACCAGACAACTGTGCACCTTTGTCTCCTGCATCTGTGTTGTATTTCTAGAAAAAGAAAAACAGTATTTTACAGTTTTTTCTAGTATTGGTACAGCTTTGTGGACCATGAATATACCTTATTTTAATCTAGTTAAGCCTAAACCTGACTTTGCATTTTCTTTACAATTATTACACAATACACAGGAATAACTTATCAACTGTGCTCTCAAAAACAGATACAGCCCACAGAAGCTAATTATAATATCTGCAACAGCCATTATGCCTACAACCCCCTCACACCTCCCCATGTTATAGCAGAGACTGTTACTTCACATGCCTCAAACGTACTGTTTAAAACAACAACAACAAGAACAACAACAACAAACTGGTCATACATTAAATAACTACTTCTCAAAACCTGCCAACTTCCTTTACAATTAACCTACCACATTTTCACGGCTTGTAAGCCCTTGGCACTAACAATTCTACAAACTCAACATCAACAAATACATCCATCCATCCATCCATTATCCAACCCACTACATCCTAACTACAGGGTCATGGGGGTCTGCTGGATCCAATCCCAGCCAACACAGGGCGCAAGGCAGGAAACAAACCCGGGCAGGGCGCCAGCCCACCGCAGTCAACAAATACATTTGGCACAAAAAGTTTGTGAGCTAAGTGATTCTTGGTCATCAGGTGGGCATTCTTTTCTAATACATGATGTTTTGTCAAAATTAAGACTCACAATATCAAGAAGGCTTCGACAGTACACGTGTCCAATATATCTGTATCCCCTTCCCCACCTACTAACAAACACTAAACACACATTAGTCAGTGCAGCTCACCTGGCATTGGCTCTCTGCTCAGGTGACTTTTTCCCGACCATAACCACAGCCATCTGCTTGTGTCCTCCACCACATTTGCCATCTTTTGTATGGTCTGTTTAGAATCATTTTGAGAGGACCTGAGTTCACATATGAACTTGCTCATTGATCTCATATCAACCAATCTGACCAACACTTTCCCATTACAGCTGCCTGATATCTGTTGCAAGCTCATTCTTAATGGTCCTTATTTCACTAATATTCCACATGTAGAAATACAGTGAGCTGCTGCTGCAACTACAAAACCATGTCTGGGCTCACATTAGTTGTTATAATATCCCAGGGATAACAAGCTTATTTTCCAGTTCCACCGACAATCTCCAATTATTCATAACACTCAGTTGACCAGAGCTACCTCTAAGTAGGTCACCCCTCTCCTTTTCATGAACAAAGTTTATTATTAGAACATTAGAAAGATTTAGTTCACCAGTTCTATCCACTTAATTCCTCCAAAACAGCATCAAATTATTGTGGTATAGCAGGTCCGTGGCTCAGAATAAAAGGCCAGTTTTTAAATAAATAATCGCTGTACTCGCGGCTTAAAGAGGAGGCGTGGTAGTGCGGCCGGAGCGGTTCTTGGAAATAATGTGGTACGGGCGTTTCCTTGCTTTAGTGCACAGGTGAGGAATCGTCCATATCCGTAATTGAGGCTGGGAGCTGCTAATCGCCACACCTGTGCCACATCTCCATTATAAATAGGAGAACCACGAGTGTGAAGGAGAGAAAGAAAAGACGAGAAAAAGAAAAGGACAGAGTTTAAAAAGGAGAAAAGGCAGAGTATTAACACCCTTGAAGAACCCCTCTCATTAAAAATGGGTTCCCATAGGTTGCATGGGGTCACTCAAACGGTTTTGTAATTATTTATCATTTACACTACTTTCTAAGAAAACTGAGGACTTTTACCACCCAACACTGTATCACAGCCACAAGAATAATTCAATATCATATATATAAGCATTTGAATCTTTTTCTGTGTGTGCCATACATGTAGTTCATCTTCTGGTTGACAAGGTGGTTGATAAAAGACGCAATTGACCAGGTGGTTTTCCACTGCTGTGCAGCCTTCTCTGTACCACTAAAAGTTAATTTAAAGTTTAATAAGGGTTTTACACACTGCAGTCTGACTGAGGTATCCTTCTTTATGAAAAGTTTCTCCTAGATTTTTTGCTTTTTAAATATACTTTACATTCTAAACAATAGAAAGTACCCCAGGCACTCTCCTTGTGGATCTTCATGCCATTTGCCGACGATGCTATTCTTAAAATGCTTGAATTTACAGATAACTTTGATGCATTCATCCCTCATATATAAGTACCGTCAATTTTTATTATATGTTTTTTGAATTAAAGTAATGCAAAATCAGGATTTTTACGCAAACATTACATCGAGCCTTCAATCCAGTAATATATCTACAATATAGGTTTATTACTTTGCTGTCATTTTGAAGAACTGTTTGAAGAAGTGACTGGACTGGCGTCCCATCTAGGGTTGACTCCTGCAGTGCTGGGATTCACTCCGTCTCTGATTACCCTTTGTTAGGTAGGTTAAATAATGGACAAATGGATGAGTAAGAGTAATTTCATTCCCATTGTTAGAGTCCTTCAGCTGCTTAGGTATTTTGGTGTGGATGAAAATTCAATAATAAATTCAACATCAGTCTCAAATTTAGTAAAGATGATGAAAAATAGGAAAAGGGGCTGTAACATTGATTTCTGCAGGTTTCAAATTCATTTGAGTTGGCTAGTATGTATTTTTAAGAAGGAATCATCACATAACTTTCTAAGTGTTTAAAGTAACTGCACTTTTTAGATTATGTGCAGAATGTTTCACGCTGTATTATGCTGTTGTGGGGATGCTGTTAAGACTTTCATGTGCTTTCGTTCTCATGTCTCTAAACAATGCCTTTTCCGAAAAATAAGCATAAAACCAAATCGTGCCCATATGTGTGAATGTAATAATCTTGGAAAGGTTAAGGATCATGAAATGATACATGGCTACTGAATTGTCTCCTCCCTGTACTCTTTCTTCTGACAGACTCTGGCATAAATATGCTATGCCCACACATGGTTCTCTAATTACTATCCTGAAATTTGAATCCAATTTCCACCACAGCATTTCAGTTTATTAATGAATTCTTTAATAGTAAAATTCAAGATAAGATTCAACCAAATAATTAAATCGTATTATGCTGAAGTTCCAAAAGCTCTCTTTAACTCCATTCCTAGCTCTTGTTGTAGGGAGTGGGATTTCTAATAACTTCAAATATTCAAATATTATGTCTATTTATAACAACAGTTATTTTCAAAAAAGTTTAAAGTAATCCGTTTATTTTGGATTTTTAATTTTAACCAATGTAAGAGTTATACAAACTTTTGAATCCAAACTTAATAAATAATAATGTTTACACTAGATAATCATAAATGCAAATACATGCTGGTTTCAGTATATTCATGTTTAATGTTCACTAATTTGGTGGCACAGTGGGCTGGAGTGATCTGTGGGAAGTTTATGTGCTCTGCTTAAGTTTTTGCTCCAAGTTTTTGGGTGGAGTGGTGGCTCTGAGGCTAAGGATCTGCACTGGCATCCCAAAGGTTACCAGTTCAAATCCCCATCACTGCCAAAAGAGATGTTACTCTGCTGGGCCCTTGAGCAAGGCCCTTAACACTAGAATTACCAGAGCCTACAAAAAAACTCATAGATCTGTCCCACCTTAAATTGCTTCTCACCTCTCTGTTGACATCTTTTGTCCTGTAAATGTGTGGATAAACAGCAATCAGTCTGCTATCACATCCCCCACCGGCACACAGTTTTCTCAGCTCAAGTCTGTTTACCTGCGTGTCAGTTGCTTGGGGTTGTATAGAGTGAGAAGTCAAGCAAAATCACACCTTTTATAAATACTATATCGTTATTTGGAACACATGCATTTCATGTGTGTTCCATGTCTACAACGATCTATGTAAACACATCGTTAAAACAGAAACGTGTTTCACGTTTTAGTAATAATTGACATTGACACACATTTACTACGACTGCTTCGGTGGCGCAATGGTATCAACTGTAGGCTGGTAATCAAAAATTCACAGGATCGATCTCCAATGCTTCCGTTTTGAGAAATGAGCTGCTTTTATTCTTACTATTTTAGAATAAAAACATACATTTGATTTCAGTCTGTAACAGCTGGTGTAAATGTATGATACTTGTAAAGGTTAGCTTTGTTTTTTTTTTTTTTCAGTTTCATTCTCTCAGTCGTGTTCACAAACCTACCCTACCCCCCCCATCTGACACTGCTGTTTTCACATAAAGACGCGCTATAGCTCTGCAGTCTATTTGTGACTTTGCGCTGTAGGATGCTTGCGAACTGAAGTGTCTGTGTGCACTTTTCCTGGCATTACACATGTATTTTTTGAGCATGCCCGTTTTGTGACCAAAATCTCAGAAAGTCTTTCTCCCGTGGGACGATTGGGATCTTTTCCTAAATAAGGAGTGGCATTGCACATGTACTTTGTCTCCAAATCTGCCGCAATCCAAACCTTTGTGCCATATTTGTCAGGCTTGGTCACAATGTATTGTAAAAAAAGGACAACGGACCTTGGTTGGAAACAGTTGCTCATCAACTGTAATATGTTGCCCTGGGTTGTAACTCAGAACACAGTTCTCAACAAAATGTTGCCAGATGTCTGAAATTGCATCAAATCAGTTGTTTTTCACACGTTCTGCACGGGTGTCTTTGTTGTCAAAGCATTTATCTCCATTCCTTTGACAAGAACAGCGATGACTACAGTTGGTGCTGTGGCTGATGCCTTTGTTATACCGGCAATCAAAGATACGATGCCCCGCCACCGCCATCAGACTATCATGCGGCATTTGCGCTTTGACAACAAAGACATAATAAAAGGTGTGATTTTGCTTGACTTCTCACTCTATACAACTCCAAGCAACTGACACGCAGGTAAACAGACTTAAGCTGAGAAAACTGTGCGGGGTGGGGGGATGTGATAGTAGGCTGCTTGCTGTTTGGTGCTTATCCACACATTTAAAGGACAATAGATGCTGACGGAGAGGTGAGAAGCGATTTAAGGTGGGACAGATCTACAAGTTTTTTCGTAGGCTTTGGTAATTCTAGTGTTAATCTTCAATTGCTCCAGGGGCACTGTACAATGGCTGACCCTGCGCTCTGACCCCAAAGGTTATGCGAAAAAATGCATTTCACTGTTGTCCTGTATAACGATGTATGTGACAAATAAATAAATAAAGAATTATTACAAATTCACAAAAATCTACAGCAGAGATCTAAATTAATCACAGTGCATGTGTAATGAACTGGAGCCTCGCACCTAGTGTTGCCAGGGTAAGCTTTGGTTCCCCGGGTTCCAGAATTTGATTCAGTAGGTTTGAGGATAAGATGAGATGAAACTAAGGTTTATTGCTTTCTTTGTTGCTGTTCAGTAGTGTCTACCTGTTGCATTGACACATCTGGTTAGCTAAAGTGATTTCACCTTAAGCTTGAATTAAAATGCATAAGAAAGATCAGGTCATGTCAGGTTGGGGAGCATGCACTGGTGCAGCATGTTGCCGCACGCACCACATGATGAAACAGTTCGGGATCCTGGTTCACAACCCTCAAGGCAGACATACGGTCCAGTCCCACCCTCTGGAAATGACCATCTATCTGCCGCAGCCAGGTGTTACGTTGTCGTCCCCTTGGCCTGGTCCAGCCACTCAGGCCCTCAACAATGAGGATCCTGTGAGCTTGATCACCCTCAGGGAATCGCACCATATGGCTGTAGTGCCATAGCTGATGCTCTCCCACAATGCAGGTAATATGCCTCATTTGGGACTTCGGTTATACAACACAAAGTCAAACCAGCGGTACCCAAGAATTCACTGAAGAGACACAGTACCAAAGTAGTCCAGTCTCTGTCTCAGGTCAATGGACAGCATCCATTCTCTCCACAGACAGACACACTGCTGATGGCTGTGCCAAAGAGGTCATTAAAGGCCTGGATCTTGTTTTTTATCCAGGACACTTGAAAGCCCAAACACTCAGACTCCTCATTCAGTCTCTCAAGAGTCCCGATCAGGGAATCCATTGACTCTGTGAAGATCATAGCATCATCAGCAAAGTCAAGATCAGTGAATTTTTCTTCACTAACAGATGCCCCACAGCCACTGGACCCCACAACCTTGCCCAAGCATTGAACAGAAGAGGAGCAAGAACACACCCCTGACGAACCCCAGAAACAACTGGGGAAAAACGCAGAGGTTCTGCCTCCACTCTGCACAGCACTCACAGTGCCAATGTACAGGCTGGCCATGACATCCAGCAACTTTGAGGGGATCCTGCAAAGTCTTAGGATGTCCCACAGGGCAGCTTGATCAACTGAGTCGAACGCTTCATGAAAATCGACAAAGGCTGCAAAGAAACTCTGCTGATATTTGTGTCTGTGCTCCATGAGAACCCTCGGTTCCAGGATGTGGTCGATGGTAGACTTCTAAGGCGTAAAACCAGATTGCTCTGGTCACTGGTAGGTGAGCAAGTGATCACATGACCTATTGAGGATGACCCTAGCAAGGACCTTAATCAGCACTGACAGCAGTGTTATCCCCCTGTAGTTGTCGCAATCTAGGAGATTACCCTTTCCTTTCCAGATAGGGATGACAAGTCCCGTTTTCCAGTCAGCTGGGATGATGCCTGTCTCCTAAATGGAAGCAAAGATTGCTTGCAATGCCAGGAGGACAGCCTTACAACCAGCCTGGAGAAGTTCAACCCGGATACCACAGATACCTGCAGCCTTCCCTACCCTCAGCTGGTTCACCACCTGTGCAATCTCAATGCGATTGGGGTGATTCACAGCTAATTGGAGAATCAAACTCAAGAACTGTGAACCCAGAGATATCCAATGTACTAACCAGAGGATCAGCTTTAAACAACTGCTCAAAGTAGCCAGCCCAGCAGGTCACAACTGCAGTGTCATCCGTAAGGACCGTTTAATCTGCCACCCTGACTGCGATTCTCTGAGGAACAGATTCAGATGTGCGTAATGCTTCAATTCCTCTGTAAGCAGGATGTGGGTCTCTAGACCATAGATAGTGTGTCACTTGCTCACAGATTCCTCTAACAAACGCCTCTTTATCTGCCCTCACAGCCGGCCTTCTCAGTTCCCGGTACAGACAAGAATTGCTGTCAACCCATGTGGTGTGACTATTCTTGATGATATCCAGAGTGCCCTTTGAGATGAAACACCTCCTTCTGGGAACACTGGTAACACCAACACAACCCTCAGAAACCTTCAGGGTCTTGTCACAGAAGGTCTCCCACATCACATTAGGATCAGCAGTCACAACCAAGTCCATAAGTACCTTACATAAACTGCGTGCAAACTCATTAGAAACAGCCTGATCTTGGATTCTGGCCAGTTCAAACCTCATTCTCCTATTAGGTGTTAGCTTACTGGACCTAAGCTGGATCTGCAGAATAGCAACAGCATGTCTGAACATGTCAGAATTAAGAAAATGGGCACTTCTGCAGACCCGCAGTTTTGTAATAGCGTCCAGTGTCTGCCCACGAGGATGTGATCAATCTCCTTCACAGCACCAACATTACTGGAGTACCAAGTACAACGATGCGGCTCAGGGTGTTGGAACCAGGAGCCAGCAGCCCCTGACCTTATGCAAAGTCAAGGAACATGGAGCCACTTTCATCACCGTCGCCAGACCCATGAGGACCGACACAATCCTCATAGCCAGCCTTCTCGGTGCCAGTGGTCATGATGAAGTAACCCAAGACTAGAGGAGCATCACCTCGCAGGCACCCATCAACCACCAAGCAAGTTGTGAATAAAATGTCTCCCTCACTAAGACACCACTCACTGCGATTGGAGCATACACTGAGACAACAGACAAAGCACCCACAGAGTGCCTTAATTTGAGTCTCATAATATGCTCATTGAAAGGAGCCAATCCACCACAGTAACAACTACTCCCCGAGTATGACAGCAATCAGAACGACCAGACCCATAAAAGGTGTATTCACCTACAGAGATCTGGCCAGTCTCTGGTCTGCGCACCTCAGAGAGTGCCACCACTGAAATGCGGAGTTTATGAAGCTCCTCCGACAGCAGAGAAAGATGATCATCATACCGGAACGACTAGACATTCCACGCACCTACTGTGATGTGCCGCCTAAAATTGGGACCTGAGTGACACCTCAGCAACACACCAGTTTTGATCCCCAAAAGTTCTGACCCCATTGGCTCTCCAACAGTTTGGACTTCTTGTTTCCCACTCATCCCATTCATGATGCAAGCAGCCTTCCTATGGGCAGCTGCAACAGAGTTACTCTGGCGGAGAGCAAAAAGGAGTCCTGTCTGTCGTCTCAGAGCTGCGTGAAGTTTTTTCATGGTGGCAGGACTGCCAATCCTGCCACCAACCCCCATAATTTCCCTGCAATTTGGAGGACGCCTTGCAAGGCCAGATGAAGTTTAACATCATACCCAGGACATAAGAAAGAATACCATATATTTGTGAGTGGGTCCTGTGGGTATACACATTTTTGCATTTAGCAGAAGTGAGTGCAGAAATTTTCTTATTTATAAGCAGTATAACATTTTCACTAGATTAATGCTGTTATGGCACATCGATGTAATCAATGTAATTGATTATTTAAATTCATCGGTTAGTGCGCCACACCTTGATGCATTGCGTTTTTATCATCTTTCAAGAGATCAATATGGCAGCACCTAGTTCATCTGCAAGTCTTTCTTGTAAAATACCGAAGACTTCAAAGCTAAAGCCAAATAATAATTTGCTCTGTACACACTGTACATGTGAAACCTTTTTTTGGATGAATATTTTATATGGCAAAAAAGATATGATCTATAGGTAATGTACAGTGTTACAGAAAGAGCATATAAAAACCAGGATAACATGTTAGCTAGTGATTATCGTGAGGTTTATGATATGTTACTTTTATCTCACATTATATTAGTTTTTTTTGTCAACATTTTTGTTATATAATCTTAAGTGTTACTTGAATTAAGTTGATTGATAAGTTATGTTCAAGTGTTACTTAAACTGACTTTTGCACTAATGTTGGACTGCTAAACAGATTATATGTTTGTGTGTTTTTGAAATCTGACTCAAACAAACTCCACTGTTACTTGATCTCGTGTTTTTGCACTTACAATATGTTGTACTGCCAAGCAGACCTGATCGGTAATATCTGATTCAAACTGCACTACTATTGTTACCAAACATTTACAGGTATTTATGAACTGAAATTACACGCATTTTGAATTGGAAAGATTTTGATTTTGCATTCCTTTTTGCATATTATTACACAATACAGTGTTGATATTCTAATGATAAAAGTTTTTCATGTTTGGTTTTTGGTATTTGTTAAATTTTTAACAGAGTAATCCAAAATTATTGTTGACTGACAAATTTGTTATATGTTCTGTCGCTTTATTCTATTGAAAGGACTCAGAACCACAGGATGGCTTGTTACATACTGTATGTGCTGTTTACTTCCTTCATCTATCTTCTTATATAATACGCTAATGTGGCTGTTCGTTTGTCTGTCCAGGATTTTAAATCACCTGTAGCTCGCAAACTGTTTGACCTATTGACCTGAAATTTGGTACACATATACTACGTGATGTCTACTATCCACTTTCGTGGCGATGATTGACCTCCAAGGTTATTCCTCCCTTTATTTTATTGTATTGTAGAATCGACTCTCAGCAGGGTAGCCATGTGGTGCATGCGTAAGGGCGCCGTTCTCATCCCTACCAACTTTGCCGCCGCTTCTTCATATCTTAAACCATTCTTCAGGCAGATTGAAGACTTCAGTGCCAGCTTAAGTGAAAAATTAAGGAAAACGTACTAAGTAATTGCAATGCAAACACTGACTTAATCAGTTTTAACGCGAAAAGATGCCGACGAAGAGAAGAAAAGAAGCGGGCCGATAGGGCAGAGAAAAGAAGAGCTGATCAGGAAGCAGCAAGCGCATCAACCTCTGAGCAAGCGAATGCTAGGCGTAGAGAGAAAGAGGATGGAAACTGTAAGTCAAGTGTATTCACTGCATGTTATCGTGCAGTGTGCCGTTACTGGTATCCCATAATGTACATACCATCCAATAATATTCACTTAATCCCATCAGTTTTACATTTAAAGCAGATACTACAACTTACTTATTAGATTAGTAAACAAATGGAAAAACAATTGCTAGACTAATCACTTAGGTGCAGCCCTATACTATATAAACTATCAAACCATGTACCCCAGGTCTCCATGCTGCATTTTCCAACCTGTTTGCAATTTCCAAGCCACTCCAGTGATTTTCTCCCATCATCTTCATATATAATACTCTACTGTGGCTGTTCGTTTGTCTGTCCAGGACTTTAAATCACCTGTAGCTCACAAACTATTTGACCTATTGACCTGAAATTTGGTACACATATACTATCGTGACATCTACTATCCGCTTTCGGAGTGATGATTGACCTCCAAGGTTAGTCCTCTTTTTATTTTTATTTTATTTTATTGTAGGGCGCCGTTCTCATCCCTACCACCTTCACCGTCACTTCCCCTACCTCTCCATATCTTAAATCATTCTTGAGGCAGATTGAAGACTTAAGTGCCAGCTTAAGTCATAAAATTAAGGAAAATGAACTAAGCAATTGTAAAACAAACACTGACTTAATCACTTTTAATGTGAAAAGATGCCGACGAAAGAAGAGAAGAAGTGGGCTGTTAGAGTGGAGGAAAGAAGAGCTGCTCAGGAAGCAGCAAGCGCATCAACCTCTGAGCAAACGAATGCTAAACAGAGACAGAGAAAAAGGATGAAAACTAGGAATGCTCAAGTCAAGTGTATTCACTGCACGTTATCGTGCAGTGTGCCATTACTGGTTTAATAAATTGGTGTAACACCTATCAAATGGGTAACAGCCTGACCTAGTCTTTCACCAGGATTTACCCTTCAGCTTCAACAGATTGAAGTGACTCCATACCACCTTTTCAACACTTTTTTGAATTCCTCAGGCCAAATCATAGGAAACAGTGACAAGCTGCCACATTTTCCTGACAGCTGAAGCAACACATCAGTACACTTCAAAAGAATCCAGACACAAAACGAGACACAACAGCCTTCACTCTGAGCTGAGTATATGCAAGTATGTCCCATGAGGAGTACAAAGGTGCGCCTTGCTCTTCTATGGGTGATACATAAATGTGGGGTACATGTGAAAATATATTGAATTTAAACAAAAACAAATACCTATCAATAAGAAAGAAAATCACAATTCAATATATACTATTGAGTAATTTAATTGATTGGAAACATCACAGTGTATGCAGATAGACAGATAGTGTTTGTGTTTGGTCTTTCCTTTTGAATTATTATAAAGAGATCTACTTACATTAGGTAGGCTCTCAATGAAGGTGTGAATATTTGCTGCTTTAGCTGCCTCTACGATCTCCTCATGTGGGACCAGCCGACTGTTGTCACCATATGCTATGTTTTCTGCAATGCTGCAATTGAACAGCACTGGCTCTTGGGATACAATACCAATCTGAGCTCTGAGCCAATGGATATTTAAATCCTTCACGTTGGTGTCATCAAGAACCTTTCAACATAAGAAAGACATGTTTTGGAAAGTCTGACTTGTTATTTCTTTACTGTGACATTCAGAAGTATGACAGTAACAATACATTTCAATATAGCAGTGTACACAGAGGAGTGGCTCAATGCACTAAAAATCATCAGGGACGCTGATTAGCTTAAAAATTGGCAATCTGAAGTCATTGTCAGCACTAAACAAGAGGGAAATAAAAAAAATATTAATACATTACAAATCGTCAGGATTCTCCCAGAAATGTAACCCTAAGACAAGTCCTTCATTGCACATTTTACAATTACACGTGGACTTGGATTCTTTAAATTTCAAAGTGAATTTAGTTTTTTTTTATTTGAAGAGGCATTCTTTTGTTCTGTGATCTTCGGATTATTGATGAAAACCTACTATATACACTTTATCAACACAACAATGTTCAGTATCACGTAACATTTCTACTTTTAAAGAAAATTTTCTTCCAAGGCTGCTATCAGATATGCTGCCTGTAAAGTACACACAGTTAACCTGAAGAAAATCCTTCTAATGAACAGCAAGCTTACCACTTTGCCATTCTGTGGATCATAAAATCTTCCCAACAGTTGAATGGTGGTGCTCTTCCCACAGCCGCTACTGCCCACGAGAGCCAAGGTCTGACCTTGTTTGACCTTCAGGGTGAGCCCTTGTAGCACTTGCACGTCTGGACGAGAAGGATACTGGAAGCCCACTTCATCAAACTTGACATTGCCTCCAAATCTTTCCTAAAATTGAAATATTCGGATTTAGAAGGATTGTCTGTGTCATGCACCAAACAGTAGACATGAGAGAAATGTTTTATTGTGGTATACCAGGGTGCATGTGTTGTTTAAGAGAACTTGATATTTAATTTAAAAACTCAAAATAATTTTAAATATTCTATTTTGTGCTCAGATGCACCCAGATATTAACCCTTGTGGCAGACGGCTGGGGCGCCTCTTCTGAACAGTACCTACCCCGGGACACTAGAGGGCAACCCCAGGGCAGTGGTGCCTCAGATTCCCACAGGGCCCCATGGGAGATGGAGTTCTCTACAACCCTGTTGGGATCCGGGGGTGCTACAGTTTTTCCTGAGCCCATGTGGGCGGCTCTTCTGCCACACCCGAATAGGTCGTCAAATGCCTGGAGCAGTTCCGGATGGGCTATAAAAGGAGCCGGCAGTCAACACTCTGGGAGCCAGAGTCAGGTGGTAGTGGATGAAGCTTGCCGGCGAGGAGAAAAGAATGAGGAAGAGAAGAAGAATTGTGTGGGCTTATGCTTGTGGAACTGTGTTGTGCCTGTGGGAATGGGGCAGGCATTGCCCACAGGTGAAGAAAAGAAAAATAAAACATTCATTTGTTTTACCAGTGTGCCTCCTGTGTCTGTCTGTGCCGGTTTGAGCGCTGGTATAGTGGCAATGGTCACACCCTAAACTGACAGACTCAAGACTTCAATTTCAGGGTCAGCCCTACCTCAGCTCCTTCATTGCAGTTTAATCAAATACTCAAAATTGAAAGGTGTCCTTGTTAAATACATAGACAGCAGGACACCAAGTATGGCGAAATCAAGCACTGGAGCACTCTGGTTTTCATACGTGCTCCAAACATAATGTCAATTTTTTTCAGATTGTCAGGTCTAGTCGTGCCACTGTTATTATATACATTCTGTCAAAATTTTTATTTCAATTTCCCATCAACCTCCCAGACTTTATGTATTTTCCAAACGGATTCAATTAGAAGAGCACCCAAATTAAACCATGAAAAAATATACTCATAAACAGCCGAACATATTACCTTTAGGATGACACATCATATTACTATAGCTGGCTTGGGTATACTTGAAAATGGAATAGTAGATCTATGGCTGAACTGGGTAAATATAGGCACAAACAGGGGGTGACATTTCTCTCAAAAGTTGCCTGTGCCGTGCCATTAAACAGAAAAAGAAAACGCAGGAGAAAATATCTTAGCCACTAGGGAGCATGACTAAGTGGGCGCATGATACCCATTATAATTGTTGAGGTTGTTTGTTTTTTATTCTTTTTTTGTTTTTATCGTTTTTAACTTGAACATCTTCTTTGTTTATTTCAGTTTCTTTTTTGTTTTTTTGGTAAATTTACCCCAAATTATTTCTCCCAGAATCACTTACTTTGGGCCTTTATGTGCTATTTGAAGAGGCCCATTTAAGGGACTTTACTGTGGCATTGAGTAGCTTGAGAGAAAGTGTTCTTTGTCTCCCTTTTTTAAACTTATTTTTATTTAGATTTTTTGGGTTTTGAATTTACTCTTGTAACTTGGTTTAACAGGATGGGTTTCATCAATTATTGGATCGTCTTTTCATTTCTTTTGTATTTAGTTTTTCTAGTATTTAATTCTGTTATCTTGTATTTTACAAATGTAATCCTTTGTTTAGAAATTTTCTAAATAAAAATGCTTTCACTTTTTAATTTTATAATTCATTTGTTTGCTTTTCAGTTTTCTTTACTTAACAAAATAAGCGAAATAAAGTTGCTTTATTTGTGGGAAAGTTATTTTTGGTGGTATTGGTCTTCCCCTTCAGGGATAATCTATGTTGTGTAGCAATAAAATACAAAGCTCAAGTTCAAGTTCATAACAATACTTAATAAGTCATATAGCCTTTTAAATGCCTCAGATAATTCAAGGGTGCAAGGACACCAGCAGCCACTACAAGGAGCTCTTGTTGAGTTACCGTAAAGCAGAGGTTTCCCCAAGAGTGGCCTTACAGTCCCTGAAGTAAGTCTTCGTTTTTGTACTCCCTGAAGTCAATTTTGTTGTTGTTTTGCTAATTTTTTTGTTTTTATTTGTGTTTACAATACTTTGTGTTATCATCACATCATTGTGCATCATTTTGTGTTCTTGTATTCTCACAAGATATTGTTACCAAAAACGCTATGTGCAGAGGTGCTGTATATGACGGCATCATTACTGCTAGTATTTAAGAAGGAAATGCAATAATATTAAAGTGTCCGGAGATACACATGCATTCTTGGGTGACAACCTCAGGGCTTGTCAAGTGGTAATTCCACCCAGAGTCAAGGGTTGGTGCTATCACTTAATGCTTTTCCTCTTCTTTTGACTGTAGACCTGAAAATCAGTACCACAAACATGCATGACACAACTTCCAGCTTCTGGTCATTTGAAACACTCTTACAGTAACCCTGCTATATACTGCTATATTGTCCTCAGTCAATGTTGACCCATATCTGAAAAGATGTTAAAACAATTGACCATCAAAGTCTTTTATTTTGTACCACAGGCCTTTAATTATATGGGGATCACTTTCTGATGTTCCAAACCTTCATATTCTATTTTTGTTCTTACTGCAGTGGCGTAGTCTGCAGGATTTGCCCTGGAAATGATGGAGCCAGAGGACCTCACAGCATTGGTGGTGGCACTAACTGAGAGGATACAAGCACTTAACAGGTTCAAGTCTCAATTCAGCAAATTTTGGCAAACGTGCCAAAACACAAGCTAATCACATGGACCATTGGCTCTTTGCAGGTACTTGTACCATTTGGACTGACAGAGGATGTGGAAACGTATCTCTTAATCTTTGAACCCACTGCAATCTAACAAAACTGAGAATATACGGGCTGGGCTCACATATTGTTGCCGTTCCTGACAGGAGGGGCACTGAGGGCATACTATGGCCTTGATGAGCAGGGTCCTGGGGACAATAAGCTCAAGGCCAAAGTTCTATCCAGGTATGGTGTTACTGTGGACCAGCTGGCAAGACAGGGTAAAGAGTGGCAATTTGACCTGGAATGGCTGGCATACTACCAGGTGTCAGAGCTTTTGAGGTAGCTAAAACCAGGACCAAACAGAGCCAATAAAGTAGTAGAATTTGTTGATTGTGATTTCCTGGTTAATTGTTTTCCTGAGTCTTTCACCTAGCAGGTCCACAAGCAAACCTGGAAAAATATGGACACCCATATTGAGACCTTGTACCAACATAGAGGTCAGAAAAGCCCGATGCTGCAAGTGAATGAACTCCTCAAACAGCTCAGGTACTTCCAATATTTGACCACTCTTGACATCACAAAAGGGTTCTGGCAAATTTCTTTAACGGAATCAGCCAGGGTAAAGGACATGTTCAGTATCCCCAGTGGACACTACCAGTACTGTGCCCTTCCATTTGGCTTGCACTGGGCACCAGCCACCTTCTAACACAAGCATGGGAAAACTATGGCCCATGGGCTGCATCTGGCCCTCCACTTAGTTTAATCCAGCCCGCCGGCCATTAACCTCAAACTGTTGAAACTGGCCCACCGGTCATTTGTTCCCTAAATATTATTCATCTTTAAACCATTCTGCAGTAAATGAAACTCTCCACTGGGTGGCTTCTGTATTTCAGTATTCTAAGCACATTCTATCCTCCCTTGAGAACTTCGAAAAGTATCAGTCTGTCACGCAGAACAGTAACTCAGCAAATTGAAATAAGGACTTTAAGCACGTTCAGATTGCCATCAATTATACAGGGATCACCTTCCGGTGCTCCAACCCTTTATGATCTCATTGTGTTCTTATTACACTGGATAAAACTTTAAACTAAAAACTTGTGATTTGTGGTACTTAAATAGAAAAGATTTAAAAGGTAGTTAGGTATCTTTGGACATGTTTGTCTGAACTTTGATATTTGATAAATGTTTTTGGCTTTGAAACTTGTACTATTTAGCTTTTAACTATCATTTCTTTTGCCCCTATCCATTCCAAATTGAAATCGTTCCTTTATTTTCAATTTTAGCTTGTTCCTCCCTAACAGATGTTGGTAGTGATGGAGTAGGGAGGTGAGAAGAGCTCAACAAAACTAGTGGAAAGAACAGAGTCCAAAGAACAGATAAAAATGTAACGTTTTTAACGTAATGTAAAGAAAGAAGATGACCATACTGAATTGTTCAAGCAGGCCAGTGCTACAGAAAGATTCAAGACCCCCAGAAGTAGGCCCAAGAATGACTTTGGGATTTGCTGTTTTCCTCCTTGTTAAAGGAATACTCCTCCCAAAAATGGCATTTTTTTTATATCTTACTTACCCCATGTACGTTATACTGGCGGCTAAGAAAAAAAAATAATCTCATGTTATTATGCAGAATGGAGAGAAAAACATTTATGACATAACATCACCACTATAGCACTACAAAGTACGTGGAGTAAGCAACTTGTAAAAAAAAATCTTTTTTGGGTGGAGTATTCCTTTAAGACCCTGCTATGCATGTTGTATTTCTTTATATCCCCTAAGTTTGGTCTCCCTGATTTTATTCTGGGTTGACGAAGTCTTAAGTGTAACCCCTATTTATAACAACATGTTAGCCACATGCTATGTTAAGGACTGAGTGTAAACAACACTTCTGAAAATAAAAGGTCAACATACTGGCTTTTTGCCGTCTTCACTTTCGTTGTCTATAGCAGGCACTTGATCAAACAAGGCAAACAAATGAGCAGCAGAGACTGTGGCCTTGGCATAGCTGGGGGCAAAAGAATTCGCCTCTCCCAAGGCAAGGGCACCAAACACCACAGCAGAAAACACCCTGCAGAGTGGAGGGAAGAAGAAGACATATTTTGAATTAGAGTATAATTGATGCATCAATCTAACTGGCAACAAGTCCAATATTAAAAATATATCAAATGTTCACCTTTACATTGTCATATCATTTCGTTACTTCAGAGAATATCTATAATAAAGAAGTGTAATGTTTTATGACTGTATGAAGAAGGGGTTTAGGAAGTGAACATTTGCTTTTATGGTGTTCTTGGTGAAATTAATAAATTCAGGTTCAGCTACTGTTTTAGAGTTAAAGCCAGTGCCTTAAAACTGGTATGTGCAGTCAAAAGATGCTGTAAAAGGACAGGCGTTATAAGTTAATCATTTACTTGACTAAACAAGAACCAATAAACCTTTGACCACAGCTATTGTTGCGACAAGATTAGCAAACAGCAACTGCAGTCAGGTTCTGAAAGTGTGGCTTCTTTTTTCCACATTATCAGTCAGATGGTTCAGCCATTAAAAACTGTCACATTGAGAAATGATAGACAGTCCCTATAAAGATTTGTGACAACTGCATGCCACCTGTGTTAGAACATAATGACACAAATCTGAGGCCAATGACACCTACATGGGCCAAACAGTCTAATCTCTTCAGCAATACATTTACAGAAAAATATGTTTATTGTTTTATTGGCTACATTTCTAAACACTCTGGACTTTTCATCGTCAGTGTGTCTCTACTGGTTTTTCATTCTAAACAAGCTCTTAATCAATGGCTAATGCCTGCACTTCTGTGGACTACATGCTTAATAAGGCTTATTTTACAATATTTCTAATTCATCCTTTGAAGTGTCCTTATTTACAAAAATAAACATAGACCAAGCAAAATTCTGACCATAGAAAAAGCCTAAAGAATGTTTTAAACTTATACTGTACGGTGATACCTCTGGTCACAACCGTAATTCATTCCAAAACTCTGGACGCGACACGATTTGGTCACGACCCGGATGTGATTTCCCCATAAGATTGTATTTAAATATGATTAATCCGTTCCAGACTGTAAGAACTGTATGAAAATATTTTTTTTAAGATTTTTAGGCACAAAAAAAGTTATACCATAGAATGCACAGTGTAATAGTTAACTAAATGTAAAAACATTGAACAACAGAGAAAACTAACATTGCAAGAGTTCGCGCTAGTTCCTTACGAACTGTTCGTACAGTACAAGACCCCTACAAAATGCTCGCTGTAAACACTTTTTTTATGAGGTTTAAGTACAGGGTTAAAATTAAAGTTTGAAAAATCCTTAATTTATACAAAAAGTAACCCTAAACAACCAAGAAAACTAACCTTGCATGAGTCGAGTTCTGACGTGAAGAAAGTGAGGAGGAAGCTGGGTGGAGAGGAGGTTACAGTTTTGAGGGAGAGACTGAACACACTGAAATCATTGGCATGTACAAACCGGAAGGGAAACTGGCCGCCAGTGTTTTTTTTCGCCACCAGAGCATGTGGTCGTGAACAGATGTGAACGTTTGACAAACTTTTTGATCATAACCCGATTTGTACGTGTTTGGAAACGTTCGTGACCAGAGGTTCTACCGTATTTATAAAATATGCATAAAAAGAGTGAGCAGAGTCCCTCTGATATGGGGGTGGCAGATCAGTGTGGAAGCAGGGGGAACATGATGCAGCTCAGCTGGGTCAATGTCTGAATCTACAGTTGTTAGTCTCTCTTATACTGAATAGAACTGCTAATACAACAACCCCTCATTAGTAGGGTAAAGCTAGTCAGTTTAATGATGGCCTAATCACAGTTCACATTCCGCATAACTAGGTGAACAATCCAGCACTTTGTAATTCCTTCTTCACTGCTTTTGATCAGTTGAGATGATCAAAAATATGACATCAATATACATGTTTGGCTACCACAAACCATGAAGCAGTGTAGGACATTTCCAAACCCTCCTGCTTAAAACTCAAAAAGCCCTTCCTTCATGGTCTGTACACACAATGAAAATCATGTTCAAGCACGTTTTTGTCCTGCTGCCCCAAAAGAGGTTTATAGCCTTCTTCAGACCATCTTAGGACAATTGTGTACAGTGTGAGAGGTGTACCACTGCAGCCAAACTCCCTGTTATCATTTAGCGTTGTGGCTTCCCTGGAGTTGTTTTATTATCTTTTTTGGGTTATTATATACTATATAGATTTCTTGCTGCTTATTTATTTTAACTTTATGGTGGTGAATTGCTTTGACCCCATTTTATATTCTGTTTTTCTGGATTATTGTGGCCATTTTGTAACAATTTTATGCCAGTTGCTGGTTATGTGACAATGTGAGTTCTCTTGTCCCATCTATAAAAGATGCATTGGGCCCTTCTCAAAAACAAACCTTATTTTGTATTATTAGTGAGGGACTGCTGTCATTGAGTTAGTTCACTTAAAAGGAGCAAAAATACAATGCATCTCCACATGCAAAATTTTACACTAAAGCACAAATAGCCACCTTTGCAAAATTGTTAGGATTAAATAAAACATACACTGCTGAATAATTTCAAATCAAAGAGTTATGACAATGAGAACACTAATGTAAACGATCATTAATATCAATTAGAAAGAAACAGCACCCAATACACCTGCACTGTGAAGAAAAAAATGGAAAAAATACTTACAAGTAAACATCTCCAAAATTCATTAAACCTTTTGTAACCAGGAAGGCTCCAAATCGAAAGGCGCCTGCATAGGCAAAGTATATAATGGCCTGGGAAAAAGAGAATGTTATCCCATATATGTGAGCCTTTTTCTCAGCATTTCTGGAAAAAAAGGAAAAAAAAGGAATGAAAAGGAACTGTTTTTTAAATAATAGCAAAATTATGTTTATTACACAATACACAATTTGTGAATTTCCCCTTGGGATTAATAAAGTATCTATCTATCTATCTATCTATCTATCTATCTATCTATCTATCTAT